>OX376372.1:117680982-117741461 GCA_947369275.1 Nemotelus nigrinus | reverse complement strand
CGAAATAAATTTCGAACGTGTTTTACATGTGAATAAGATAATGCTTTGGAATTTTTTAACCCCATGTGTGCGCTGGGAGCCTGAAATGAAAACAGGAAAATTTGAAAATTTTTAAATTGCGATAACTTTTGACAGAGCTATTCAATCATTACGAAATTTTCAAACATATTGGTATTATTAAGTTGTAGATTTGTGTAGCTTGCTGGCAACCCTGTAGCTAGGGCAGGCACTGAAAGTGAAAACCTCCAAATCATCGTCTCTATTGAAAAAATGCCGTTTTGTTTTATTCTTTTTGCTTACATCTATACATATCTCATTTTCGTTTAAACGATTCTTGCAAGTCACCTGCAGATATGGTAATCATTTGATGTAATATCGCTTTGTCTCGCCGCGCTTTGAATTTCTTTCTACAGCGTTTGCTTCGTTGTAGTTTCTGGTATACTGGTTTCTCGATTTTCTTCTTCCTAATAAATTCTTCAATTCTCCTCGGTTGAGGTCCAGGTAGTGGCGTTGGTTCGTATTGGGGTAGTGGTGTGGATGGTTTTATCGATGTCGGCACATATTCTTCCTGCTGCTTCTTACTGGCTGCAAATTCCTTCGTTCGTATCACACATCTCTCGAAGAACTTGTTGAACTCGTCGAAATCTCTTATCTCTCCGTCCTCAATTTTGGAGTCGCTGTCGGTTTCTGTTGGAATAGTCCTCATTGGCTCGTAGTTGCCAGGATCGTCATGTAAAAGTTCTTTGTTTATCTTTGGAATGATTATCCTTTTACGAATATCATCGAGAGATACGCGTTTGTGACTATAAATTTATTGTAAGTTAGATATTTTATTTCGTTCGTCAATTTACTATTATTTACCTAAGGCAACCCGTAGATTGCCGCATGTTGCCGACCCAGTGCGCATGTTGTTGATTGCCGACCCCAGTGCGCATGTTGAATCTTCTAGGCTTAATGGCGCACTTCCACACTTCAAAGTGGTGAGCCCGCCGTTGCAGGTCTTCATTTCCCGTATCGACTACAACACTTCAGCCGAGACGATCAAACATTTTGCGGCTGCTAAGCTTGGTTACTTGCCACCACTTCTTCTCTGCAAAAAACTGACACCGGATAACTTGCAGAACCAGGAAGTGGCATCGTTTCGTATCACTGTATCTGCGGGCGTTAATGAGCTAATACGAAAGGACTTTTGGCCCCCTGGGGTTCTAGTTAAGGAATTCACCAGAATTTCTCGAAGGAATTTTCGTCCGAGAAGAGCAGGAAGTTCCAGAACTTAGTATTCAGGATATATTATCAAAATGTCCGTAGTTTGAGGACCAACACTAACGAGTTCAGGCTTTCTGCCTATATACAATAAAATAAAAATATATAATAATAATACTAATAATAATAATAATAATAATAAAAATATAATATGCCTCACAGAAACCTGGCTCGCTGATGATATCTTTAGCTCAGAAACCTTACTCAACTATACAGTTTTCCGCAAGGACCGGGATCGTTTAATTAGTGGTAAATCCAGTGGTGGAGGCGTTCTCATCGGTATAAATAAAACACTCAACGGAACACTCTGTCGTGATTTCCCTTTCTGTCCTCCTATTGAATGTATTTTTGTGCATATCTCCTTACCTTCTGCCAAAACCTTAGTCGTCGCTTCGATACATATCCCCTGTAACCTTCCTCTGTTGATTTACGAACAATTCCTGGCGGAAATCTCTTCTTACCTCAACAGTCATTTTCCCACCGCTTACGTTCTGCTATGTGGTGATTTTAATCTCCCTACTCTAGATTGGGATCCTGACTATTCGGTTATCATCTCGACTAGTAGTGTTTCTTTAATAAAGTCTTCGTTTCTCTCACTTTGTTCACCTGTTGACCTTCTTTTGTATAAGGATCTTCGCTTTAAGGGGTTAGTCCACTGTTAAACTGCTCCAAATGAACTTTTTTTTTAAACAGCTACCAACAAAAAACTATTCACGATATCGATTTGAAATTTCACATACATCTTTATTGAAGCTAAGAGTTAACATTTTTATTAGAAAAAATAATTAGAAAACAAAATGGCGGCCGCCCCAATGGATCGCCGCAGCACCGCCGAAAAAAAAAAGCAAATTGCGCCTCGTAAATTCTTGGACAAAATAAGCGTCTGTGAACAAATTACCAAAAAGATTTCATTAGTTTTTAGTATAAAGGACTGCACGGGCCTAAATTTAGAACAAAAAAATTTTTTTTGACGATCTGGGAAGCATTTTTTCGATTAAAAAAATTTTTTTTATTAATTTTTTTGATTCAAAAGTATACATCATTTTTTTTAATCGCTTTAGGGCTCTAAATTTAGGCCCGTGCAGTCCTTCATACTCAAAACTAATGAAATATTTTTGATAACTTGTTCACTGATGCTTATTTTGTCCAGGAATTTACGAGGCGCAATTTGCTTTTTTTTTCCGGCGGTGCTGCGGCGATCCATTGGGGCGGCCGCCATTTTGTTTTCTAATAATTTTTTCTAATGAAAATGTTAACTCTCAACTTCAATAAAGATGCATGTAAAATTTCAAATCGATATCTTGAATAGTTTTTTGTTGGTAGCTGTTTAAAAAAAAAGTTCATTTGGAGCAGTTTAACAGTGGACTAACCCCTTAAAGCGAAAGAAGTTGTCAGACAGGCGATGCACTCCTACACTGCTGGCGTTGAAACATCAATTAGAGCCAATCACCCGAAATCCTTTTGGTCATTCATCCGTTCCTTGAAAAATTGTCCTAGTATCCCCAATGGTGTGCACTTGGGTGATACAGCTGCTTCCACTCCACAAGAAGTGTGAGCTTTTTGCTTCTTACTTTTCCTCTTTTTTCTCACAACAATCCTCTTCTAATTCCTTAAATCGTAACTCCACATCTTCTCCTGAATTGCACTCATTTAGAACGAACCCTCTTAAAATTGAACTTCTGTTGAACTATATCGATGCCAATACCAGTAGTGGTTCCGACGGTATTCCAAATATCCTGGCTAAATCTCTTTGATCATCTCTGTGCGTCCTTCTTTTTATTTTGTTCAGCTTAAGTATATCTTCTGGCCTTTTTCCTTCTCGCTGGAAAATTGCCAACATCTTTCCTATACATAAAGCCGGTGATCGTACATGCATCTCAAACTACCGTCTCATTTCCCTTCTTCCTTGCTTTAAAAAGATCCTTGAAAAAGTGGTTTACAAGCGAGTCTACTCCTTTATCCAGCTTACTCTCGCTCATGAGCAGCATGGTTTTGTCAAAGGTAAATCTACCTTAACCAACCTTCTTTCCTTCACACACATGGTCGCATCCGCTCTTAACCATCAAAAGCAGGTTGATGTACTTTATACCGACTTTTTCAAAGCCTTCGACTCCGTCAACCATAACCTTCTTCTTCAAAAGCTAAGGTACGATGGCATTGCTGGTCCTCTTCTTTCCTGGTTTAACTCCTACATCTTCGACCGTACCTGTATTGTTACTGTTAATGCCTCCTCTTCAATTCCTTTTTATCCTGCATCAGGAGTTCCGCAAGGGTCTCTCCTTGGTCCTTTTCTCTTTCTTTTGTTCAGAAACGATCTCCCTCCTTTAATCCATTCTTCTTGTCTTTTGTATGCCGACGATTTCAAGATGTTTCGAGTGATTGAGTCACAAGATGACTGTATGGTTTTACAAAACGATCTCAACAGCCTACAGACTTGGTGCGCTTTCAATGCTCTCACTTTGAACATCGTGAAATGTCACAAAATGTCTTTGTCAACGATTGAGCTGTGTGTATCGCTGGACCAGTTGATGATACTATAATTGTCAACGATTGAGCTGTGTGCGTCGCTGGACCAGTTGATGATACTACAATAACAGGTTGTAATTTACCGTGCCGTTTGACGGGAGCAGAGCGAGTTTTAAGTTTCGAGCGTTTACAGAATTATCGAGCAGATCAAGTGGACCACGAGTCGTGAATTGTGCTAATCGAGTTGCGGAGTTTTTGAAGTTTTTTATTGTTTGAAGTTTTTTATTGTTTGAAAGTTAATAAATAATTGTTACAATTGTGCATCGAAGTGTTGAGTTTTCTGAGCCAACGTGAAAGACATTGGTCCGTCGAGCCGGATCAAATGTGGTGAGTCACATTTGTATCAAATTCCTTTTCTGTTTCCTTTCTATTATCTCCTTTCTATATTTCTATATTTCCTGTTTATTGCCTTCATTGCGTTACATTCTTTATGATAAAATGTATGAAAATGTGCGTGAAATTTGCGATTGAAATATAAACCTACGATTGATCATCAACCTAACGCCGATTTGTTAAGTGTGTGCATAGTTAAAATACAGTACAGTTGATAATTACGCTGGCCGGCTTAATGTTTTATTGAAATTTTCTCTTACCACATTGAATAACGGCACATTTGATAAGCTAACTGCTTCGAATAGCAAGCAGCTATCGAACCACGTGTAATTGAAAATTTAAACCAAATTATTCTAGCTGTTATTTCTGATACCAACATTAAAACTAAGGCCACAACGTAAACTATTATCTACGCACGATAATAATTTCGCGAGTTTAGTCAAAGAAAGTGATATGTCTGAAAAAATTGAGACGCTGATTATGAAACAGACTGCGAACATGGATTCATTCGACAGATTTGTCATGAATTTTCGAAAATGTTCCAAGGCAAATTTAACTCCCGGTTATTTAAAAGGGCGGATAGAGGGTTTAGCCGATTTGTGGAGACAATTCAAGGAACTTCATGGAAAGATTCTCCTCAAGGTTGATGATGCTTCCAAAGCGCTTCCATATTTTCAAAATGATTCATATTCTCATTATGAAGAAATATACTACGATTATTTTGGAAAGATAACTGACTTGCGAGACCAAGGGGGTTCACCAGCAACCAGTTCCGCAACACGAGAGATCAATCTTCGGCCAATCACCTTACCAACATTTTCGGGGAAATACTCTGAATGGCAACCATTTAGCGATCTATTCCAAGCGCTCGTGGGTAACAACCAGCAATTGACTGGTGTACAAAAACTACACTATTTGAGAAGCTCAGTTTCAGGCGAAGCCGAACATCTTTTAAGATGGTACAATATGGTCGAAACTAATTTCGAACCCGCCTGGAGTGCATTATGCAAAAGATTCAGCAACAACCGGCTGCTAATCAATGGTCAACTCGCAATTCTATTCAACAATTCACCAATATCAAGAGAATCAGCAGCAACAATTCGAAACCTTTTAGATTCAACAAACGAAAGTTTATCAGCGTTGAAGTCATTGATGGTGAGAGTGGATGATTGGGATCTTGCCATTATTTACGTCCAATCATCACGTCTACCATCCGAAACGCGAACTATGTGGGAAGAGAAACTAAGTCTGAGTACTGAACCTCCCACTCTCGCTCAATATTGAGGATTTCTTGAAACAAGATTCCGAACTTTAGAGGCCGTGTCGTCAGCCTTTTCAACTACGCCATGTAAAACCACCATCCTGCAAAAACACGCAGTATTAGTTTCTACAAACTCAATCACCTGCTCGTATTGCAAGCAACATCATCATATGAGAAAGTGCCAACTATTCCAAGCACTGCCTTACGATCAACGTCTGCAGATCGTGAGAAACAAATCTTTATGTTTCAACTGCTTAGCAACGGATCACTCAAGCAAAATGTGCCCTAGCAAACGAAGTTGTGTACACTGCGGACGTTAACACCACACATCAATCCACGAAGATTCAAATCAACAACTCAATAGTCCAAACTCCTCAGGAAACCGGAATCTGGTTTCTTCTTATGTGGTCAATCAATCAATTGACACGGTATTATTAGCGACTGCGCTTGTTAAGATACCATCTAACGAAACAGATTTCATACTGAGAGCGTTAATCGATCCAGGCTCGCAAATTAGCTTCATCACTACAGCGGCTATGCAACGTCTGCGACTCAAACCCCTGAACATTATCACGAAAATGACGATTTTAGGAATAGGAAATACCAAAACAGGATACTCACAAAAGGTTGTACACTTTAAGATCAAATCCATAACTTCAAAGGAATTCATTTTGCCACTGGAAGCAATAGTTCTTCCATCTCTGACCGGTCGACTGCCACAGACTCGACTCTCATCCGCTCGTTTCAGCCATTTAAGAAACCTAGACTTGGCAGATCCTCTATATTATCAGCCAAGCAATATTGATTTGATCCTGGGTTCGGACGCATACCCAAACATCATCAAAGAGGGAATAAAGAAGGGTCCCTCCAATACTCCAATCGCACAAAATACCGCCTTATGTTGGATATTGATGGGCCCAGTTCGTAATGAACCACCAACATCAATTAAAGCATACTCGTTCTTTAACCAATTAGAACTTGACTCACAATTACGTCGATTCTGGGAGTTACAGGAAGTAGAAACCGCTTGTCACCGCGATGAAGACACTGTTCGATGCGAAGATCATTTTAAGTCCACTCACAAACGAAACGCCCAAGGACGTTATACCGTTTCATTACCGTTCAAAACTAATCCAGCGGAGTTGGGATCATCCTTCAAATCAGCTAGTTCACAATTGATCTCCCTCGAACGCCGACTATGCAGACATGCAAAATTGAGATCTGACTACGAGAGATGCCTGGGCGAATATATTGAATTAAACCATATGGAGAAAATTCCAGAAGAAGACATCAAGACTAAACTAAGTTATTATCTGCCTCATCACGGTGTCGTCAAAGAAACAAGTGTGACAACTAAATTGCGAGTGGTATTCAACGCATCCTGCAAATCCAACAAAGGCAACTCCTTAAACGATATACTTCACGTCAGCCCCAGCTTACAACACAGGATCTATCAGGCATCATCACCCGTTGGAGAATGCATCAGATAGTTTTTGCGGCAGACATGGAGAAAATGTACCGGCAGGTCCTCGTTTCGGAAACTGACCGCGATTTTCAGCGAATACTATGGCGTCGTGATCCATCTGCACCTGTCGAACACTTTCGACTCAACACAGTGACTTTCGGAGTTAGTTCAGCGCCTTTCCTCGCCATGCGTGTGGTTCAACAATTAGTTGATGACGAAGGTTTACATTTCCCTCTCGCTTCAAAAATTTTAACCACAGGCCTATATGTCGACAATGTAATGGGGGGAGCTAATGATCTAAGGGAGGTGCTTCGGACACAGGAAGAGTTAACCTCACTACTAAGTCGAGGTGGTTTCCATCTACGACAATGGGCGTCAAATGATCTACTGGCTCTCAAAACCATTCCCGAAGAAGATTGGTTAAAGTCAAATCCACTTCAGTTCCAAGACACCACTGCGTCCACAGTCAAGACACTTGGTCTAGAGTGGAACCATATGGCCGACAATTTTCTTCTCAAATTTCATATGGAACACCACTCGGAGATATGTACAAAGAGATCTATGTTGTCATGTATTGCAAAATTATTCGACCCCTTAGGATGGTATGCGCCTGTGACAGTCACGGCGAAGATCTTAATCCAGAAGTTGTGGCTGTTAGGCTTGAGCTGGGGCCAACCACTGCCGGAAAAGTACAAGGTCGAGTGGAATCGATTTAAAAATGATCTACCACAGTTGGAGGAAGTGAAAATATCCCGTTGGCTCCAAACGGAAAACCAATCAGAATTTCAACTCCACGGATTTTGCGATGCTTTAGAGCAAGCATACAGTGCAGCCGTCTATTTAAGAGTAATTGGATCAAACCGTACAGGCAATAACGTATCGTTAGTCATGGCCAAAACCAAGGTCGTGCCTATTAAAACTATTTCGCTTCCTCGTTTAGAACTCAGCGGGGCCGCCCTTCTTGCAAAACTGCTATCACGCGTCATTAGAATCCTTGAACAACACGAAGTCCCCGTACATTGCTGGACTGATTCAACAATTGTGCTAGCCTGGCTTGCAAAGCTCCCTTGCAGTTGGAAGACGTCCGTCGCAAATCGTCCAAGTACAATTCGAGAGCTGATACCCATGGCCATCTGGCATCATGTAATTTCCAGGGATAATCCTGCTGATTTAGCAACCAGAGGCATATCTCCGACTGAGTTGAAGTTTTCAACACTTTGGTGGCACGGACCAGATTGGCTGTCACGTTCTGCCAATGACTGGCCAACGCAAAATGCCTTCACAACGACGCAGGATATCCGTAAAATTACTTCTTTTGTAGCACAGACTTCCATAGATAAGGGTACAATTATGAACCTTTCCGATTTCTCTTCCTACACTAAACTCATCCGAGTTACAGCATACGCTCTGCGATTTATTCAACAATGTAGAAGGCAAAGGTCGATTCATCAAGCAAGTTTCCTGTCATCGCAGGAACTAGATACCGCCTCTTCTTACTGGATCCGTGCCGTTCAAAGAGCGGAATACAACGAAGAAATCCAATCACTAAAAATAACAACAAAAATCAATGACAAAAGCAAAATCAAAGGATTCATACCTTTCTTAGACAAAGATGACATCTTACGGATTGGCGGGCGACTACAACATTCACATTTATCATACGAAGAACGACATCCAATAATTCTCCCACATGGAAGCCATCTCACAAAATTGCTCATTTCCATTCACCATTTAAAAACTCTGCACGGAGAACTGACCGCAACACTTAGCAGCATCCGGCGATAATATTGGGCTCCAAAATTAGGTAATACAATCAAGGCGCACATACACCGATGTATAAAATGTTTTCGTCTATCAAAGCAAGGCGCAACTCAATTGATGGGCAATTTACCGAGCGAACGTATTACTCCAGCTCCTCCTGTCAAGAATACTGGCATAGTTTATGCAGGACCACTGACGATACAAAAAACATTCATTACAAGCCTACATAAAGCCACGCGTGAAGTTGCGGAACTGTTGGCAAATGATGGCATTAACTTGGTGTTCATTCCACCAGGGTCCCCACATTTCGGAGGCTTATGGGAGGCCGGAGTCCGTTCGATGAAGCACCACCTTCGACGAATAATGGGAAATACTATTCTCACCTATGAGGAACTCACAACTGTCCTGATCCAAATAGAGGCATGCCTCAACTCCAGACCTTTAAGTCCTTTGACAGATAACCCAGCTGAACTCACACCACTCACGCCAGGACATTTCCTAATCGGACGAGCTTTAACCGCCCCTCCACAAGACGATCTAACTGACACAAAGATAATCGGCTTACGACGTTGGATCCTGACTCAGAAAATCCAACAAGATTTTTGGAAACGGTGGCAACGTGAATATCTACACACCCTGCAACATCGACAGAAATGGAAAAATGCTCGACCGAACTTAAACGTCGGACAACTAGTAATAGTCAAGGATGAACGTCTACCTCCTCTCAAGTGGATGTTGGGACGTATATCTGCAGTATATCCAGGCTCAGATGGCTTAGTTCGAGTGGTTGATCTGAAAACTGCTAGCTCAACAATACAAAGGCCGATTCATAAAATTTGCCCTTTACCAGACCACAAGGAATAGAAACCATGAATACAACTTTAATTAAAACGCATTAACTACAAAATTAACATAAAACTATCAACTTTCTGAATTTGAATTAATAACGGCAAAGAACTGCCGATTATTATATTGAACAACGCTAATGACGCTTATCCTGAACACCTTATTTCCCCTTCCTCTATCCACTCCACGATCCACTGGAACGAGATGGCGAGTCAGAGCACCTTAACTCCTGGTCCGAGGATGGCACAATATTCGCACAGAGGAAATGCCGCGAAATATTGGGTCATCAATACCGCTTGGTACATTGCCAGAAACTAATATCATCCTAGGGAACACAGTATCACGGTAAATAATAAATCTATAAACTTATCAAAATTTATTTCCATGTCATGAAATCATCCCACCACTCTCGAAATTCGGTACAAGCCGATGGGCAGCTAAATTTGAAACGCACACGTTTCAAGGCCCGGGAGAATGTCAACGATTGAGCTGTGTGTGTCGCTGGACCAGTTGATGATACTATAATTGTCAACGATTGAGCTGTGTGTGTCGCTGGACCAGTTGATGATACTACAATAACAGGTTGTAATTTACCGTGCCGTTTGACGGGAGCAGAGCGAGTTTTAAGTTTCGAGCGTTTACAGAATTATCGAGCAGATCAAGTGGACCACGAGTCGTGAATTGTGCTAATCGAGTTGCGGAGTTTTTGAAGTTTTTTATTGTTTGAAGTTTTTTATTGTTTGAAAGTTAATAAATAATTGTTACAATTGTGCATCGAAGTGTTGAGTTTTCTGAGCCAACGTGAAAGACAGTCTTTCTCTTTGAAAATGTCACCTTTGATGTTCTCCTACCCTGTTTGTGGCTATCTTCTTAATGTCGTTGATAACTTTAAAGATCTTGGCGTAATGTTTGATCCTAAGCTCAAACTTGATAAGCATATTTCTTATATTACCGCCAGGGCCTCTAAATTATCCGGTTTTATTATTAGATCCTCTAAAGCATTCGTTAACATTTCCACCTGTGTACACCTTTTCCTCTCTTTTGTACGTAGTTTTCTTGAATATTGCTGTCAAGTGTGGTGTCCTTATTATATCTACTTAAATACTGCGTTGGAGTCCGTTCAACGCAGATTTACTCGCACCCTGTTTTATAAATTTCAGCTTCCTTACCGTTTTTATAATGATTGTCTGTTGTTCCTTCATCTTCCTTCCCTCGAATCACGGAGACTTTTCCTGGATGAGTGCCTACTCTTCAAATTGTTTCATAGGTTGATAGATTCCGACATCAGCAGCCACGTTTCTGTCCGTGTTACAGTGCATGGTACCCGCTCTTCTTTTGAGTTTAGTGTGCCTTTTGCGCGCACTGATATCTTTTTTTATTCTCCGCTGTTGCGATTACTTAGGCAACATAATGATATACGGTTTGGTCCTCTAGCCGACATTATATGCCTTTAAAACTTTTTTGAAAAATAATGTTTTGCTTATCACTAATTCAATGTAGTTTTTTTTCCTTTTCTTGTTTTTCTCTATTTTTCTTAATTTAAATTTGTACTTTTTCACTTTGATTTTGTTTATTATTGTTCTTTATTTTGTGTCATTATCATCTCATTATTATTTTGTTAATTATTTCATTCTTACATTAGTGAATTATTTGTATATTATATTTTATATATTCAGTAATTGGATTTTATCTATTGAATAATAATAGTAAATAAATAAATAAAATAAATAAAATAAATGTTTGGTGCTGAGTGTTACTCGTGCAGGCGATATGATCTATTAAGCCAATGCAGGGTAGATAAAGTATTGCCAATGAAAGGCAACAATTAAGTTTAAATAAAACTAATTGTAGTAATCTTAAATTGATGTTTCTTTCTTTAAGACTACTATACAACTTCTCCTTTCATATCATTCTTCATTCTTATTAGGCAAAATTTTGGCTTACGCTATTTTTACCTATTGACAATGCATAACCATTACTCAATTAGTTCCCATGCATAAACTAATGCATAAACCTAATTCAAGTGTTTTTACCACATTAAGTTTTCTAGTTCATATTGACTCCACGTGATAAGTACTTACAAAGTCTCATCATATACATCATCCAAGTTCCAGGTCAAGACAACACACATCAAACCAAGACAAACATCATATACATAAACCACATAGAATATGTCCAAACCAGGACAAATGTTTTATACACATCAATGCTATAGTAAAATATGGATGTAGTCTATGCTTATCAAGGCTAAGTGTCTTGAAAGCCAATTAATTTTTGTCTTGTCTTACGTGTATGTATATTCAAGTAACTGACCCATTGCAAATGTTTCTGTCAGACGCTATGACAAATCAAAATTTAAAAAAAAATCCTTGCCTTCTTTTAGACACTTAGCACCCACACACGGCTCAAAATTTCTCATTCTTTATCATATGCAAGCTTAAATCATACCAAATTTTCATTTTCAATACTGTTTTTTCAACAAAAATTTACACTGCATCGAAATAAAGGAGTACCTGAAAATTCACTTAAATGCCCGCCGCCGCCAAAGAGTGAAAGATATCTTAGTGCTAGCAAATCATAGGCTTACCCACTACGTACATCTATATTCTCCAAAAACATCAACTCAATTGGAACGGCAACTCGAAAGATTATCTCCCTTAATCAAATTGGAATTGTTTTTGCGAGATTATTAAATTGAAAATTTTTTTTACTAATATTGAACATTTTTAGTTGGCAAAGTAGTTTCGAAAATATGCACTGATTCTGATCAGACACCAGCTCACAGTACAAACTTGACTTATGTGACCACTTGCAGTTGGAAATCATTAATTTTTATTAACGCTAGGTGTGACAAATTTTAACATCTCCGACTAATATCCATCGATATAATCTGTCGGATGAGAATCAGTGCATACTTTCGAAACCACCACCTCAAATAAAAATGTTCAATCTGTATTTTAATAAAAAAAAAAAAACCGATTTTTCCTTTAGAAGCTAGATATATTGAATTTTTTGACAAATATCGATATTTCGAGGGTAAGTTCGAGGTTCAGTGTCTATCAGTCTATCAATAAAAAAATTTGACTGTTTTAATCATCCCGCAAAAACAATTCCATTTTGATGCGGCTTCGGAGGCTTATTCCGCAATATGATCCAGTTTCCCGTATCAACTATTTCTTGCTTTGATAAGCATTACACTGGGCCTCGATTGGCAATTTTCTCTGCCATTTCCGATGGCAACGACTGTCAAATTTATGGTATGTCATCTGTGCGTGGGGAAATTTCATGGCATGCAATTTCATTTCGAAAATGCCTCGGAGCGGGAAGGACATGCGCTGTATCTGAGTGTCAAATGCTCTTAAGGAGTTATTTGAAGCGCAGTGTTCGAGCACAACAAATAAATGTATTTTTTTATTTTTAAGCCAACTTCATGTTAAAAACTTGTAAATTTAGACATTAGCCGTTTTCTTAGCAAGCTGTAAGTTTTAGAAAAAAATGATGACGGTTGAAGTAAAATTTTTATACTAGAGATAAAGAATTGTAGGTTGAAAAGAATTGTAGAAAAAGGATTGAGTCGTACGGAAAATAAATAGTTTCTTTTTCAATTTTGACAAATGTGATTTTTACATTTTACATCTGTGATTTTTACATTTTTTACACATTTGTCATTTCATGACAAATGTGATTTTTAATTTTGATTTTTACAAAGACAGTGTCAAGCGACTCACTTAATTGTTCATGGTGACCCGGGTGAGGAATTCACATTTGTCTTGCTTGTGAGGAAATATCAGCTCGATCCCTAGATAAAGGTGCAATCATCAAGTGCGTTTTCAACTAGTGATTTTTCTTGCTTCGGATTTCGTATCGTTCCGGTCGAACTCTCAATTGTTCAAATACATTCGACATCGCATTTAGACAGCTTATTCGAGTGGTACTGGTTGTTCTTCATTCCATCGTTTCGATCATCGCACCAGCTAAGATGTCTGTTATTGAGGAAGATTTAGATGGTTTAATCGCTCTTCAAATTGATGCTTTGCAACGGGTCGCCAAATGTTTAACAAATCATAAAAAAACCGGTGATTCTCGTCGCACAAGGTCCTACTTTGAAGGAAGGCTCAACACACTTAAAGAACTTCGCTCTCAATTCAATCAGCGGCATCAGCAGCTTGTTCAAAGTGATTTAGAGGCAAGTAATGATTATTATACACAAGATTATACCGATCAATTTGAAGAGAAGTATCTTGAGGTTTATAGTGAATTAATCGAGGATTTTGGTACGAAATTTTCACAACCAAAACCGACTGCAACAACAATTGAGGCGTCGATTGATTTGAATTCCACTGTGGTAAATGGCTCAACATCACAACAGTTGCCTGCAATGTCATTCACACGTTTTTCGGGCATGCCGGCGCCAGAATTTTCCGGCAAGTACACCGATTGGCCAGCATTTTACGACTCGTTTTTGCGTTTGGTGCATAATAACAATCAAATTCAAACGATTGAAAAGTTTCATTTACTCAAACAGGCTTTGAAGAACACTTTAGATAGTGATATTCGTGAAATGCCGCTTACCACAGCAAATTATGATGAAGCTTGAAATTCCGTTATCGAACGCTATCACCATAGTCGAGTGTTGTTCACGCATTTTATGCACCTATTCACTTTGCAACCGTCGAAACAGTTAGTCGAAACAATCCGTACATGTTTGAATGCATTGAAGCAACTGAAAGATAAAGTGGATGATTGTGGCCATGTTTTTGCACATTTATTGATTGAGAAATTGCCAAAATCTACAATCCAATTATGGGAACAAAAATTGGGAGAGTCTACTGAAATTCCTACATTTAAAGCTCTTACCGATTTTCTAACCGCTCGATATCGCACACTCGAAGCTATTGATTTACGATCACAACCCATTGATTTACATCGAACAGCCTCGAATTCGCACCCTAAAACAATACCAAACAATCTAAAATCGAGTCAAAATCATCGCTCCCACGCGTCGCATCGATGCGTGACTCGCATTCATCATACGTCCACTGTAAATGACCACCCAGCAACCGTTATCTGTGTGTTCTGTCAAGGCCCACATATTCTTCGTAAATGCCCATCGTTCCGTCAGAAGGACAACTTTGCACGCAAGGCTTTCGTCGATACAACAAGTCTTTGCTCAAATTGCCTCAGTTCCACGCACCAATTAAAATCTTGTCTCAGTGAGAGAAATTGCAATGTATGTGGCCAACGACATCACACTCTTATTCATCAACCAACACAATCAACATCCAATTTTAGTGCGAATTCATCGAAACAAAATAAAAGCAATGAGGGGCTTTCCACCGTAACTAATCACATACAACAGGCAGCACCAGTGCTTTTCAATTCAACAAAGTTCCATTCTGCAGCCAATGTTTTGCTACCAACAGCAATAATCAAAATCATCAAATCAGATGGCTCAAAGTTTTTGATTCGCACTCTCGTTGATCAAGGCTCCACTGGAGCTCTAATTTCTGAACGTGTTTGTCAAACACTACAATTGAAGCGACTTCCATTCAACACGGTTATACAATTTCCAAATGAACAGAAATCGGTGGGAAGGTCAATTGTGCACATTATATACCAATCAAGCCTCAACGACAAAAAATTTGAAGCTTTTGCGTCAGTTGTTAAAAATGTTACCATTGATTTGCCAACATCGACTTTAACGTACCATGATTGGCCACACCTTCGAGGTTTGGAATTGGCCGATCCAGATTTTCACCGCTCAGCTCCGATCGATATGCTCATTGGATCTGATTCGTATGCTGATATTTTGCTTGACGGACTTCGAAAGGGTCATCAAAACGAACCAATCGCTCAAAATTCTCATCTAGGTTGGCTCGTTTCTGGCAAGGCATTTGAAAAACCAATACAATCATCGACTGAACCAGCTACAGTTCATTGTTCACACGTTTTGCTGGAACAGTTGGACACATTGGTGAAACAATTTTACGTGCTGGAAAGTATTCCAGCCGATCAACAATATACATCTGAACAGCAATGGTGTCGTAATTTCTACAATCGTACAACCGTGAGAAAGCCAAATGGGAAGTATTTGGTTCGCTTACCACTTAAAACGCTATTTGATCCCAGCCAAATCATCGGCAAATCGCATCAAATAGCTAAAAATCGTTTTCATCAGCTCGAAAGGAAATTTAATCGTCATCCCGAAGTGCACGAATAATATCATAAGACGATTCGAGATTATTTTGATCTGAGGCAAATCACACCTGTCTCAACAACTGAATACATGCATTTGCGGTTCAACGAATACAACCGACCTTTTTACACATGCTGCACATTACCACACCATGCCGTCATTAAAGCTGATAGTCTCACCACAAAATGCCGTGTGGTGTACGATGCATCAGCCAAATCATCCAATGGGAAATCATTGAATGACATTCTGTGCACAGGTCCACGACTTCAGAACGATTTATCCGCTGTAATATTAAACTGGCGTTTACACAAGTACGTCATCACCGCTGATATTACTCGAATGTATCGATGCATCGATGTGCACGAAGACGATACTGAGTATCAGCGCATTTTATGGTATAATCCGGACGGATTGTTGCAAGAATACAAGCTTACTAACGTTACCTTTGGTACAGCCAGTGCACCGTACACTGCCATCGAAACTTTGCACCGAATCGCTGACGATATGCATGATCATTATCCTTTGGCTGTCAAGGTGCTCCAAAATGAAGTATATGTCGATGATATTTACACCGGCAGTCATACGATTGACAATACGCTTGCCATTCGTGATCAAACTGCAGCGGCTTTAGAGTCAGCTGGTATGGCATTACACAAATGGGCTAGTAGTTCTTCCGAGCTACTCAAGTCAATTCCAACCGAACTTCAAAGCAGTGCAACCGCGTTAGAATTGAATAGTGATGAAATGCTCAAAACATTAGGCATGCGATGGCAACCGTCAGCTGATTTATTTCGATATAAAATCAACTTCGACTTGGTTCCAGAAAAAGGAAACATCACAAAACGGACTGTTCTGTCAACCACCGCAAAGTTGTTCGATCCAATGGGATTGATCAATCCAATTGTACTCGTAGCAAAAATTTTTCTGAAGCGAATCTGCACCCGCAACTTGGAATGGGATGAACAGTTGCCAACAGATTTGCGTATTGAGTGGCTCCGATTTTTGGAAAGTTTAATGATAATCAACGAAATTCAAATTCCACGTTGGTTACACTCTTCACCAAATGTACGGCGAGCTGAGTTGCATACGTTCTGTGACGGATCATTACATGCATACGCTGCCATTTCATATATTCGCATCGAAGATGAAAAGGGTAACTTTCACACTAATATCATTGCTGCAAAAAGTAAAGTTACCCCGAAACCACATATCAACATTCCACGCATCGAATTATGCGCTGCCGTGCTTGGTTTAAAGTTGGCTAAGTGGATAACTAAGCATCTTTCTATTCCCAAGGACACGATTTCAATATAATACTGGGTTGACGCCACGATAGTATTATCCTGGATTCGGGGTGACATAAATCGTTGGCTAACCTTTGTCGCCAATCAAATTGGGCAGATTCACACCGATTCCCATTTAAAACAATGGCGTCACATATCGACACACGATAAACCAGCCGACATTGCATCACGTGGTTCCTTACCAGCACAACTTCTCGAATCAAAATTGTATTTGAATGGGCCCGACTGGCTGAGTCAATCACAAAGCAATTGGCCAGTCACAGATTGGACATTTTTGGAAAAAGAAAATGTCGAACAAATAATCAACGTCTCCATCAATGGATCTGAGCCACTATTTCTGGCAAAGTATTCTTCATTTTTGCAACTTCGTCGTATCGTAGTTTTACTCTTCCGATTCAGATATAATTGTACAGTGCCACAAAACCACCGTCGTTATAGAGCCAGCACTGTAGAAGAGCTTAACTCCAGTTTGTTGGCACTGATTCGAATAGTTCAACGAGAATGCTTTTCATCAGAGCTTAAGACCATTTCAAAAAATGGAACTGTGCCAAATAACAGTGTTCTTACAAGCCTAGCTCCTTTCCTCGATCAGTACGGCATTTTGAGAGTGCTTGGAAGAGGGCGGAATTCACGTTTGCCTTACAATCAAAAGCATCCAATCATCCTACCTAAATATAATCGTTTCACTGAATTACTCATTGATTACGCTCATCAAGCCACTCTTCACGGTGGACCAACGTTAACATTAACGTTTCTACGAAAACGATTTTGGATAGTTCATGCTAGAAAAGTCGTTGCGATTCAATTGAGAAAATGCGTGAAATGTGCCAGAGCCGATCCAAAACCAGTTCAGCAGCTAATGGGTGACTTGCCACAGCATCGTGTCATCGGTTTCGTACGACCGTTTCTAGCTACTGGTGTTGACTACACTGGGGCATTCGAATTGAAAGCATCGAGATACCGTGGTCACACCACCTACAAGGGTTACATCGCTCTTTTTGTGTGTCTAGCGACTAAAGCTATTCACCTTGAAGCTGTTACTAGTATGGACACATACGCATTTTTAAATGCCCTTCATCGTTTCGTCGGTCGACGGGGTTTATGCCATGATATATATAGTGATTGTGGCAGTAATTTTGTTGGAGCTGATTAGGTTTTAAAAACTAAAGCTATTGAATTTGCTGCTGGCGTCAAAAAGGATATCGCACCAATTTTAGCTGATAAAGGAATCCAATGGCACTTTGTTCCACCGTATTCACCGAATTTTGGTGGCATTAGGGAAGCTAATGTCAATGCTACCAAACGTCATCTGCATTGTGCGTTTACTGGTTTGCGTTTAATGTACGAAGAACTTTCAACTGCGCTTGTCCGCATTGAATCCTGTTTAAATTCACGTCCGATTTGCCCGTTAAATGCGAATACTGACGATCTTGAGGTGTTGACTCTAAGCCATTTCCTTATTGGAGATGCCTTATTAGCACCACCTGAACCATCGATCATGGATCTATCGCCAACACGCCGTTATTGCATCATTCAGCGTATCATCCAACAATTTTGGTCCAAATGGTCATCAGATTGGCTTAGTCATTTGCAATCCAGACCAAAATGGGCGTCTCAGCACGAAAACTTGATGGCAAATGACATGGTAGTAGTAAAAGTTGATCGTTTGCCACCAAACAAATGGACAATAGGCCGCATAGTTAAGACTCATCCTGGCGATGATGGTTTAGTTCGTGTGGTAACTGTGCGAACGAAATGCGGTACTCATAAACGATCAATTTCCAAGATTCGCAAGCTGCCTGTCCAAAATCAAAGTACCGAAGACGACCAACAAGCATAAGCAAAGGACTTCAACCTACTCTTCCAGCATTCGCATCCAACCCAATGAAAGTCATGGCAAATGGTTGATTCATATACAACGATTGTTGCACAGTGGGCCGGCATGTTCGAGCACAGCAAATAAATGTATTTTTTATTTTTAAGCCAACTTCATGTTAAAAACTTGTAAATTTAGACATTAGCCGTTTTCTTAGCAAGCTGTTAGTTTTAGAAAAAAATGATGACGGTTGAAGTAAAATTTTTATACTAGAGAGAAAGAATTGTAGGTTGAATAGAATTGTAGAAAAAGGATTGAGTCGTACGGAAAATAAATAGTTTCTTTTTCAATTTTGACAAATGTGATTTTTACATTTTAACGAACCCAAAGACAGTGTCAAGCGACTCACTTAATTGTTCACGCAGAACGAAGAAATTCTGCAACTTATGAAAACTTCACATGTAGGATAAATTACTTTTTGGATAAGTGGGTGAAATTTCCGGCAAAACTGTAACTATTATATGGTTTGCTGGGGTACGAGGGGGAATGCGATAAAAGTCATTTGAAAAATCCGCCAATCATCAACAGGGAGTCTCATATATTTACTCGTCGTTCAAAATTGAAATCATTTCTTTTTTTAATAAAATAAATATATATAATTTCATTATTCCGCATCAAAATTCGATTTTTTTGCAATTTCCCACCATTTCATATTCTGTGGACTACTTTCATTGCTCAACGAGATCTAAGAATCCCTTTGAATTCAGAATCCCTACATTTTCTTATAAGAAATAAAGCATCCGCACGGTTCAGCGCCATTTTGAAATAAAAAACTGTCAAAATATTGCCGGGCAGATTGCAAAGCCAATTGCATACCATATTGCCTACCATTTATGGCAGACCATAAAATATTACATACCATATGCTGCCTCCACTGGCAATTTCAAATGTTATGCCATGGGAAATTGCTAATGGAGGCAGCCTGTTAGAGACGATAAACGTTGTCTATGCTGATTTAGAGACAAAAACGGAACCATGATCATAATTCAGTAACCTTTACAAGTAAATGATATCGATGGATATAAGACAGAGATGTTAAAATTTGTCAACACAAGCGTAAATGAAAATTAATGATTTCCAAATGCAAGTGGTCACATCAGTCAAGTATGGACTGTGAGCTGGTGTCTGCTGAGAATCAGTGTATGCTTCCGAAACTACTTTGTCAAATAAAAATTTTCAATATAAATAAAAAACTTTTTCAATTTTAATCATCCCGCAAAAACAATTCCAATTTGATTATGCTTTGCGAGGCATATTCCGCAAAACGATCGCGATTTCCGTATCAATTATTCTCTGCTTTGATAAGCTTAAGAGACGATATACGTTGTCTTTGCTGATTTATGGACAAGAAGGAAACCATGATCACAATTCAATAACATTTACAAGTAAATTATATTGATGTATATAAGTCGGAGATGTTAAAATTTGTCAACACTTGCGTAAATAAAAATTAATGATTTCCAACTGCAAGTGGTCACATCAGTCAAGTATGGACTGTGAGCTGGTGTCTGCTGAGAATCAGTGCATACTTCCGAAACTACTTTGTCAAATAAAAATGTTCAATATAAATAAAAAAGTTTTTCAATTTTAATCATCCCGCAAAAACAATTCCAATTTGATTTTGCTTTTGGAGGCTTATTCTGCAAAACGATCGAGTTTCCCGTATCAATTGTTCTCTGCTTTGATAAGCTCTTGAAACGATATACGTTTTCGAGACAAGAAGGGAACCATGATCACAATTCAATATCTTTTAATCAGTTTGCTGATATAAATACGAGTATATATATATATATATATATATATATATATATATATATATATATATATATATATATATATATATATATATATATACATATATATATATATATATATATATATATATATATATATATATATATATATATATATATATATATATATATATATATATATATATATATATAAATATATATATATATATATATATATATATATATATATATATATATATATATGTATATATATATATATATTATTATATATATATATATATATATATATATATATATATATATATATATATATACATATATCAACATATCAAAACGGGTATACAAAATACATTCATTCATTATTATAATCATCGTTTTAGTTTATCAAGGCCCTCCAAAGGCGTAAATAGCTGAAAAATGGGTATTTCTTGAAAAATAAAGAATTACAGCCATAGATCATACTTCGGTTCAAAATGGTATGTGCAGCTAGAGATGTCAGAAAAAATATAGGTCAAACCAGTCATGAGTCACTTTACGTGGCAATGCCTAGCCTCTGAGGCAAACCACGCAATGCATATGTTGCACTCTGGCCGTTATATAGTGGCCTAAAAGATGCTGGAACTAAGCTACTAGTATTTCGACCAATGGCGGTACTTTTATCCACCAATTTGATTAAATTCGGTAGTTTAATACCTATCAGATTGCAAGGTGCGATTGGCGTTCTATATGACGTCCAAGGTTCCACCCAAACATAACTTTTCGAACTGCCAGAAAACTTGTATGCACATTGGGCAGCTTTTTGCACAATTTGTTGCTCTGAGCTGGCCCGTATGTCAAGTGGTGATGACATACGACTTGGCATATGTTTGCTCATGCACTGTTAGGGCACTTATGTTCACACGTGTTTGTGGATGTAAAAAGATGACGTTTTTGCTTATGAACCGGTTAGTTTTGACATTTGCTTATGTTCGCAGAGTTACGTTTAGAAATTTGCCGTACCCAAGCAGAATATAGGGCACTCAAAACTTTTCAAACAGCCTCCATTCAAGACTTCGTTTACATAGTAGCTATTTATTTTGGTGCTTCGTATCAAATTTCACACCCCGCACGCAGATAAGACTATAGCCCAGTATACAACGTGGACTGATTTAGGGATTGAGATTGAAACAATGGAAAGTAAACGGGTTGTTCAAAGGCTTTGATTCCACCGTTTCAATCTCAATCTACTTTGAATCTACTTTCAAGTCCCGTTATAAACTGGGCTTATGAAAGAGTGCAGTCAGCCACGTTCAGGTGGAAAATAAAAAAGGAGTAAAGTAGTAAAAATGGATAAGTAGCAAAAAATTATTTTATTTTTTAAAAAAAATTGCATTTTTTTGGATGAAAGAAAAAAGTCAATGACGATTTGACTTTACTTTCTTTTGTGCTATATTAGGGCTTTAGTTGATTCTAAGCCTTGTTGAAAAGTGTGTGCTTTTTGTAGTTGTTTTAGTTAGTGACCTCGAAATTCTAGAGTGGATACTGATTTAAAATAAAATATATTTACAATTTTGAAGTGTGCAATGGTGATGAATTTGGAAAGTGCGACAGAATGTGTAGGTAGAAATGCTGATTCAAGAAAACATCCCTTTGCAAATAAGTTTAGTCGCATGTCATATAAAAAAATTGTTAAAAATTTACTCATTTAACGCCCGGAAATGGGAAAATTGATTACAAATAAATATAAGATCTGCCAATCCGTCAAGCCGAATTACGGGTTCGAAGATAAACATTGACTGTCAAAAATTGAAAAGAGTTTTCCAAGTCCTATACTCAGATAAAGCAGTATTTGGAAACAGCAATAAAGTAAATGACATGGTTTAATTTATTTATGACAACTAAATCATCGATGATATTCCGGAAGTTGATACTTTTGTAGCAATGTCCACACTAGTGCGCTTTGACATTCAATTTTCATTTCAACTTTCATTTCCATTTTACGCATGCCTTGAAGTGAATGCGTAAGATGCATGCCTTTTATTGTCTACACTTGAACCTCACACCGGGCCTCGATTGGCAATTTACTCTGCCATTTCCGATGGCAATGACTGTCAAATTTATGGTATGCCATCTGTGCGTGGGCGATTTCATGGCATGCAATTTCATTTTGAAAATGCCTCTCAGCGGGAAGGACGTGCGCTGTATCTGAGTGTCAAATGCTCTTAAGGAGTTATTTGAAGTGCTCTTAAGGAGTTATTTGCTGGAGTACAAAGGAGAATGCGATAAAAGTCATTTGAAAAATCTGCCAATCATCAACAGGGAGTCTCATATATTTACTCATCGTTCAAAATTGAAATTATTTCTTTTTTAAATAAAATAAATATATACAATTTCCCTATTCCGCATCGAAATTCGATTTTTTTGCAATTTCCCACCATTTAATATTCTATAGACTATTTTCATTGCTCAACGATATCTAAATATCCCTTTGAATTCAGAATCCCTACATTTTCTAATAAGAAATAAAGCATTCCGACGATTCAGCGCCATTTTGAAATCAAGAACTGTCAACATATTGCCAGGCAGATGGGAAAGCAAATGGCATACCATATTGCCTACCATTTATGGCAGACCATAAAATATGGCATACCATAGGTAGCCTCCACTAGCAATTTAAAATGTTATGCCATGGGAAATTGCTAGTGGAGGCGGCCTGTCAAGTTTCACCAGTTGTTTGTTGAAGTTGTTAAATGGAAGCTACCTATGACTTGTGCTGCGATTTTAATTTTTAAAAGAACTAGGAAATGACGATTGGTGCATAAGCAATCTATATGCATGAAGAACTATTAAAATAAAAAAGAAATTTTGAAATATATAGAGATATCAGCTCAAACCAAAACGTTCTACTTAAGAATTTAACCAAAATCAAAGAAATGATAACATTAGTATCTGTTTACTATTAGTTTAGAATGAGATGGCAAGTAGTTTAGGAGCAGGTGAATTTCAATACACAAAAGTCGCATGGGGTGTGGTGCCGAAAGCGAAATTCGTTTCGGCGAAAATTTAGCTGTCAAATAAACAAGAACTGTACTCAGTTCTTAGCATGAAAAGTTGCGTAAAAGTTGCTTTCGCTTTGAAAATGTACATGGCATTGACACATGTCTCCAATCATTTCACGCCAATTTAGTATGTGCAGTTAGTTTTTTCGAGCTAAAAAGTGACATTTGGTGTTTGAATTTGAAAGTTGAACAGTGCAAATGTCTTTCTTATAAGAAAATCGATCGAAAATAGAAATTCTTGACGTTTTGTCCGTTAGGAATTAGCATTGTCTCTGCTTTTCTCCATCGCCAAAATTTTCGCTCGAATGAATGACCAGATACTGGAGACATGTCAAAATTTAGCTTCACGATTAGCTTAGTACTAGCTTTTAGTTGAAAAAGATTTATTTTCCCCTAAAAACCTATATAGAAGAAATAGATCACAGTTACGTAAAAGAAAGAGATGGAAGTAAGACACCAAGCCCTTTCAAATATTACGCTATATTTAAGTTATTGCTCAGCGCTCGTAGAGACTATTACTTTCGTTGGTAAGCGTACACTGAAGAAAACATAGTTCATAACGTCAATGAACATTGTTTATATTGTCTAATTTCATTGTCGGTATGAACAATTCATTGTCGCAACGAACTTTTTATTGTTAGAAATTAAAATGTTATTATCATGTTTGGCGTTTAACTAAAGTAACCTAAACATCTTATCTGTTATTTATTGTCAAAGTTTAACAAGGATGCAAATCTTGTCTTTATTGATCTGTTTGCAGTCTTATAAATTAGTTCATAGTAATTATGAATTGATTCATTGGGGTTATGACCTGATTCATAGTCCCTATGAATTTATTAATAGAAGTTATAAACTTGTTTATAGTGAAAGCGGATCTATGAATCCATTCATAGACGCAATGCACAAGTTCATAGTTGCTTTGAATTTATTCATAGAAGTCAAGAAAAAGTGCATAACATAAGTCTAGACGCTCATACCGGCAATGTTCAAACTCGGAACAGTGGTGAGTGTGAATCCATATCATCAACATTAGGTTTCGCAAGTCTTTCTACATCTTTTTTCTAATCAATTCTGTTCATTCTATTTATTTTTTTGGTAATGTGAGATAGAAAGTTTGTGGTGAAATTAAAAAGTTTTCGAATATTTAAGAGGTGGCATAGGTTAGGTAGGGTTAGTGAAGAGGACTGCCGAGAACGCGGCCAGCATTAGGCCACCAGTTTGGGCCCATTTAAGAGGTGGCATAGTTAAAGAATAAATCTTTAACTGAGTTAAATACCTTACAAGAATCTTTAAGGTAAGTTGAAATCTTATTTCAATATGAAGAGTGAATTAACCTAATACGTATGCATTTCATAGCTTCCAGGTCAATAATTCGGATTTAAAATAAAAATAACATATAAAAGTTTTAGCTTTCAATACGTTTGCCCAATATGAAATGCTTTCTTTCACAAAACAGAATATGAACAGTGAGTTCGGCGATCATCAGGAAACCTTTGGTACAAGTTTATAACGCAAGAAAAAATCTTTACTTAATCTGGACTTATTTTCTAACGCCAGAAGATGACGTCGAAATAATAAAAAGGTCACTAATTCACGACAAACTTTCAATTGAAGAGTTCGATCAATCGTGGAAGGTGTGCATCAAATGTCGACTCAAGGATATTGACGAGTCATCATCAGCGAATGAATTTTATACAAAAATGTCGACTCAAGGATATTGACGAGTCATCATCAGCGAATGATTTTTTTACAAAACGGCTGCAATATAAACAGCCACAAGTGTTTCGACGGGTAATATGATACTTTACATAAATATGTGTTTTAAATTAATATATTTTCATAAAATTGATATCGACTTAAATCGAAATTTAAAACCTCCTCATGCATAAAATAAGAGTGAGGGAGCGTGTGTAGCCACTTGCTAGAACTTCTTTCCAATGAAGGGACCCTCAATCGTAAACAAATCCGAGCTGAAATTGATTTTTCGAAAGATGCTCATTTGTATGAGAGTAAGTGTATTCCTGCTACAAAATCAACAAACAAATTAATAATTCTATATCATCTACAGATAGTCACGATGCGATGTTGCTATGGGCTCTACACGGTTTCTTATTTCCCTGGCAATGAGTTGTGAGTAAAAACACCATAGGAAAAAAATATTGTGAAATTATTCATAATTGCAGATTCACAGAATCTTTTATAATTACTCGCAAATTAATCGCGGCACTTGAGGATTGAATAAGAAAAGTAGGCTGGAAATCATCCAATCTTTCATAACAACCATTAATGATAGTTTAAAGGCGGCTACAGACTTCTCATGCTTTTCGAATTTTTCGCATTTCGTGAGTTTCTCGTGATATTTCACGAAACACACGAAACTCGAGAGAACACGAGAAAAAGTAAATCGTGAGTTTCACGTTTTCGTGGTTTCTCATCATTTCGTGAAGCATTTTCGTAGAGCACCAGCTGAAGGGAGAAACAATTTAGCTATTTCGCTACTGCAAATATGGATTCAGTAGCGATACCGGAATTGCAGCTGCAATCGTAATTATTTCAAACAATAAAGTAGGCAAAAGTAAGAACAAAAAAAAAACTGCAAAAAAGACGGTGGTGGCCAACGACTTTATATAAAACCAGGGCAAAGTAAGTATCTTTGAAATCATTAGAATGCAGAAATTAATGTTTCTGTATATATTTTAGGTATGGGGCAGAACACCTTCTAAATGATATTTCAGTTGAACCTTGCGGTCAATTCGAAAACTTTTGCAGAATTTCATCACAGGATTTAGAATATATTTTGAATTTAATAGGCCCTATTATTGCCAAAAAAATACTCATCTGAGGAAAAGTGTTTCAGCAAAAGAAAGACTGGCTGTGACCTTGCGATTTCTCGCTAGTGGTGATAGCTACCAGAGTCTTAGCTACCTATTTAAAATTTCCCCTCAACTTATTTCCAGTATAGTTCCAGAAGTGTGTCATACACTATGCCAAGGATTGTCGGAAAAAATAAAGGTTCGTACATGAAAAATTTTCAACTTAATATTTATTTCCGTAAAAATTGAATACATCAAATTAATAATTAATAAAGTAAATTTAAAAAATTAAATTAAATAACAAATAAAGCTGGAAGGAACGCTTTATTTTCGATTTAGATTTTTTTCAAACTAAAAGTCTTGTGTAAGAGTTATCAATTCGCAAAAAGAATCCCTAGTATTTGAATAGTGTTGATTCGCGGTTGAGACTTCAGTAGATGAGCCCGATTGCTCTTGAGCATTAAGATGAGTAGAAGAAATAGCACCTGCTGAGGTTTGCAAGACGGTAGGACTCGGCAAAGGTGGTGAATTCGATGCGGAATCAAGCGATGGTTGCGGCGAAGGTGTTACAGTGGCGGATGATGAGCAGCAATCATTTCGTGTGAGATATCCGAACAATACACTGTTTATTTCCTGCATTGCGTATTGTCTCGATACGTCGTTTATTTTTTGAAGTTTCGCTTCGACCAATTCTCCGAATATATCACACTCTTCTCTTGCTTTTTTCGTGTCATCCTTTACTTTCTTCTGTAAATACTGATAAACAGCAGGAACACAAGTTTTTTCGTTAATTTTTCTCCTTTTTGCTTGGGTTTTTTTAAGGGAAAAATATATATATTATCTTTTCCTCTGCATCCGCTTATCACTTCCGGTTCGATAGATGTAATTGAATCACCAATGATTTCCGCTACATCACCAGCGACATTCGCAAACCCTTCAGTGCCGTCATTAATAACCTATAATTATAATAGAATAGGAATAAGTTTAATTTCAGCAGGCTTCATATTGAACTGATTTCAAAATAGAATAGGAATGGATTTAATTAATATAAACTTAATTTTAAACCTTTCAGATACCACAAATTTCTGAGGAATGGATGGAAGTTGCACTTTCATTTGAAAACAAGTGGAATTTCCTGCATTGTATTGGCGCTTTAGATGGGAAACATATAGCTCTCTAGTCTCCGATACATAATGGTAGCCAATACATTAACTATAAAGGAACCTTTAGCATAGTGCTGATGATTCTGTATGATGCAGATTATTGCATTACATATGTTAATGTAGGCTGCCAAGGAAGAATATCGGATGGTGGAGTTTTTTTAAATACCACTCTAGCGAAGAAATTAGAAGAAAATTCATTGAATCTGCCGCGTGAGGAGCCATTGCCTGGCAGGGATAAAACTGTCCCATATGTGATAGTTGCAGATAATGCTTTCCCTCGTAAAAACTACTTGATGGTACCATACAGTGTATTTCACGAAAAAGGGTCATTGGAAAGAATATTTCACTACAGGCTTTCAAGAGCACGACGCATTGTAGAAAACGTCTTCGGAATAATGTCTTCGATTTTCCGAATACTTCGAAAGCCAATTGTGCTGGAGCCAAAAAAAGCTCGCTTAATCACGACCACGTATTGCTCTTTGCATAACTTCCGGCGCAAAAGTCCAAGTTCTAGAAATATATATTCATCTCCAGGAACTTCAGATCATGAAGAAAATGGAGAATCAATTCATGGCAATTGGCGAAAAGATAACGACAGCAAAACTTCTCTATTTCCTTTACAAAGAAGAGGCATTAGAATCTGCGTTACTCCTAAATTAATATGCCAGGAGTTTGGAGAATATTTTCTTTCTAATAGTAAAATTCCATGGCAAGAGGCTTATCAGTGACGGATTACTCGTCGTTTGTTATTATTAAATTAATGAAACTGTACTGACTTATCATTGTTTCTGTTACATTATTTGGTGTATACACATCCTCCATAAAATGGCGTAGTGTTTCGTATGGAAACCGGTTCGGTTTGTAAACTTCATTAGCTCCTGCCCCGGACAATAAACTATTTTTAATCTTGCGTCGGTACGCACGATAGCTTTGCATTAAACTGTTTATTTTATTCTTCACATGATTCGGATCTTTTGCGATGCATTTACCAATTTCTATGTAACAATCTTTTTTCTTTAAACGATTTTTTCTTTGCCCATCACTTGGGTCCCACAGACAACGGCACTGTCTCACTTCATCTATTAAATTAATAACTTCGTTATCAGTCCAACTCATTTTAAATGTTTTCGACTAAAGCTACAAATTCAAACGTCAAATGCACCACAAATTAATGGAAAAAGTTCAATATTTCGCCATCAGTTCAATTCACTTTAAATGTTTATAACTAAACATACAAACGTAAAAGTCAGATGCTCCAAAAATTAATGGACAAAACTAGTAACTTGACTATCAATTCAACTCATTTTATATGTCTTCAACTAAACCTACAAACGGCCTAGAATTAATGCACAAACTAATAACTTCGCTATTAATCCAACTCACTTTAAATGTTTACAACTAAACCATCAAATGCAAACGTCAAATGCACCACGAAAGGCAAAAAGCTCGCAAAGAAGTCACGAAAAAGCGTCTCGCATATTTTTCGTCACTTTCTCGTCGGGCGAAATCCGTTGATGTCGTCAAAAAACCGCCATCAGCAGAGAAAACTAACGAATCACGGATTGCAAATAACGAAACGCGAGAAATTCACGATAAACGCCTACATACTATTGTAGCGGCCTTAAGAGTGATTAAAAACATATATGTATATATCGATGATTTTAAAATTCCGTTTAAAAGCCTGCTGCCAGCAGTAGATATTGGTTTTAAAGTTTATTATTTATTCAATATAGAATACCCGAAAGCATCTGATACCTTTTGGAATTTCATCCAAGTTTATTTTTATAAAATTAAGTCTAAAGAAAAATTCTGCAAAGTTAATATTCTTATTAGCGAATTGAAGAGGAAACCGGAGTAGAGCAAAGTTTACCCTGACAAAGGAATCTACTTGAAACTTCTCAATTTCACATGCATTCAACATTGACATTGCTAGTAATGTAAACATACTGGAAACAATAGTCAAAAACGAGACGTAGTAAGTTAGCACTCTTCTTTACAATATGATTGTTTCATATATATTTTTTAAAAGAAAATTACATCAAATTATTAACTATGTTCATTAATTTTATGAACTCACAATCAGTTTATTGGTGCTACGGACTATATTCATGGATTCTATGAACTACACCCATTGGTTTTACGAACTCTGTTTATCGATTCTAAAAACAATGATCATTGATGGAATGAACTTTGTACATTGATTATATGAATAACATTCATTGGTTTTATGAGCTACGTTCATTGATTTTATAAACAAAGTTGATTGGTTTTATGAACCACATTCATACTATCAATGAACTTTTTCATTGAAAATCTCAATTCAAGACTTTTATAAATGCCTATTCCATGTGGCAATAAACATGTTTATTGGTTGTAAAACAATGAATTTTTCATATATACAATGAACTTTTTCATTATATTTATGTATCTTTTCCGTTCAGTGTAGATACACCTTTACGTCTATATGATTGGGCCAAATCATCTTGCACTTACTATTGCTCGTCAGAGGAACTTCAATGCCTAGGGGATATTTTTGAAACTATAGTTCGATTCCTCTATTACTGTTAAAACTTAAAACTTATCAACAATCCGCGCATGTAACCAAATCCGCACGCTGCAACGTTCTCGTACATATCAACAAAATATCATCCTAAAGTCTCATCCAAAGATATAGAAGAAGTGGATTGTAACTATTGGTTTCCGTGCGGCACCAGTTTTTTTTAGTGTGTGACATTCTCTAATACAAAAATACATTACAAAAAACGTAGGTGATTTAAAATTTGTAGTAAATTTGGGGACAAGCAATAGGCGCGGAAATTTGAATTGTCATTTTTAAGATGAATACATGTGAAACATAATGCTGGTGGAAACAAGCAATGCTGTAAATTTAATTGTGTAGTGTAGGTTAGTTAAATAAAAAGTATCTTATTTAAATTTTATTAAAAAACTCTGTGGAAATGTTTTTAGCAGTTCATGATGAAAGTCCAAGAGTCCAAATTTACAAAGCGCATAATATTGAAATGCGTTTCGCATACTGGAGATAGATATGGGAACAATGAGACCACACTCTGAAAAAATTTATTGCTGTATATAATTAAAATTTTATTTTATTCGAGCGTTGAAATTAATTTAAACACTACTTTATTTAATGCGGTTCATTTTTTGCTAACTTTTGAATCCAAAAATGTAAAATTTAGGGATGTGATAAACATACATCTCTTAAATTTAAGTTTGTGTTTAAGTATCAGGCATCATAAAAGAACGATTTGATTTCATTTGAATCATTCAAAAATATTTGTGACTCCCAACAGTCAAACTAATTATTGCGCCTTCTGGCGCTCCCCATTCAAAAAAATCTAAAGGCGGCTTTAGATATGCGGTGTTTCTCAAACACCTCCTATTCGCCAAATACCGAACACCTAGTCAAGTCATTTGGCTTGGTGATTGCGAAATGACAAGCACATTCAATTAGACACTCGGGCATTGCGGAATGTTTGCCAAAACTGAAACATGTACGAGCTGCTCGCCGTTGTTCACTCCCGCCATTTTCTTGTCAAAAATAACGAAAAAATTGCTGCATATCTGAGTAAATAATTAAATAAATTTATATCATTTAAGGCGGTATTCCGGTTTTTCACGCGATAATCATTCATTATTTCAATATGAATTTTAATACATAAAAATAAATACTCAATGGATATGGTTTTATTTTGCGTTTATTGCAGGATTTAAACTTTAGAAAAAACTTAGATTTAAAAAAAAAAGTTGAAAATTGTTGTTGCTATGAGGGCTTGAAGTTGACCTTTGAAAATCAATCTTGGCAGGATTGCGTCCGTTTGAATTATCTGAAATTAGCAAATGAGGTGTCATTTTACTCAGGAAAATACCCGTTACAAGATGAACTACGCTTATCAATATCCAATTATTCGTTAAAAAATGGCAGCTGATAACAAATTTTTTTTCTAATTTTTCAGTTTTTTTTTTCGTTTTTTTATTAAAAATTATAGTTAATTGTTTTGTATCATCACAATCGTAGTTCAGCTTTTTCCTTAAATCATAGCAAATAATTTGATATATCACTCATTAAATTCTGTAAGACCGTTTTCGAGAAATCTTGTCAAGAAGTTGAGAAAAGATGGTTTTGAGAAAATCGCGTTTAAAGTTTTATCTCAAACACTCTCGCCTCAAGCGTGCCAGGAATTTTCCAGAGATGATAGTGGTGGAAATGCGAATAACTTCAAAACGAAAACAGATACTGCGATAAAATTTTAAAGCAAGATTATATGATCATAGTGGAATAAGAAAATGCAAAAAAAAAATTTCGATTTTTTCAAACCGAAAGACCGGAATACCCCCTTAATAACATTACGCAAAAAATATGTTGCTTACCGTGCCACATTTGAAAATTTTTACTCGCGCCACACAGTTTGACATTTTTCAGTATTTATCAACAACCGCAACAAATACCGAATGTCTAAAGCGGGGATCCAAACATACCCAAACACATTGCTCGTCTACTTTGATTTGGTTGAAAGTTCCACAAACTACGGGCATAGCGAGCACCCGAATGTTTGTGCTTGGCCTAGGGCAAGCACTAGGCGAGCAACCCAACCACACATGCGAAGTTTGCCAAACTAGGTGCTCGGTATTTGACAAACACCGCATATCTAAAGCTGCCTTAAGAAAACTCATGTTGTCAAACAAGTTTGTCATTGATCGCGCGAGTTATGGTAACACTACCATAACCAACGAATCCACCAAGCAACGTGACCTCAAATGCATATCTGGCTATTACACTTTTCGTCTACAACATTTCCCGGCACATGCCGCAACGTAAACAAATTGCAAAATTCAAAATTCATTGAATTAGAACAACACCTGCTGCAAGTCAGCAGTTCAAATAACAATAAATAGGTGTAGCGAGTCAACCTGAGTTAGTTTATAATTGAGACACGTAATAAACGTTTGATTGAAAAATTTAAATATCATTTTTTTTCTGAAAGCTTTAAGTTTACTTTAACTGGCGTAGTCGGTAGGATCGGGTGTCATGGCGTTTCAAATCGGTCAAGTGAAATAAAATAATCAACCGTTTATCGATTAAAATAATCGACGGTTTATCGGTTAATTAAATTAGTATCAGTCTCTACTCAGCTTCTGCTATGTTCGGAACAATCATCACCTTTCGGAAGTCATTGTGTTTCCACCGAAGTTGATTTGTCTTTCTCACCACCGCGTGTTCATTTGGGGCTTGTGATCTGGTGTGACCGGTTTCTTGGTTGTTTATTTTTTTTTTGTGGAATGCAGTCTCTATTAGTTGGAAATAACCGAAGCTAAGGAATCAAAACGCAAACGGGAATCGTCACCCGTCAACCTTTCTTTTCGTGACAGGTTAAAGCTACCCAGGAAGCACGAGCTTTCTCTCATGACTGCCACTAGAAGCAATAAATTTCTGCCGCTTACGGACCTGCCCGACGACATGGCTGCAAACAACGCTGCGAATGATCCCCCTGAAAAATCGAAAACCAAGGCAAAAATTCCACCGATCGTGGTTCCTAGCCTGGATCACAGCTCAATTCTTGCTATTTTTAACACTATACAAGTGCCCAACTTTAAAATTCAGTTTACCAGTACCAGCAGAAAAAATAATAATACCCAACCAAGAAGACTACGATAAGTTTCATCTCATCTTATCTCGAAAAAGTTCATTTCTACACATTTTCTCGTGCCGGTGAACGACCGCTGAAATTCATTTTGAGTGGCTTTTACAATATGGAATGCTCGGACCTGAAGATACTTTTGCTTGACGAACAGAAGCTCGTATGCTCTGACATCAACAAAATTACTGTTCCTGACGAGTCACGCCGACATAAAGACGAAGTACTGTTTCTGCTTTATTTTCCTCACGGCTCTGTAAAGCTCTCTGAGTTAAACAAGATTGACGCTATCGATCACTTTAAGGTGAAATGGAGCTACCAGCGCAAAAGGGCAGTGCAACCAACGCAGTGCAGGAACTGTCAAGCTTATGGCCACGGTACCTCATTTTGCCATATGCCAGCAAAGTGCTTGATCTGCGGCAAGCAACACAGTAAAACCGAATGCCCAACTAAAGACCCCGCTCAAATTTCGTGCGTTCTATGCTCTGGCAATCACTTAAGCAACAGTTCTCTCTGCCCTAAACTTGAGGAGTATCTGAACATCCGCAAACGATCAACTCAACGGCTCTCACGCGACAAAGTTCAAAGCAGAAGTATACCTCGACCTTCGCCTGCATTAAGTCAAACAAATTTCCCGTCACTGCCTAATGGAAAAACTCTCATTAATACTCATCCTACTACACAAGACTGCTCTCCGGCTATCAACTCATGCAGCGCAGTATTGCGTCGTCATATGGATATGAATAGCACTCCCAATACTGTTGGTAATGTGCCGTCGTCTGCCAATGACCTTTTTTCGGCTACTGAACTAATTAACTTAGCCCGAGAATTGATAACCAGGTTGTCTGTTTGCAATTCACGCCCAGAACAGTTTAATGTAATTGTAGAGCTTGCCACCAAGTTTGTTTACAAGTAAAGTTTATATAAATTGCTTATTATGGAATGCTCAAAGCATACGTAATAAGCAACTTGAAACATTCAACTTCCTGTCTGAAAAAAAAATAGATTTATTTTTCCTATGCGAATTTTGGCTGAAAGATGGTGACAAGCTTGTGAATTCTAGCTATAATATTTTGAGATGTGATCGGAAGGAAGCGCCGGGAGGTGGTGTTGCGATCTTTATCAAAAAAGGTTTTAAGTTCGTGAGACTAAGTAATCTTCGTACTCAGATTATCTAATCAGTCGCAGTTCAAATTGATGAATTAAATGCTACAATGATTGCTGTTTACTTCAGTGGGACAAAGCTTAATTCCAGTAAATTAAAATTATTTGAAGATGACTAACAACTGCTCTTTAGTCTGAACAGTAACTGGATTGTCTGTGGTGACCTAAATGCTCGACACTACCACTGGAACTGCCTCAAAGCCAACAAAACCGGGAAGATTCACTTTGATTTATCCCTGAAAAAAATTGTTTTTATTCACTCGTCAGGCAGTCCAACTTGCTTCCCCCCCAATGGCAACCCATCAACGCTAGATATATTAGTCACCAATGGTCAACTCCCTTTAACTTCCACTATCGTTATTAATGATCTGTCATCCATTCACCTGCCTGTTTTATTCAAAATAAATAGTACTATCTCTCTGATCAGACACTCTTTCTTTAGACATGGAGCAACGTCCTGGGATAAATACCGTGACCATCTAAATGCAGTGCTTAGCTTTCAAAACTTGAATTTCCAGTGCTTCGTCGACGAGAGTCAAATAGACTCTCTCCTCTCCAATATATTAAGAAATATCCAAGCAGCCCGTGAGATTGCTACTCCTAGCACTTACACCAGTCCCCGTTCACCTCCCCTTGATGCTGCTACTACTGCACTTATTACGTAACAACAACATCCGCCGTAAACAACATCGTAACAACATCCGCCGTGAATGGTAAAGATTGCGGGATCCAACTTTGAAGTCTCACTTAAATCTACTTAATGCACAAATACGCACAGTTTTCTTCGAAATTCGCAATGCTCGCTGGAACAACATTCTTTCTGAACAAACGAAAAGCTCCCGAAAGCTCTGGAGCATACACAAACAACTCAAAAACAGATCACGCGCGATCCCTGCTATAAAAATCAGCAATAATATGTTTACGTTTTCTGAGAAAGACAAGGCTAATCTTCTTGCCTCCCAATTCTTTAAATCACACACTTACTCTGCATAAAAAAACTCTGCATGATCCTGTAACTAGAAAAATAGTTGCCGATGAAATTCTTAAGCTTGCCTGGTGCCCGCCCGACTTTCAACCTCTGTGTTTTTGCTCCCCTGCTGAGCGGCGTTCCCTTCTCAAAGGCTTAAAAGTTAAGTCGTCTGCAGGATCTGATGGATTACCTTACATCCTTTTAAAAAACCTGCCAAGAAAAGCAGTTGTCTTACTTTCTTTCGCTTTCAACTGTTGCTTGAAGCTAGGATATTTCCCCAACATGTGGAAAAATGCTACCATTATTCATATTTTGAAACCAGGTAAGAATCCTCAGTTACCTAGCAGCTACAGACCAATTAGTTTGCTACTAACATTGAGTAAACTTTTCGAAAGAATGATTCTCTCTCGGGTCCAGCAGCATCTTCAAAATTTTGCAGTCATCCCAGACTTTCAGTTTGGGTTCAGTTGTCAAGAGTCGTCAAACACATTCAAGGTAACTTTTCTATGAAAATATCCACTGAACTAATTGCTTTGGATGTAGAAAAGGCTTTTGACACGGTCTGGCACGATGGTATTATTTATAAGCTAATCAAGTTCTCATTCCCCGTCTATCTTTGCAAGATTATAAGCTCGTTCTTATCGTCTAGATCTTACTCTGTCAAGCTACAGTCTTTCTCAAACAAGTACAAAATTCCTGCTGGAGTCCCTCAGGGATCAGTTTTAAGTCCTACCCTCTTCAACTTATTCATGTCCGATCTGAGCAAACTTCACCTCTGCAATATTGCTATGTACGCTGATGGCACCGCCATATTCTCTAGCAGCTGCAATCCAGATTTCATAGTCAATAACCTGCAGCTTCCGCTTCAACACATAAGCAACTTCTGCAACAAGTGGAAAATTCAAATCAATTCTGAAAAAACCCAGGCTATATTTTTTTCTAAAAAAACGTGCGGCTAAGAATGTTAATATCTTAAGGTCCAATATCTCGTGGTCGAAAGACATAAAATACCTTGGTTTGCATCTTGATTCCAAATTAACATTCGACAAAAACACGGAAATGATTAACTCTAAAATATTGAAGTGCATTTTGTCAATTTACCCACTGATAAACAGAAAATCGAAAATTTCAACTGAAAATAAACTACTTATTTACAAGCAAGTCTTCCTACCAATAATTCTTTACGGCTGCCCAACCTGGTATAAATGTGCTAACACTCACAAGCTTAAACTTCAGATCATCCAAAATAAGTGTCTTAAAATAATCTTCAAAAAACATTTTTACTATTCCACATATAAGCTCCACAAGATGGCTAAACTTAGAACAATTCGTCAAATGATTCAGACTTGTGCCTCAAAATTTTTAATAAGGTGTAACACTTCTTTTAACCCCCTGGTGTCCTCCTTATGCTCCAATCATTTGGTCAGTTAATCTTAAGGCTAGTTTCAAGCAATAGTCTTAAGTTTATTTAGGTTAGGCTAAGCACTTCATTATGTTTTAAGCTAATTTTTCCTAAAACCCCCTAACGCACTATTGTAAATTTTCATACTTCATTTTGTATAAAATCCATAACTTAGCTGTAAAGACTCTGTCTGAACACTAGAATATGCATATTGTGAATCTCTGTGAAACGCCAAGACATCAATAAAGCATCCATTATTATTATTATTATTATTATTATTAAATTAGTATCGGCGGGTCGAAGGAATATCGGCCAAACGCGAAAACGTGATCAGAAGTGCAAAATAACTGTGGAAAATAGCTGTGTCGTGTGCAAGCACTTATGGAGGAACACCGTAAGGAAGTGACCAGTTGGCAGGAATCACCACAAGTAGGACAAAGGATATAGGAATCCCCGTCGCGATTTTTAAAATGATCAAAGTCCTACTCATCATCGGGTAAGTCGAAATTGGATTTCCTTATATGGCCTCTCCTAATAAAAGAAAACGTTCTACTTCACCCTATCCAACTAATCTACCTCGTAGAAGTAAGTTTAGCAATAGAAAACTAGAAAATATTAGTGAACAAAGTGGTGATTCGAGTAATGGTGAAATTCCCAAAAGTTCAAACTATTCGCGTAATCGTTTAGATCTTACAGTTAGAGGAACATTTTTGGAACAATTAGTAACAATCGTGGAAATTTAACCAATAATAGTGAACTAACCAGTTTTTCCGATAGTTATAAGAATAACTTAAGTGAACAACAAATCGATAATAAAAACCCAAATATGGCTACTGGAAACGATTACTAAATTCACGGAAGTAACCTACCCAGTGCTTCTGTTCCGGAGAAAAATTTTATCCACTTAACTCCAAACGACATTTTTAATAGCTTAAGAGTACCGGATGCTATTAAAGAACTTCCTCAATTTGACGGTAATGCAAACCTTTTATATGACTTTTTGGATAATACCGAAGAAATTCTGTCCTCAATATCTTATACTAACGGTACGCCATATGGCCAGATACTTCTGCGGGCTATTAGAAATAAAATAGTTGGACCCGCAAATAAAGTTCTTAAGGGCGTATTCCGGTCTTTCGGTTTGAAAAAATCGAAATTTTTTTTTTGCATTTTCTTATTCCACTATGATCATATAATCTTGCTTTAAAATTTTATCGCAGTATCTGTTTTCGTTTTGAAGTTATTCGCATTTCCACCACTATCATCTCTGGAAAATCCTTGGCACGCTTGAGGCGAGAGTGTTTGAGATAAAACTTTAAACGCGATTTTCTCAAAACCATCTTTTCTCAACTTCTTGACAAGATTTCTCGAAAACGGTCTTACAGAATTTAATGAGTGATATATCAAATTATTTGCTATGACTAAAGAAAAAAGATGAACTACGATTGTGATGATACAAAACAATTAACTATAATTTTTAATAAAAAAAAACTAAAAAAAAAAGGAAAAATTAGAAAAAAAATTGTTTATAAGCTGCCATTTTGTAACGAATAATTGGATATTGATAAGCGTAGTTCATCTTGTAACGGGTATTCTCCTGAGTAAAATGACACCTCATTTGCTAATTTCAGATAATTCAAACGGACGCAATCCTGCCAAGATTGATTTTCAAAGGTCAACTTCAAGCCCTCATAGCAACAACAATTTTCAACTTTTTTTTTTAAATCCAAGTTTTTTCTAAAGTTTAAATCCTGCAATAAACGCAAAATAAAACCATACCCATTGAGTATTTATTTTTATGTATTAAAATTCATATTGAAATAATCAACGATTATCGCGTGAAAAACCGGAATACCCCCTTAATATGTACGCTACCTCATTAGAATGGAGTGCAATTAAATCGAATTTAGTGCTACATTATGCAGACAAGAGGAATGAGACGTCTCTCATTAGAGATCTGCATAATGTGAGACAAGGCACCAACTCCGTAGAAAAAATCTATTCAGAAGTTGTCAGGATCTTAGCGAGCATGACAAATCATGTCAATATACATGAAAGAAACTCAAGTGTAATTACATCTAAAAAGGAACTATTTAGTGAAATGTTCGGGTCTACGGGAATCATTAAGTTTCACAATAAGAGCAATGAGACCTGAATCGCTAGCTGTTGCATTTTCATATTGCATTAAGGAACAAAATATTTCCTATGCAAGGTCAGATGGACTGAAACAAGTCTTTGGCCCAAAACCTATTCCACCCTTACCGAAACTTCAAATACAATTTCCTGGGCTATTGCCACCGCAATTAAACTTTCAAAATAATCCACCTCAACGGTTCTTGAATTCATTTGGTCAACCACCCATGCCACCACGGTTCAATCCTGTTCCGCAGCCGAGGTTCCATTTTAACCCACCTTTTCAACAACGGCCGCAATTCAACCCATACCCCCAAAAAATATTCACTATAAACTCTTTTGGTCAAAATAGACCTTCATTTAATTTCACTCACCCTCAACAACAACAGCAACATTTTTCACGTCCAAGCAAACAATTCCCTAAACCAGAACCTATGGACACCAGTTCAGGCAATACAAAATAATTCAGACCGCAAGTAAATCAATTTAATAATAATTTCGGGAACAGAGCTCTTTTAAATATAGATGATTCAGGACATAACTCAAGCCCAATAGAAAACCCAATATACAACCCCTATACATTTGACCAATACTACCCAAACTATTATAGTAACGAAGAGGACTACCTCGGTTTCCCTTTTATTAATGAGCCAATCGAGTATTATCCTAATGATTATGAATATAATCAGTTTCCTCAAGAAAATCAAAAGGATCAATATACTTCAACAGAACCCGTTGTGGATGATTCGGATTTTCAATCAAACGCCTTCAAACCCCAATCGGCTACATAGACACCAATAAACATGGATTTGTTTGGCCTAATATCCATATCTCCTCACCATTTGGGCGCCCACTGAAATTTTTGATTGATACAGGTTCTTCATCGTCATTCATTAACCCCGAATTCACTCACTCAATGGATGTCAAACAAATCAAGCCAACTAACATAACCACCGTTTTCACAACACACAGTATACACAAAGAAGTCGCTCTTCCAAATTTTGCAGAATTTAACCAGGATGGAAATATACGGTTTTTGGTATTTCGATTTCATGGTTACTTCGATGGTCTAATAGGATTAGATGCACTAACCACATTAGGAGCGAAAGTTGACCTAGCCAATCGAACGTTGATAACAAACAGTTCTACCATCCATCTACGATTTAAACCATATTTCAGATCACAAAAGTATATTGTTCCACCTAAATCAAAATTAATTGTGAAATTACCTGTGGACATTTGTGATGGTGATATTTACATCCAACAAATAGTAATTAAACCAAACCTGACTGTGCAGGAAGGTATTTACCAAGCTAGGGAACGGTATAGTTTAGTTGAAATCCTTAACAAATCGGAAAAAGAAGAAACACTTTTATTAGAACAACCATTGAAAGTTGTTGAGTATTCGCCTTCCTCATTCACAGAGATTAATAACTTTAATATCGGCTATTCAAACGACGTTCATGACGACTTTAGCGGTAAAAATATTATCGAATTGCTAAGAGTGTCCCATTTAAACACTGAAGAGCGTAAAACTTTATTTGATGTTTGTACACAATTTGCAGATATATTCTTCAAGGAGGGCCAAAAACTCACGTTCACCAATGAAATAAAACATCAAATAAATACATTTGATGACATACTTATCTATACAAAGTCATATAGATATCCATATGTCCACAAGGACGAAGTCCGACGACAAGTTGACGACATGCTCAAACCGGGCATTATACATCCAAGTTATTCCCCTTGGAGCTCTTCTGTCTGGGTTGTCCCTAAAAAACAAGACGCCAGCGGAAAGAAAAAGTGGCACTTTGTAATTGATAACCGGAAACTTAATGAAAAGACAATAAGCGACCGATACCCTCTTCCAAATATAAACGAAATTTTAGACAAATTGGGAAAATGCATGTACTTTTCCTCACTGGACCTGGCAAGTGGATTCCATCAGATAGAGATGGACCCACAAGATGTTCCGAAAACAGCTTTCACTGTAGATGGTGGCCACTTTGAATACGTCCGCATGCCTTTTGGGCTGAAAAATGCCCCGTCCACTTTTCAACGTGTAATGAACAACGTTCTCAAAGACGAGCAAGGTAAAATTTGTCTAGTTTACCTAGATGATATAATTATCTACTCTACTTCTCTCTAAGAGCACGCCGAGAACTTAAAAAAAACCCTAGCGCATCAGAATCGCTAGAAATACTAATGTTCGAAGAACAGTAGAGGATTTGTACAGATTTTGAGTCTATTGTTATATATTGTTGTTATATTGTTGTTATTGTCTTATATATTATGTATTGTATGTATTGTCATATATATTGTTATATATTGTATATTCGCGATGTGAATACTTAATGCCAGTGGCGGCTCGTGCTTGTTGAGATTGCGTGGGCTCAGTTTTTTATTGTTATCCGAACAAATTTTTGTTGATTTCGTTGTATGCTGGTCAGTTTTTTCAAATAAATAAAATTTAGTGTTTTGATCGCTATTTATATAACACCTATATGCACTTCTTTCAATCGACCCAACCATTCTTTTTGGCCCAGTTAATTATCTACTACGTTTACGCAGTAGATAGACTTCCGAGAAATATTCAATTTCAATGCTCCTCAGTATAAAATATATGAAACTAAAACACTTGTTTCAAGTGGTTTAATATACATATATACATGCAAAATATTCTACATCAAATTTAACATTTTTCAAACGTATTTAAAAATAAAGATTAAAACGTGATGCACTATATAATTTACTACATATGCTTGTAAATTATTTGGTCACGTTTACTCTTTGATGAAGCAAAGAGATCAATTATTTGGTTGTGAAATTTGAAATTGTAACCTTCTCGCAACATTTAAACTAAATCCCTTTCAATTTCCATTGTACTTAAATCGGAAAACCTTGTCTGACAAATTGAATTCCGTAAAAAGGTTTTTACTCTCTTAAGAGCTGAAAAACTTCGTTCAACTGAAGTGGAAGAAGATGCCAGTGAAGCAACTTGACTAAGCAAATTATAAATATCCAATACTTCCGTTTGTAACTTATAATCAGATATAAATATTAAAAGGTCCGATAAACTCTGCGTGATTCCAAATTTGTTATGATCAGATTACTACACACAAAGTTCGTTTCGTTGCTTAATTTTTTCAAACATTAAGGGGTAGCTGTCGATAAGAGAGTCTAGTAAATTTTTAAGAAAAGCCTTCGCAAATGATTTGAGATTACTACTATTAACGAAACTGATTAAATCTATTTTTTCACATCGCAAAGGTTTAGTTAGATTAGTCTTAATTTAACGCATGAAGTCTTTTAAAATAAGTTTTCGCATCTGAAATGCTACCGTAATCTATTTTACATCTTTTAACATGTTGCCCGAAATTACTGCAAACGTCGTAAAATTTTTTTCAAAATATGTATCGTCTGCTCTATATGATTTTAATGTTAGTAGTAAGTTACTGACTCGCTCTTTACAATAATTAATATCTGCACTTAACTTTACAATAATTAATATTTCAAATAGAACACCTGTTTGTTGACACATAAGGTTGATAGTTTTTACCAAAAACAAAAACGAGAAGACCGACAAAATATGTCTGAAGCCCACAGAGTCTTTAATCGTTTCTTTATCTTGGTCAAAGGTTTCATCATTTAAAAATATTTCGAAGACTTCCAGCAACTTATTTGTACTATTTGAAAGAACTTAAATTATTCGAGACTTATAGTTCCATCGTGTATTGCTGCAATCAGGTAGCCACCTACGATTAACTTCATCAACTACACTAGTTCGCTTCGTCGAGTTGGAAAAAAATGCTAATAACCCAGTCAAATTCACGAAAAATATGCGGCATTCTTTTATTTTGTAATTCCCCAATATCACAAAAGCACCATCATAGGTTTGTCCCACTAATATGCTGGCAATATCGAAATGCTTAAATGTTTAGTTAGTAAATTATAGAGATCTCCAGCTTTTTTGCCTTGAGTTACATAAAAAAAACCATAAATCTCTCTACTGTAATGCCTTGTTCTGAAACGTATCAAAAAATCACTGATAGTTGAGACAAACACTTGTTGTCAGTGGACTCATCCATTTGCCAGGAATAACAGGGAGCGTTATGAATCTCAGCAAGTATAAAGCTTTTTAATGTTGTACAAATATAAAGTTGATTACTAATGATGATATCGTTTTGAATAGTTTTAAAAGTACCACTGAAAACGGAAGACTCATCCAGAAAAAGTTTAAATCGTAGCGTTCTCTGTGCCGTCTTCACTTTACTATTTTCTTTCCTACGCATGCATGATACAAGCAAGCTCCAAGCCAAAAGCAAGCCCCAAGTCCCAAGCAAGCACTAAATTACATAATTTTCTGATGGAGTCATTTTCCATCTCATTGAATGAAAAAACTCTAGCGCATCAGAGCCGCTAGAAAACTAATTTTCGAAGAAATTGTCTTTGAGTGACCAAAAAATTTGGAATGACGTAATACACTTTTTTGTAGAATCATATCAACCATTCCTTATCTCAAGCAACAAAACTCAACTATAACACAAATGATGAAATGTTCAGTGCTGGCAACACTTTCCCAACGAAGCAGCAATAAATCTACCATAAAATGATCGTGCTTAATCAACCCATCCTTTGAATTTCATTCTCATCGGAGGATTTCATCGAAAGTTTCAGCGGTTAAACATTGTTTGAGACTGCCATCCGAAAAATGTTCAAAACTCGGAAAATTTAATAATTGGTTTCTTATTTTTAATGCCAATACTTTGCATATGAGTATGTTACTTCAAGCATCTGTTGGTGCAATATTTACGAAAATAGCTAATGCTGGTTACCCTGTGTCAGCGGCAGAGCAAAATATATACCAAATCTGCTTCACGTTAAGTTAAACCCAACCAGTAAATTTCGTTTCGATTGAATCACTGCGCTGGAAGCTTTACGGGTGAAAAGAATTTTAGGGTTGCCAGCCTCAAAACTTTTCAAATTTTTAAAGCGTTAATATTTGTTGTTAATTTTCATTGCAGGATTATTCCCATTTGCAAATCTAATGACATAATCGCTCAGTAAACAAATTCCACAAAAATACAAAAATTGTCATAGCTGGCAGCCCTTTCATGACTTTTGTACGAAATTCCTACGACATTTACTTCGCATTGAGATCCGTTTACTGCATGAACTTCGTTTTGATTTCTGTGCTGGACCGGAAGCTATAGGGAAAAAAGCTTTATTTTGCTGAGCAAATTTGCAAGATTTATGAGACAAAAATCACCATAGCTGGCAGCCCTATTCTAATTTTTCAACAAAATTTTTCAAGTACTGTGTGCGTTTTGTTAAAATCTGATGGCTGAATCGGAAGTTCTAGGCCAAAAAGCTGTTTTTTCTCTCAGTGATTTTTCAAGATGGTACTACTGCCACAGGGTTGCCCGCATTTCAAAATCACTTCTATCAGATCTGGTCCTAGCTAATACCAACATGTCCTGTGAATTTCATTATGATCGGATAATCCGGTCGTCAGTTCTCGTGAACAGAACTTTCGAGTGCTGAAAATAGAGGTAGTTTGGTGATGGGTTGCCGTTCTTGTGCAAATCGGAATTTTCAAAATTTCAATTTAACATGTTGGACAAAGATCAAAATTTATCAATGATTTGAAACTTTTGCCAAAAATCAAAAATTTTTGAGGAGGGTCAATGATTTGAAGGATTTTATTTCAGGAGCCTGCCGTAGCTACAGGGTTACCCGCACAACCATGAAGACCCATACATGCTAAGTCCTAATCAACATCAACACGCTCTGAAATTTTCACGATGATCCGATGTTTTGATCACAAGTAATGACATATCAAAATTTGAAAAAAAATCCTTGCCTACTTTTAGGCAGCCTGCACCCACACACGGCTCAAAATTTCCAATTCTTTATCATAGACAAGCTTAGAACATAATTAATTTTCATTCCCAATACTTATTTTCAACGAAAATTTACACTACTTGGAAATATAGGAGTACCTCAAAATTCACTAAAACGCTCGCCGTCGCCAAGAGGTTTAGGATATCTGAATTTGAGAAAGTCGTGGACCTACCAACTATATACATTTACGTTCTCCGCAAGTTTCAGCTCAATCGAATCGGCCACTCCAGAGATTATCTCGGAAAATCATTTTGCTGATATATATATATATATATATATATATATATATATATATATATATATATATATATATATATATATATATATATATATATATATATATATATATATAAAGAAATATGAATTTTCGGCGAAACGAGTTTAATACTAATATTCTTTGAACATTAGTAAAAACAGAGACTTGCAGACCTCCACATAATTTTTGAAACCGTAATAAGAAACCCATCTGCAAGAGCTGTTGTTGAAGAATTTAGAAAATCTGTTAGCACAGTTTATGGACTAAATTTATGCTAGCTGATTTATTTCCATTTTATAAAAGAGTTGTCCTTTTTTTCATTTTATATGAAAGATGAGAGGTGCATTTTTCTTCTTGGAATTTTTACACTTTGCATTTTACACCCAGGATCTAACCTAACCTTTGTTTCAAATTTATCCTGAGAAGACAAATAAGCATTTCATGCTTCAAATCCTGAAATTAATTTTCTTTTGGGATATATTTCAAAAACAATCATGCAATAGGTAAATTCCCATACCTATTCGCTAATTTTTCACATCAGAAAAATTTGCATCTTTTAGATACATGCAGGTGTACATAGATTTGTGTTCCGCCACATTATTCTTCTTTTGATTTTCAGTACAATATTAACACACGTCGCATTACACATTTTTCATAATATTTTTCACAAAAATACTCCCATTAATGAAATCTACTATGATCTAACTAAGCTCATTTATAGCTTATAATTTGACAAAAAAATGCTGAAAAAAATACCACAAATAATTTTTCATTCATTCATTCATAAACCGAACTCTCCTGGTGACGCACGCACAAGCATAGAGCTGAGAGAGACTTGCGCTCGTCATGATCTTGTAGTTCTTTGATTCAAGCTACGCATGTAAACGCATGATGAGCTGGCCCAATATGCAACATAGATTTTGACGCCATTGCACACGTCAATTTTTCGTAGATGAAGAGCCGGCCCAATATACAAAATCAATTTTGTTGCGATTGAAAGCGTCAATGCTCATAGATCGCAGCTTGGACTGGTAACAACGCATAGTGGGCCAGTGATGCTTGGGCCCACCGAGCCACATTGATGAACAGAAATCGATAAACACACAAACGCGAACTTATACCTTCGCTTATACTTATGTTTGTAGCATAGTGTAGATGATGTAGAAGAAATATGAATGGGGTAGTGATGCGTCTGCCCGTCGTGGCGTGTATGGGACTGAGAAGAGGAATATACATTTATGTGTACAAGATGCAGGCGTATATTGTATCGTATAGTTTATGCTTGTAACTTATTGTAGTAATTGTTTTATGTGTATGAAAATATGTTGATACATTGCGCGATGGACATTCAATGTATGTATGGCACTATGTGATTTTACGTCATTGCATAGTATGAATGAATGACATAAAAATGTGCTGTTGCTGGATTAAAATTATAGAAGGATTTATTATGTTAAACGTATATGAATTAATATGTAAATGATGACTCAAACTTTTATTTAAAATTATTATTTATGTGTTTTAGCGGGTGGGCCCGGCCCACTTTGCCCACTGTGACAAGCCGCCACTGCTTAATGCAAGCATTTATTGGTACGAAAATAGCAAAAACACCTCGTGCTAGTAGTCCTTTGCTAGCACTGCAAGTCATATCTGCCTCACGTTGAAGTCAACCTGCTCTGCGAATTTCGTATTAATTCGATTACTGCATTGGAAGTTATAGGGATAAAAAGAAATTTAGGGTTAACATTCGCAAGAGCTTTCAAACTTTCTAGATCTTAGTATTTGGTGTGTATTTTCACTACAAGACCACTACGATTTGAAAACTTTATGATAAAATCGCTTACTAAAGCTATGTCAAAAAATACAAAAACAATCATAGCTGGTAACCCTATCATTGTTTTTCAAACTAGATTTCTACTGAATATTGTCTACAATAATTTAAATTTGCCATATGAATTTCGTTATGATATCATGACTGCACTGGAGGCTATAGGGCAAAGAGCTTTATTCAAATAAAATAACATTATACAAACAATTTGGTGCAGTTGCACCAATTTTTGACGATTCTAAAAGCATATAGATATATAACTTAGATGCTTTGCTGTATCTTTTAGTGCTTTTATATAATCGAAGTCGCTTGTCATAAATTATGCTTACCATAGAAAGGGGATGATGCAGATGAATAAGCTAACAAACTTGGTTATAGATTCAAGTAACAAACAATAAAATTTCCAAAACTCGGAACATTTAAATATCGGTTGCTTATTTTGTTGTAAATGGTTTGCTTATGAATAGAAAATGAAAGCATCTGTTGGTGCGATATTTACGAAATTGTCTGGTGCTGGCAATCATGTGCTAGCACCATAGCTGCTTCACGTTGTGTTAAACCTAGCCTATGAATTTCGTTTCGATTGAATGGCTGCGCTGTAAGTTATAGGAGTGAATTAAATTTTAGGGTTTTCATCATCCAAACTTTTTAAATTTTTGAAACGTAAATATTTGTTGTTAATTGTCAATGCAGGATCATTCCCATTTGGAAATTTTATGACAACATCGCTCGATAAAGCAATGTAAATAAATTACGAAATTCGTCATAGCTGGCAACCCTTCCACGGTTTTTCAACGAAATTCCTACAGAATTAAAATCGCAACAAGATATGCTTTTCACATGAATTTCGTTTTGATTTCGTCACTCCATCGAAAGTTATAGGGAAAAAATCTTTATTTTCCTGAGCAAATTTACAATATTTAGGAGACAAAAATTGCCGTAGCTGGCGTCCCTATACTAATTTTTCAACCAAATTTCTACGAAATCTATCTTAGACTAAGGTTCACCTATTGTTGGTTGGTTCACCTATCTCGTTAAAATCTGGTGGCTAAATCGGAAGCTATAGACCAAAAATCATTTTTTTTCTCAGCGATTTTTCCAAATGGCACCACTGCCACAGTGTTGCTCATTTTTCAAAATCACTTCTATCAGACTTGGTCCTAGCAAATTCCAACATGTCCTGTAAATTTCATATTGATCGCATTATCCGATCATCAGTTCTCATGAACAGAAGTTTTGAGTGCTGAAAATAGAGGCAAATTCATCACGGGTTGCCGTTCTTGTTTACCGCGGAATTTTGAAATATTTTATTTGACTTGGTGGACAAAAGTCAAAATTTATCAATAATTTGAATTTATTTCCAAAAATCAAAATTTTTTTTAGGAAGGTCGATGATTTGAAGGATTTTTGTTCAGGAGCCTGCTGTAGCTACAGAGTTACCCGCACAGTCTTGAAAGTCCATGTGTGTAAAATTTTTGTCTATATCAACACGCTCTAAAAATTTCACGAGGATCCATTGTTTTTCTTAGAAGCTATGACAAATCGAATTTTGAAAAAAAATCCTTGCCTACTTTTAGGCACTCATTGCCTACACAAGGCTCAAAATTTCGACTTCTTTACCATTAGCAAACTTAAAACATAATAAAATTTCATTCCTAGTACTTTTTTTTGAACAAAAATGTACACTGCTTGGAAATATAGGAGCACCTGAAAATTCACTTAAATGCCCACCGCCGCCAAAAGGTTTAAGATATCTAAATTCTAGCAAATTATGGACGTACCTGTTATACACATCTATGTTTTCCGAAAATTTCAGCTCAATCAGATCGGCCACTCCAGATATTATCTCTCTTAACCAGTTTGCTGATATATATATATATATATATATATATATATATATATATATATATATATATATATATATATATATATATATATATATATATATATATATATACATATATATATATATATATATATATATATATATATATATATATATATATATATATATATATATATATATATATATATAGAATTTTCGGCGAAGCGATTTTAATTCTTTTCTTCGAACATTAGTAAAAAAGTTTTTTCGAAAGTTTATTAAAGACTTCGCCAAACTTACCAGGCTTCTGACGAATTGTCTCAAAAAGGGAAACAAAGTTATACTGGATGATGAATACATACGCACCTTCAATATTTGCAAGGGTCGTTTAACTAACGATCCAATCCTTCAGTACCCGGATTTTTCCAAACCATTCGTGCTGACTACTGATGCTAGTAATTACGCAATTGGTGCCGTTCTTTCCCAAGGACCCATTAGAAGTGACAAACCAATCTACTACGCTAGCGGAACACTTACACTAACTACTCCACGATCGAGAAGGAACTTTATGCCATTGTCTGGGCTGTAAAATATTTCAGGCCTTATTTCTTTGGTCGAAAATTTAAAACTTGATGAGCTTGAAAGATCCTAACTCGAAACTTATTCGTTGGCGACTAAAACTAGAAGAGTATGATTATGAGGTTATTTATAGTAAGGGTTCACTTAACTCAAACGCCGATGCATTAAGTAGAATCAAACCAAACTCAGATCTATCAAAGAAAATCGAAGTCAATATTAACGTGCCTAATCATACTTCAGTAGAAGCTACGCTAGGAACAATAATCCATTCTGCAGACGAAGACAACCAGGATGGCATTCCAATTTCTGAACAACCGTTAAATGTTTTTAACCTACAAGTGATATATGAAAAATCCAACAGAAGACCACCCATATCATCCCAAATCATATTCCGTAACAAACAGCGTAAAATATTTTTTCTTCCGGAATTCACAGAAGTAAATATAACCGAGATCTTAAAGGAATACCTTGCACCCAGTAAACTGAATGCCATCTTTACAGATGACGACAACTTCAAATTAGTTCAAACAATTTATACAAAATATTTCTCCAGAAGCAAAATTTTCAAGATAATACGTTGTACAGAATTCCTTAAAGATATCACAGAAGAAGATGCACAAGATAAGCTAATTCAAGATTATCACTTCAATCATAACCACCGTGGCATAAATGAAACCTTAGCTCACCTAAAGAGAACATATTATTTCCCACATAGGAAAAGTAAAATCACACAAATTATCAAAAGCTGCGAAACATGTAAAACCCAAAAATACGATAGATCTCCACCAAAGTTAAAATACCAAATTCCCGAGATACCCAAAAAACCTTTAGATATTGTTCATACAGACATATATACGATTAACAATAGATCAATACTCACCATCGAAGATAAATTCTCTAAATTTGCAGCCGCGTACACCATCGCTTCTAGAAATAGCTAGTCAATCATAAAATGTCTGAAACATTTCATAAGCCTTCACGGGATTCCTAAAAAATTAATATCTGACCAAGGAAGTGAATACGCCTCAACAATATTCGGCAACTTTTGTAAACAATACAACATAAACCACCACCTAACATCCTTCCAGCAAACATCTTGTAACGGAACAGTTGAAAGGCTTCATTCTACATTAACGGAAAAATACAGAATAATTCATAGCAAAGCAAACAATAAAGATCATGAAGATATTCTGAATGAGGCAATAATCAACTACAATGAATCCATCCATTCGGCAACCAACTATACACCTTATGAGTTATTTTATGGTAGAACATATAAATGTGAAAGGAATTTACAACATAGCAATCCCCATGATTATTTAGAAAAATTAAAATCCCATCAAGAAGAACTCTTTCCACACGTCTCAATCCAGTTAAAAGAGAAAACAGAAAGAAATCTTACGAAACTTAACGAAAATAGGGAAGACCCCGTAACATTTAACGAAAACTCGACTATATTTAGGAAAGAATGCCGCCGGAACAAACTAACCCCTAGATATAAGAAACATAGAGTCAAACAAAATAATTATATTACAATAGTAACAGATAAAAAAAAACTCTAGCGCACCTGAACCGCTAGAAAACTAATTTTCGAAGAAATTGTCTTTGAGTGACAAAAAAGTGTGGAAAGACGTAAAACACTGTTTGGTAGAATAATATCAACCATTCCTTATCCAAAGCAACAAAACTCAACTATAACACAAATGATGAAAATGTTCAGTGCTGGTAACACTTTCCGAACGAAGCAGCAATAAGTTTACCATAACAAGCTCATACTTAAATCAACTTATCCTTTGAATTTCGTTCTCATCGCAGGATTTCATTGAAAGTTTCAGCGGTTAAACGTTATTTGAGGCTGCCATCCGAAAAATGTTCAAAACTTGGAAAATTTAAAAATTGATTCCTTATTTTTATCGCAAATGCTTTGCATATGAGAACGTAATTTGAAGCATCTGTTGGTGCATTTTTAACGAAAATGGCCAATGCTGGTTAGCCGGTGTCAGCAGCAAAGCAAAATACATACCAAATATGCTTCACGTTAAGTTAAACCCAACCAGTAAATTTCGTTTCGATTGAATCACTGCGCTGGAAGGTATACGGGTGAAAAGAATTTTAGGGTTACCACCCCAAAACTTTTCAAATTTTTAAAACGTTAAAATTTGTTGTACATTTTCATTGCAGGATCAATCTCAATTGGAAATCTAATGATATAATCGCTCAGTAAAGAAATTCCACAAAATTACAAAAATGGTCATAGCTAGCAGCCCTTTCATGATTTTTGTACGAAATTCCTACGACATTTACTTCATATTAAGGTCCATTTCTTGCATGAATTTCATGACTGGACCGGAAGTTATAGGGAAAAAAGCTTTATTTTGCTGACAAATTTGCAAGATTTATGAGACAAAAATCACCACAGCTGCCAGCCGTATACTAATTTTTTAACCAAATTTTCATCAAATGTTACATAAACATCCAAATATTGTGTAAATTTTGTTAAAGTCTGATGGCTGAATCGGAAGTTAAAGGCCAAAAAGATGTTTTTTTTCTCAGTAGTTTTTCAAGATGGTACCACTGCCAGAGGGTTGCCGGCATTTCAAAATCACTTCTATCAGACCTGGTCCTAGTTAATACCAACATATCCTGTAAATTTCATTATGATCGGATTATCCGGTCGTCAGTTCTCGTGAACAGAGCTTTCGAGTGCTGAAAATAGAGGTAGTTTGGTGATGGGTTGCCGTACTTATGCAAATCGGAATTTTGAAAATTTTATCTTGAGATGAAGGACAAAGGATAAAATTTATCAAAGATTTGAAATTTTTGTCAAAAATCAAAAATTTTTCAGGAAGGTCAATGATTTGAAGAATTTCTTTTCAGCAGCCTGCCACAGCTACAGGGCTACCCGCTTTATGCTGAAAATCAACATGTGCCAAATTTTGGTCAACATCAATACGCTCTGTAATTTTCACGATGATCCATTGTTTTTCTTACAACTAATGACAAATCAAAATTTGAAAAAAAATCCTTGCCTACTTTTAGGCACCCTTCACCCACACACGACTCAAAATTTCCAATTCTTTATCATAAACAAGCTCAGAACATAATTAGTTTTCATTCTCGATACTTTTCTTTAACAAAAATTTACACTGCTTGGAAATATAGGAGTTCCTTAAAATTCACTACAACGCTCGCCGCCGGCAAAAGGTTTAGGATATCTGAATTTGAGAAAGTCATGGACCTACCTATTTTATACATCTAAGTTCTCCGAAATATTCAGCTCAATCGGATCGGCCACTCCAGAGATTATCTCCCTTAGTCATTTTGCTGATATATATATACATATATATATATATATATATATATATATATATATATATATATATATATATATATATATATATATATATATATATATATATATATATATATATATATATATATATATATATATATATATATATATATATATATATATATATATATATATATATATATATATATATATATATATATAAAGAAATATGAATTTTCGGCGAAACGAGTTTAATACTATTGTTCTTCGAACATTAGTAATAAGAAATTTCATAAGGCCAGAATTATAACTAAGCCCAAATTACAGATTGACAGCAACAATCAACGGACAAAGACTGGAGGTGCAGAGCCTCAATAACAATAATGGACTACTGCCATTACGACTAGCAGACGCACGTACAATACAACTAGATCGTTACGAAGAAAATATCAAACAAATTACTGATTCACTAAGGAACTTTGAAAATATGGATGAAATTAATAGTACCCTGACAATAACAAAATTAAAACTTAAAGAAACTAATCATAAACCTGACCCCTAAAATAAGAAGAACAAGAGCACTGATCAACGGACTAGGGGTAATAATAAAAGAAATCCCCGGGAACTTAAATGCAAATGACGCAATTAAAATCAATAACCAAATAAGTGAAATTCTAAGCCGAGAAAGCACATTGAGAAATGAAGTTAACGGGCAAACTAAACTTAATGAACAAATGATCCAACGTTTCGAAAACATAACTAATCATATCTACGAGCAACAGAAAACAATAACTAATTACTTAAAATACTCACAAAATCTATCCGAAATCAATTTAGATCTGAAAGTGTCAATTTACGCTACCTGCAATAAATCAATTTCAACATTGACATACTCAATAATCACCTCACCAATATTGCTGAAGCTATAGTTCTTGCAAAATTAAATATTATTTCTAAACAAATACTTAACGATAATGAACTTGCAGAAATTCAATCGACCCTCAAAAAACCACTTATAAACATAACATCAAACGAAAATAGATATGAACTTCTTGGGCTACACGCTTACTTCAACGGTTATAATATTTAACATACAGATCCCAGTTTTTTCTTAGGAAACCTACTACATTTTCCATATGATACCACTACCCATCAACCAAACCAACTTGATAGTTACAAAACCTTACATTATCCTAAATTCCGAAACGATTCAATATTTCGACAAAGTATGCTCTAAAACCGAAGGGACATATATACGCCACGAATCGAGCCACAGAAAAAGTGCACACGAATCCAAGTGCATGATGAAATTGCTGAACTACCAACCAGCACAATGCGACATAGCCCATCAAAAAACGGATATAATTGAAACATACCAGCCAGAACTAAATATACTAATCCTTATAAATGTTCCAGAAATGGTGGTCAATTCATCTTGCAGACCCAATACGCTCAAATTTCGAGGAACCATGTTCATCCGATTCCAGAACTGTGAGCTTATAGTCAACAACATCGCAGATTCATCAAAAGCCACACTTCACTGAGACGAAATCGGGTACTTTTCTGTTTTTCCCCCCCATTTTTTTCACTTTTTGTTGTTGCAATGCTTCTAAAATTGATTAGAAAGTAGTAACTAACCAAAATTATGATGGAGAAACACGTTTAAAAGAAGAAAATTTTTTAATTTTTTTAAATTAAATTTTTAATTTAAAAATTAATTAAATTAATTTAAATTTGGAATTAATGTTACATAACAGTGAGAATAAATTTTGGTACTTTTCTGTTTTTCTCCCTCCATTTTTTTAATTTTTTTAATGAAAACTGCTCGAAATGGGTTAAAAAGTTACTCCACAAAAATTGAGATGGAAAAATTCATAAAAAAATAATTTTTTTTTTCCAATATTAAATTTTTTTTCATTTTTATGTGGCAGAATGAGTTTTTCAAAAGTTAATGTGTTGTTGGGGAGGCCTGCTCATTATACTGTTATTAATCATATAAACAAATTGTATTCAACATTATTAATGTAATAGCATAATTGTAAATTGCGTTGAAGCTTCGGAAAGGTAAGACGTCAAAAATGGAGCAAAATTTATTCTCATTGCTATGTGACATTAATTTAAAATTTAAATTAATTTAATTAATTTTTAAATTAAAAAATTAATTTAAAAAAAATTAAAAACATTTTTTTTTCTTTTAAACGTGTTTCTCCATCATAATTTTGGTTAATTACTACTTTCTAATCAATTTTAGAAACATTGCAACAACAAAAAGTGAAAAAAAAGGGGGGGGGGGGAAACAGAAAAGTACCCGAAATCGAAATTTACCCGACGATCTTTAATGGAATTCTTCCTGTACCAGCAAACAGCACCATCCACCTTCAAAACCTCAATAAATACGAATTCTCGAAAGAATCACATGCACCGCTCTTGCAAGAGGACCTAGCCGATCACAAAGAGATTCCAGTGACACTTACCATACTCGCCATCATCTTCTTCGCCACAACCACCATCATCTATTATAGAAGATACAAGAAATTTCATCATCTTACACACAATGTTTGTCATCAACAATCAATACCTCCTCGTACTATCGCTCCAGTCAACGAACCTGAAATCATGTTCATTTGCCCGCCGCTCCACACTAAGGGGGGAGGAGTTATGGTAACGCCACCGTAACCAATGAATCCACCAAGCAACGTGACCTCAAATGCATATCCGGCTATTACACTTTTCGTCTACAACATTTCCCGGCACATGCCGCAACGTAAACAAATTGCAAAATTCCAAATTCATTGAATTAGAACAACACCTGCTGCAAGTCAGCAGTTCAAATAACAATAAATAGGTGTAGCGAATCAACCTGAGTCAGTTTATAATTGAAACACGTAATAAACGTTTGATTGAAGAATTTAAATATCGTTTTTTTAGTTTAATTATGAGTGTTGTGAGTTCGGTTTTAAACTGAAAATCCCCAATCCGATGGTATAAGAGCCAATTGTAGTAGAACAACTCTCAACCATTCAGTTCATTTCCATTTAAGATGGAGTTTTTGGATGCCGCTTTTTTTCTTGCCCAATGAAGAAAGTAATCATACATAAACTTAACCATGAACCGCATTTATGGCATTAAAATTTTATTAATTGGCTGCGATTGGCATAGATGCATTCGGGTAACATTTCGACTCGTACTTTGTTCACAATAATTCAACATGAATTGTATCAAATTGGAGAAAGGAAAGCACTCTTCAAGAAGAACTGGTGCCGTACACATACGCTCATGCACGTGTATGTCGCCCATCAATTTTGTCTTTATCTTTGGTCTCATCATCATGTAATTGAAACCGCATGCGGCAACATTTTCGTTCACATTCTCGTGCAACTAAAAACATCATCTAGCTCTCACAGACATTCTTGCCCATGAGCTACCGTTTGTAGTTCTAGCGCCTAGACAAGGTGTGATGAGCGAACCAGACGCGTTGTCACCAATTTAAACTGTCGCCTGTGCACGTCGAGAATGTTGCAGCATGCGAATTTAAGATTTGTAAAATTTTTTCTTTTGTAGAGCAAGCAAGAGCAAGCGAGCGTTTGGGTTCAAATCTGCCTCGCCATATCTGATTTACGCCCCCACATTTGTGTCTTAATACTGCACTAGGGCACAGCTGTAAGGTGTTTGCGTTCGGTACGCAAATATCCAAATTTTCGGTGAATAAAACAGTAAGGAAAAGTCATTGTCAAAACATCTGTGGAGGCTCGTCCAGTTAAAGTCTTCCTCGGCACATCTGATTTACGACCCCATGTTAGTGTACTAGTACTGCACTAGGGCACAACTGCAAGGTATTTGGTTACTGTACGCAACTATCAAAATTCTCTGTGAATAGAGCGGCAACGAATAGCCCTTGTCGAAACAACTAGAGGAAAGTAACCAAATATGGAATAGCATCTTAATATGGAATACCTTGATTTCTCAGAACAAATAAGTTGCAAAAGCAACACGCGACCTCCATCTATTTCATTTGCTCACTTTAGTATCATACTCACGTGAGCGTGTCAGTTGAATGAATATAGTGCTTGTGATAGAAGTGTTTTGTATTGTCTTCACTGCGAAACTTTGAAAGGTATGTTATAAATGAATATTTTTGGTCGATAGGTATGTACTGGTACATAAGTGTTATACTTTTAAGCGTCGATATAATGTTTGAACCAATATTTTGCGGCCTTTTGGATTTGAAATAACGTAACTTGAAAAAATATTGATACAAGTTTGGACGCATATGAAAATCCAAATATGGACAGTCGGTGGTGGCTAATTATAGAATAGTCCATAATAAGGTCCTACTGTGTCAGATGATTGGTACTTGCTATTATTTCTCTTGGTAATATATGTTATTTGTATTTGTAGAATGGCGGCTTTACAATCGACCAAAAAACGTAAGATCTGGAATGAAGAAAAAAATGGCGGAAGCACACTGAAAGAAAAATCTTGGTAAAATCAACAATTTTCCTTAGTTGTTTTTGCGTCAACTACGGGCTATAGTTAAAACGACCATAAAAAAATAGTTGATTACTTTTATGCACCATGACGCGTGGTTGATAAACAACGTCCGTGGTGCAAAAAAAGCAAGCAACCACAAACAATGTTATTCCAACAATGTACATAGTACGAAATAACTGTAGCCCATTTTGGTGTGTTCTGGCAGGGTTAGCTCTAGAAACGTACAACCTGGGCATTTGTTCCGGGGCGGTAAACCTAAAGGAATTAAAAAAATCCTACTGTTTTGCCAAAAGACTAAAAAAATATATTTGCAGCCCATAATTCTTAATGTTTTTCAAAACAGCCGTATAAAAGTGGCACAGATAATTAAGTAAGAAACAAAGCTAGGTCAGAGAATATACACTGTATGCACTCACTGCTTCGGCGCTGCACTGCATCGCAATGCGTGTCCTTTACATGCATACATTAATTGCACAAAAGGCGTCATACAACGTAATATAAAGGCTTCAAAGCATAACAGGAATATGAATTATATCGCACAGCAAACCGAACACAATTTTGCCATGTAGCATATGAAACTTCTATGATAGAATAGGAGTATGAGTATGAGGAGTATGCAAAATCAACAGTATTCCTTAGTTGTTTTTGCATCAACTAGGGCTATAGTTAAAACAACCATAAGAAAATTGTTGATTACTTTTATGCACCATGACGCGTGGTTGATAAACAATTTCATTCGGAGCATGAAAAACGTCCAAATGTTGAAACCATTCTACTTTGCGTAGAATAATTCCAAAGACGTTGCTCACTGAATTACGTTTGTTGAAATCAACTATTGCAAAGTAGTTTAAGTACCATAAAAACTGTTGATAATTCGAAACGTTGAAGTTTTGAGTGAATTGATGAATATTTTTCTATTGATCAACTAATTTTCGTGGTTATGAAACAATTAAAACAGTTGATTTCATGAACGTTGCGATATTTTTTGTACAACCAGAGCCAACTACTTTTATATCGTTAAATTAACTATATTAACATAGTAAAAATAACTATTTTCCGTAGTTCGTTTAACGATTTTGAATGAATCGTTGCAATACTATTAAAAATAGTTGAACCAACCAAGAGTTTTTCTTTCAGTGCAATAAACTTCGTTCGGGAGAGGAAAATGGGATATTTAAAAGCGGCTCAGCATTTTCAAGTGCCTAGGACAACTTTGTTTTGTCTATGCCAAAAAGATGAGCAGTCCCCAGAAGAGGCAGCAACCACTACTTTAGGAAGAAAGCCAGTATTGGGTGCAAAAATTGAATGTCAGCTGATAGAGTACCTTTTAATTATGGAGGGCAAGTTTTATGGTTTGGAGCGAAACGATCTTCGCAGAATGGCATATATGCTAGCAAAGCGTAACAACTTGCAGCATCCGTTCGCTGAATCAGGTATGGCAGGAAAAAAGTGGTTAAAGTTATTTTTTAATCGTCATAAGACGAAGCTTTCAATACGAAAACCAACAGGTACGTCTTTTGCCAGAGCATTTGGATCTCAGAAGGAAAATTTGGATGCCTTTTTCACTCTTCTCGAAGAAGTTTACACTACAAATAACTATCAACCTAACCGTATATACAACGTGGATGAAACTGCTTTAACAATTGTACAAAGTAAGATACCCCAAATCGTCGGGCACTGAGGGAAACGTCAAATAGCTTCGCTTACTTCAGCAGAAAGAGGATCTCTTATGACAACAGTTATTTGCATGAATGTTACAGATCATTTTGTGCCACCTTTCATTATATTTCCAAGGAAAAATATGAGCGCTCAGCTAATGAAAGGCTGTCCGCTAGGATCTGTTGGAGTTGCTCATCTATCAGGGTGGATTCAAATGAACATCTTTACCGATTGGTTCAAGCATTTCATTCAACACACCAACCCGACTCTTGAGTCAAAGGTTTTATTGATATTAGATGGCCATTATAGTCACACTCGTAATATCGATATAATAGACATCGCGAGAGAAAAGAACGTGCAAATTGTATCCTTACCTGCACATACAACTCATAAGCTCCAGCCATTGGAAAAAACTTTTATGGGGCCGTTGAAAACTTACTGCAGTGAAGAAATTCGTATGTGGATAGGAAACAACAATAGACCTCTAAGTCCATATGATATTGTGTAGGTATTCGGCAGATCCTACTTGAAAGCACAAACAGGTGAGATTGCAGCAAATGGCATTCGCGTGACAGGACTCTGGCCTTTCAATAAAAATGTATTCAGTGATATTGACTACATTGCTGTGCAACAAAATGCTGTCAGAGATTGTTGTGCAACCAATATGACTATTATGGAATCTAGATCTAATAATGATCAAGCCCTAACAAAAATACCTGTAACAGACACAGATCCTAATGCAGAGCTTGAACTCTCGACTTCCAGACTTAATCCCAGTAGTCTAGATCTGGTGACTCCGTATGCCATATGTCCAGTGCCAGACAAAAGAAGAAAAGTGTCTAACAGGAAGAACAAGAAAATCGAACAAGAAAAGCTGCAGTAGCAGCAGCTATAACATCATCATTCTACAAAAATGATTTGATAAATAAAAATATTAAGAGAAAAGCAGAAGAAATTAAATTGGCCAAGACAAAGAATAACAAGAGAAATAAACGCACAAAGAAAAATAAAACTTGTTCTGAAGAAGAAGACTTTGAGGAACAGACTGTTATCCAGTTTAACGCAGAGAGTGAACCTGGTGAGCTTATAGGCCAAAAATCTTCTGATTCTGCCGATGCGGAATGCACGTTTTGCCAAGGACTTTTGTCCGAGGATAATAAAGGAGAAACTTGGATCAAGTGCATAATGTGTGGGCTTTGGGCACATAGTGATTGCGCTGGTCCTGTGTTTGACATAAGGATCTGCGACTTTTGCAAGTGAATTGAGCTTTTTTACTTTATTGGCCATAACTATTTTGTTTTGAGATGTTTATGCCAATTTTTTTATCGAAACAATGAATTACGCTTATGTTCCATATTTGGGTACTTATTCCATATGTAGGAACTCATTCGCTATTTTGTATTTGTACTCAATTTAACTTTGACAATTAATATATTTGAAACAACGCTGTTTATTTCTTACTTAAAAATATATGACTGATTAGTAATAACATTAAAATGTTTTCATTTCTATCTATTTTTGTTGCTATGTCCCTTAAACAAAATGGTATTCCTAATTGGCTACTTTCCTCTATTCCAGGGACTAAGAAATTTCAATTTTTTTATTTCAGCCACTAGAGACCTTTTCATATAAAAAACTAGTTCAAGCAACGAGGTTAAAATTGTAAAAAAATGTGAACTAAACTCATTTTTCAAAAAACAAGTAGTTTTAAGTATTGTTC
>OX376372.1:117622772-117680782 GCA_947369275.1 Nemotelus nigrinus | reverse complement strand
AAAATTTGAAAGCTGAATCAGAAGTTATAGGCCAAAAACCGGTTTTTTTTCAGTGATTTTTCAAGATGGTACCTTTACCACTTGCCCACATTTCAAAATCACTTCTATCAGATCTGGCTTAAGCTAATATATACATGTCCTGTAAATTTCATTACGATCGGATAATCCCGTCGTCAGTTCTCGTGAACAGAACTTTCGAGTGCTGAAAATAGAGGTAATCTGGTGCTGGGTGTCCGTTCTTGTGCAAATCGGAATTTTAAAAATTTAAGTTTGACATGATGGACAAAGCTCAAAATTTATCAATGATTTGATTTTTTTTTTTCAAAAATTAAAAAATTTCTCGCGAGGATCAATGATTTGAAGGATTTTTTTCAGGAGCTTGCCGTAGCTACAGGAAAATTAATGTGTGTTAAATCTCAGTCAACGTCAATTTGTTTTGCAAATTTCACAATGATCCAATGTTTGGGTCAGAAGTAATGACAAATCAAAATTTGCAAAAAAATCCTTACTTATTTTTAGGCACGCTGCACCCACACACGGCTAAAAATTTTCAACTTTTTAACATAGACAAGCTTAAAGCATAATGACTTTTCATTCCCAAACATTTTTTTTAACAAAAATTTACACTGCTTGGAAATATAGGAGTACTTCGAAATTCACTAAAACGCTCGCCGCCTCCAAACGGTTTAGGATATATAAATTTTAGAAAGTCATGGACCTACCTATTATATACGTCTACGTTTACCGAAAATTTCAGCTCAATGGAATCTTCCGCTCCAGAGATTATCTCCCTTAATCATTTTGCTGATATATATATATATATAAATATATATATATATATATACAGTGCCGAGAAGAAGTGATGCAAAAAGATGAAAATATACAAAATTTCGGCTTTGATAGCTTACTTGCGAACTCTCAAAAGTAATATCGGCAAAATTGATATTTCGGAGTATGGTCCTGTGTGCCATAGGTAAAATTTCTTCATCATTTTCCCAAGAACCGGTTTCTTAAAGTTTGTTTACGCTTCCAAATTAACCTCTAGCTTAAAACATACCGAGAAAAGTGATGCAATAATTGCTTTTCATTGAAAATTTTTTATTTTATCAGCGATTGCAATCCATTGTTAGTTGTTTTCATCATTGAAAATCAATTTCAGAGGTGATTGGAGGAAAACATTCGTAAAAGAAGGTAATTTCTGAATCCTCAGGATTAGGTTTTCATTAATATTACTATTAAACCAATTTTCAGTCGATCAACATAAGAAAAGAGACTTCTTTCGATGAAAGAAAAAATTTTCTTTGGCTTCATAACCAGACCGTTCCGTACAAGAAAATTGCATCCATCGTTAATAGACCCATTTGCACTGTTTGGAGGATAATAGACAGGCTATGCAAAAATAAAAGCTTAGAAAATAAAAAGCGCTCATCGAGAAAGAAAATATTATCAGGACGTGATATGCGAATAATCGAACGAGTAGTCAAGAAAGATCCTTTTATACCAGTGACGAAAATCAAAGCAACACTAAAATCTAATTGGAAATGTTTTTGCGGGATGATTAAAATTGAACAACTTTTTATTAACATTAAAAATTTTAATTTACATTGAAAATTCTATTTTGACAAAGTGGTTTCGAAAGTATGCACTGTTTCTCATCAGACACCAGCACACAGTGCATACTTGACTGGCGTGACCACTCGCAGTTGGAAATCATTGCATTTGTATTTATGCTAGTTGTGACAAATTTTAACATCTCCGACTTATATCCATGGATATAATTTTACTTAGTAAAGGTAATTGAATTTGATCACGGTTCCCTTCTTGTCTATAAATCAGCATAGACAACGTATATCATTTCTACAGCATCGAAGCCGAGCATATTGAAACGGGAAACTTCGATCGTTTGCGGAATCAGCCTCCGAAAGCAGAATCAAATTGGAAATGTTTTTGCGGGATGATTAAAATTGAACAACTTTTTATTAACATTAAAAATTTTAATTTACATTGAAAATTCTATTTTGACAAAGTGGTTTCAAAAGTATGCACTGTTTCTCATCAGACACCAGCACACAGTGCATACTTGACTGGCGTGACCACTCGCAGTTGGAAATCATTGCATTTGTATTTATGCTAGTTGTGACAAATTTTAACATCTCCGACTTATATCCATGGATATAATTTTACTTAGTAAAGGTAATTGAATTTGATCACGGTTCCCTTCTTGTCTATAAATCAGCATAGACAACGTATATCATTTCTACAGCATCGAAGCCTGATTTATAGACAAGAAGGGAACCGTGATCAAATTCAATTACCTTTACTTACTAAAATCTATTTATAAAAAAGATGTTAGCGTTCAAACAGTCAGAGATCATTTAAGGAAACACGAAAGAAATTCTTCGTCAGCGACATAAACCGTGAAATAAGATTAAATTGCGCCAAAGAACATTAGAATAAGGAGGTCGAATTTCCGAAATGCGTCTTATTCACGGATGAAAGCAAGTTTAATGAGTTTTCTCACGATGGACGAGCAAAAGTGCACAGAAAGCCTCTTACGGAGCTAGATACGAAAAATATGATAGGAATTGTGAAGCATGGTGGTGGTTCTATTTTGGTATGGGGATGTATGGCTTTCAACGGAGTTGGCGAACTTCATATAATAGAAGAAAAAACGATGGATCACAAAGTTTACATCCAGATTTTAAAGGATCGGCTAGCAGCTAGCGTTCAAAAATTGAATTTGGGAACAAACGACATATTGATGCAAGACAATGATCCTAAGCATACCGCCCACCAAACTTGAATGTGGATGCTTTATAATATTCCAAAAATGCTTGAAATGGCCTAACAATCACCTGATCTCAATCCACTTGAGCATGTTTGGGAAGAACTGTTGCGTCGACTTGCAACACATAACATCCGCAGCAAATCCGCGCTTAAGGAAATAATAAAAGAAGAGTGAGGCAAGATCACTCAAGAATACTGCGCTAAGTTGGTTTCATCTATGCCAAGAAGGCTTCAAGCTGTCATAGATCGAAAAGGAAATCCTACCAAATATTAAGAACCATTGATTGCTATCAGTTACCCAATACAGTTGGTAGAATATGATCGAGGTTTAGTTTTTGCATCACTTTTTCTCGGTAGCTAAAAATGAATTGATTTACTTTTTAATTTTTTTCTTATAGAAAAGCTATTTTTATTTTTTACTATATCTAATCACTGTTTGGAAATATATCAATAGCAAGAAAAAACCAACGGAGTTTTTATACACTACCTTTAAAAATATGAAAAGGTTAACCCAAAGAATTTCTTAAATATGAGCTTTTGCATCACTTTTTCTCGGCACTGTATATATATATATATATATATATATATATATATATATATATATATATATATATATATATATTTATATATATATATATATATATATATATATATATATATATATATATATATATATTTATGTATATATATATATACATATATATATATATATATATATATATATATATATATATATATATATGTATATCTATATACATACATATATATATAGATATATATATATATATATATATATATATATATATATATATATATATATATATATATATATATATATATATATATATATATATATATATATATATATATATATATATATTTATATAAAAAGAATAATGAATTTTCGGCGAAACGAGTTTGATACTAATTTTCTTTGAAAATTAGTAATAATTTTCTTCGAAAATTAGTAACAATTTTCTTCGAAAAATATTAAAAACTTAAACGCACCTGAACCGCTAGATACACTAATATTTGATAAAAAATATAAGAATCCTGCAAATTCTGAGTGCATATTTTTCCACACGTGCTCCAACCTGTTTCGAGTGCAAACCCACTTTGATCTTAACAATGCATGTAAACTCATAAGCTGAAAAGGATTTCAGTACTACCACTTGCATAAGTTTCAAGATTAACCTTCACCTGGCATGCTCATCCTGAGTAACAAACCTGGACTCGTGGGGTACGTACGAACCCCATTGAGAAATATCTTTGCAAAAATTGAAATATTGATTATTTTGTCTTAAAAAAATCAGAGATCATCTTTAGAAACCACTTTAAACTGTACACTAGTCCGAGTTGAGAAAAATCAAGATCAGCGTTCATAAATAATTCGGAAACTTGAAAAATTAAAAAAAATGCGTTTTTTACAAAAAAAAATCATAACTTTTTTGGTTTTCGATAAGAAGGGCTGAAATTTTAGCTGTGACTTCTTCTGTTACATCACTATAAAAAAAATAGTAATAGATTTCATGGGTCTCTAAGAAAGGTATTTATTTTGAGAAATTAAGGTATGGGTTTTACGAAAAAAAACTGATTTTCGAAATATAGGAAAAAGTAGTTTTTTTATTTTTTTTTAGACAAATGTATTACAAAATAATCATTGAAAGAAGTAGAGTTAATGAAAAAAAGCTTTGTAGCTTATAAAAAAAAAATTTAAATTAATGACCGGTACAATCAGGCACATCAAAATCCTATGGTCTAGGGCGTTTGCAGGATGCACATTCTTTATCTCTTTTTGTCTTTCTTCCGATCACATAAGGCGCATCTTTGCTACTTTCTACTTTCCTACTTTCAAATCTCTGGGGAGCCTCAATTGAGTAAGACGACGTTCCAAATGCGGTGTAATTAAATGTAAATAAATTTTTTTTAAGCAATAATCTGAAGTTATTTTTATTTCTTCTTGATTTTGGACGGCTTTGTACGCTCTCAAAATTCTAGCATTTACGATCGCCATGTCCAAGATGCCTTGAAAATATCGCTGCGGCCACATTTACATCTTTTTACGCACATTGAAAGAGTTACACAGCTTATGAAAAGTGTCCGTTCCTCCTTTATTTTTGTTATAATAAAGGACAATATTAGGTTTATCTTCGGTCATTTCTTCTGTGTGAAGAATCGAGGAGGCCAGAAGCACAATTTTTTCAATTTTGTTTTTCTTCGGAGCATAGCTGAAAAGCGTTAAGTTTTCAGCATGGAAGAACTTTGTGAGTGGCAAAGATCGGCCACTCACAAAGTTCTTCCATGCTGAAAACTTAACGCTTTCTTTCGCAATAAAATCCGCTGGGATTTCCCTTTTGTTCTTGTGAATAGCATCGTCAGATTCTTCATAGCTTTCGCCTGAAGAATTCTCCGAGCTTGAAAGATGATTGGCACTATTATCATCCATTGGTTCCTCGTTCAAGTCATCCTCGAGCAACTGCTCTTGTAAATATCGAGAACGCAAATTATACGCCATTCTAAACGTAAGCAAAAAAACGTTGAAAATAGTAAAAAAATTATTGATGCATAGAAACGTTGATTACTTATTTTTCTTTTCTTCCTAAACACCAAAATTAACAACACAAAAATGCCCCAATTCACGAAAAAACGACGTTGATGGCACGGTGGGGTACGTACACACCCCAAACTGCTTTTGATGACTGTTGCAGACGAACTAACGGTCGCAACGCTATCCCACTGGCATAGGTATAAAAGTGTATCCCTTGACTACCGATAGATGTCGTTACGAGTTTCGATTTGAAAGATTTAGATATCGAAAGCCGACGAGAAAGAGCGTGGGGTATGTACATACCCCATGAGGCCAGGTGAAGGTTAAGGAAAGCCACACAATGCAAAAATTTGACAATAGCATTAGATAAGATAAACAAAGAAAGTGCTCAGTGCTTGCAACACTTTACCAGCACTGCAATTAAAGGTCTCCCACAATTGCCTCACATCTCAACTCTACCGACCTTGATTTTATCCGATGATTTTGTTGAAAGTTACAGAGATAGAAAGATGTTTGGGATCAAAAAACAAAAGAATTTCGGGACCAAAAAATTCTAGAACTAAGAAAATTTAAACATTGGTAACTTGTTTTCATTGTTACGGTTCGCCATATGAATATTTAATGTAATCATTTATTGATAAGAAAATAGCAAAAAACACCTCGCCCTGGCAATCCTTCGCTAGCATCAAAGCTAATCACACCTACCTCACATTGAAATCAACGAACTCTGCGAATTTCGTTTTGATCCGATGGCTACATTGGAAGTTATAGGGATACACAGAAATTAAGGGTTACTAGAGGCAAAAGCTTTCAAATTTTTGAAAACTTAATATTTGTTGTTTATGGTCAGTACAAAATCATTACCGTTCAAAAATTTTACGATAAAATCATTTAATAAAGATGTTGCAAATAAATACAAAGCCACCAATAGCTGGCAAACCTATCATGGTGCTCTTTAACCAGATTCTTTCTGAATTATGCCTATAAGTTCCATTTATCATATCAAATTCGTTTTGATCTCATGAATGTCCTGGAAGTTTTAGGGCAAAAAGCTTTATGTTCCTGAGCAAATTTCTAAAAACTCAGATACAAAAATTATCATAGTTGGCAGCACCAATCGAATTTTTGAGCCAAATTTCTACCAAATACGGCTTAGAGTAAGATTCAGCTACTGTGAATGTGAAAGGTTTAGCTATTGAATCATAATTCATAGGGCGAAAAGCAGTTTTTTTTCAAGATGGCACAACTCACACTGTGTTGCCCGCAGTCTCAAATCGCTTCTGTCAGACCCGGTCCTACTTAATACCAATACATTCTGTGAATTTTAACTGTATCTGATAATTGGGTCGTGATTTCTTGTGAACATAAGTTGTTGATGCTTAAAATATAGGTAAATGGGACGAGGGCTAATGTTTTTGTCCGATGTGAAATTTCAAAAGTTTTGGTTTGGTTGTATAGAAAAGCAAAAGATGATATATGAGTTGGTTTTCACTGTAAAAGACGAAAATTTTTCATTAGAGTCAATGGTTTGAAGGTTTTTCCTTTGATGGCCTGCCGTTTCTGCAGGGTTGGCAGCACGTAAATAAAAACCAACATCAGGCTACAGTTTAGTAATGTCCTTTTTGGTATATAGACTTCATGCTTTATCTAACTTCAAATAAACTAACTTATTTTACATATTGTTAATATTAGTAACTTCAAATGATCTGATAATCTTGTCAAAAGTTATCGCAATTCGAAAAGTTTCAAATTTTCCCAATCTAATTTAAGCGCCTAGCACACACATAGGGTTAAGAATTTCAAACATATTATCATATTCACATTGAAAACGCATTTGAAATTCATTCCATTAACATTGTTTTTGCAAAAGTTTGCAGATTTTGGGTGCATATTGACCTAATAATAGGTATATTTAAAATATCACTAAAATGACCGCGGGCGCCAAAGGGTTAAATAATATTATTTTTTTGTGAGACCTGGCACTATTCTGCTTACACACCAATATGTCTTGAAAATTTCCGTTCAATTGGATAGCGTGTTGCTGAGATCATTTCGCTGAAATTTTTGATGATATATATATATATATATAAATATATATATATATATATATATATATATATATATATATATATATATATATATATATATATATATATATATATATATATATATATATATATATATATATATTTATAATCATAAGAATATAGAATATATATATATATATATATATATATATATATATATATATATATATATATATACATATATATATATATATATATATATATATATATATATATATATATATATATATATATATATATATATATATATATATATATATATATAGAATTATATATATATAGAATTTCCCAGCTGAAAAAACCCTTTTCCCAGACGAAAAAATCGTTTTTTGCAAGTAAAAAAATCCTAGTCCTAGGTGAAACCACCGATTTTTAAATGAAAAAATATTTTTCCCAAATTAAAAAATCCTCATTCCAAATGAAAATATGAAAAAACTTATTCCCAAAAAAAAATCTTTTTTTCAAATGAAAAAATCCGAACCCCAAATGAAATAAGTTCAAAGCATTCATATTAGGCGTGTTTTTTTGCTCCTCTATCCAGTAGAGAATAGAGTATATGCATTGGAAACAACAACACTCCTGTACCAGTGAATTCACTAGTACAGAAATTCTATTCCTCATTTGTAGTTCAAGTGCTGAACTATAAAATGTGCTCATAGAAAAAAGAAAAGCTAATGAGAAGTTGTTTTTTTTGCTGTGAGGTGGCTTTGGGGCTTTCATGGTTATGTTGAATGTTTTGGTAGTTAGGAAATTAGGAAAAGCCCTCATAACGTGTTGAAAGTTAAAAGTGGTAATTTTACGTTAGTTCTTTTTCTATTTTCTATCGATTGTGGTAGTGTATTTTCGTTATTTTCTACCTTTGTTTCCAGCTATTGTATGCTACCACAGCAAATACAGCAACCTCTGTCAGTCTAAGTGAATGCACTGCTGTTTTATACTAGATCGCTGTTTTTGCGGCATAGTTATATTCTGTTCTGTATCGGAGCAAAAAAACACACCTATAATATGATAAGAGATCAACATTTTTAAGATATGATCAAATAGATGAGCAAACAGTTCGAGCGATACGCCACTGCCGACCACAACGCACATTACCACGAGTAATAAACAGCGTCAAAGTTCCAACAAACGAGTTAGCCAAGTGCGAAAGACCATGTTCATCAATATGTACGATAAAGGCTTCACCGTTAAGGATGCTGCATTAATAGGCTTGTTTTTTTGCTCCGATACAGAACAGAATAGAACTATGCCGCTAAAAACAACGATCTAGTATAAAACAACAGTGCATTCGCTAAGGCTGACATAGGTTGCTATATTCGCTGTGGGACCACTAAACAGCTGAAAATAAAGGGAGAAAATAACGAGTATACACTACCACAATCGATAGAAAATAGAAAACCTCTAGCGCACCTGAACCGCTAGAAAACTAATTTTCGAAGAAATTGTCTTTGAGTGACAATGTGGAAAGACGTAATACACTTTTTTGTAGAGTCATATCAACCATTCCTCGTTCAAAGCAACAGAAATAAACTATAACACAAATGATGAAAATGTTCAGTGCTGGCAACATTTTCCCAACGAAGCAGCAATAAGTTAACCTTCACAAGCTCATATTTAAATCAACTTATCCTTTGAATTTCGTTCTCAAAGGAGGATTTCGTCGAAAGCTTTAGCGGTTAACGTTGTTTGAAGCTGCCATCCAAAAAATATTCAAAACTCGGAAAATTTAAAAATTGGTTTCTTAGTTTTATTGCAAATGTTTTGCATATGTGTATGTAATTTGAAGCACCTGTTGATGCAATAGCTACGAAAATGGCTAAAGCTCGTTACCCTGTGTCATCAGCAAAGCAAAATATACACCAAATCTGCTTCACGTTAAACTAAGCCCAACCAATAAATTTCGTTTCGATTGAATCACTGCGCTAGAAGTTATACGGATGAAAAAAATTTTAGGGTAACCACCGTCAAAACTTTTCAAATTTTTAAAGCGTGAATATTTTTTGTTAATTTTTATTGCAGGATCGTTCCCATTTGAAAATCTAATGATATAATCGCGCAGAAAAGAAATTCCAAAAAATTACACAAATGGTCATAGCTGGCAGTCCTTTCACGATTTTTGTACGAAATTCCTATGACATTTGGTTCACATCAAAATGTATTTACTGCAGAAACTTCATTTTGATATCATGACTGCACCGGAAGTTATTGGGAAAAAAGCTTTATTTTGCTGAGCAAATTTGCAAGATTTCGGAGACAAAAATCATCATAGCTGGCAACCCTATTCTAAATTTTCAGCAAAATTTTCACCAAATGTTATCTTAGGTAAGATCTAAATATTGTGTGAATTTCGTTTAAGTCTGATGGCTGAATCGGAAGTTATAGGCCAAAAACCGTTTTTTTTTTCTCAGTGATTTTTCAAGATGGCACCACTGCCACAGGATTGCCCGCATTTCAAAATTATTTCTATCAGACCTGGTCCTAGTTGATATCAATATGTTCTGTGAATTTCATTATGATCGGATAATCCGGTCGTTATTTCTCGTGAACAGAACTTTCGAGTGCTGAAAATAGAGGTAATTTAGTTATGGGTTGCCGTTCTTGTGCAAATCGGAATTTTAAAAATTTCAAATCGACATGATTGACAAACGTTAAAATTTATCAACGATTTGAATTTTTTTGTCAAAAATCAAAAATTTTTCAGCAGGTTCAATGATTTGAAGGATTTTTTTTCAAGAGCCTGCTGCAGCTACAGGGTTACCCGCGCTACCTTGAAAATCCATGTGTATTAATTTTTAGTCAACATCAATACGCTCTGCAAATTTCACGATGTTCCAATGTTCAGAAGTAATGACAAATCAAAATTTGAAAAAAAAATCCTTGCCTACTTTTAGGCACGCTGCACCCACACACGGCTCAAAATTTCCAATTCTTTACCATAAGGAAGCTGAAAACATAATAAGTTTTCATTTCCAATACTTTTTTTGAACAAAAATTCACGCTGCTTTTAAATTTAGGAGTATCTCAAAATTCACTAAAACGCTCGCCACCGCCAAAAAGTTTAGGATATCTGAAGTTTAGCAAATTGTGGACCTACCTGTTGAATATATCTACGTTCTCCGAAAGTTTCAGCTCAATCGGATCGGCCACTCCAGAGATTATCTCCCTTAATCATTTTGATGATATATATATATATATATATATATATATATATATATATATATATTTATATATATTTATATGTGTATATATATATATATATATATATATATATATATATATATATATATATATATATATATATTTATATATATATATATATATATATATATATATATATATATATATATATATATATATATATATATATATATATATATATATATATATATATATATATATATATACATAAAAAGAATTATGAATTTTCGGCGAAACGAGTTTAATACTACTTTTCTTTGAAAATTAGTAATAATAACTAATAGAAAATTTTTTTTTTAACTTTCTACACATTATGAGGGCTTTTTATAATTTCCTAACTACCAAAAAATTCAACATAACCATGAAAAGCCCAAAGCCACCTCACAGCAAAAAAGACAACTTCTCATGAGCTTTTCTTTTTTCCATCAGCACATTCTACAGTTTAGCACTTGAACTACAAATGAGGAATAGAATTTCTGTGCTAGTGAATTCACTGGGACATGAGTGTTGTTGTTTCCAATGCGTATTTCGTATTCTCTTTTGGATAGAGGAGCAAAAAAACACGCCTAATGTCAACACAGCTAAAACGATTTTGAGGGCATACAAATAAAATACGAACTATGCTACTCACACCTGACGCGCTAAATTATGTTTTGAATATTTTTGTAAAACTTCCGGCAGCAACCGCTAGGTTGCCTCTACATTAATCGTTTAGACATAATTATAAGTATTATTATTTAATTGAATGTATTTGTTTATATAATTGATGTATTCAATTATATTTTATATTATTGCATATCAGAATAAAAATTTTTCATTTGGGATACGGGTTTTTTCCTTTGGGAAAAAGTTTGTTTCGTTTGGGAAAGGGATTTTTCATTTGGGAATAGGTTTTTACTAATTTTCGAAGAAAAGTAGTATTAAACTCGTTTCGCCGAAAATTCATATTTCTTTATATATATATATATATATATCATCAAAATGATTAAGGGAGATAATCTCTGGAGTGGCCAATCCGATTGATATGAAACTTTCGGAGAACGTAGATGTATTTAGTAGGTAGGTCCACGATTTTCTCTAATCCAGATATCCTAAACCTTTTGGCGGCGGCGAGCGTTTTAGTGAATTTGGAGGTACTCCTATATTTCCAAGCAGCGAAAATTTTTGTTCAAAAAAAGTATTGGGAATGAAAACTTATTATGTTCTAAGCTTGCCGATGGTTAAGAATTGGAAATTTTGTGCCGTATGTGGGTGCAGCGTGCCTAAAAGTAGGCAAGGATTTTTTTTCAAATTTTGATTTGTCATTACTTCTGACAAAAACATTAGATCATCGTGAAATTTGCAGAGCGTATTGATGTTGACTAAAGTGTAATACACATGGATTTCCAAGGTCGTGCGGGTAACCCTGTAGCTGCGACAGGCTCTTGAAAAAAAATCCTTCAAATCATTGAACCTCCTGAAAGATTTTTGATTTTGGACCAAAAATTCAAATCATTGATAAATGTTAACGTTTTTGCATCATGTCAATTTGAAATTTTTAAAATTCCGATTTGCACAAGAACGGCAACCCATCACTAAGTTACCTCTATTTTCAGCACTCGAAAGTTCTGTTCACGAGAACTGACGACCGGATTATCCGATCGTAATGAAATTCACAGGACATGTTAGTATCAACTAGGACCAGGTCTGATAGAAGTGATTTTGAAATGCGGGCAACCCTGTGGCAGTGGTGCCATCTTGAAAAATCACTGAGAAAAAAAACAGCTTTTTGGCCTATAACTTCCGATTCAGCCATCAGATTTAAACAAAATTCACACAATATTTGGATCTTACTTAAGATAACATTTTGAAATTTTGGCTGAAAAATTAGATTAGGGTTGCCAGCTATGGTGATTTTTGTCTCCTAAATCTTGCAAATTTGCTCAGCAAAATAAAGCTTTTTTCCCTATAACTTCTGGTGCAGTCATGATATCAAAATGAAGTTTATGCAGTAAATACATTTTAATGTGAGCCAAATGTCATAGGAATTTCGTACAAAAATCGTCAAAGGGCTGCCAGCTATGACCATCTTTGTAATTTTTTGGAATTTCTTTACTGGGCGATTATGTCATTAGATTTGCAAATGGGAACGATCCTTCAATAAAAATTAGCAACAAATATTAACGCTTTAAAAATTTGAAAAGTTTTGTGTGTGGTAACCCTAAAAAATTTTTCACCCGTATAACTTCTAGCGCAGTGATTCAATCGAAACGAAATTTTTTGGTTGGGTTTAGTTTAACGTGAAGCAGATTTGGTAGATATTTTGCTTTGCTGCTGACACAGGGTAACGAGTTTTAGCCATTTTCGTAACTATCGCATCAACAGATGCTTCAAATTACCTACTCATATGCAAAACATTTGCAATAAAGCTAAGAAACCAATTTTGAAATTTTTCGAGTTTTGAACATTTTTTGGATGGCAGCTTCAAACAACGTTAACCGCTAAAGCTTTCGACGAAATTCTCCGATGAGAACGAAATTCAAAGGATAAGTTGATTTAAGTATGAGCTTGTGAAGGTTAACTTATTGCTGCTTCGTTGGGAAAATGTTGCCAGCACTGAACATTTTCATCATTTGTGTTATAGTTGAGTTCTGTTGCTTTGAACGTGGAATGGTTGCTATGATTCTACAAAAAAGTGTATTACGTCTTTCCACATTTTTTTGTCACTCAAAGACAATTTCTTCGAAAATTAGTTTTCTAGCGGTTCAGGTGCGCTAGAGTTTTTTACTTGTTATACGGGTTTTTTTCATTTGGGAAAATAATTTTTTCAGCTGAGAAATGAGGTACGTCATCAAAATCCGGACCCATCAATGAACATCCTTCAAATCGTGTTATTTACTGAAAAATGAAGTTAAATTACAAAAAACTCTAGCGCACCTGAACCGCTAGAAACACGAATGTTCGAAGAACAGTAGAAAAATCGTGCAGATTTTGAGTGCATATTCTACCATATGAGCTGCTTATAACAGCCAAACTGTTTCAACCGCCACGTTTGACTTTGGTCTGAAGAATGCATTATAACTCATATGGTAAAAGGTTTCAGATATTACCACTGGCATGAATTTCAAAGTTTATGAGAGCAAAACACTTGTTAATTTTATTTGTTATCAGTTGTTTATTTCACAAAACTTTGAAAGCAGCATCACATATAACATCAATGAAGAAAATGCTCAGAGCCTGCAGCACTGTAACTGAAGTTGGTGTTTGGGGCTGCGATCCGAAAAATTTGCATAACTTTGGGAATTGAAACATTGGTTATTTATTTTCATTGTAAATGTTTCCGGTATGATTACTTACTGTAAGCATTCTATTACCACGCTAATTCGAGCAACGTGCCTCCGCCTCGCGATGGAGGGCGAAGGGGACAGTTCCGGTTGGCTAACTCCCGTGGAAACGGGTGTGGGTCGTTTACAGGCGCCACTCGCTTTACAAATTGTAACCGGAACCGTCTCTTATACCACCGTCTCTAAGCGAGAAATCGACGGCGGGTACTTATTTTTAAGATTTTAAATTTTCGCGGTAGCCACTTGATAATCAACGATTCGTCCTGCCAGAGGGGCACAAGGTAACACCAGCACTTGACAATGTTAACAACGTTTTATTGATCGCAAATTACTTCCAAGTCTATACCTATCGACGGCGCCGCGTTACCTACTCTACTTCCTCTTAATATAATCACAGTAAGGAAACTTAGCCTACCTTGAATCTTATACGCTCTAACTCGCTCGTACACTCTCCGCCAAATGGGTGCTTCCCCGAAGCGTCGCTCTACTGCTGCCGTGAGTTACGTTTATCTGCGATATCGATTCCAATCACACCGGTGCTTCCCCGAATGACAAATATGGCTGTCGATGTTGGCCCAATGGTATTCGTTGCGGTTCCAGTTGCTGTTGCTCGCCGTCGCTCGCTTGCTGTGAGCCGTGTTCCTTTAGGCGCTCCGCCCCACTTGATTATTGTCGAAGCTTTTCCCCGTGCTATTTTTTTCTCAATAATCCTTGGAGTTTTCGCACCACTCGCTGTCGACCAATAGCTCAGGATAAATCCTTGTTCCTCGTCACGTCCAGACGGATTCCAAACCGAAAAGAAGAAAATCGGTTACAAAAGAAGGAGCTTGCGCCAACGCGTGCGTGTCTCACCTTGGTTGCCAGAAGAAGAGAGCTCCCAAGCCCTGTCGACTCGCCACGAAACCTTTCCCTAGAGGGATTTCCAACCGCTTCTGCGGTATCTGCGAATTCCGTTGTCCACCAAGTGCTATTGGGATTGGTAATATGCTGGCGGGTGCATTGGCCCCTTGCACGCGCATTCGCAAGTTCATTTTCTTGCAGTTCTCGTTGTCGGAGCGCACCCTTTCCAATTGCCGCTTGGTGGCGGTTCGATCGCTGTTTGACATTTGTCAAGTTTGTCTTTCATCTTGCGACTAATGTTTTTCCTGAGCGGTGCCGTGTCATTTATCAATAATCGCACATTCTCCAACTGATGAGATTCGTCGTCATCATTTCGTACGCTGGGACGACGACTTGTATCTACCTAGGTCTGGATAATATACTCCTTGTATTTGTGGCTGTTTTTAATTACAGATGGAAGATGATCGTGATTGTTTACGTTTTTCTTTCCCGTAGAATTTCGAAGGGGATCCGCGTCATCGATTTCGCGATTCATTGAAGATCGTCCTGATGGTAAGGAATTAGAACTATTCGAAGTAGATTTGACTAAAATTGATTTGTCCTTTTCCGTGGCATTTAAATCGTCTATATCGGTGTTAATCCTAGCAGCATCATCATCATAATCACTGATTCGATCATCACAGCCATTAACTAGTGAAGATGGCGTTTTCACTACGCTGTCTTCGTCATTAAGATTCGTATGCGATGAAACTGAAATTGATCCTGAATCATTCGAAGCAACAGTGTCCCATCTTTCTATGTACTTTTTCCTGTCTAGATCAAACACATCGCCCTTGCAATTTGTCGCAATTGTGGCGTTAACGAAACTGTCATTATGTATCGTTCCGGATGTCCCGACTTCATTCGACTTTTTATCAAGCTTTTGCTGATCGGGTTGTGTATTCTTTTGCTTGTTTTCTATATGATTTGGCATTGTTGACTGGTAAACGTCATTACGGTTAGAATTGGTACTAATATTACTATTGGTGTGATCTCCATTCGTCGTTGGAGACTGAAAATTATTGATACTAACAGCATTATCCACGATAACGTTACTACTATTGGGTCGATTGATATCCATTCCGATAAGTCGCGACTAAATTGACGCCTAAATGAATTCAAAAGTGAGGCTATCATACGGAATACCTCAGAATGGAAATTTTTATAAATTTTATGTTTATTGTCGGGCACTGTGAAGAGTGGCGATGGTTGTTGTGGTCGTCGCTTCAAAGTCTCCGTTTCACCCGATGGAATTAGTCGATTGGGAATGGCTTTTGGCTGCCGCGATGGTCTTTTCCGCTTGGCTCCTTAGCTACGTTATGGGTTGCTCGCTTCTGGGTCAAGTGATCGTCGATCGTCGTATGTAAATCGTCGGCGATGGCTTGGCTTGGCGGGGAGTGCTCGATTTCATCACCGGGGAGTCCAAGTTCGCCGCGACACCATCACACTTATAATTATAATTTTTCTACAATTTAATTTCAATATCATTCAATTCATCTATCTAGTTACATTCAATTATCGTTACCAGTTCTATTACCTTACTAACTTAAATTCTACTTTATTTTTTTTCCTTTTTTATTTTTAAATACATACAATCTGATTTGCCCTACGCACTGGCGTAACATTTCCCCCCTCCCCAGAGAATTACGTAGTGATTCTCATTATAACTACTAATGTAAGACCCGCTTATTATTCGGACTTGCTCCGGACCGCTCCGCGACATATTTTTGGTTCTACCTTCGACTTAACCAGTTTACTAAAAATTCCACCACCTTCATATACTCGTAGTTAATTCCATTCCTTCTATTTTAGGTTACAATGGTAACGAAAATACGACTAAATGCGCATAGGATATAAAAAGAAATAATAAAAATAAAAAAAAACAACGGACAACCCGTCACCAAAACAAAACAATTAATCTCAACCACGGAAGGATGAAAACAATACGGAAGCAACGCGGCAACAATGGTAACCTTTTCTCTTAATTCATTCCTATTATATAACTACTTGATTTCACTTTTAGCCCGTTGCTCACGTTAACTTTTCTTAGCCTAGTTTCAATCACCACCACCTCTTACTCTACGTAACTTACTACTAATTCACTAGCTACTTAGTTCTCTTCTCTTCTTCCTTCCATTACTTAATCGAGCTATGCATCCTGTACTTATAATTAAAACCATCACCATTATCCCCTTATTTATCGTTACCCCACTCATACACATGGCCACAACTAATTCAACGTCAATATCATGCTTTAATGCGATTGATAATTCCTCCGGTTTTATTCATGCAACATATCTCTTTAGGTCTTTAGAGTGCCATATCCCCACACTTTTCCCATTAGAGTCTTCCAACTCATAGGTCCAACCAGACACTTGCTTTCGCACCGTAAAAGGTCCCACATATTCCGGTGCTAATTTGGCTGAAAAAAATTTCGCTGCATCAGATAAAACGAAATTACGCCGCCACACCAGATCTCTTGGTAGGAATTTCTCGTCTCGCCGGCGGAGATCGTACCTTGACTTCGCTTTAGCCGCCGCTTTCCTCAATCGTTCTCGCACCTCTTCCAGGACCACCCGCAGCCTTTCTGCCTTCTGAGCCCCATTTACATCCGTGTCCCCTTTACCGTGTGCCTCCGGCTTGCTTAGAGTTCCCGGATGAATCACCATTTCTTTCCCAAAGTTCAAGAAGTATGGCGTGACTTTCATGTCTTCATGGGTGCATGTTCTGAGAGCGCAGCCGATTTGTGGAATCACTTTATCCCAATCTCTGTGGTTTTCGGATACGTATGACCGTAACAGTTGCTTGATGTTTTGATTCACCCTTTCCGCGGGATTCGCCTGTGGATGGTAGAATGCCGTGAATCGCAGCGTCATCCCGTGAGTCTCGGCCATCCTTGAGAATTCCTTTGAGCGGAATTGAACTCCATTGTCGCACACCAGCACCCGTGGGACTCCAAACACAAACAGCACATGCTCCTCAAGAATACGCCTTACAGTGGCTCCCGTTGCCTTCCTCACAGGAAATATTAGCGGAAATTTCGTAGCATAATCTACCACCGTCAAAATATACATGTATCCGTGCGATGACCGGGGTAGCGGACCTACTAGATCCACACAGATCATCTCCCAGGGCGATGTTATTTCCCCAACCCTCGATACCATATGTCCAGTTGGTTGCTTTCGCTCCACTTTCACCGACTGGCAAACCTTGCAACGCCTGACATACTTTTGTACATCCGCAGCCATCTTCGGCCAGTAGTAACTCTGGCCCAGTCGGTCTAATGTCTTTCGTACCCCCAAATGACCTGCTGTGGGCGCGTCATGGCACTGAAACAAAACTGTAGAGCGTTCCGTGGACGGAACTACCCTCTTCCAGGCAACGTCGGACTGGAGTTCTGGGTATCGCCCTTCCACATGTTTCCATAGATGGCCATTACTGATCCGCCAATTTGGGAACCGATCTGGATCCTCTTCTACTTCCTTCTTCATTTTCTCATACCAACGATCGTTCTTGATTTCGCCTCCTCGCACCTCCGCCACCTCGATGGACCGTGAGAGAGCATCTGGGACCAGATGCTCCTTACCATTGCGATGGACGACATCGTAATCGTACTGCTGCAACCTCACCGCCCACCGAGCTAGACGGCCACTGGGGTCTTTTAGATTGTGGAGCCAGACCAGAGAGTGATGATCGGTGACTACCCTGAACTTAGTACCCTCCACGTATGGCCTCAACTTTTCAATGGCCCATACGACCGCGAGACATTCTCGTTCTGTGGCGGAGTACTTCTGTTCGGCACTAGTCAGGGCGCGACTGAGGTAGCAGATCACTTTTTCGCCCTCGGGGTGCTCCTGTGTCAATACCGCTCCCACTCCGCTACCTGAGGCGTCTGTCTGGACGGTAAATGGCAGAGTGTAGTCCGGACAAGTTAGTATTGGTGCCGTCGCCAGCTTTGTCTTCGCTCGGCTGAACGTCTCTTCGCATTCTTCAGTCCATAGAAATTTCCGGTTCTTCTTGAGGAGGTTCGTGATTGGCGACATCAACGTCGCAAAATCCGGAATAAATCTCCGATACCACGATACCATCCCCAAGAATTGCCGTACCTCCTTTACTCCCTTTGGACGAGGAATGTCCATCACCGCCTTTACCTTATCTGGGTCTACACTCAGCCCGTTCTCGTCCACAACATAACCCAGATAACGAAGACGAGTGCGGCAGAACTCGCACTTCTCCCGAGAGACCCTCAATCCAGCCTGGCGCAATCTATTGAGGACTTCTTTCAGGATCCCCAGGTGTTTCGCGAAGTCCTGGGTGACCACCACAATGTCATCCAGGTACGTGAACACAAATGGCTCCAAATCGGGTCCCAAAACCTTGTCAATGAGTCGTTGCCAAGTTGCTGGGGCATTTTGTAACCCAAAAGGCATTCGACGGAATTGGAACAGCCCTCTGTGGGGGACAGTGAAGGCGGTGAGCTCCTTGGAGTTTTCCGCCATCGGCACTTGCCAATACGCGGATTTAATGTCCAGGGAAGATAAATATTTCGCATCTCTTAATTTATCCAGAGTTGCCGTGACGAAGGGCAGAGGATAGGCATCTCTTTCCGACACCTTGTTGAGCTTCCGGTAGTCCACACAAAACCGGAACGACCCATCCTTCTTCTTAATCAAAACAATCGGCGAAGCCCACGGACTGCTGGAAGGCTCCACTATCCCTGCCTCAAGCATTTCATTTAGTTCGGCGTCAATATGCTTTTGTACTGCCGGTGAGACGGGATAGTAGCGCTGTTTGATCGGATTGGAATCGGTTCGTATGACGTGTTCTACCCTATCGGTGCAACCAATTCCTTCCCCCATCATCCGGAACTCTTCTTCGAGCATTGCCTCCAACTCCACTTCCTCCCCCTGTGTCAATCGGCTCCTGCCGATCAGTTGCTCGGACTTGAGCCCCTCCAACGACGCGACCATCTCCCACTGCTCCTTCGCCACATTCAACACAATTCCGAATAGCCGCAGGAAATCTACTCCCAGTATGAGATGCGGAATCGCAGGTGCTACCAAAACCTCCAGCCATCTCTCTTTTCCATGCACCGTGATTGGGCAATACGCTACTCCTTCCACACCACAACCCACTCCGTTTGCCAATCGCAGGTCTCTCCGACCGCTTTGTTTTAGTTCGACACCTAGACTCCGGATCAGCTCCCATCCCTTCCCACCAATCACTGATTTCGACGCTCCTGAATCCACCAGCCCCAGAAATCTCTGACCCTGAATTGCTATCTCTACGTAAGGGCGGTTATCCCCCTCTGCGCTGTGCAGCATATACCCCACTTGGCTATCTCTTGCGACGCTCGAAATCGGACGAGGGCCTAGTTTGTCGCCCACTAGGCCCGATTGCCGTTTCCCTGGCGACGATCTCCCAACGGCCCATTTTGGCTGCTATTCTGGTTACCCATTGGGGCATTACTCCTTCGTCCTCCGCCTCGACAATTCGGACAATCCGCTCTCCTGGCTCCTACCCTACCACACCCGAAACATCTTCTAGCCTGGTCGCACTCCCTGGAAGTATGGCCCAACTTCCGGCAATTCCAGCATGTGATGCTTCTCGATCCGCCCGGTACTTCCACTGCGGCTAAGTTTTGCGTCTCCAAATACGCCAGGTCCGGTTCTAGTACCCTCGTTCTTCTTGGAGTAGGTGGCACGAATGACTCCACGGACACTCGCGTCGCCTCCAATGAACGCCCCAGCGTCACCAGTTCTCCAATCGATTCGAATTTCACCAGAGCCAGCTGAGTCTGGTAAAAGGGAGCAATATTTTTCCGGAGTATTTTCAACTTCTCCGCTTCGCTCGGTTGGTCACTCAATCGACGGAACAAACCTTCCATGACCGCCACAAATACCCCTATTGACTCCGTGTTGCCCTGCGTACGACGTCTAATTTCATCCAGTAGCCTATCATCGTAGTCTGCGGGAAGGAATTGGGCTCGTAATTCCTTCACCAGGCCCTCCCAACTCTGGCAGATTGCGCGGTTCGCTCGAAACCAAATTAGGGCTTTTCCTTCAAAAAGGTCTACGGCCGACCGGAACAGCTGCGCTTTTGTTAGACCCTTTGCCTCCCTGAGCTCTTCCACCCGTTCGAGGAAAGCGCTCACCGAATATGGCGATTCCCCACTAAATTTCAACCCCCACTTGTGGAGGTCTAACGGCTTTTGAGGCTGGAACACCGGCGTACTCGGGGCTGGTGAGCTTGGAGTATTCAAGGACCAATCCTCGTCCGATTCCTCTGCCAATTCTCCACCAGCTTTATACAACAGATCCCCCATGGCGATTAGAAGTTGGCCCTTTGTCTGCCTCATAAAATCAATTTCCTCGGCCGTTACCCCTTTCATATAGCCTAGACGTCGTAGCCCAAAACATATTTTCCCCTTTAACTTTAAAAAATCTCCCGAGTTGAAATCTCCCGAAAAGGATCCTACTAACGATCCAACCTCTTCTAATTTCAGAACCAGTGCCGCCTGATCTTCGACAAAAGTGAAAGGATACGAGATCGACGCAAAAGACTCCCCCAACAACATCTCACTTCTTAACGCCCCCCGCAGCACCTTCCGCATCGAATCTACCGTGTCCGCCTCTAGGCCTCGAATCGCGAGCTCATAAGAGAGCTCGTCTTTACTGAGACGATCCACGGAGATTTTCTTCACCGCACTCACGGTCGACATTTCTTTACTTCTTTTCACAAACCTGCCTTAACTTTTTATTTGCTTGTTACCAACCGCAACAAATAGCTTAGCTAAACTGTTGAACCCACTGGTGGTTGCCCAATGAGATCGACGAAAAAGTATACTACTAACACAATTCCCGTGCCCTATCCACGCTAGAACATTTAGTTAAACTTTTACTAGGTTCGGATTTAGCCGTGTAACCTGTCTTCTTGACCTTCCTATTCAACTCGACAGCGTCTTTGACCACACGAGCATCGGGGACCTACTCCCATCAACGAGAAAGTATCCCTCTTCCAATTGCACAACGTAACGCGAATCAAAATCCCCAATTCGCGGCGCTCGCTCCGCACTTAATTACTTTCCCTTTACTATCCTGAATCCAACACCAACCCAGGTTGAATCAACAATAATTGCGACTAGGGCAACACGCTACGTCACAGAACAATCGATTTTAGGCACCGGAGGTTCGTGATACTTCCTACACACCCCACTGAAAATTCGGGCAGTCAATTCTTCCCACCTCGGTTTTCCCCGGTCTGTAAATGTTGACACGATTTCCTACACTCTTACGCTAATAATGCTCACCACCCGGTAACGCAAAAACCAACACTTCACACCATAAATTATTCTTTATGACTCACTTCACACACTATCGAAGGTAGAACCAAGAACCATTTTCAATAAAATTCAATACTTATATAATAAATTTTAAATAAAATTCAATATTTGTAAGAATGATGTTCAATATTTGTAAGAAGAAGTTAGCATGCGATACTATTAAATATTTTTCTAAATCTCGCTCGCTTAGTGAAAAGCTTAATTAAAATTCCCGTTTCCAATTTACTTATTTCAGTCCCATCCGCGTTCTCTAAATAATTTACTCTTTTTAATCAAATTTTGACTCAATCGTTATCTCTTCAAAATTAAATACCGACACTCGCTTTAAAATTCACATGTAAAATTTAAATTTAAAATGCATTCAGCTAAAATTCACGTTTTCAAAATAGTTTCATCGTTAATTTTTCAAAACCGTTTTGTCACCCCGTAGAACGTTGGGCGCCAATTTATTACCACGCTAATTCGAGCAACGTGCCTCCGCCTCGCGATGGAGGGCGAAGGGGACAGTTCCGGTTGGCTAACTCCCGTGGAAACGGGTGTGGGTCGTTTACAGGCGCCACTCGCTTTACAAATTGTAACCGGAACCGTCTCTTATACCACCGTCTCTAAGCGAGAAATCGACGGCGGGTACTTATTTTTAAGATTTTAAATTTTCGCGGTAGCCACTTGATAATCAACGATTCGTCCTGCCAGAGGGGCACAAGGTAACACCAGCACTTGACAATGTTAACAACGTTTTATTGATCGCAAATTACTTCCAAGTCTATACCTATCGACGGCGCCGCGTTACCTACTCTACTTCCTCTTAATATAATCACAGTAAGGAAACTTAGCCTACCTTGAATCTTATACGCTCTAACTCGCTCGTACACTCTCCGCCAAATGGGTGCTTCCCCGAAGCGTCGCTCTACTGCTGCCGTGAGTTACGTTTATCTGCGATATCGATTCCAATCACACCGGTGCTTCCCCGAATGACAAATATGGCTGTCGATGTTGGCCCAATGGTATTCGTTGCGGTTCCAGTTGCTGTTGCTCGCCGTCGCTCGCTTGCTGTGAGCCGTGTTCCTTTAGGCGCTCCGCCCCACTTGATTATTGTCGAAGCTTTTCCCCGTGCTATTTTTTTCTCAATAATCCTTGGAGTTTTCGCACCACTCGCTGTCGACCAATAGCTCAGGATAAATCCTTGTTCCTCGTCACGTCCAGACGGATTCCAAACCGAAAAGAAGAAAATCGGTTACAAAAGAAGGAGCTTGCGCCAACGCGTGCGTGTCTCACCTTGGTTGCCAGAAGAAGAGAGCTCCCAAGCCCTGTCGACTCGCCACGAAACCTTTCCCTAGAGGGATTTCCAACCGCTTCTGCGGTATCTGCGAATTCCGTTGTCCACCAAGTGCTATTGGGATTGGTAATATGCTGGCGGGTGCATTGGCCCCTTGCACGCGCATTCGCAAGTTCATTTTCTTGCAGTTCTCGTTGTCGGAGCGCACCCTTTCCAATTGCCGCTTGGTGGCGGTTCGATCGCTGTTTGACATTTGTCAAGTTTGTCTTTCATCTTGCGACTAATGTTTTTCCTGAGCGGTGCCGTGTCATTTATCAATAATCGCACATTCTCCAACTGATGAGATTCGTCGTCATCATTTCGTACGCTGGGACGACGACTTGTATCTACCTAGGTCTGGATAATATACTCCTTGTATTTGTGGCTGTTTTTAATTACAGATGGAAGATGATCGTGATTGTTTACGTTTTTCTTTCCCGTAGAATTTCGAAGGGGATCCGCGTCATCGATTTCGCGATTCATTGAAGATCGTCCTGATGGTAAGGAATTAGAACTATTCGAAGTAGATTTGACTAAAATTGATTTGTCCTTTTCCGTGGCATTTAAATCGTCTATATCGGTGTTAATCCTAGCAGCATCATCATCATAATCACTGATTCGATCATCACAGCCATTAACTAGTGAAGATGGCGTTTTCACTACGCTGTCTTCGTCATTAAGATTCGTATGCGATGAAACTGAAATTGATCCTGAATCATTCGAAGCAACAGTGTCCCATCTTTCTATGTACTTTTTCCTGTCTAGATCAAACACATCGCCCTTGCAATTTGTCGCAATTGTGGCGTTAACGAAACTGTCATTATGTATCGTTCCGGATGTCCCGACTTCATTCGACTTTTTATCAAGCTTTTGCTGATCGGGTTGTGTATTCTTTTGCTTGTTTTCTATATGATTTGGCATTGTTGACTGGTAAACGTCATTACGGTTAGAATTGGTACTAATATTACTATTGGTGTGATCTCCATTCGTCGTTGGAGACTGAAAATTATTGATACTAACAGCATTATCCACGATAACGTTACTACTATTGGGTCGATTGATATCCATTCCGATAAGTCGCGACTAAATTGACGCCTAAATGAATTCAAAAGTGAGGCTATCATACGGAATACCTCAGAATGGAAATTTTTATAAATTTTATGTTTATTGTCGGGCACTGTGAAGAGTGGCGATGGTTGTTGTGGTCGTCGCTTCAAAGTCTCCGTTTCACCCGATGGAATCAGTCGATTGGGAATGGCTTTCGGCTGCCGCGATGGTCTTTTCCGCTTGGCTCCTTAGCTACGTTATGGGTTGCTCGCTTCTGGGTCAAGTGATCGTCGATCGTCGTATGTAAATCGTCGGCGATGGCTTGGCTTGGCGGGGAGTGCTCGATTTCATCACCGGGGAGTCCAAGTTCGCCGCGACACCATCACACTTATAATTATAATTTTTCTACAATTTAATTTCAATATCATTCAATTCATCTATCTAGTTACATTCAATTATCGTTACCAGTTCTATTACCTTACTAACTTAAATTCTACTTTATTTTTTTTCCTTTTTTATTTTTAAATACATACAATCTGATTTGCCCTACGCACTGGCGTAACAATTCATTGGTACAAAAACACCTCTACCGACTCGTGCTGGCAACCTTTTGTCAGCATCAAAGCCAAAAATATGTCACTTTTGCTTCACGTTGAAATTAACCTGCACTGCAAATTCCGTCTTGATCCGATGACTGCATTCGAAGCTATAGGAGTATAAAGAAATTTAAGGCTACCAGCTGCGAATTTTTTCAAATAATCGAAAACTTAAAATTTGCTGTTTATTGTCATTGCAATATAATTGCCATTTGAAAATTTTACGATAAAATCGCTGAATAAAGATATTGCAAATATACACAAAACCAACAATAGCTGGCAACCCTATGGCTTTTAATTCAAATTTAGCTTGAAGGATGTTTATAAAAGGTTCCATTAATTGTATGAAATTCATATTGATTTCATGACTGTACTGGAAGTTATAGGGCAAAAAGCTTTATTTTCCTGAGCGAATTTTCAAAACCAAACAGACAAAATTAGCCAAAGCTGGCAGCACCAATCGAATTTGTAAATCAAATCTCAATCAAACACGGCTTAAAGTAAAGTTCAGCTACTGTGTCAATTTGATGAAAATCTGGTGACTGAATCAGTATTCATAGTGCAAAAAGCAGTTTTTACTAATGTTGTTTTTACTGACGACCGGATTATCCGATCATAATTAAATTCACAGGACATATTGGTGTTAGCTAGGACCAGGTCTGATAGAAGTGATTTTGAAATGCAGGCAACCCTGTGGCAGTGGTACCATCTTGAAAAATCACTGAGAAAAAATAACAGCTTTTTGCACTATAACTTCCGATTCAGCAAAACTCACACAGTACTTGAATCTTACTTTATGTAACATTTGGTGAAAATTTGGTTGAAAATTTAGAATATGGCCGCCAGCTATGGTGATTTTTGTCTCATAAATCTTGCAAATTTGCTCAGCAAACTAAAGCTTTTTTCCCTATAGCTTCCGGTCCAGTGCAGAAATCAAAACGAAGTTCATGCAGTAAACAGACCTAAATGTGAAGTAAATGTCGTAGGAATATCGTACAAAAATCATGAAAGGGCTGCCAGCTATGACCATTTTTGTAATTTTGTGGATTTTCTTTACTGAGCGACTATGTCATTAGATTTGCAAATGGGAATAATCCTGCAAGGAAAATTAACAACAAATATTAACGCTTTAAAAATTTGAAAAGTTTTGAGGGTGGCAACCCTGAAATTCTTTTCAATCGAAACGAAATTTACTGGTTGGGTTTAACTTAACGCGAAGCAGATTTCGTATATAGTTTGCTCTGCTGCTGACACAGGGTAACCAGCTTTAGCCATTTTCGTAAATATTGCACCAACAGGTGCTTGAAATTACATACAAAGCAGTTGCGATAAAAATTAGAAACCAATTTTGAAATTTTCCGAGTTTTGAACATTTTTCGGATGGCAGCCTCAAGCAACGTTTAACCGCTGAAACTTTCGATGAAATCCTCCGATGAGGGCAAAATTCAAAGAATAAGTTGATTTAAGTATGAGCTTGTTATGGTAAACTTATTGCTGCTCCGTTGGGAAAGTGTTGCCAGCACTGAAAATTTTCATCATTTGTGTTATAGTTGAGTTTTGTTGCTTGAGATAAGGAATGTTTGATATGATTCTGCAAAAAATTGTATTACGTCTTTCCAAACTTTTTGGTCACTCAAAGATAATTTCTTCGAAAATTAGTTTTCTAGCGGTTCTGATGCGCTAGAGTTTTTTTCTTTGTAATTTTTCAAGATGGCACCACTGGCACAGAGTCGCCCCCAATTCCAAATCGCACAGAGTCGCCCCCAATTCCAATTCCACCTATCAGACGTAGTCCTACTTAAGTCCAATGTATTCTGTAAATTTCAACTGTATCTGATTATTGGTTCGTGAGTTCCCGTGAACAGAAGTTTTTGATGCTAAAAATTTTGGTGAATTGGGAAAGCGTTTGTTGCGAAACCCGAAGGCAGCCGAGCGGCCGTCAGTGCAACATTTTAAATTAAGGTCCGATTCGGTTCTGTCCCGCGTGCCAAACCTGCCAGCTAGCTCAGTCCGGCGTGGGTTTTCGGGACGAACCTGACCTTCGTGCTATGGCACACAGACAATACAACATTTAACACACCGTACAATATACAGGAGAAGGAAGTGGAACTGTAGGAATCATTAACGATACTAAATTATTTCCGATTCATTTTATTTATATTATTCATCAAAGTTAACAAAGAAAAAGAAATAAAAAGGAAATTATGTCTAATAAAACTTCAATCAAAATTTAAACATTCAAAATGAAAAGAATATTTCATTAACTATCAAATGTATAAATTCATAATGCAAGAAGTAATAATGCAAAAAAAAAATGTATGTCATAATCTGATTGAATAAAGTTTGGACCCAACCCCGGCCGGAATCGGTTACACATATCGTTACAAGGCGATTATGTTCCTATTAAATGAACGTGCAAATGAATATCATGAAATCGGAGTAATGAGTAGTATGTATGTAAAAATATAGATAACAAAATGTACCTGCACACAACCCAAAAATGATTAAAGTATATTCGCAATTTGTGATTTATGTAAGCATAAAAATTAACTTTAAAGTATATTCTCAATTTGTGATTTATGTAAGTATAAAATTAACTTTAAAGTATATTCTCAATTTGTGATTTATGTGAGCATAAAAATTAACTTGATCTTGTTTTTAAACTTGGCTTATTCCATTCGCATTTTCTACCAGGTACTTATCTGGGTTCATCGGGAGCTTGTCTGTTTTCCTTCTTACACCATCTCACGTCGAGTATTTCTGCTTCCCAGCATTTATTCTTCATCCAAGAATAGGGACATCATCAAATCCAATTGGAAAGATTCTGATTAATTTTTAATTGTGCACGTTCAAATCCAACACCAATTTTCAATTTCCAATTCAATTGTAAATTCGAATCTCCTTCAGTTCCAAAAATTAACTTTTCTTTGTTTTTGTCACTCAAAAAAAATTTTCCCGTCCCGCCAAGTTCACCGTTCAATGTTTGCTTTTCGTTTTTCTTTGTTTCACAAATCTCACAACCACAGTCGTTTTTCGGAAAATTCAAATAAAAATCGCACTATCAGATATCTAAAACAATTCAATGCACAAAAATTCCTCCTTTTCACTTTTCAGGGCAATTGATGAAAAAGTCCACTTCAAAAATAATCCATCACATCATACAGCCCACAAGTTTTTCTTCAAAAAAACGTTTTTTTTCCAAAAATCATCTTTCTCATCCAATTGTCAAATTCGAACTCCCAACCTCGACTCCAACAGCAATCCAGCTCCCGTTGCCGCCACTTTCCGTTGTTTTATCGTTGCTCAGCTGTGCGGCAATTCCTCTGCACAACCAGCACAAAACATCTCCCGTTTTCGCTGGCCTGATAACGCAGCTGATGCAAGTATCATCGCAAATCAGCTGCGCTCAGGTCAGCGAACCCGATGAAATGCAATGACACATGCGACAACCAAATGCATAAGCAAAGCCTGTTTTCCAATGCAATGCAATTCATTCGACCGTCGCATGCAGCATTGCACTCCCAATGCTTGTGGGTGTGTGTGGGTGCTATATAGTGAATCCAATCCTGGGATCCCGGCCAATTTCTGGTCCCGAAAATCCCGGGATTGATGATTTCTAATCCCAGGATTTTCGGGATCAGAAATTGGCTGGGATTTCGGGGCCGGGAGTCAAGCATTATCGGCAATCAAGTTACAGCAAGACTCGAAAAGTGCAAATAGAATCCATATTTATGAAAAACAATTAGCTCTCATCAAAATGCGTAAAGAATAGAGCAAAATAAACCGATGTAACAGTTAACAAGAGAATACAAAGGGGTTTGTAAATAAATAAGTATGGACTGTTTCGCATTTAGTGCATTCGTTACATCGAATGATTTGAGGAAATTAATACTAGCGAATGCATACACAGATTTACCAAAATCCTTAACAACAATCAAAAAAAGGTTGTTGGCTATGCAAGCAGGAGAAAGAAAATAATAAAAAATAAGATATAACAGGCTAGTATCTCAGGTGAACGGTTCAGTTTGATGTTTGATGAATGGACCTTGATTGCAAATAGGCACTATATAAATATAAACATCTACTTAGTAAATTCTTACTGGAGCTTGGTGGGAGTAAGAATATCAATGACAGCTAGAAACTACCTAGATATGAGTTTAATGTTTCTCTAGGAAAAGACATTGTTACCATCGTAACTGATGGGTCAAACAAAATGCGAAAAGTAAGCAGACTAGTTGGTACAGAGCAACATATTTGTTTGGCGCATAGCATCCACTTGGCAGTTTGCGATGTTCGCTATAATATGAGGTCCATTCCAGATTAAAGTGATTTCCCGATAGTCTGAACGACGACCACGAAGATTTGGATGGTCCTGAATCAACTAACTACGTTGAAACCGGTCGCCTGCAAGACACGCTAGATCAGACGAAGGACATCAGCGCATGCATAAAGGAAGTTCGTTAGGTAGTTTTATATTTTAAAAAAGCCCCAACGAAAAATAATAACGATCTTGAAAACTATGTCGGATCCGAGCAAGGCATTTAACTGTCTCCTTTAAATGGATTGTAAAACAAGATGAAATAGTCTCTTGATAATGCTCGAATAGTTTCCCATTTTGAAAAATAGTATACATTAATAGGCCTGCAATATTCAGAGCAATTAGAAGCAACAGAGTTTGATTCGATTCAGAAAATTATTCAAGTTTTACTCCCTGTAAAATTGGCTGTGGAGGCCTTAAATCGCAGAGATGCAAATTTATGCACTGCTAATACTTCATCAAGATTTGTATTTAGGCTGTTACGAGAAAAACGGTCTATTCTTCTGAATGCTATGAAAATTGCAATATTGGATCGAATAAAAGAGCGTCAGTGTACCGAGCTATCTGGTATGCTAAGCTATTTCCAGAATCCACATTGTACCAGCGAAAATTTACCAAGAGAAATAAAATCTCTATTTTTGAAACCAAGCAACGCAAATATAAAAAAAAAATACTTCAATGATCTAGATGCTGAACCCTTTGCTTGGTAGCCAAAGAAATGAAGAGAACCCAGTAGATAGCCATATTGAATCAGAACAAGGTAGTCGTCAATTAACGCTACAAGAAGAGCTACAAAAGTGTGAAAATAATCAATCATGAAATGCCGCAAGAAACTAATCTAATTAAAACCATTGCAAAAGAAATGAATCTCTTCGAAAATGTTGGCACTTGCATAGTTTGGAGCAGGCGTACCAATATATCGCGACCGCGGTGTCCAACATCGGGAATAAATTTAGAAGCAGGCTTGGAGACGATACCTTAGATGCTTTGCTATTGTTTCAATGTTACTTCCGAAAAACCCAATGAACTTTGGCCGAATTTTTATATGTTACTTTATTATGTATCTCAATTCTAAGAGTTGTGTTTTGTTGTTGTGGTTTTTGGTCGTGATTTTTTGTTGTAATTTGTAATATAATAGATGTAATTTTTAATATCTGTCTTCATACTGTCAACGTTTTGGATAATTAAAATTATTGTTTTTATTTGCATCAATAATATAAAAAAGTAATAATGCAATTTTTTATACAGTTTTGAGCTTACTTATTGTTGTAGTTTTGAAATGATGGCAAATAATATAATCTGTTTACTAAAAACTTGACTTATTTTGTTGTGTTGTATTATGAATTTCAAATCCCGGAATCCCGGGATCCCGGGATTTGAGATTTTTTAATCCCGTAATCCCGGGATTGAAAATATGGTTCGGGATTGGAATCCCTAGTGCTATATGAGCAAAGCTGTTTCGCAACAATCGTGGGACGCCTCAGACCTTGAGATCTCACAGCCGGGCTACTATTGAAATAAAACATTTAGCAAATGAAATTAAATAAGATAACCCAAGCCATTAGTTCCGTATATCTTTGGAGTGGTAAACTCCAAGCAGCTTCCCACTAGAATCTTGCAATTCGTAAGTCACCTGCCCGATTTTTTGTTTCACGATCGCCGGAACAAATTGGAGGGCGAACATAGCAGCGAAAGGATCGATGGCATTGCTAACAGTGAAATTACGTACATAGACTTGCTGACCTTCGGAAAAATTGCGTGGCCTCGTTCGAAGATTATAGCGCTGAGCCCCCTTTTTGTAAGCCTCACTCAGTTTGTCTTTAACAAGGTCCTGCACTAGGCGTTGTCTGTCGCAGCCAGAACGCAATTGCACCTCACCATCTTCAAAAGCTTGTAGACTCCTGAGGAGTGCGTATTCTGAGCCATGCTGAATAGGGTGATATCCGAACATGAGGAAGTGAGGCGAAAAACCAGTAGAATCATGAACTACCTTTCGAAGAGCAGAACACGATTCCGGGAGCTTTTCGTCCCACTTGCCATGATCGGAACCTATATAGGCTCTAATTGCGTTCAGTGTAGACACATTAGTTCGCTCCGAAGCATTTGCCTGTGGTGAGTACACTGGTGTGAAACAATGCTGCACGCCATATTTATCCAACAGCTGAGCAAATGCTTTGGAAGCAAACTGGACCCGAATGAAGCCATGGACCTGAATGAAGCCATTTGGGCACTCCGAAGGTCAGAAAGATCTCACGCTCAAGAAAACGCACAATCGTTTCGCCTGTAGCCTTCACCATGGGCTTGAGCCACACAAACTTTGTATAATGGTCCAGGACCACAAACAATTGGGTATTTCCAGACTTTGAGCGAGAATATGGGCCCATGAAATCCACAAAAAGTCGCTGCATCGGTCGCTCGGACTCTCTGGGGGATCCCAAAGGCAGTCTCCATGAAGAATTCGGAGGCTTGATCTGCTTGCAAACCACGCATTCTTTAACATGCTGTGTAACATCTTGCCTCAATCGAGGCCAATAGAAGTATCTTTGCAGCAGCTCAATAGTTTTCCAAATTCCACAATGCGACCAACGGGGATCATCGTGAGCTCGTTCGATGAACGACTTCTGCTGACCATCAGGAACCCATAACTTGACCCGAGGAATATCCGAAATCGGCGCTTCGCTGGTGTTAATGGTTATGTAAATACGACCACTAGAGACATGCCATTTTGGAACAGATGAGGCTGCTTCAAAATTTGCCCCCTCAAATGCTCGTAAGAAGGCTAATGAAATGCCGATTCCGGAATGACTGCACCCAAATGCTTGTGCTCCGGGAGACAGTCGCTGCCACCTGAGCATCCGAAAAGCAGACCCTTGATAGGGCGTCTGGAACGACGTTGAGGTTACCTTTTTGATGCTCAATTTTGAATTCGTACCACTGTAGCTTCAGGCTCCAGCAAGCCAATCGTCCAGACAGATCCTACTGTTGCATCAGCCATTTTAGGCTGGCATGGTCTGTGATGATAGTGACGTACGCTCTGAACCTCTTAACACTTTGCACCGCAGCTAAGCATTCCACTTCGGTGACACTGTAGTTGTGTTGCGCCGCGTTAAGTTTTAGGGCCATATACGCGATGGGATGCTCTCCACCATCATCATCCTTCTGGAACAAGACACTTCCAATACCCAATGTACTAGCATCACATTGAATATAAAAGTGCCTTGTAAAATCTGGATTGGCCAACACTGGAGCGGAAACCAACAGTTTCTTAACTTCATTGAAAGCATTGTTAGCAGCCAAAGACCAGTTGAAAGAACGCTTGCCTTTTAGCAGATCCGTGAGTGGAGCAGTGACGGAAGCAAAATTTGGGATAAAACGTCTGTACCATACCGCCATTCCCATGAATCGTCTCACGTCTTTTACCGTTCAGGGTTCTGGATATGTCAGAATACCTGAAACCTTCTCCGGGTCGGTTCGTAAAATTCCATCGCTAACCACAAAGCCAAGGTACTTGATCTCCTTTTGGACAAACTTGCTTTTTCCAACATTGATGGTCAAGTTGGCGTCTGTGAGCCGTCTCGCAACAGTGCTCAAGAGCTCTTAATGCTCATCAAATGTTGAGCTTGTAACGAACAAGTCGTCCAAGTAAACAAACACCTTGTCCTGCAGCTCGTGTGGTATTACTTTGTGCATTAACCGACACATCGTCTGCGGAGCGTTGCACAGACCGAACGGCATCACCGTGAAACGATACAAAGGTCTGCCAGGGACGGTAAAGGCAGTTTTATCACGTGATGCTTCGTTTAATGGAATCTGCCAGAAAGCGTCTTTCAGATCCAAACTAGTGATGAATCGGGTGTCTTGTAGGCGTGCCAACAGTCCCTCAATGAGAGGTAACGGGTATGCATCTTTTAAGGTGACCTCGTTCAGACGTCGAGCATCAAGGCATAGACGAACCTAGCCAGGCTTCCTCACCAAGGTGACGGGGGAACTCCACGCGCTATGGCTTTCCTATATCACACCCAGTGACAACATACGATCAAGTTCGTCATACATCAGTTTCTGTATAACCGGTGACATGGCATAGTGTCGTTGTTTAATGGGCTGAGCGGAACCCGTGTCGATCTTATGTGACACGAGTTTGGTTTTGCCCAGGCCCTCCTTGTTATATGAAGGAAACTGATGTATGACAAGGTCGAGTCGTTGCTGCTCCTGAGTGGTCAATAGGTGAAAACCAGGGCACGCAGGCTCTGTAAGGGCCTCGATCGAGTGACATTGCGTTGGAGCGATTTTGAAAAGGTCCCAAAAGTCCATACCCAGATAGACAGGGTGGGTTAGAGACGGAACGACCAAAAACCGCATCCATTTACTCTGGTCGTTAAATCGCACCAGGGTGCCAACATATCCCACCACTGGACTCTTTTGACCCAAGCTGTCTGGACGTGGGTCCGCATAGTATGCATATACAGGCCCAAGTCTGAGAGCAGATCCAAAGAACCAGCGCCGAGTATGCTGACACTAGCCCCACTGTCGAGTAACCCCGTTAAATTTCGTCCCTTGATGATGATCTCAGCGAAAGGGCGGTTATCACCATTAATGGTGACAATCGACTCAACGCTGGCGCGTTTTAAAAATTTACTTGCAGCGAAGTACCTCCAAGATCGATGGAAGCGCTTGGGCGAGGACAACCCCAAACAAACAGGTCAAAATGACTTGGGACATGTAGGCTCATCATACGAGTCGGTGACTGCAAGGTCTTGCGTGTCATAAGAATTAACTTGGGTGCTGGAGGTATGTGTGTGTGGTGATGTATAGATAAATTGCGAAGAAATATGCCTGAGACGTGAAGTATGCTGTCAGGATAGACGTTGCAACTCCGGATCTACATTTGTTGCTGCATCCAACTTCCCACGACGATTACCATATCAAGGGATGACAGTCTGATTTCTGCCCCCCCGCAGTATCTCTTCCTACAACATAGGGTTGACATCTAGAAAACTGCGGTTTCAGCACTCCTTCGGTGCCACACCCAAAGCAAAAGATCCTTTAGATGGGGACCGAACAGTCGAGAAAAGAGTGTCCCAAGTCTTTGCAATTCCAGCAAATGCGGCATTGTCCACGGTGATTGTCAGCTTGCCGATCCAGACCAAATCGTATCGGCATGACTTTGGTTTGATCGAAATTTGGCTCATTCGTTTCCCCATAATTAACGGCACTACGGGTCCGTTCTTCGAAGTGTACTGGTGGCAGGCGACGTCGGGGTTCTGGACGCCCCACGATCTCGTCATCTAAGTATACTTCGTTAACACCATATGGACGACGAGTCGCTCGACGTTCAGTTTCCAATTCATGCCACACAGACTCAATGCGATTGCATCTCCTGACAAGCTCACGAGCCGTCGCGAAATCAAAACCTGCTAGATGCTCCTGAAGGCGAGTATTCATGTTTTTAAATAGAATACACTGGAGGTCCACGTCCAGTAAAGGTACCTGCACCTGCAAAGCCAAGAATTCAATTGATTCATAGAATTCAATTAATTTCTCATTCGGCCTTTGCTTGCGAGCATCTAGTGCTCGACGTATATCGAAGTCCGTGCGATGCGGGGCAAAACGTTCCAGAAACTTAGTTTTAAATTGCTGCCACGTGAGACTGCCGTAGAGATCTCGCACTTGCCAATACCAATTGACAGCCATACCTCTTAAGAGTAGATGTAGATCTCTGACCAATTCCTTCCCTGACACTCCGTAATCGCTAGCTACGCGAAATAGAAACTGCCGTGCATCCATGTCCTTGGAAACTCCATCGAACATCAATCCCTATTTAGTGATAGGAACCAATGCTCGCGGGTGTTCCATGCTTCGAACGGTATCTCGAAAAGTAACCCGTGGTTCAGCAGCACTCGGGCCCATGGTAAGCGTGGACGATAGATGTTCGTTATTAATGCGAATAGGCTCCGGAGCAGTAATGGGTGGCACAATTGTATGTCCGGGACCAACTTTTGGTGGAGTACTGGAAGTTGAAAGACTGAGGCGCCCGAGTTCTCGATCAATGCGAGAATAACTGGGGTCCCAACTCGCCGTTCTGCGACGCATTTCGAAACAATTCTTTCGAGTAGTACAATTTTTCAATATCAAAGTCAAAAACTAGGCACAACAAATAACCAAAAATATTCTCAAAATAATTCACCCAAAATCCGAAACCCCTGCAGTTTTCTCCTCTCAAAACTAAAATAAACCCGAAAAATTAAGAACTTAGAAGAAATTGAAGAAATACATTTCCCCCTCCTCTAAAGCATCCTCGTGACGGTACAAAGCAAAGCAATAATTCTTGTACAGAAGGAGAAACGAAATTTCGTAAGAAAAATAAACTAAAATTATTAAAGCGATTAAATATTTTCCCGCTCCGAATAGTACTAAGTAACTGGTTTGTTATAATTAATAGTACTCCTTAGATTTCCAACACTACCAAATTGAAAATAAACGCAAATCATAAAAAAAAATAATGATTCCTACATTTCCTCTTCCTGTAGGGATGTTTGTGAAGGAAAGGAGAAGGTAATAAAATTTGAACACATAATGAGAAAATGGGAATTAAGGAAATGGTAAACAAATGTCAACAAGTTGAACTTCCCAGCTGAGTCAAAAAAATTCGATGACCCTATTTCGTGAACTGCTCACAAGGTTACAATCACGTAAACATACACCGTCAAACCGGTGGCCTCAGTCACGATCTAGTATCATCAAAACTCGCTGCAAGAAACAAAAGGCTCGAGGCGCTGAAAAAAATCAAAACTGCTCGCCTCCGGGCCAAGCGACTTCACAACCGAAGGATATTTCACCGGCTTTCAACTCGAGTGGTTCCTTTTGCTTCGCCTCACACTGAGAGTCAGTGTAAAAGTGAAAAGAGGCGTCCCTCTGTCAAACACTGGACAACACACAATAGCACGAGGACGGGCGCCAATGTTGCACTGACGACCGTTCGACCGGAATGAAATAAAGGAAAACAAAACATTTAAAATAGGAAAAGAGAAAAAAAAGTATAAGTTTAGATGAAATCCTACATGAATAATCTGATTAAGTTACCAACTATGGCCAAAGAGAAAAAAAAATATGGCTGAGGCAATTAAGTGCTCCCGGGAACAAATATCACCCCAGCCCATCAGATTAATCATGCGGAGCAAGAAATGAAATCAAAAACCAAACTTAATAAAAAAAAACATACAAAATTGACATAAAAAAATCTGAAGAAAACCAAAAATTAAATTACCAAATCAAAACCTATGTACATATGCCTAATTTTTGGGTGCCATTTGTTGCGAAACCCAAAGGCAGCCGAGCGGCCGTCAGTGCAACATCATATAAGGTCATATTCGGTTCTGTCCCGCGTGCCAAACCTGCCAGCTAGCTCAGTCCGGCGTGGGTTTTCGGGACGAACCTGACCTTCATGCTATGGCACACAGACAATACAACATTTAACACACCGTACAATACACAGGAGAAGGAAGTGGAAATGTAGGAATCATTAACGATACTAAATTATTTCCCATTCATTTTATTTATTTTATTCATCAAAGTTAACAAAGAAAAAGAAATAAAAAGGAAATTATGTCCAATAAAACTTCAATCAAAATTTAAACATTCAAAATGAAAAGAATATTTCATTTACTATCAAAAGTATAAATTCATAATGCAAGAAGTAATAATGCAAAAAAAATATATGTCATAATCTGAATGAATAAAATTTGGAACCCCGGCCGGAATCGGTTTACACAAATCGTAACAAGGTGATTATGTTCCTATTAAATGAACGTGCAAATGAATATCACGAAATCGGAGTAATGAGTAGTATGTATGTAAAAATATAGATAACAAAATGTACCTGCACACAACCCAAAAATGATTAAAGTATATTCGCAATTTGTGATTTATGTAAGCATAAAAATTAACTTTAAAGTATATTCTCAATTTGTGATTTATGTAAGTATAAAATTAACTTTAAAGTATATTCTCAATTTGTGATTTATGTGAGCATAAAAATTAACTTGATCTTGTTTTTAAACTTGGCTTATTCCATTCGCATTTTCTACCAGGTACTTATCTGGGTTCATCGGGAGCTTGTCTGTTCTCCTTCTTACACCATCTCACGTCGAGTATTTCTGCTTCCCAGCATTTATTCTTCATCCAAGAATAGGGACATCATCAAATCCAATTGGAAAGATTCTGATTAATTTTTAATTGTGCACGTTCAAATCCAACACCAATTTTCAATTTTCAATTTCCAATTCAATTGTAAATTCGAATCTCCTTCAGTTCCAAAAATTAACTTTTCTTTGTTTTTTTCACTCAAAAAAAATTTTCCCGTCCCGCCAAGTTCACCGTTCAATGCTTGCTTTTCGTTTTTCTTTGTTTCACAAATCTCACAACCACAGTCGTTTTTCGGAAAATTCAAATAAAAATCGCACTATCAGATATCTAAAACAATTCAATGCACAAAAATTCCTCCTTTTCACTTTTCAGGGCAATTGATGAAAAAGTCCACTTCAAAAATAATCCATCACATCATACAGCCCACAAGTTTTTCTTCAAAAAAACGCTTTTTTTCCAAAAATCATCTTTCTCATCCAATTGCCAAATTCGAACTCCCAACCTCGACTCCAACAGCAATCCAGCTCCCGTTGCCGCCACTTTCCGTTGTTTTATCGTTGCTCAGCTGTGCGGCAATTCCTCTGCACAACCAGCACATAACATCTCCCGTTTTCGCTGGCCTGATAACGCAGCTAATGCAAGTATCATCGCAAATCAGCTGCGCTCAGGTCAGCGAACCCGATGAAATGCAATGACACATGCGACAATCAAATGCATAAGCAAAGCCTGTTTTCCAATGCAATGCAATACATTCGACCGTCGCATGCAGCATTGCACTCCCAACGCTTGTGGGCGTGTGTGTGGGTTCTATATGAGCGAGGCTGTTTCGCAACAGGTTACCGTTCTTGTCCGACTTGAAATTTGCAATGTTTTACTTAAACTATGTAGACAAAGCGTAAGATTTTTATACAAGTTGGTTTTTATTGTATGAAATGGATATTTTTTAGGAGATTCAATGGTTGGAAAGTTTTCTATTTTAGTATCTACCGTTGCTTCAGGGTTGTCAGCACTTTCATCAAAAGCCATGCAAGTATGCAACTTAACAACATTAATATGTCCTGTAAGTTTCATAATAAACTCATAACTAAATAAAAAGTTGTCGCAATTCAAACATTTTCAAATTTTCCCATTCCCATTGCAGGCGCTTAGTGCACACATAGGGTTAAAAATTTCAAAGACATTATCATATTCACATTTAAAACACGTTTAAAGTTCATTCCAGAAACTTTATTTTTGCAAAAGCTATTTTTTGATAGAATAATAGGTATATTTAAAATATCACTTTAATGGCCGCCGGCGCCATTGGGTTAAAGATTATTAATTTTTTCTGAGACCTGGTACTATTCTGTATATACACCAGTGTAAACTGAAAATTGCAATTCAATCGGATGGCGCGTTCTTGAGATTTTTTACCTGAAATTTTTTGATGATATATATAAATATGTATATATATATATATATATATATATATATATATATATATATATATATATATATATATATATATATGTATATATATATATATATATATATATATATATATATATATATATATATATATACATATACATATATATATATATATATATATATATATATATATATATATATATATATATATATATATATATATATACATATACATATATATATATATATGTATATTTATATCTATACATATATATATATATATATATATATATATATATATATATATATATATATATATATATATATATATATATATATATATATATATATATATATATATATATTGTAACGCCAGCGGATGGATACCTAAAAATAAAATGTACGTACGAGGTTAGGCAAATGATGTAAAAGAGCAATAATTAGATTAGAATAAGGAAAAAATGAATGTAATTAGAAAATAGTATAACAAGCAACGAAAGGAACGCATCGCGCTGACGGTGAAACGAGTTGCGCCTCACCAGGTCACGCCATCACCAGCGATTCAAACCAGGCGAAGGACAACGACTTGACCCAGTAAAGAGTAAACTCGGGGGAGGGCGAGCCAGGACGCTACAGAAGGATCGTGGAATTTTACAACACCGGCACTATCGCATATCGCATTCCGGCGAGTCGCCTAGGCCTTCCGTGAACAAAACAACATGCGACCTCGGTGCGCCGTACCAGTATTTGGATTAGATTCGGCCGAGTTTGACGCGTAACAAAACTCACGAATGCCCGCACACAATTGGCTAAACGCGAATGTGAATATGCTTAAACGCTAAGGATATATTGCACACCAGGCCATGAACATAGCAATTCTTGACAGGGCGAGTGTAAACAACGACGAAGTGATACACGAGACGTCAACGGGCGACGGAACCGCCACCATGCGGCAAAAAGATGAGGGCGCGTTCCGATTGCTATCGAACTTAAGTGCGCGAAATTGCACTATAGCAGGCGCGTGTAGCGAGCACAAGGGGCCAATGCACCCGATCAAACAATACTGCGGATGGAACAACCAACGGTCTGCAGAGATACCGCAGAAACGGGATGGAAACCACTAGCCGAGGCTTAGTGGAAGGTGATCGAGCATAAATCTGGTCGCTTGAATCCAGAACCTAGGTGAGATACGGACGTATCCAGCGAAGCAGAGAAAATTAATTATTTTTCATTTCTGGGGATTGACCGACGTTGGAAGTATCGCCGAATGAACGACTGAGGAGATTTGGGCAAGCCACGACGAATTCGAGGTGAACTATCCAACTGGAGTTGTTGATACTTTGATCGAGCGACAGTGGAGATTCGTGCCAACCGTGACGGTTTCAAGAAAAGGCCAGAAGCGCGGAGCGCTTGATTCAGCGAAATAAAAGTTCCGATATAGCGTCTAGTCGAGTGCGAGGTGCGGCAATCTTAGTCGAATGAGTAGCTTCGAGGTAGTGCAGCGATCCGTGGCGAATTAACTGCGTGAGGCTGGTGAGCAGAATAAGCAACTAGAAATCGGCAACGTGGGGGAATCCCCGAAGAAACGACTGTGTGGCAGCTGAGTATCGAGACAGGTTAGATAGATTATATGTATATTATAGATAAAAGAATTTAGATTTAAGTATAGTGAGGGACTAGAATAAGTTTCACGCATTGTGTAACGCGGCGCCGTCGGTAGGGAGGTAAATCATAAGTGAAATAGAATTGTGTTTTAACTTGTAACGCTGGTGTTATTAGTGCGCGTCGGGCGTTTTGAAACTTTGATTTATGGTGGGAAAGATCGTCGACGATTTCTCGCTTCTAGGCGACGATTGTTAGGCAATTTCGTGATAGAACAAAGCGAGTGGCGCCTAAAACTTCGACTCATCCCATTCTCCGCGTGAGCTGGGCCACCCGAAATTGCCCCCTTTTACTCCAACGGGAGGTAAAGGGAACGGAGAAGATTTTTTTCGTAGCGTCGGGTAACAAATTGGCGCCCAACGTGGGGCCTAACGGTGAAAACGGTACGAAACGGTGCGCGTGAAAAGTTTCATATAGCCAAGTCCCAAATTGTAGGAGGCTCGGTAGGCGCGAAAAAAATTCAGGAGGGGCGAAGCCCTAGATCCACCCGTAGTAGTGCAATATTGATTAACTGAAAAGAAGTGCAGTATTGATTACGTTTGCAATATTGATCAATCCGGCTGGTCGTTCTGCGAGAGTTTCGAACCGAAATAATTTTGCGTTGACATATCGGTGCAGATACTAATCTTAGCGTAATTAGTGGGACTATAATATTAGAATGGATATTTCGCACTGAATTTTTAATTTTCTCGCATAATAGTGTTCGGACAGATAATCGAAACACATAGATTATTATTGAATTTTTGAAATTTATTCGAATATTTGCATATATACATATCCATATATACATATATGATATAAGTCTACATATTTTTATTTTTGGTGAAAACCTATTTGAATTCTAGTTTTTTGGTGTGGAAGCGTGAGTGAGTGGATTTAGGTTGCTTGTGTTTGGAAGTGAATAAATTTTGAAGTGGTGATTAAGTTTTAACCGGAGGAAATCGTGACGTTGGATAGGTATTTCTCTGGTGTTGATTTTCGAAAGAGCATTTTTAGGGTCTGAGAAAATAGATAGATTATCTTCTATTTCATAATGAAGATTCTAGTAGATCGCCTGTCGAAAGACGAGCTCATTTATGAGCTCGCCATCCGCGGGTTTCCAGCAGACACCGTTGACGCTATGAGGAAAACGTTGAGGGCTACGCTAAGGTCTGAGGCAGCATTGGATAGGTCTTATGTTGAACCCGACTATCCCTTCGACTTCGAAGTAGACCACATGGAGATGCTGGCTAAGGTGACCGAGATAGAGGACTTGGTTAACAGAGCTTCAGGCGATGGGGCGAGGTCGGAATTTGTGAAGGCGAAAGTGAAGACGGAGTTTGGCTTTCGGCGTCTGGCCAATATGCGCGCTATCACTAAGGATCAGAAGGATAGCGTGAAGGAGTTACGAAACAGGCTCATCCTGGCGATGGGGACACTGGTTGGAAAGACCGAAGATTCCACCGATGATGAGGTAGAGACAGGCGTTCGCGAGCAGACGGTACCTGTGCAAATGGAGGCAAGAGGAGTGAGCCCAGCGGAGGTGGCTAAATGGGGCATCAAATTCAGTGGAGATTCGTCGGGATCCATAAACGCCTTTCTGGAGCGGGTAGAAGAGTTGCGACAGGCGAGGGGGTTGTCCAAAACACAACTTTTCAGGGCTGCGGTAGACCTGTTTGATTCCCGGGCTCTGATTTGGTTCCGAGCCAACCGCGGTCTAGTGGGTAACTGGGACGAGCTGGTGGAGGAACTCAGAACAGAATTCCTCCCACCGGACTATGAAGATCGCCTATGGGACGAGATCCGGAAGCGGACACAAGGAGAAAATGAGTCCATGGGGGTCTACGTGGCCGTTATGGAGCGTCTTTTCAGTCGCTTGAAAGCAGGTTGCTCAGAGGAAAAGAAGCTGCGTCTACTGCGGAGAAATATCGCGCCATACTACCAGCAACAGCTGGGCCTAACCTCAGTGACATCGATCGCGGAGCTGGTAAGGATGGGCCGCACCCTGGATGCGACTAGGGCGTCGGTGGTGGCGTTTGTGCCTCCCAGCACCCGTTCCAGACGCTGTTTAGAGCCAGACCTGGCATATGTAGGGACGGGAAGTGCGGAGCGAGTTGCTGCAGTGTCCGAGCGAAGCCAAATTCAATGTTGGAATTGTAAGCGGGAGGGACACTTATCGAGAGCATGTACGGAGCCAAGGCGGTGTTTTGGGTGTGGACGTCTAGGGGTCATGCGGTCCGCCTGTCCAACTTGTCGAGTGAGGGTCAATAACCAGGTGGATCGAGGTCGGTTAGGGATCGAGGAATCGGGAAACGGCCGGCGTGCTCGCTAGGCGGCCAAGCGAGTACTGGGCCGAGGCCGCAACAGCAACGTCATCAGCCGAAGGTAGATTATGCCCTGGTTAGAAGCGAACATGACTGTCGCCCGCACTTACGGGTGGAGATCGAGGGCATGGTCATGGAAGGACTACTGGATTCGGGGGCCAGCCGCACAATCCTAGGAGGAAAGGGGTGGTTCCGGTTGGCAGAGAAGGGTGTGACATGTAGTCATGGAGGAACTGAGCAAGTACGACTTGCCAACGGGGCATTGTGTTCGGTGGACGGGGAGGCACGGTTGCGTTTTGCCTTGAACGGACGTGAGCACGACATGGAGGTATTAATCATTTCGTCGATTCCTCAGGAAGCGATATTGGGAATCGATTTTTGGCAGCGTTTCGGTGTTGTCCTAGATATGCAAGGTCAGCAATGGACGTCGGTCGCTTCAGCGGAGGCGGTGGGGGGTAGTGCGCTGCGAAGTCGGACAGACTTATCAACTGGAGAAGCAGAGAACTTGGCTATGTTGTTAGAGGAGCAGTTCGGGTTAATGGGCGAGGGATTGGGCTGTGCGAAAGCAGTTAAGCATGTCATTAAAACTTCGGCTCTCCCGATCAAGCAGAGGTATTACCCGGTCTCACCCGCTGTGCAGAGACAAATCAATGCTGAGTTGGATGATATGCTTCGAATGGGAGTGGTCGAGCCGTCGTCAAGTCCTTGGTCGTCACCGATATTGCTGGTTCGGAAGAAAGACGGGACTTATCGTTTTTGCGTAGATTTTCGAAAAGTGAATGCGGTATCTGAGAAGGACGCATACCCTTTGCCGTACATTTCCGCTACTTTGGACAAGCTGAGAAATGCAAAGTACTTGTCGACGCTGGACGTCAAGTCAGCTTACTGGCAGGTACCGATGGCAGAAGACTCTAGGCAATACACCGCGTTCACCGTGCCAGGAAGGGGTTTGTTTCATTTTCTCAGGATGCCTTTCGGACTTCACAATGCGGGGGTCACATGGCAACGGCTGATCGACACGGTGCTCGGGCCTGCATTGGAGCCTTACGTGTTTACATATCTCGACGATGTGATAATCGTGACCGAGACATTTGAGCGACATATAGAAGTCCTGCGAGAAGTGTTTGTTCGACTGAGAGAGGCGGGTCTACGGTTGTCACGTGGAAAATGCCAGTTTTGTAGGGCGCAGTTGAGATATTTGGGTTACCTAGTTGATGCAGAAGGCTTGCATGTAGACCCTGAAAAAGTAAAGGCGGTAGGCGAGTTTCCGCGTCCCGAAACAGTGAAACAGGTTAGACAACTCTTAGGTATGGTGTCTTGGTACAGACGCTTTATTCCGGACCATGCAACGATGGTGGCTCCCCTGACTGATTTACTAAAAAAGGGTCGCAAGTTTGTGTGGAGTGACGAGTGCGCGCGCGCGTTTGCCTTGTGTAAACAGAGGCTCACTACGGCACCAGTACTGTCGTGTCCTGACTTTGACCTCCCATTCAAAGTACAAACAGATGCGTCGGACGTGGGCATCGGGGCGGTACTGAGCCAGGCACACTCGTCGGGAGAAAAGGTTGTGTGTTATCTCAGCAGGGCGCTCTCGAGTAGTGAGAGGAAATATTCAGCAACGGAAAAAGAATGTTTAGGGGTGCTATGGGCAATCGAAAAGCTGCGCCCATATATTGAAGGCACTCATTTCATCGTAATTACTGATCACCACTCACTCGTTTGGTTGAATAGGCTGAAGGACCCCACTGGTAGGCTGGCTAGATGGGCGGTAAGGCTCCAGCAGTTTGACTTCGAAGTAGTTCACCGAAAAGGGAAGGAGCACTTGGTGCCGGATGCACTCTCCCGGGCAATTAACCAGGTAGACAGTATAGGCGTCTCACTGAAACTGGAGCCGTGGTATGAGAAAATGTTGGAGAACGTGCGAGGAGATCCAGTGAAATACTCAAACTGGAGAGCTATGGATAACACTCTGTGGAAACGGGACCAGCTTAGAAGCGGGAAACAAAACCGGTTGGAAAAGAGTTGTGCCGAGAGCTGAGAGGGGAGCCGTTCTCAACCGGTACCACGACGATCCTACAGCAGGACATATGGGAGCTGATCGGACACTATCCCGAGTTGCGCAAACCTACTATTGGCCAGGGATGCGGGCGGACATCCGCCGATACGTGGAGAAATGTAAAGTTTGCCAGGCATGCAAAGTCGAGAGGAGGGCACCGATTGGGTTGATGGCCACCAGGGCCGGCGAGGCTAAAGATCCCTGGGAAATGATCTGTGTGGATCTGGTGGGACCGCTGCCCAGGTCAAAGCGTGGTCACGTTTACATTTTGACAATATTGGACTACGTCACCAAGTTTTCGATCTTGCTACCAATGCGAACAGCGACAGCTTCAAATGTTTTCCGACTATTGGAAGAAAACGTATTCCTGGTGTATGGTGTACCAAGAGTTTTGGTATGCGACAATGGCGTGCAATTTCGGGGCAATCAATTTAAATGTCCGGTGGAGGGTTATGGGGTACGGATTAAGTACACTGCGCTGTACCACCCCCAGGCCAATCCGGCCGAAAGGCGCAACCAAGATGTGAAGTGCATGTTGCGCTGCTATGCATCGGATAACCAGCGCACGTGGGACGAGTACTTAGCAAAGGTTGCTTGCGCTTTGAGAACCTATAAGCACGAGGTCACCGGTTACTCCCCATATTTTCTAAATTTTGGCCGGGAGATGGTTACGTTTCAAGAGGAGACAGAACCGCCCGAAAGCGTGCATCGAAGTTTTAGCCCTCTACGGAACGCGAGAGCACTAGATGAAGTTCGACAAGAAGTGATCCAGAGGATGGGGCTGGCGGCTTCATCAAGTAAACAACGCTATGACCTCCGGCGGAGGACGGTAGATTTCCAGATTGGTGATAGGGTATGGAGAAGGAACTATGTATTGTCAGATGCCAGCAAACATTTTTCCGCCAAACTTGCTCCTGCGTTCGTTGGGCCTTATAAAATAAGGAAAAAGACTTCAGCATGGACCTTTGAGTTAGTTGATGAGAGGGGGAAGTCAGCAGGAAACTGGCATGCAAAAGACCTTAAACGGTATGTGGAAGACAATTCCGAACCTGAATATAACTAGAAGTCAGCGACAGCGGAGACCGGCGTCCAAGTGCTGTTTTTTTTCTTACCATATGATGTTTGGATAGGTTACTTTCAATAGCAGTAGGATAATGGAGCTAGGTGCCTGGAATAGGTGCTAACTCAAAGACCAGATCGCGAGGTGTGACATATAGACTTTTGGCACCTGACGAATAGGCACAAGATAGATTTTAATTAAGAATAAGATAATAAATCGGTAGAATAATTGGGCGGTGGTGGTTAAATTCAGGGAATCATAGTTAAAACAGAAAAATATGGCATAGGGGAGTTGGTATGGGAGAATAAATTGTTAGGGTAAGCTGGTGGTGGGTATTGAAGTAACTAATAGATTAGACAGGTAACTTGGATTAAAACCGTAGTTAAGATCGGATTTACGGATAAGCTAGGAGGGTAATTTTATGTAGTAGTATCATTGGGGTTATTAGAAATATAAAAACAATACCAATCATTTGGTGGTGGGTCCATATCTGCTCATCTTTTTTTTTCCTTTTTTTTTCCCTTCCTTTTAGTTTTTTTTCAGACTTTTGTTATTATCTTGTTTTTTTACATTGGCCGTGGCAGGGGTAAACACCCTAAAAAGAAACAGTTTGTTTTGCTTTAGAATTTGATATAGGAATATATATACATATGGTAGTTTTATGAGATAATACGATAAGAATTATTAGGAATGTAAATACAATACCGTTCATTTGGTGGTGGGTCCATATCTGTTTTTATTTTCTTTTTTTTTTTCCTTTTTCTCCTTCCTTTCCTTTCGTTTTTTTTTTTCTGATATTATCTCGTTTTTTTTTTTTGTTGGATGTGGTAGAGGTAGCCATCCTAAAAAGAAACAGGTTGTTTTGCGTTAGGGTTTGATAAAGTCGTACATATATGAATCTATAGGGTCGACATCTACCAACACTGTACAAACCACGAGACAAAAAAAAAAGTACAACACAAAATCTCGGTCGGAAAGAAGAGTAAATAGCGTAAATCTGGTGTGAATGTGTGTCCCAGCATCAATGATCGTGTCGTACCATCTAGAATTCAAATAGGCAAGAGCACGAAGATTGACTACTAAACACTAAGACCGGGGCGCTGGACGCGGGAATTTTAATGAAATACTTACCTTCGGCGTAAGATCGAATACAGATACCAAAAACGGGTCGTGGACTGCCGCGGCAATTAGAATTCGAAAGTTTCCGGGAGTCATAGTGGCGCGCGAAATTCGCGGTTATTTCGTCAATTATTGCCTCCATAGGCAGAAAGTTAGACAAGAATTACTTAGTAATTCTCTGGGGAAGGGGGAGATGTAACGCCAGCGGATGGATACCTAAAAATAAAATGTACGTACGAGGTTAGGCAAATGATGTAAAAGAGCAATAATTAGATTAGAATAAGCAAAAAATGAATGTAATTAGAAAATAGTATAACAAGCAACGAAAGGAACGCATCGCGCTGACGGTGAAACGAGTTGCGCCTCACCAGGTCACGCCATCACCAGCGATTCAAACCAGGCGAAGGACAACGACTTGACCCAGTAAAGAGTAAACTCGGGGGAGGGCGAGCCAGGACGCTACAGAAGGATCGTGGAATTTTACAACACCGGCACTATCGCATATCGCATTCCGGCGAGTCGCCTAGGCCTTCCGTGAACAAAACAACATGCGACCTCGGTGCGCCGTACCAGCATTTGGATTAGATTCGGCCGAGTTTGACGCGTAACAAAACTCACGAATGCCCGCACACAATTGGCTAAACGCGAATGTGAATATGCTTAAACGCTAAGGATATATTGCACACCAGGCCATGAACACAGCAATTCTTGACAGGGCGAGTGTAAACAACGACGAAGTGATACACGAGACGTCAACGGGCGACGGAACCGCCACCATGCGGCAAAAAGATGAGGGCGCGTTCCGATTGCTATCGAACTTAAGTGCGCGAAATTGCACTATAGCAGGCGCGTGTAGCGAGCACAAGGGGCCAATGCACCCGATCAAACAATACTGCGGATGGAACAACCAACGGTCTGCAGAGATACCGCAGAAGCGGGATGGAAACCACTAGCCGAGGCTTAGTGGAAGGTGATCGAGCATAAATCTGGTCGCTTGAATCCAGAACCTAGGTGAGATACGGACGTATCCAGCGAAGCAGAGAAAATTAATTATTTTTCATTTCTGGGGATTGACCGACGTTGGAAGTATCGCCGAATGAACGACTGAGGAGATTTGGGCAAGCCACGACGAATTCGAGGTGAACTATCCAACTGGAGTTGTTGATACTTTGATCGAGCGACAGTGGAGATTCGTGCCAACCGTGACGGTTTCAAGAAAAGGCCAGAAGCGCGGAGCGCTTGATTCAGCGAAATAAAAGTTCCGATATAGCGTCTAGTCGAGTGCGAGGTGCGGCAATCTTAGTCGAATGAGTAGCTTCGAGGTAGTGCAGCGATCCGTGGCGAATTAACTGCGTGAGGCTGGTGAGCAGAATAAGCAACTAGAAATCGGCAACGTGGGGGAATCCCCGAAGAAACGACTGTGTGGCAGCTGAGTATCGAGACAGGTTAGATAGATTATATGTATATTATAGATAAAAGAATTTAGATTTAAGTATAGTGAGGGACTAGAATAAGTTTCACGCATTGTGTAACGCGGCGCCGTCGGTAGGGAGGTAAATCATAAGTGAAATAGAATTGTGTTTTAACTTGTAACGCTGGTGTTATTAGTGCGCGTCGGGCGTTTTGAAACTTTGATTTATGATGGGAAAGATCGTCGACAATTTCTCGCTTCTAGGCGACGATTGTTAGGCAATTTCGTGATAGAACAAAGCGAGTGGCGCCTAAAACTTCGACTCATCCCATTCTCCGCGTGAGCTGGGCCACCCGAAATTGCCCCCTTTTACTCCAACGGGAGGTAAAGGGAACGGAGAAGATTTTTTTCGCAGCGTCTGGTAACAATATATATATATATATATATATATATATATATATATATATATATATATATATATATATATATATATATATATATATATATATATATATATATATATATATATTGTTACAAATTGATTTTCGGAATTCACTTGTGGCAAGAATGTTACAAATTGATTTTCGGAATTCACTTGTGGCAAGACTGTTGGTAGTTATTAATACACGGAATATTCAATCTATATAAACTTGGTCAATCCACTTATCATGTACAAAAGACTGATGCAAAAACATGTTACAAAATTAGACTTTATTAAAAGAACTGAAGTATATTGTAGTTATTAATGAACTTGTCTGTTCAAGTTACTCACTGCCACTAAACTAGACCAGCATTAAATCGCGACAAATCAACATCTTGGATGTAGCAACAAAAATGCACATTTAGCAATTCTGTAGACATCCGCTCAAGTGTAAACTAAACCATTCTCAACGAGAAGGTCTGATTTCATATTTTCTGCCGACGCTGCACATGGAGCCACTTGATGTATCGCGACTTAGCTCCGGATTTCATATCAGTTTCTAACAGGCCATAAAGATCATTTCATTTCTTAAATAATTAATGTGGATATCTGAATTTGCGCGACCGAAGAAAATTAATATACTAAGAAAATTTAAGTTCATTTACATTGCGACGACAAGAAGAGAGCGCAATATTAGAAACCGATGTACATTCAATTAATCAGAGGCTAAATGGTTCAGCATTTCATTGCAATAAATAAATACCTGAAGGGTATTGTAGTTATTTGTTATGTAAATAGATATTTATGCAACCAGTTCATTGAAGACAACATAAACATAAGTTTCCAACATATTCCCAACATACTGCCCCCCGAAAAGAGGCCGCAAGACTCTTTTATCAAAATATTACGAAATTAGTAGATCTTTAGTTTAGAAAGTATCTTTGTGAGGTTTTTTACGGGTAAATTTAATTCTGAAACAATTGAAATCTCATCGTCTTTTGATAATTTAACTTTAGATAATGGGTTGCTGGAATTAGTGGCCTGTTTTCGTTTGAAATATCGACAGATTAAGAATAAATATCAAATTAACGCGATGAGTTTAACCGCCGGTTGGACACAAATATTAGCGTTATTAGACTTGTTATGTTATCAGTCTATATAGATCGAATGCGTCGCTCTTGACAACGAGAAGAGTGAGTTCAAATATTATCAGGTTTTTATGCACTGCCGCACGGAGTTTTAGGGTTTTATATAAATCCCCCCAGTTCAAATTGTTCTCGAATAACATTTCACGACCGAATTTCAAATGATTATGAACCTCTGCCAATTGCTGCTTCAGAACGTTGATAGGAAACAACTGAGTGCTCAAAATCCCATGTTGTGCATCGATAACGTTGCTAATTAGCATATCATTTATACGATGATATTTCGACAGTTGGAAAATAATGACCTGAATCAATCGGTGGAAATTTTCGGAGTTTTGTACCTTGTCGCCTATTTGGTTAACGACTCGACTCACGGATTCTACGTTCACCGTGATAACGGATGTCAAGTTATTAAATTTAGATTCCTGGTCCCGCAAGATTTGTGCGGTGAGGTCGATTATGGATGTCATGTTGTTAAATAATTTTCCCATGTGATCTTGATTCTTGTAGATTTCGTGAATATCGTCGTGGTATTTTTTAGCAAAGTCATCATCAAGCACTCCGAACAAGGCATTTGCGACAGTTCCAACTATATTGAATGCCCCTCTTCTAATTCTTCTATGCAGCAGATCATGATGATCTTCTAACATTTTTTGTTCATCCAAGATCTCTTGCAACGATTGTGTCATTTGTGAGGCCATCGATATAAAGTAATTCTCATCACTTGGTTATTTATTACACAATGGTCTAAAGCTGTGTATAGCACTCTCCAAGGTTTTTAGGGCAATGTGGTATGGGGTGAAGTAATAATTAACAATTTTCCACTCCCCACTGATAACTTTAACATTTGCAATGTGCTCGAACAATATCCCCGTGTTTTTATAAAACTTCATGACGTTATTTGGTTTCTGGCTCCGCTTTCGGGGACACGTTACTGATTGTTTTTTTACTCTCCTGTTGAAGCGGTAGCAAGCAAAGTTTAGTAGTTGGTCTTCTGACGACACCGTCCTGAGTTTTTACATCTGCTACCCTAACAAGACCATCGTTGCCAGGAAAAGTGTTGATAAAAATGCCCTTGCTCCACTTAGCAGCTGGAGCACATGCATCCTTTATTATGACCAGTTGACCGATTTCAGCATTATGTTGAGTCTGTTTCCATTTATTACGAGAATGCAGTGTTGATAGATATTCACTTGACTAAACCTTCCAAAACTGATGAACTTTCTCCTGAACTAGGTTCCATCTTCGAGTTAATTCGGATTTTGTAAACGGACTATTATCGGGAACCATAACTGAGGTATGCCCTAGCAAGAAATGATTGGGGGTTAAGATGTCGTCATCTTCTGGATCATCTGATACTCCACACAGCGGGCGAGGGTCTAAACACCCTTCGATTTGATATAAAGCTGTATTCATTTCTTCAATCGTGAATGTAATGTTGCCCATTATTCGTTTAAGATGGTATTTGGTGGACTTCACTGCACTCTCCCACAGCCCACCAAAGTGTGGAGCCCTGGGTGGAATAAAGTGCCACGCAATATCTGCATGTGCAAGTTTGCTCTCGACGTCTTTATAGAATTGCTTGATTGTTTCATTAGACCTTTGAAGTTGTCTGCAAGCTCCAATCATGTTTCGACCATTGTCACTGTATATGTCCGTGCAAACACCTCTACGAGCTGTAAATCGCCGAATCGCTGCAATCAGTCCTTCCCCCGTGAGGTCACTTACTAGTTCTAAGTGTATTGCTTTTGTGGTGAAACAAACAAAGACAGCTATGTACATATTTTCTGACTTAGCTCCTCGCCCTTTGTGTCGTCTAATATCCAAAGGCCCGGCATAGTCGATCCCAACACACTGAAATGGTTTCGATGGATTGATCCTGTTTTTGGGAAGATTTCCCATCAGTTGAATGTGCCCTTCCTGCCTGTGGCGTAAGCAAGTAATGCACCTGTGCAAACGATACTTGACCGCTTGTCGTCTTTTGACGATCCAGTATTTTCTTCTGAGGCAGGAGAGAGTAAGTTGTGTTCCGCCGTGCAAAGTTTCAAGATGTAATTTGTCTATGAGTAAGTTGGTGAAATGATGATTTGAAGGAAGGATTATATTATGCCGCTGATCATACCCCAATTTGGCATTCACTAGCCGACCTCCAACCCGTAGTATGCCATCGCTATCTAACATCGGTGATAGTTCTAATAGTTTACTAGATTTGCTGATTGGATTTCTTCTTGTCAGTGCAGTGATTTCGGTGCTATATCGTTCACGCTGTACCACCTTGATGAGAGTTTTTTCTGCATTTCGTCTTTCGGATACTGTCACGTATGCTTCAGTGTTCAGTGTTCAGTGTTTGTGTTTCCAACGTCTACACCAAGCAGTAATCGTGAGAAGTTTTCCCATGTCTGAGTATCTGGAGATTAATTCATTTCCTTCAAGATTCACCGCAAACATCGTTGCCTCCGGTCTTCTTGCTTCAAATTGCGCATGAGTTGTTTGCCTAGCTTTAGGCCATTCCGTAGCGGGTAATTTCAACTAACCTGGATCATGCCACCAGATTGAGTCGCCCAATAGGCAGTGAGGTTTGACTTCTCTTGTAGCCAAATCAGCAGGATTCTCCTTTGTCTTTACATGGTGCCACAATTTTATGTATGTATTTTCATGGATTTCGGATACGCGATTGGCCACATAGGTTTTCCACCTATGAGGTGGCTGCTGAATCCAATCTAGAACAACCGTGGAATCTATCCACGCGTGAACCTCTGCTGGTGGTGTTGGAACGATAGGTACAATCTTATCAACTAGTCTGGAAAGCAAAGTTGCTCCGCACAGTTCCAATCGAGGCAGGGTGATCTTTTAAATCGGCGCCACTCTTGTTTTTGCAGTGAGCAAAGAGACATGTACTCTGAACTCATCGGTTATTCTTAGATATATGCAAACTGCATACGCCTTTTCAGATGCATCACTAAACGCGTGAATTTGCATATTAGTCATTGATTGGGACAGATTTACCCACCGGGGAACTCGAATGTTGACGCAATCTCCGAGTCTCTTCCGAAAATCTTCCCACTGCAACGCCATGTGAGGAGACACTTCATTGTCCCACCCTACTTGTTGCAGCCACAATTGTTGCAACATGATTTTCGCTGTAACTACCACGGGTGTCAGCCAACCCAATGGATCGAATACTTGTGCCGCTTCACTGGTTATTTGCATTTTTGTAGGTGCAAACTTGTTCGAACTTCCAAAACTGAAAGCCTTAAATTTGAACACATCCGATGCGGAACACCTTTGGACTCCTAACGTTTTTACTTCGTTTGTTTCGGATGATAGCCACGAATGTTCGTCAATTCGTATGGACTCACTTGACAGTCCCTGTAGCACTTCAGGGGAGCTAGCAGGCTACTGTCTGATTTCGAATCCTGCTTCTTTTAACAGTGAAATAACTTCATCTCGAGAAAATTTATATTGAGCGAGGGTATCAGCACCTCCCAGTAGATCGTCGACGTAAAAGTTTTCCATCAACACCTTACTCCCTATAGAGTACCTGTTGCTTTCATCCTCAGCTAATTGGTTGATGGTCTTTGTAGCCAAATATGGTGCTGATGCGGTGCCAAAGGTTACCGTTTTTAGCCGATAAGTTTTAATGGACTCCTTGGAGCTATTATGCCATAGGATCCGTTGGAGGTCCCATTGGCTTTTCTCCAACCAAATTTGTCGATACATACACCTGATATCAGCCGTGAAGACATATTTGCAAAATCTCCACTGAATCAGCAATGTATATAAGTCCTTTTCTACCACTGGACCAACCTTAATTATGTCGTTTTAAGACCGCCCGGTACTCGTTTTCGCAGCTGCGTCAAAAACAACTCGCACCTTTGTCGTAGAGCTCGATTCTTTGATAACGGGGTGGTGTGGTAAATAGTACGAAACTATTTTGTTCAACTCGGACTCTAGAACTAACTCCATGTGACGTTGATCCAGATACCCTTTCATGACATCTCTATATTCCCGATATAGGGACGCGTTTTGAGTCAGTCTTCTTTCGAGAGCAAGAAGTCGTTTTGTTGCCTGCTCATGTGAGGCACCAAGTGTTGACGGGTCGTGTTTCAGTGGCAATTGTACGATGAATTTTCCATCACTGTTTCGGCGATATGTGACTGAATAGTGCACCTCACACTCATGTTCTTCTTTCGCTTGTTTGGGTGCGACCGAAATTTCCTCCCACTCCCAGGAACGCTTCAAAGTATTGTTTAAATTATCCTCCGACGTGGTTTGTTCCCAACTGGTTTGGGATTGGCTAACGAGGCAAGATCTCGGATAGCCTTGGACTTCTCCTGAGCGAATCCAACCTAATGCTGTCTCTTGAGCAATTGGAGCACCTGGTGGTCCCATGACGACACCTGGCAAAATGAGTTGTGACAGTTGAGCAGCTCCCAATAATATGTCAATTTGGGTTGGTACGTGGTAGTCCGGGTCAGCCAAGCTCAAGCCGTTGAGTTGTTGCCAATTGGTTTTGACTATACGCAAAGTGGGCAAATCATCTACAATGTTGTCCATGACCAACGCGTTGACGTTCAGCATTTGACTATTTCCGTAAATTGATGAAATGTTGAAGCTCACCCGTCCATGCACCATTGCAGAGCCATTGCCAATTCCTTGAACATGTGTGCATGTCTTTCGTTGAGTCAGGTTGAGCTGTCGCACAGCTCTTCGCGTTATGAAATTTTCTTGTGAGCCTTGGTCCAAAAGTACTCTCAGCGCAACCGTTTTTCCGTTCGACTTAACTATGACCCTCGCGGTTGGAAGCAATGTAGTGTTTACTCCTTGAATAGAATTGGACTCAGCTCTGCGTGCATTGGCAACAGTTTTGGACTCGAGAGCTGGAGCAACGGTTAATTTACCTGCATCTTGTTCTGCACGTTTGGGTTCATGCAACCATGTATGATGAGTCGCTTGACATTCTCTGCATTTCCACTTTGTTTTACAAGAGCGCATCTGATGGCCTTCTCGAAGGCACCTGAAACACAGATTGTGTTGTTTCGCAAGTTCCCGACGCTCTGGAATCGTGCTTGACTTGAATTTGGTTCACTGGAACACGAAATGGTCCAGTTTGCACACTGGACAAATATTTTGCATGAAGTCTCCTTTTCCATGCTGCTTGACGAATCTTCCGGCATTCGTCGTAGAATTAAGCGCCTTTGCCTTCACATAACTTTGTTTGACTCCTCGATGGCTTCCCGAGGATTCAAGTATTAGCAATCACTGCTTCAAAAATTTTGCATCGATTTCATTGATGGAACTGTTGCGGTTCCTTTTAATTCAAGTTCTCACATCGTACGTGTGTCGTGGTCCATTTTTGATTCACAGATATGGACTAACACTGCACCCCACTGATCCACTGGCTGCTCGAGAGATTGGAACGTTATTATGGCTTCCTGTATTGTGTTCAACACACGTTCAATTGATTTTGCGGAACCATCCATTGCAGGCTGGGTCAGAACCATCCTAATGTACGTGTTTACAAGCAGTCGGTTATTAGGGAAACGTTCAACAATCACTGCCCACGCAGCTTCATAATTTTTACCACCAAAATTGATATGTTAAATCAGATTTGCTGCATTGCCGGTTACCGCCTGTTTCAGAAAGTGGAACTTCTCAGTAGTACTTATGCTTTCATTTTTGTGTACTAACAATGAGAATAAATCATGGAATTGGGTCCAGTGTTCAAAACCGTCCATCAAACTTAGGGATGTCAACACGTGGCAGTTTGATTCCTATTGATTGAGGAACTGCCGGCGGCAGCTTTGATTCCTGACCTTCTTTTGAAGCCTGATATACCATGATTTTATCGTTAAAGATATCTCTCAGTTGGAGGAATGTTTCTTCCGTTCCTTCATATCTGGCTTGATATTCTATCAAATCACTGCCAGTCAACTCCTTGTGGACCTTGACATGATACTCTTAACCGTGGACCATTCCTCTTTCAAATCTATCAAACGACTGGTGAAATACGACTTCGAATCTTTTCGAAAATTCCGAAGCATTCTCTCAATGGCGTCCATCGCTACCTGCACCTCTGCCATTTTGTAAATGTTAGAATTCAAAACCGAAACTCACGAAACACGAATCTACCCAACGAAAACCACGCACACACGCACTTGAAATTTAATTTTCTCGAATATATAATCTCAATGAAGCTAGATAATAAAAAATGGTGTGTACTTGCCCTTTTTCTGATCTGCTTCCTTTCCTTAGCCGGATCCGGCTCGACGGACCATGTTACAAATTGATTTTCGGAATTCACTTGTGGCAAGAATGTTACAAATTGGTTTTCGGAATTCACTTGTGGCAAGACTGTTGGTAGTTATTAATACACGGAATATTCAATCTATATAAACTTGATCAATCCACTATCATGTACAAAAGACTGATGCAAAAACATGTTACAAAATTAGACTTTATTAAAAGAACTGAAGTATATTGTAGTTATTAATGAACTTGTCTGTTCGAGTTACTCACTGCCACTAAACTAGACCAGCATTAAGTCGCGACAAATCAACCTCTTGGATGTAGCAACAAAAATGCACATTTAGCAATTCTGTAGACATCCGCTCAAGTATAAACTAAACCATTCTCAACGAGAAGGTCTGATTTCATATTTTCTGCCGACGCTGCACTTGAGCCACTTGATGTATCGCGACTTAGCTCCGGATTTCATATCAGTTTCTAACAAGCCATAAAGATCATTTTATTACTTAAATAATTAATGTGAATATCTGAATTTGCGCGACCGAAGAAAATTAATATACTAAGAAAATTTAAGTTCATTTACATTGCGACGACAAGAACAAAGCACAATATTAGAAACCCGATGTACATTCAATTAATCAGAGGCTAAATGGTTCAGCATTTCATTGCAATAAATAAATACCTGAAGGGTATTGTAGTTATTTGTTATGTAAATAGATATTTATGCAACCAGTTCATTGAGACAACATAACATAAGTTTCCAACATATTCCCAACATATATATATATATATATTATATATATATATATATATATATATATATATATATATATATATATATATATATTATATATACATATATATATATATATATATATATATATATATATATATATATATATATATATATATATATATATATATATATATGTATATATATATATATATATATATATATATATATATATATATATATATATATATATATATATATATATATATATATATATATATATATATATATATATATATATACATATATATATACATAGAAATATAAATTTTTGTCCAAAATGATTTTAATGCTAATGTTCTTCTTCAAACATTAGTAAAAAGTTTTACATGACATTCCGTGCATCTATTGACATTGTAATTATTCAATGAAGCCTCCATCAGCTTCAATCATGGCCTCCATTCGCGGTCTTAAGCACTCGCTTGCCCTCTGCAATTCTGCGCTGTCAGTATTGGCGAACGCCGCCTCAATGGCGGTCATTAATGATGTCACATTTGGATGTCGAGACTTGTTGGTAGCCCTTTCAATCACGTTCCATACGTAATAGGCCAAGGAATTTAAATGTGGACTATTCAGAGGCCAAAATTCGTTAGAAATGATCAAATTGCACCTTAGAAGAAATTATCAAATTGCAGCGAGCCACTCACTTTGTTCTTGAAGCTTCATAAAGCATTTGTCTAACCTTGACCGTGTAAGAATAAAAGAGGTATAAGACTTTAGAGTGGCGGTATCCGTGTAAACGCCTGTAGGTGTAAGTCTCGAGCGTTTACTTGTTTTTTTGTTAAGTTCTTCTCCCCCT
>OX376372.1:117570867-117622572 GCA_947369275.1 Nemotelus nigrinus | reverse complement strand
TATATATATATATATATATATATATATTTATATATATATATATATATAGATATATATATATATATATATATATATATATATATCTATAAATATATATATATATATATATATATATATATATATATATATATATCTATAAATATATATATATATATATATATATATATATATATATATATATATATATATATATCTATAAATATATATATATATATATATATATATATATATATATATATAAATATATATATATATATATATATATATATATATATATATATATATATATATATATATATATATATATATATATATATATATATATTTATATCATCAAAATGGTTAAGGGAGATAATCTCTGGAGTGGCCGATTTGATTGAGCTGGAACTTTCGGAGAACGTAGATTTATTTATTAGGCAGGTCCATGACTTGCTAAAATTTAGATATCCTAAACTTTTTGGCGGCGACGAGCGTTTTAGTGAATTTTGCGGTACTCCTATATTTTCAAGCAGCGTGAATTTTCGTTCCAAAAAAGTATTGGGAATGAAAACTTGTTATGTTTTAAGCTTGCTTATGACCAAAAATTGGAAATTTTGTGCCGTGTGTGGGTGCAGCGTGCCTTAAAGTAGGAGGAGTTTTTTCCCAATTTTGATTTGTCATTAATTCTGACAAAAACATTGGATCATCGTGAAATTTGCAGAGCGTATTGATGTTAACTTAAGTTTAATGCACATGGATTTTGAAGGTAGTGCAGGTTAACCTGTAGATGCGGCAGGCTCTTGAAAAAAAAATCTTTCAAATTACTGAACTTCCTGAAAAATTTTGGATTTTTGACAGAAAATTAAAATCATTGATAAATTTTCATCTGTGTGCATAATATCAAATTGAAATTTTTAAAATTCCGATTTGCACAAGAAAGGCAACCCATCATTAAATTACCTCTATTTTCAGTACTCGAAAGTTCTGTTCACGAGAACTGACGACCAGATTATCCGATCATAATGACATTCACAGGACATGTTGGCATCAACTGGGTCCAGGTCTGGTAGAAGTGATTTTGAAATGCGGGCAACCCTGTGGAAGTGGTGCCATCTTGACAAATCACTAAGAAAAAAACAGCTTTTTGGCCTATAACTTCCAATCCAGTCACAACATATAAACAAAATTCACACAATGTTTGGATCTTACTTAAGATAACATTTGGAGAATATTTGGCTGAAAAATTAGAGTAGAGTTGCCAGCTATGGTGATTTTTGTCTCCTAAATTTTGCAAATTTACTCAGCAAAAAAGCTTTTTTCCCTATAACTTCCGGTGCAGTCATGATATCAAAATGAAGTTTATCCAGTTAATAGATTTTGATGTGAGCTAAATGTCATCGGAATTTCGTACAAAAATCATGAAATTGACAATTTTTGACCATTTTTGTAATTTTTTGGAATTTCTTTACTGCGTGATTATGTCACTAGATTTGCAAATAGGAACGATCTTGCAATGAAAATTAACAACAAATATTGCCGCTTTAACAACTTGAAAAGTTTTGAGGATGGTAACATTCAAACTTTTTCACCCGTATAGCTTCTAGCGCAGTGATTCAATCGAAACGAAACTTATTGGTTGGGTTTAGTTTAACGTGAAGCAGATTTGGTATATATTTTGCTTTACTGCTGACACAGGGTAACCAGTTTTAGCCATTTTTGTAAGTGATATTTTTAATATACCTATTATTTATTATTTATTATTATTTTAATATACCTAATATTTTAATATACCTATTATTTTTAATATACCTATTATTAAATAATTTTCGCAAAAATAAAGTTGACGAAATAAATTTCGAACGTGTTTTACATATGAATCGGATAATGTTTTGGAATTTTTTAACCCCACGTGTGCGCTGGGTGCCTAAAAGGAGAACGGGAAAATTTGAACATTTTTAAATTGCGATAACTTTTGACAGGACTATTCAATCATTACGAAATTTTCAATGCGTATTTGCATTGTTTAGTTGTAGATTTTTGTAGCTTTTAATTAGCGTGCTGGCAACCCTGAAGCTAGGGCAGGCACTGAAAGTGAAAACCTTCAAATCATCGTTTCTCTTGAAAAAATGCCGCTTCTTCAAAAAAGAGCCACTCATATGTAAATCTTGTGCTTTGTTTACATAGACAAAAAAAAATTTGATATGGTATAACGGGCACGCCTGGTAACCCTTGCCCAATTTACCTATATTTTTAGCATCAAAAACTTCTGTTCACGGAAACTCACGTTCCGATGAGCAGAATTAACTGAAATTTGCAGAGTGTATTGGTCTTAAATAGGACCAAGTCTGATAGAAGTGATTTTACTTAAGATAACATTTGGAGAATATTTGGCTGAAAAATTAGAGTAGAGTTGCCAGCTATGGTGATTTTTGTCTCCTAAATTTTGCAAATTTACTCAGCAAAAAAGCTTTTTTCCCTATAACTTCCGGTGCAGTCATGATATCAAAATGAAGTTTATCCAGTTAATAGATTTTGATGTGAGCTAAATGTCATCGGAATTTCGTACAAAAATCATGAAATTGACAATTTTTGACCATTTTTGTAATTTTTTGGAATTTCTTTACTGCGTGATTATGTCACTAGATTTGCAAATAGGAACGATCTTGCAATGAAAATTAACAACAAATATTAACGCTTTAACAACTTGAAAAGTTTTGAGGATGGTAACATTCAAACTTTTTCACCCGTATAGCTTCTAGCGCAGTGATTCAATCGAAACGAAACTTATTGGTTGGGTTTAGTTTAACGTGAAGCAAATTTGGTATATATTTTGCTTTACTGCTGACACAGGGTAGCCAGTTTTAGCCATTTTTGTAACTATTGCATCAACAGATGCTTCAAATAACATAATCATATGCAAAACATTTGCAATAAAACTAAGAAACCAATTTTTAAATTTTCCGAGTTTTGAACATTTTTTGGATGGCGGCCTAAAACAACGTTAACCACTATAGCTTTCGCATCCTCCGATGAGAACGAAATTCAAAGAATAAGTTGATTTAAGTATGACCTTGTGAAGGTACACTTATTGCTGTTTCGTTGGGAAAATGTTGCCAGAACTGAACATTTTCATCATTTGTGTTATAGTTGCTTTGAACAAGGAATGGTTGATATAATTCTACAAAAAAGTGTACTACGTCTTTCCACATTTTTTGTCACTCAAAAACAATTTCTTCGAAAATTAGTTTTCTAGCGGTTCAGGTGCGCTAGAGTTTTTACTAATGTTCGAAGAACATTAGTATTAAAATCGATTCGGCCAAAAATTCATATTTCCATATATATATATATATATATATATATATATATATATATATATATATCATCAAAAAATTTCAGTGAGATAATCTCGGGAACGCGCCATCCGATTGAACTGAAACTTTCAGGATACATTGGTGTATATGCAGAATAGGTCCGGGGCTCAATAAATGTCAGTTATTAAAAACCTTTTGGCGCGGGCGGCCATTTAAGTGATATTTTTAATATACCTATTATTTCGTACACAAATAATTTTCGCAAAAATAAAGTTGACGAAATAAATTTCGAACGTGTTTTACATATGAATCGGATAATGTTTTGGAATTTGTTAACCCCACGTGTGCGCTGGGTGCCTAAAAGGAGAACGGGAAAATTTGAACATTTTTAAATTGCGATAACTTTTGACAGGGCTATTCAATCATTACGAAATTTTCAATGCGTATTTGCATTGTTTAGTTGTAGATTTTTGTAGCTTTTAGTTAGCGTGCTGGCAACCCTGAAGCTAGGGCAGTCACTGAAAGTGAAAACCTTCAAATCATCGTTTCTCTTGAAAAAATGCCGCTTCTTCAAAAAAAAGCCACTCATATGTAAATCTTGTGCTTTGTTTACATAGACAAAAAAAAAATTTGATATGGTATAACGGGCACGCCTGGTATCCCTTGCCCAATTTACCTATATTTTTAGCATCAAAAACTTCTGTTCACGGAAACTCACGATCCGATGAGCAGAATTAACTGAAATTTGCAGAGTGTATTGGTCTTAAATAGGACCAAGTCTGATAGAAGTGATTTTGAAATGCAGACGACTCTGTGCCAGTGGTGCCATCTTGAAAAATCACTAAAAAAGATAACTGCTTTTAGCCCTATAAATTCTGATTGAATCGTTCGATTTTGACCAAGTTCACACAGTAGCTGGACCTAACCTCAAGCCACGTTTTGTAGAAATTTGGTCGAAAAACTCGGTTGGAGCTGCCAGCTATGATAATTTTGGTGTCTTAAATTCGAAAAAATAAAAATTGGAAGTGAAAACATTCAAACCATCGAATATTCAAAAAATGTCCGTTTCTTACAATAAAAGCAATCTGTATACAAATCTTATGTTTTATCTACACGTTCAAAGTAAAACTTTGAAAATTGAATGTCGGACAAGAACGGTAACCCTCTCCCAGTTAACCTATATTTTTAGCATCAAAAACTTCTGTTCACGGGAACTCACGAACCAATAATCACATACAGCTTAAATTAACAGAATGCATTGGACTTTAGTAGGATCAGATCTGATAGAAGCGATTTTGAATTGTGGGCACCTCTGTGCCAGTGGTGCCATCTTGAAAAATTACAAAGAAAAAAAACTTGCTTTTTGCCCTATGAAATGTGAATTAGTTACCAGATTTTCATGAAATTGACACAGTAGCTGAACCTTACTCTAAACCGTGTTTGGTGGAAATATGGTTGAAAAATTATATTGGTGCTGCCAGCTATGGTAATTTTTGTGTCTTTGGTTTTGAAAATTCGCTCAGGAAAATAAAACGTTTTGCCCTATAACTTCCAGTGCAGTAATGAAATCAATACGAATTTCATACAATTAATGAAACCTATCATAAACATTATTCAGGATAAATTTGGTTGAAAAGCCATGATAGGGCTGCCAGCTATTGTTGGTTTTGTATTTAATTGCAATATCTTTATTAAGCGGTTTTATCGTAGAATTTTCAAATGGTATTGATATTGTAGTGACAATAAATCGCAAATATTAAGCTTTAGATTATTTGCAAAAACTCGCTGCAGGTAACCCTAAATTTCTTTATGCTCCTGTAACTTCGAATGTAATATAACAACGTGAAGCAGATGTGATATATTCTTGGCTTTGATACTGGCAAAAGGTTGCCAGCACGAGTCGGTTGTGCTACTTTTGCATCAATAAATGTTTGTGGTTAGTATTCATACCGGAAACATTTACAATGAAAATAAATAACCAATGTTTCAATTCCCAAAGTTCTGCAAATTTTTCGGATCGCAGCCCCAAACACCGACTTCAGTTACAGTGCTGCAGGCACTGAGCATTTTCTTCAGTGATGTTATATGAGATGCTGCTTTCAAAATTATGTGAAATAAGCAACTGATAACGAATATAATTAACCCGTGTTTTGCTCTCATAAACGTTGAAATTCATGCCGGTGGTAATATCTGAAACCTTCCACCATATGAGTTATAATGCATTCTTGACCCCAAAGTAAAACGTGGCATTTGAAACAGTTTGGCCGTAATAAGCAGCACATGTGGTGGAATATGCACTCAAAACCAGGACGATTCTTCTACTGTTCTTCGAACATTAGTGTTTCTAGCGGTTCAGGTGCGCTAGAGTTTTTTTTTAAATTCAGTTTGTAGAAGATGAATAACCGATATTGATTTTGGGAATGGTCAGAAAGGACACATAATTATTAATTTAAATTTCTATTCTTGATATTTTATGATTATTTATTTAATTTTCAAGATTCGGGTGGATTATGTACCAATTTTATTTTATTAAGAATATAATCTTCTACTTAGTTGTTTATTGAAATTATTTTGTTCATATTATTTTTCGGGTGGATTATGTACCAATTTTAATTTATTTAGCTAATATTCTTCTACTTAGTTATTTATTGAAATTATTTTATTTTGAGTGACAAAAAAATCAGATCACTGATAAATTTTAACCTTTGTCCATCATGTCAAATAAAAATTTTCAAAATTCCGATTTGCACAAGAACGGCAATCCATCACCAAATTACCTCTATTTTCAGCACTCGAAAGTTCTGTTCATGAGAACTGACGACCGGATAATCCGATCATAGTGAAATTTACAGGACATGTTGGTATTAGCTAGGACCAGGTCTGATAGAAGTGATTTTGAAATGAGGGCAACCCTGTGCCAGTGGTACCATCTTTTGGCCTATAACTTCCGATTCAGCCATCAGATTTTGACAAGATTCATACAATATTTGGATAATACTCTATGTAATATTTAGTGAAAATTTGGCTGAAAAATTAGAATAGAATTGCCAGCTATGGTGATTTTTGTCTCATAAATCCTGCAAATTTGCTCAGCAAAATAAAGCTTTTTTCCCTATAACTTCCGGTCCAGTGTAGAAATCATAACGAAGTTCACGCAGCAAATGGACTTTAATGTGAGCCAAATGTCATAGAAATTTCGTACCAAAATCATGAAAGGGCTGCCAGCTATGACAATTTTTGGAATGTTTTTGGAATTTCTTTACTGAGCGATTCTGTCATTAGATTTGCAAATGGAAATGATTCTGCAATGGAAATTAACAACAAACATTAACGCTTTAAAAACTTGAAAAGTTTTGAGGGTGGTAGCCCTAAAATTCTTTTTACCCGTATAACTTCCAGCGCAGTGATTCAATCGAAACGAAATTTACTGGTTGGTTTTAACTTAACGTGAAGCAGATTTGGTATGGTGTTGACACAGGCTAACCAGCATTAGCCATTTTCATAAATATTGCACCAACAGATGCTTCAAACAACGTTCTCATATGCTAAGGATTTGCAATAAAAATAAGGAATCCATTTTTAAATTTTCCGAGCTTTGAACATTTTTTGGAAGGCAGCCTCAAACAACGTTTAACTGCTGAAACTTTCGATGAAATCCTGCGATGAGAACGAAATTCAAAGGATACGTTGATTTGAGTATGAGCTTGTTATGGTTAACTTATTGCTGCTTCGTTGGGAAAGTGTTGCTAGCACTGAACATTTTCATCATTTGTGTTATAGTTGAGTTTTGTTGCTTTGAATAAGAAATGGTTGATATGATTCTACAAAAAAGTGTATTACGTCGTTCCACAGTTTTTTGTCACTCAAAGACAATTTCTTCGAAAATTAGTTTTCTAGCGGTTCAGGCGCGCTAGATTTTTTTTTATTTTTTACCATCTTCTCATTTCTTAGTTTTAGTTTTTTTCTGCATCTTTATATCATCTTATTAAGAGTCTTTACTTTTATCTCTTGTTAAATTTTAAATTTTTTTCCATGAAATATATATAAATATGAAATGATGAATTTGGAGTAAAAAATTTGGAAATAATGATTCTTTCGGAAATTCCACCCTGCCCTCCACTTTTGCTTCTTCCATTAATTGTATTTGTTCTTAAATGTTGTGTCGTTGGCGTGCCGTAGCACGTAGGAGATTTTCCTGCCAACAACCCTTGCCAGATTGAGCTAGCCGGTTGTGATAAGGCATGTAGGGCAATAAAAATGAAAATCTCTTAAAACAAATTAAAATATGTTGCACTGACGACGGCTTGGCTGTCTTCAGGGTTTCGCAACATTTTGCAGTAACATACGAGGCATTTTAAGTTAAGCGGCCAACAAAAAAAAGTCGAGGGTCTTTATTTCATTGATATTGTGCATTATTTATTGTACGAGGGTTGATCCAAAGTAATGATTATCAATATAAACCAATGTGGTTTTTTTTCAACAAAGTCTCTTAACAAGTTAATACATTTATTTCATCTTTGTTCCAAACCCAAGGTACTTCTTAAAAAATGATATGTCTCTACTAAATGATTTGTCTCTAAAAGCCCGTCCGGACTACACAGACTTATTTATGCGCATACGTATGCGCATACATAAGGATGTGCAAACGATGGTCCACACTGCAACGATATCTGCACATAAATTTTATCCTTGCCACAAAGTACCCATCAAATCAATGAAAAGTATGCGCTAATGATATGTGTGTACATACATTTTCGAGCAATAGCGCATACAATTGTATGCGCATACATAAGTATGTGCAAAAACGGTCCACACTTGATGTTAGCACATAGTTTTGTACGCGCATGCGTATGCAGATACAAAACTATGTCAAAACTACTAGTGTGGACCGTTGTTTCCACATACTTATGTATGCGCATACAATTGTATGCGCTGGTGGAAAATGTATGTGCATACTTATCATATGCTCATACTTCTTTTATTCAGAGATGAATAAATGATTCTGAATCATACAGGGTTATCATATTCATGCTTGAGAAAGTACACTTGAAAAAAGAACACACACAATATTCGGAAAGTGATGTAATTTTTTCTTCATCTTAAAGATTTTTTCAAAATTTGTTTTCCAATATTCACTCCTTCTTTCCATAGAAATATAAAAGTACCTGAAAATTCACAGAAATAAGCCTGAATTACATTGCCATGCAGTTAGTGAATCCAATCCCAGGATCCCGGGATCCCGGCCAATTTCTGGTCCCGAAAATCCCGGGATTGATGATTTCTAATCCCGGGATTTTCGGGATCAGAAATTGGCTGGGATTTCGGGGCCGGGAGTCAAGCATTATCGGCAATCAAGTTACAGCAAGACTCGAAAAGTGCAAATAGAATCCATATTTATGAAAAAACAATTAGCTCTCATCAAAATGCGTAAAGAATAGAGCAAAATAAACCAATGTAACAGTTAACAAGAGAATACAAAGGGGTTTGTAAATAAATAAGTATGGACTGTTTCGCATTTAGTGCATTCGTTACATCGAATGATTTGAGGAAATTAATACTAGCGAATGCATACACAGATTTACCAAAATCCTTAACAACAATCAAAAAAAGGTTGTTGGCTATGCAAGCAGGAGAAAGAAAATAATAAAAAATAAGATATAACAGGCTAGTATCTCAGGTGAACGGTTCAGTTTGATGTTTGATGAATGGACCTTGACTGCAAATAGGCGCTATATAAATATAAACATCTACTTAGTAAATTTTTACTGGAGCTTGGTGGGAGTAAGAATATCAATGACAGCTAGAAACTACATAGATATGAGTTTAATGTTTCTCTAGGAAAAGACATTGTTACCATCGTAACTGATGGGTCAAACAAAATGCGAAAAGTAGGCAGACTAGTTGGTACAGAGCAACATATTTGTTTGGCGCATAGCATCCACTTGGCAGTTTGCGATGTTCGCTATAATATGAGGTCCATTCCAGATTAAAGTGATTTCCCGATAGTCTGAACGACGACCACGAAGATTTGGATGGTCCTGAATCAACTAACTACGTTGAAACCGGTCGCCTGCAAGACACGCTAGATCAGACGAGGGACATCAGCGCATGCATAAAGGAAGTTCGTTAGGTAGTTTTATATTTTAAAAAAGCCCCAACGAAAAATAATAACGATCTTTAAAACTATGTCGGATCCGAGCAAGGCATTTAACTGTCTCCTTTAAATGGATTGTAAAACAAGATGAAATAGTCTCTTGACAATGCTCGAATAGTTTCCCATTTTGAAAAATAGTATACATTAATAGGCCTGCAATATTCAGAGCAATTAGAAGCAACAGAGTTTGATTCGATTCAGAAAATTATTCAAGTTTTACTCCCTGTGAAATTGGCTGTGGAGGCCTTAAATCGCAGAGATGCAAATTTATGCACTGCTAATACTTCATCAAGATTTGTATTTAGGCTGTTACGAGAAAAACGGTCTATTCCTCTGAATGCTATGAAAATTGCAATATTGGACCGAATAAAAGAGCGTCAGTGTACCGAGCTATCTCACAAAATTCACAGAAATAAGCCTGAATTACATTGCCATGCAGTTAGTGAATCCAATCCCGGGATCCCGGATCCCGGGATCCCGGCCAATTTCTGGTCCCGAAAATCCCGGGATTGATGATTTCTAATCCCGGGATTTTCGGGATCAGAAATTGGCTGGGATTTCGGGGCCAGACTAGTTGGTACAGTGCACTGCACTGCATCGTTTAGGCTAATATCTAAAAACACTGCACATTGCATTGGTTGACATTTGTTTGAAAGTAGTTTCTCGAGCAAAAACCATTTAAATTGAGGCGCAAATTCCGTTCCAGACATTAAATTGTAAATTGACGAAAAACAGATGCAGAAAATCGAAATATCAAACATCCACAAATTCATTTGACATTAATTGTAAGAACACTGCACTGCTTTCAATGTATTTTACAATGCGTGCACTGCTTCGGCACAGCGCTGCACTGCAGAGTACTACACTGCATGGCAATGTAATTCAGGCTATATTCACAGCCGCCAAAGACTTAAATACGTCCTAATTTAACTTAGCATTGACCTACTCCTTGTATAAAGTACATCTTCATCCTGTAAAAATTTATAATCGATTGGATCGACACGACACCGTTCAGGAAGTAATCTTACTTCGTGCTCTGTTTGTCTTGTCCTGTCTCGCAGTCTGAACCATTGGCTTCCACTACCTCTTGTATATGCTTATGTTTGCGCATACAATTGTATGTGCGGTCTGGACGTCCTTATGTTTGCTCATACTTTTGTATGCGCATACATTTGCGCATACATAAGTATGTGTAGTCTGGACGGGCTATAAGAGCGGATGTTCAAGCAGCTTGAATCCTGTTTCTTGAATTGCAACCATCGCAACTGTAGCCGTGTGAGTCGGTGCGTTGTGCTGATGAAACATCACTCCGACTCGCAGTTTGCCGCGTCTTTGTTTCTCAATAGCCTCCCGCCATCTTCTCATTTGGTATGCATAGTAAGACCCTGACATAGTGGCTCCCTTTTCCAAATATTCCATCATAATAATTCCCCCAGCCTTCCAAAAACTGATGCCATAACCTTCCCCGCTAAGCACGACACTTTGAAATTCTTCGGCGTCAGTATGGTTTCTGGATCAAAATGATGAATCCAAGTTTTGTCCATGGTCACAAAACGTGACAAAAATTTTTCCTGATCTGCCTGGAATTTTTAACATTCTCGGCATCCAACGCGCAGAGGCCTTCTTCATATGTAATTCGTTGACAATAATTCTTTGAACACTGCCATACGAAATCCCTGTTTGCGTAACTTTAACTTACTATATGCCGGATGGTCACTCTTCGATATGCCAACATGCAATCTTCGATTTTTACTAATGTTCGAAGAACATTAGTATTAAAATCGATTCGGCCAAAAATTCATATTTCCATATACGAGTATATATAGATATATATATATCATCAAAAAATTTCAGTGAGATAATCTCGGGAACGCGCCATCCGATTGAGCTGAAACTTTCAGTATACATTGGTGTATATGCAGAATAGGTCCACGTCTCACTAAATGTCAGTTATTGTTAACCTTTTGGCGCCGGCGGCCATTTAAGTGATATTTTTAATATACCTATTATTTCGTACACAAATAAATTTCTCAAAACTAAAGTTGACGAAATAAATTTCGAACGTGTTTTACATGTGAATCGGATAATGTTTTGGAATTTTTTAACCCTATGTGTGCACTGGGTGCCTTAAAAAAGAACGGGAAAATTTGAAAATTTTTAAATTGCGATAACTTTTGACAGAGCTATTCAATTATTAAGAAATTTTCAGGACATATTGGTATTATTTAGTTGTAGATTTGTGTAGCTTTTAATGAGCGTCTTGACCACCCTGTAGCTATGGCAGGCACTGGAAGTGAAAACCTCCAAATCATCGTCTCTCTTGAAAAAATGCCGTTTCTTCAAAAAAAAAAGCCATTCATATGTAAATCTAATCTAAAAAAAAGATATGGTATAACGGGCGCGCCTGGTAGCCCTTGCTCAATTTACCTATATTTTTAGCATCAAAAACTTCTGTTCACGGAAACTCACGGTATGATGAGCAGAATTATTTGAAATTCACAGAATGTATTGGTCTTTAATAGGACCAGGTCTGATAGAAGTGAATTTGGAATGTGGGCGATTCTGTGCCAGTGGTGCCATATTGAAAAATCACTAAAAATATAACTGCTTTTAGCCCTATAAAATCTGATTGAATCGTTCGATTTTAACGAAAACCACACAGTAGCTGGACCTTACTTTAAGCCACGTTTGGTAGAAATTTGGTCGAAAAATTCGGTTGGAGCTGCCAGCTATGATAATTTTCGTGTCTTAAATTTGAAAAAAAAAATTTGGAAGTAAAAACATTCAAACCATCGAATATTGAAAAAAATGTCCGTTTCTTATAATAAAACCAATGTGTATACAAATTTTATGCTTTATCTACACGTTCAAAGTAAAACTTTGGAAATTTCATGTCGGACAAGAACGGTAACCCTCTCCCAGTTAACCTATATTTTTAGCATCAAGAACTTCTGTTCACGGGAACTCACGAACCAATAATCAGATTCAGCTGAAATTTACAGAATGCATTGGACTTAAATAGGACCAGATTTGAAAGAAGCGATTTTGAATTGTGGGCAAGTTTGTGCCAGTGGTGCCATCTTGAAAAATTGCAAAGAAAAAAAACTGCTTTTTGCTCTATGAAATGTGAATAAGTCACCAGATTTTCATGAAACTGACACAGTAGCTGAACCTTATTCTAATCTCTGTTTAGTAGAAATTTGGTTGAAAAATTTGATTGGTGCTACCAGCTATGGTAATTTTTGTGTCTTTGGTTTTGAAAATTCGCTCAGGAAAATAAAACTTTTTGCACTATAACTTCCAGTGCAGTCATGAAATCAATACGAATTTATTACAATTTATGAAACCTGTCATAAACATTATTCAGGCCAAATTTGGTTGAAAAGCCACAATAGGGTTCCCAGCTATTGTTGGTTTTGTGTTTGTTTGCAATATCTTTATTAAGCGGTTTTATCGTAAAATTTTCAAATGGTAATGATGTTGTAGTGACAATGAACAGCAAATATTAAGTTTTCGATTATTTGAAAAAACTCGCTGCAGGTAACCCTAAATTTCTTTATACTCCTATAACTTCGAATGTAATATAACAACGTGAAGCAGATGTGATATATTCTTGGATTTGATACTGGCAGAAGGTTGCCAGCACGAGTCGGTTGTGCTACTTTTGTATCAATAAATGCTTACAGTTAGTATTCATACCGGAAACATTTACAATGAAAATAAATAACCAATGTTTCAATTCCCAAAGTTCTGCAAATTTTTCGGATCGCAGCCCCAAATACCAACTTCAGTTACAGTGCTGCAGGCATTGAGCATTTTCCTCATTGATTTTATATGAGGTGCTGCTTTCAAAATTATGTGAAATAAGCAACTGATAATGAATATAATTAACCCGTGTTTTGCTCTCATAAACGTTGAAATTCATGCCAGCGGTAATATCTGAAACCTTTCCACCATATGAGTTATATTGCATTCTTGAGACCAAAGTAAAACGTGGCATTTGAAACAGTTTGGCTGTAACAAGCAGCACATGTGGTGGAATATGCACTCAAAACCTGCACGATTATTCTACTGTTCTTCGAACATTAGTGTTTCTAGCGGTTCAGGTGCGCTAGAGTTTTTTTCACGTTTTCTTCAGTCAGGGATGTGGATGGGCGTCCTGCGCGAAGTTCATCTTCAGCGAATGCTTTTACTAGATTAAACTTCTTGACCCAGCGAGCCACGATGCAATATGGAGGGGCAAACTTCTTTTATGTTTCCACCAAGTCGCTGTGTATGTTTTTGGTTGATATTTTTTTCAACCACGGGTACTTACTGACAGCTCAAATATCGCTTATCCTCAGTTTGATGTTCTCTCTTCGTTTGTTTGTATTCAAATGAATGGACTTCCCTGGAATTGTGGCATATTTACATGTTTTTTTATGCTGACTCAATCGGTATATAAGGTAGAACTTTTTTTTTCATTTTATGGGAACTAGATATAGCCAATTATCACAACTTTTGAATCAAAACTAGTACTTCTAGAGGATATAAAAGTGGATAAACAGTTTTTACTAATGTTTGAAGAACAATAGTATTAAACTCGTTTCGCCGAAAATTCATATTTCTTTATATATATATATATATATATATATATATATATATATATATATATATATATATATATATATATATATATATATATATATATATGTATATATATATATATATATATTTATATATATATATATATACATATATATATATATATATATATATATATATATATATATATATATATATATATATATATATATCTATATATATATATATCTATACATATATATATATATATATATATATATATATATATATATATATATATATATATATATATATATATATATATATATATATATATATATATATATATATATATATATATATATATATATATATTTAACGGGTAAGCTGTGGCAGGCTGCTGAAAAAAAATCCTTCAAATCATTGACCTTCCTGAAAAATTTTTGATTTTTCAAATCTTTGATAAATTTTATCCTTTGTCCTTCATCTCAAGATAAAACTTTCAAAATTTCGATTTGCATAAGAACGGCAACCCATCACCAAACTACCTCTATTTTCAGCACTCGAAAGTTTTATTCACGAGAACTGACGACCGGATAATCTGATCATAATGAAATTTACAGGATATGTTGGTATTAACTAGGACCAGATCTGATAGAATTGATTTTTAAATGTGGGCTACCCTGTGGCAGTGGTACCATCTTGAAAAACTACTGAGAAAAAAAATAACTTTTTCGCCTTTAACTTCCGATTCAGCCATCAGATTTTAACGAAATTTACACAATATTTGGATGTTACTTTATGTAACAAATTTGGTTGAAAAATTAGTATAGAGCTGGCAGCTGTGGTGATTTTTGTCTCATAAATCTTGCAAATTTGTCAGCAAAATAAAGCTTTTTTCCCTATAACTTCCGGTCCAGTCATGAAATTAAAACGAAATTCATGCAGGAAATGGACCTTTATATGAAATAAATATCGTAGGAATTTCGTACAAAATCATGAAAGGGCTGCCAGTTATGACCATTTTTGTAATTTTGTGGAATTTCTTTACTGAGCGATTATATCATTAGATTTCCAATTAAGAATGATCCTGCAATTAAAATGTACATCAAATATTAACGTTTTTAAAATTTGAAAAGTTTTGAGGGTGGTAGCCCTAAAATTCTTTTCACCCGTATACCTTCCAGCGCAGTGATTCCATCGAAACGAAATTTACTGGTTGGATTTAACTTAACGTGAAGCAGATTTGGTATGTATTTTGCTTTGCTGCTGACATGGTTGATTTTATTCTACCAAACAGTGTTTTACGTCTTTCCACACTTTTTTGTCACTCAAAGACAATTTCTTCGAAAATTAGTTTTCTAGCGGTTCAGGTGCGCTAGAGTTTTTTACTATAAACTTTAGTTGCCAAGCTATGCGCTTCTGATGAATTGACGAGATTTATGAAAGGTTTTTTGTAAGCTAATTTTCAGAAACGAAAAAATTAAAAATCATTAAACATACTGGTTCGTGTCGTTATTACTAACCTGTTATTACTAACTGTTTAGAATCATCATAAGCAATTCAATTTTCACAGCATTTATGCAAGCTCATGTATATACAGATATATGCTCATGCACGCGAGTTAATTTACTTGCTTCACCTATACTTTATAAAGAATAAAATACTTGGTTAACAAATAAATGATTCCTTTATTTATAGCTCTTTAGTCCATGACAGATACTATAGTAGAGGTAACAATCATGGTACAACTAAGAATTAGGAATGCCGCTACAATGCTCGTATGCAGTATTTATATCTTTTCCTTATCGTCTATTCTTATCTTCATACCATGAGTTCATATGCGTTATCATATTTACGCTTGCATGGGCTCATGTTCACATTATCGCTTATTCAATATTTCCATATTTAGATAATGTTACGATGTTGTTTACTTAGAATGCTATCATTGGCATTTTCTGCCATGTGCTTATCTTTATTTTCTCATGGATAAGAATGTTAGTCATTAACTCCCCCCGTTGTTAAAATAAAGTGTCCTCACTTTCAATGCCGTTATCTTTTAAAATTTGCAAGTATAATTTACGTTTTTCTTTTTCTAGTTTGATTCTTTTATATTCGTTATATCTCTTCAAGATTTTTACTAATAGAAATATTATAAGTGAAGTTACTATGGCTGTAGTGATCAATATTAGAGTGCTTTTTACTGGATTTTTTTTTTTTGGTAATATAAATTTATTTAAGGACTGTACGTTTGAAAATTTTAGGATTGATTCTGATTCAATTATTTCTAGGATTTCTACTTCGTTATGTTCAAAATTATGCAATGTTTCAAGTGCTCTTCTTTCATGATTTTCGTAAGTTTTATTATCTATTGTTACATTCTGATCGAATTCAATTAGGTATTTTCCTATTTTTAACTCATTATTTAAAATGTGTTTTCCTGTGAGGAATATCGTTTTTGGGTTGAGTCTTACAAATTCTTTGTCATTCTCTTGTATGAGTTTACAATATGCTTTCTTATTTTCTAACATTGGAATAGTACAATTGTCATTTGTTTTCTTTACTTTACATATGTTTACATTCAAATAATTCTTACAATTTTCTAAAGCAATATAATTTGTTTCATTTTTTCCAATGTATGGGTACATTACATATTTTCCATAGGTATGTGCGATTGTTATAGTTTCGTAAAATTTTATTCGATTTTCGATTACAGGGTATTTATATGTGAATATTATGTTCTCGTGAACTCTCATAACATAGATGTTTGAATACTCTAAGACATTAATTATGGGTACTCGAATTTTTTCACTTTTTATTATATTTTTTATTTCTTTAATTTTGAGTATGGACGATAATACAATATTGTTCTTGGCAAGATTAATGGCTTCCATTAAATTCTGTAAATTCAGGTATATTTCGTTTAAAAGGAATGAGTAATGGGCTGAAGTTTCTTGAATTTCTGACAATCGTTTATTAAAGTTTGAATTTATGGCTTTTTGTTGTTGGTTATTCGTGATCAATTGGTTGAATGCTCCTTTTATTTCTAATAGATCATTGTTGTCAGGGTTTCCTGTGATGAACTTTATAATAGTCCCTAAGAAGTCTATAGAACGTTTCTGTCTATGTTCGTCTAATTGTTCAAGTAAAGTTTCAATTCTTTCTATGGTATGTATGTCTATACTATCAGGTTTGTTCCTTTCCTTAATTTGCTCTAATGCAATTTTATATTGGGATAATTCTACTATATGGAATAAGAGTTTAGTTTCTTGGAACGTATATGCGTGGTCTCCTTGTATTAGGATACAGTTTTTGTTTCCTACGTTAGTTACATTGAGTGTCTGTACTTTGTATATTACTAGTGTTAGCATTATCCATTTGGTTGTTTCCATTTTGTTTTGTGGTATGGTTCCGTAAATTATCCTTATGGATGATCTTCCCCGTGGTAGTGAGAATCGTGTCCCCACGGTCTTCTTGTATTATATATTTAATGAATCTTTTACTGGCCTTGTTGTGTTGGTTGTTCCGCGCTCCCGTACACTATGTCGTTCGGCTGAAAGGATTTATAAGATCTATGTTTATTCTCATGCCGTATCATATTCTCTTGTGATGATTTCAATATTTCAGATATATTTGCATATTTATCATGATTAAAGTGGACATCTATAGGTTTCTGTTTTATAACTGAGTGGACAGTATTATTATATTCGTGGATTGCATTATAGATTTCATCTTGTGGGTTTGTTTTATTTTGGGTACTAAGAAGTCTTGTAAGTTCGATGATAGTTGAATGTACTCGTTCGATCGAAGCGTTTGTGGTGGAATGTCGTACCGGTGTTAAGTAATGTTCAATATTTAAATTTTGTAGTATGTTCTTGGTGGTACTACTTGTAAATATGCTTTCATTGTCCGTAGTGAGGTGTGTTATTTTAGGAAATATTGTTCGAAATATCTGTTTTAAGTGTTCGGGGATATTTAGTTTGTTGGGTATAAAATGAAAGTACGTATATTTAGAGAATCTGTCGATGCAGGATATATATGTTTGATTATTCATATGGAAAATGTCTGCTTGGATATGTGTGCCTGGTTTTAGTGGTAAAGGAGTTATTCCTAGTATATGTTTCTTCGGGTGGCGTTCATATTTGTTTATATGACAATTTTCACAATTTTTTTGCATATAGATGAGCTTGTTTCTTCATTTCTGGCCAAAAGTGTTTCGCTTGGAGTTCAATTATACTATTTTTCATGTTGCGATGTGCTCTATCGTGTGTTTTTCGTATAAGGTATGCTTGTTTTCCTTCATCTGTTTCGTCGATGAGATATTTCTGTGAGAATACTTTCTTATATGTGGTGTAATTCTGATATATTGGGTCTTTTACTTTGTGCCATGTTTCGAGATCTGTATGAAATACGGTTTTTGTTTTCGGATTTAGTATCGTTTTTAATTGTCGTAACACATAATTTATTGATGCAAATGTGATTTCCCATTGGGTATATCCTCGGAATGGTTGAGTTAGCTTTACATTTTCATTACTTCCTTCTCTTAATTATTCGATTTTTAAATGTATTCGTTGCCTTTGATGTGGTTTTTATATGTTCCGTACCAGAGCTTTCTTCTGAGTGTATACTGTGATCAGTTGAATTATTTACTTCTTGTCTTGATAATGCATCTGCTACAACATTTTGGTTTCCTGGCTTATATACGAGTTTTGCGCCATATTCCTCTATGAGGTTTTTCCATCGCTTTAATTTCGTATTTGGGTTCTTGCTTAATATGGAATATATCAAAGATTGGTGATCCGTATAGATCGTTAAATCTGCAATGCCGTATAGGTGATTGCACAATTTTTGTAGAGACCAAACTATAGCTAGTAGTTCTTTTTCGTTAGTCGAGTAGTTTTGCTCTGTTTTGCTCAAAGTTCGTGATATAAAAGTTATAGGTTTCCGTTCTTGGCTTAACACTGCTCCTATTGCAATGTTGCTTGCATCCGTTGTTAATTCGAATGGTTTCGAATAATCAGGTTGGTATAACTCTATTTGTTCTCGTAGTTTGCTTTTTAATTCTTCGAAAGTTTCTATGGCTACTTTATCTAGTTTTATTATAGCATTTTTACTTTTATTTTTGCCTATTGTTGCGTTTTCTCCTTGAAGATGGATAGTCAGTGGTTTAGCTATTTGGGCAAAGTTTCTTATGAATTTGCGGTAATATGATGCTAATCCAAGGAATCCTCTTAATGCTTTTAGGTTTGTAGGTACTGGGTATTCGTTTATTGTTTCTATCTTTGCTGGGTCAACAGTTATTTTATTATGTCGTATTATGTGACCTAGATATTCGACTTCGGATTTAAAGAAATGAGACTTTTCTGCGGATAACTTCATGTTGGCTTTCTTTAATGCGGTTATAATTATTTCGATATGTTTAATATGTTCTTCGGATGAGGAAGAGTATATTAATACATCGTCGATGTAAATATAAGCAAACTTGCTTATGAATGGTCGCAATATGTCATCAACACATCTTTGGAATATCGAAGGTGCGTTTTTCAATCCAAAGGGCATTCTTACGAATTCATATTTAGCTCCATTTATTGAAAAAGCAGTTTTCTCAATGTCTTCCTTTTTTATCTTAATCTGATGAAATCCTGACTCGAGGTCGAGCGTCGAAAAGACTTTTGCTCTCCCTAGATTTTGTATTGTCATATTGACATCTGGGATAGGATATCTGTCCGTAATAGTATTAGAATTCAACTTTTGGAAGTCTATCACTAGTCGCTTTTTAGTGAACGTCTTAAAATGTACTCTGAACGTCTTAAAATGTCGCCAAATGTCGTTCACGCGTAAAACTAACCCCTTAGTGTTTTCTTATTGCGCTTCCGGTACCTCTCTCGATGCTGTATTCTGTTTTAAAGACCTGGGAGTTATTTTCGACACTAAACTCTTATTTGACCAACACATATTGCATATTACTGCCAAAGCGTCCAGGCTCTCGGGTTTTATACTTAGATCTTCTAAGCATTTTACCGATATCTCCACCTGTGTACACCTGTTTTGCTCTTTTGTCCGTAGTATCCTTGAGTATTGTTGTCAAATATGGTGCCCACATTTTCAGTACTTAATTGATGCGGTTGAATCTGTACAACGCAGGTTCACCCGCACTCTGCTTTTCAAATTCAATTTGACTTACTGTGGGTATAGTGCGAGACTTACCATGCTGCAAATTCCATCCCTGAAATCTCGTAGGCTGTTCTTTGATGAATGCCTTCTATTTAAATTACACCATCGACTTGTCCCATCAGACCTCTGCAACCTGGTTTCCGTCCGTGTATTGGATCGGTCATGTAGATCAACTTTAACGTTTAATGTTCCATTTGCACGGGCTGATACATATTACTTTTCACCGCTGCTACGTTTACCTAGGCAGCATAACGAACTCAGACTTGGTTCCCTACCACCGACCTTGATGCTTTTCAAAAACATGTTAAAAGATAAAGTAATTACTTATTCTGTTTAATGCATGCTCATCTTGGCTAATTGCATATTTAAATTTTGGATTCTTATTTTCTATTGAATTATGATACTCTTGTTCGTTTTATATATATTTTTATTTTTATTTATCATTGAATTATATTATATTTTTATTTTTATTTATCATTGTCTATTGCGTAATTGGACTTGATCTGTTGTTATAGACATTAAATCAATAAATAAATAAATAAATACCTTTATCGTCGGTACCTTTCTTTGGTACGATCCAGACCGGAGAGTTATAAGGTGATTTACTTCGCCTTATAATTCCATTCTGTAATAGTTTATTTATTTCCCCGTTGACAAATTCATTGTTATTATACGGGTAAGGATATTGCTTTGTCCAGATAGGGTTATTGTCTTTCGTGCGTATAGTTGCCTCTATAGTCGTCGTGAAGGGTAAGGTTTCGTTATACGAATTATTTCTCATAATTTCCCTAATTTTATTTGCATAAGTTTCATCATGAATTGTTAAATTTATTTCTTGGGAGTCTACTGATTTCTTATTTGTAAAGATCTTTAGGTTAAAATTTGCTAAGTCGAAGGTTATTCGTAACTTTGATAAACCATCAAATCCTAATATACCATCGTATTCTTTTAATGTATTTAATTCATAGAATGCGACGTTTTCACCTAAAATATTTATTATTCTTTTAAAGAAAATTTTTGAAGTCCCATGCATTGTCTTAGTTACAATGGGTACATCTAGTTTTACATTTTTTCCTAATTTTATGTTTGGATTTATATAATTATTAGTACTTCCTGAGTCTAATAATATGAAAATTTCTAATGGCTTACTATCCGATCGCGTCTTTAATTAAAGGTGTGGTAAGCCTTTCAAAATTCTAAAAAATTACTCCCGTCAATTTCTTCGCGTTCATCTGGGATATTGTTTATTAACGACTCAGTATTGTTACGATTTGTTTCATTCATTCGATGCATTTTTTGCGGGTGTTTGAATTTGTGTGAGGACATATCTCTTTCTCGTTTTAGGTTGTTATTATTATTATGAAATTGATTGTTTCTGTTATTGAAATTATTATTATTTCTTCTGAAGTGATTTGATGAATCTACTTCCATCGGTTCGGGTCGTTGTTCATTGTTATTGAAAGGATTTCTGTTTGGCTGGAAATCATTTCTTCTATTTATCGGCGGGTTGTAATGTCTGTGATGCTGCTGAAACGGTATATGACGTGGTCGATATCCTGTATGGAAATGATTATCGAGTCCATGGACTTGCGTGTCATGGAACATCGTTTGGGCGGCTGCATACGCTTCACTCAGTGTTCTAGGATTTTGTCCATAGAGCATGTTCCTGGTGGCTATGCTGTTTAGGCCTGCGATAAACGTTCGAATGGCTTTTGATTCCATTTCGGTCGTTAGAGCCTTAATTGCATCTTCATTGTGATGCGTCATTTCGACTTTAGCTATTACAAGGTTTAATTGTAGGTTTATTTTGTTGTGGAACGCTTTAAGCGTTTGTGCGCCTTGTCGTAGAACAGACATTTTGTTCTCTAAAACGTATAAGGGTCTTTTGTCAGCATAAGTATGGTCTAATTGTGCAATTATTGCATCGAAGTTTTGTTTCGTGTTATTGTTTATTAGGACCTCTGCCGCTGAACCGATTATTTTGGAGCGTATGATTAATAATATTTCACGATATATGTTAGTATTCTGAAACGTTTTGACTGAGTTGTGTAATAATAAGACCATTTTTCTCCAAGGTCTGTATTCTAACTCAGTTCCTGAGAAGGTATGTAAATTCTTGAATATATTTACATTAATTTGTGTGGAACTGTCGTATTGACATAATTGATCCTCATAGTCACTCATGGGACTAGATAGGTTCGTTTCTTCCATCTCTTGTAACCTCAAGTTCTGTGCATCAATTTTTGATTGCATTTGTAATACTTGAGTTTTTAATGCATCGCATTCTGCTGAAATGCGATTTAACTCCATTTTATTGCTCGCTGATTTACGTTTTGTTATATTTTTTATTAATTTTTTCGTTTTCGAGAAATGTTATTTCGTGCGTTTACAGTATTTTCTTTTAATTATTTTCTTTTTTTCCACCTCGTATAAAGGACGGGTGGTGACGAATTCTCCTAAAATTCTGTCACTCTTTGCAATGAGTCTACTTGTTATTTATCCTTCTCATATAAATGGTGGAAGGGAGCGAATTCTCTTAAAATTCTGCTCGGGTGTATTTAATACCCTTAATTTTTTACAATTTTCACTTCTTCTTATGATCTATCACGCACTAATTCGTTCTATATTATTTTTCACTATTATTCACTTTATTATTCACAGTTTGCACACAATAACATCTTCGTAACAGATTTCTTTATTTTGTAGGGTTTTGTACTAACCTGTTTTCTTCTTCGTTGTTGTTCGCTGTAGCAGGGTAACTTTCCTTGATTTCGGATGATAATGCTCTGCACAGTCGAGATTCCCTCTTTTTTGCCGTCCGGGAATGTTGTATGACGTTCTCAGTTTCTGATGATATGCACCATAGGTTGAATCTGCTATGGATTTCCTGGTCCTTGTGGTGTTTGTCAGATAGCTGTAGATTTTTTGGCTGGATACGAGTTTCAAGTTTGATCGCTGTTCGTCCTTGCTTCTGATACGTGCCTTAGATTCGGTTGTACTTGTAGAAGGTTGATTCAGGAACTTGTTACAGCTTATGATGCAGGATACTTGCCTCGTATCCCGGTTGAGCCCCCAGTTAATTTACTTGCTTCACCTATACTTTATAAAGAATAAAATACTTGGTTAACAAATAAATGATTCCTTTATTTATAGCTCTTTAGTCCATGACAGATACTATAGTAGAAGTAACAATCATGGTACAACTAAGAATTAGGAATGCCGCTACAATGCTCGTATGCAGTATTTATATCTTTTCCTTATCGTCTATTCTTATCTTCATACCATGAGTTCATATGCGTTATCATATTTACGCTTGCATGGGCTCATGTTCACATTATCGCTTATTCAATATTTCCATATTTAGATAATGTTACGATGTTGTTTACTTAGAATGCTATCATTGGCATTTTCTGCCATGTGCTTATCTTTATTTTCTCATGGATAAGAATGTTAGTCATTAACTCGCGTGAGTCGATATGCTTGCATATACATATTTGCGTACTTCAAATGAACTCACAGAATGGCGGTTAATGATCTTTCAATTTTTCATATTAATTAATATTTGTATTTTTTTTGCTGATTGTATTAATTGTAGCAATTGAACTTGAATGTGCTGAAATGTAAATGTTTGCAAATACTAAACATTGATCATAAGTTTAAAATGTAAGCAATTATTTTGCATAAATACGGATTATACTATGAATAAAATCATCAGTTCAACAACAACAATCAGGTGTGATTTTTGACTTGTTTTACTGTTCATCTAACTGTTGTCCTAAAGGTACTAGTTCAAGTGCTGGTGCTTTTGTGAATAACTGTTTTTCTAAAGGTACTAGTTCAAGTGTTGGTGCTTTGTAAATTGTGCAAGCTAATTTGGTTCAAGTGCCTAATTAGCACCAAAGCCACAATTAAACATTTGGTGACCCCGACGTGATAGTTCAACCAGGCGAACTTATCACAGAACTACGAGTGTAGATCCAACAAGACTTCACAACGTTATTGCAAGATATCCTGTCTCTGAAAGGTGCCTTATAGTTTAAATTGGCGAACTGAAGCGTACCTGTTTCGTCATTGACAAACGGAGCATTAACATACAACGGTGACTTAAACAATTCATAGTTCAACCAGGTGAACTGTATACTAGACAGACCAGATTACTCGACTACAAGAGTTAAAGACCAAATATGTCTCAATTTGAAGAGCTTGTGCAGCAGCAGCTGTTAGCAGGTGGAGAGGTTCAGAAAATAATAGCAAATTTCAAAAAGGACTCCATCTCGCGGAAAACAAATAAGTACTTTGAAGAGAGACTGAGCCGTCTAGATGAAGTTTCAAAACGTTTTGAGGCAAATAATAGTCCAGATTCAACGACTAGAAACTGTTCCACGGCAGCACGATTACTTTGCAAAAGATTATTTTGTAGAAATAATGGCCCTTATAAATTATTATCGCAAGTTATTTTTGACAAAAATGAGATCTGATGACAAAGACGGCAACATAGAGGAATCAAAAGCATTCGAAAAAGCTGATCAGGGTGGACGGCAGACAACTATCCCTCAGTCAGGTCTGGCAGTAAAACGGCCAAACTTTGCTGGCTTTGTAAGAAAATAACACGCAATAATGTCATCAATGCTCAGAATTCTCTCCTCGAATGTTGAAGAAAACCAACCGTGGCAATACTACGAACGCAAAATGAAAGCAATAGAGCACCTTTGGAATCAAATCGAAGCCAACAACTATTCAATATGGGATTATGTGGAAGACCCTGAAGCAGCAGGGTACAACCAAAATAATTACATTGAGCTTGAAAAGAAAGTTCAAGATTTACTAGTGATGATTTCAGTAAAAACTGAAAGTCAATCAACTGAGGCTAATTGTCAGAACGAAGACAAAAATTACAATTGCCAAAAATTACAATTCCAAAGTTGGACGGCGATTATCTAAAGTGGCCGCAGTTCTTCGATTTGTTCTCAGAAATGATTCATATAAAACCACTGGACAATGTTCAGAAAATGTGGTATTTAAAAACAAACCTGACTGGAGAAGCGGAAAGGCTAATCAGGCATTTGACACTAACAAAAGACAACTACGTCACGGCATGGGAAATCCTGAGAGACAGGTACCACAATATAAGGATGCTAACATCTTCATTGATTCAAAAGCTCCTCGATCAACCAACCACCAATTCCGAATCAACGAATGCGACGACCATTAAAGCTTTACACGACACTACCAGGGAGTCTTTGCTGGTGCTTAATGCGCTGAAAGTATCGACCGATAGCTGGGGACCATTTCTATTACACACTCTGATAAACAAGTTAGACAGATCAACACGAGTGTTGTATGAGCAGTCCTTAAAGAATCCCAGGGAACTTCAAACTGTGAATGATTTTCTTAAGTTCTTGGAGCTGCGGTTTCAGTCATTAGAGGCAATCACACAGAAAACAAAACAGTCTGCCAGCATAAACACGTGCACTACGGCAACATCATCATCCTACAAGGGAAAAGGTACTACTTATTACTTCTGCCAGGAAGGTATGCATCCATTGCACGTATGCCAGAGCTTAACACTATTGATCAAAAACAACATGTGCAGAAGAAAAATCTCTGTTTTAACTGTCTGAAACCAGGTCACGGAGTAAACTTGTACTCGTCACGAAGTTGCAGCAGATGCAATGAAAAACACCACATATTGTTTCACACGACGGCAAGTGCATCGAATCAAACAACCAGTGGCAGTTATAACAAACCTAAACAGAATTAAGCAGCCCGAACGGAATCTCAGGAGGAACCAGGATCAACCAACTTCAGAAGCACACTTACCGCATCAATGAAAAAATCTGCAGCTGGATATATACTTTTAGGCACTGCACGTGTAAAAATTATGTCTAACAATGGAGAAAAGGTCGAATGTCGAGCGCTTCTTGATTCTGGATCCCAAATCAACGTCATCACCGAAAAGCTGGTGAAAAAGTTAGGATTGCTTTCAAAATCGACATCGCTCACCATAGAAGGCATTGGAAAGGAAAAAAAGAAGTCTCATCACCATGTCATGCCAGGATATCCAATCCAGGATAAGCCAATTTAAAGCACCGATTGAAGCCTTTGTACTGCCCAAGATCATTTCACCACAACCTTCAAAAGAGTTTAATATTGCAACTTGGCCGTTACCAAGAAACATTCAGTTAGCTTACCCAAACTTTTATCGACCAGAGCAGATTGACTTATTACTAGGAGCTGAGCTTTATCCTCGAATTCTGTCAGACGGTTAAATACATCTTCCGATCTTCCAAAATACTATGTTTGGTTGGGTAGCGACTGGAAAAGTGAACATGGATCCAGAAGGCAATGCATTTTGTGGAGTTGGCATCAATGACGACGATTCAATCGACAATCTTCTCACTCGGTTTTGGGAGATTGAGGAGAATTATCAAGATACAACCACACTCCCTGAAGTAGAGAAGCAATGTGAAACCCACTTTGTACAACACACGCAACGATCATCCGAGTGTCGATTTATCGTCAAACTGCCATTCATAAACGAGGCAACATCACTCGAACAATCATTAACACAAGTAACCAATCGATTCTTAAATCTGGAAAGACGATTGGATAACAATCCTGATGTGAAAAGGCAATACATTGACTTCATGGACGAACATGAAAGGCTCGGTCACATGAAAGAAATTGACCGTGCAGACATTTTGTCACCGCATTACTTCATCCCACACCATATAGTACTAAGGCCCGAAAGTAGCACCACGAAACTTCGAGTGGTCTTTGATGCCTCTGCGAAAACAACATCTGGCCTGTCACTTAACGACATATTACACAAAGGACCCCCAGTGCAAAGTGAATTATTCTCCATTTTACTCCGTTTCCGCTTGCCACGATTTGCATTTACCACTAATGTGGAAAAAATTTACAGGCAAGTACTCACCCATCCAGATGACGAAAGTATGCAGTTAATCGTTTGGCGAAAAAACTCCACGCAGTCACTAAGGTACTACTGTTTGAAAACTGTTACATACGGAACACGTCCAGTGCCGTATCTAGCAACAAAATACCTACAACAGCTAGCTAAAGACAACAAGGCAAGATTCCCGCTAGGTACAACAGCATTAGAACGAGACTTCTATGTTGATGATGCCCTGACAGGATCCAATAGCTTAGTAGAAGCTCTTGAAATTCAGCATGAATTGAAGTCACTATTACAAGAAGCTGGCTTTAAGTTACGCAAATGGTGCGCCAACCATCCACAGTTGCTACAAGGGATACCAGAAAAAGACCTGGAAGTCAATTAAGAGCTTGCTTCAGACAGCAACAAAACCATAAAAACTCTTGGCCTGATTTGGATGCCACACACAGACAATCTGCTCGTCAAAATAAACATAGAAACAACATCACACATTTCCAAGTGAACGATAGCATCTGATTTAGCACGAATATATGATCCTCTAGGGCTACTAGCACCTGTTCTAGTAGCCGCAAATATTTTCATACAAAAACTATGGCAACTTAAACTAGATTGGGATGATGTACTGCCAGAACCATATCAGCAAGAATGGAAAAGATTCCGAAACGATTTGGAAAGCATAAATAACCTGATAATTCCCAGACATGTATTTAGTCACAAGATTCCTTGCAGCACACAGTTGCACTGCTTCACAGATGCAGCAGAAAAAGCATATGGTGCCGCAGTCTTTATCCGTGCAGTTTTCAAAGATAACAGCATAGCAGTAAGATTACTCTGTGCTTAATCACGAGTTGCTCCACTCAAAAAACAAACAATACCACGTCTAGAACTATGTGCAGTTTACTGGGCGCACAACTCATGTCCAGAGTAAAAATGGATTTGAAATACGAAGATCAAAGATCTCATTTCTGGACAGACGCACAGGTTGTGCTAAGTTGGATTAATTCTTGCTCCACATCTTATCAGACATTCGTGGCTCACCGAGTCGCAAAAATTCAGGAATTTACGTTGGCTGAACAGTGGTGGTACGTAGATACGAAACAGAATTCTGCGGATGTGCTGTCTCGTGGACTGCGACCTAAAGAGATGCACGCATGCAACCTCTGGTTCTACGGACCTATCTTCTTGCATGGTAAAGAATCAAACTGGCCTACTTCTATTCAGAAGCATCGTTTAATCCAAGACCCCCCGGAAAAGAAAAAGTCGCAGATGCAGCTGACTGTGGCTACAAGCAGTGTTATTTCTGAGGAAATCCTCTACAACATTGTTGGATCCAGAATCAACTGGTTTCGGTGGCCGACCGAGAGGACCGGTTTTGGGCAGCGAGCGGACGATTGCAGTGCACTTGCAGTTCAGCACTCAGACCACCAGCATCGCGACATTAATATTCTGTTTAACAGTGCATATCTAATTTGTAAATCTAATTTGAATAAATTGTATCGAATTGAACGAATTGCTTTATAACTACGTTTTACAACCCACTCGAGCAATAATAGGACACCGGCAAGCTGCAATTACAAGGTATTAGACACGAGGTGGTGCAGGCACGAGCCTTACGGTATCTAAAGCGGCAGTACATCCAGTTAACCTCACGAGAAGAAGAAATATAATTTGTCTAAGCACGAGGTGATATCAGCACGGGCCTAGCGGTAAGCGTATTTTTCTCATCCTTTGCTTTCCTCACACGCGCCACCATTCCACAAACAAACATATTTTTGGTGCCGAAACCCGGGAATATTACAACACGTGTATTACAGGTACATTACTTTAGATACACATATTCTAAAATACACGGACGTGAAAAATGAGTGAAAGTGATGCCGCGGTAGATGTTGGCGCGTTGGTTAGTCGGCAGAACGCCTTGTTAGAGTCTCTTTCGAGAGTCATTACTAATTTCAAGAAAGATCCCGTGTCTCGTAAGTCGCGCACGTATTATGAAAAGCGTCTTGAGCGAATTTCTTTTATCGCTGCTGAATTTCGCGAAAATGATAGGAAGCTTATAATGAGCGGTATTTCGGATAGTGATGATTATTTAAAAAACAGTACAAATGACATGTTCGAAGAGACGTATTTAGAAACGGTTTGTGTGATTGAAGAAGATCGTGATCTAAAATTTCCTTGCTTACAGCCGCCGTTGCCTAAAACTGCCCCAGAGATCACAGCAGTAGAGCAGGCTGTTGTGGGACATTCAAACCCAATTCGACTTAATAAAATCAATATACCTACGTTTGAAGGTAGATATACCGATTGGCCTTGCTTTCGAGATTTGTTTTTTTCTCTCGTTCATAATAATAACGGTTTAGGTAACATCGAGAAATTTTGGTATCTGAAAGGTAGTTTGAAAGGTGAGCCATTCGATATGATTAAACACGTATTAACTACCGATGGGAATTACGACGCGGCTTGGTCACTTCTATCAGCCCACTATGAAAACCCCCGGGAGCTCTTCAAATCACAGATGAATTTGTTTTCATCTCAACCTAAGATCGAGAAGGAAGATTCGCATGTAATACGTTCGTTTCTGAATATTGCCCGAGAATGTAGACAAGCTCTACAAACTTTTGAACTGGATCTAGTGCACTGTGATCCCCTTCTGGTATATTTTATGGCACAGAAGCTGCCACCACAAACTGCTGGCCTTTGGGAAACTAAGCTGGGAGATACTTCTACACTTCCTACGTTCGCTATGATTGAAACCTTTTTAGTCACCCGTGCTAAAACTTTAGATGCTATTATGGAAAGTAAGACTGCAACCCCTATTGTTTCTATAACGAAACACTCTTCTAACAGTAACAAACACACTAAATCATTTCATGTGCAGTTCAATGGGAAACATAGGTCCCAACATACGGACAGTTCACCACAGTGCTGCATTTGCTCGGGAAACCATTACGTACGACGTTGTGCTCGGTTCCTGGGTATGACCACTGCAGCGCGACGGAGTATAATTCAAGGTAAACGAGTGTGCTTCAATTGCCTCGCTGATGACCACTTAGTTGCGAATTGTTCAAGCAAACGCAATTGTCATTGTGGCGCAATACATCATACGCTATTGCACGATGAACCTTCTCAATCGTCTAAATGGCAACAAACGCCAAGCTCAGATCCACTAAGATCGCATATTGCGAGAGTGTTTCAACGCCGGGTGCTATTATCGACAGTAGTAATTAAAGTGAGAAGTTCTAATGGAAAACTTATACGAATGAGAGCCCTCCTTGACAGTGGTAGTGAGGCCTCACTTATATCTGAACGTGCTGTAACCTTGTTAAAGTTACCCACATCACCGGACAAAACCTACATTACAGGCGTAGGTAATAACGTCGCAAAGTCTTGTGAGCAAGTAGCTGAGTTTACAATTCAATCTTATGTGAGAGATTACCAAATTGACGTATTGGCATACGTCATCAAAACGCTCACAGGTATTCTTCCTGCACGACCTCTGAGCCATACCAAATGGCCACATATCGAAAATTTGTGCCTGGCTGATCCTCATTTTCATCAACCGGGGCAGATTGATCTTCTTCTGGGGGCAGACGTATATGCAGACGTTGTCATTAACGGGCTTGAAAAGCGAAAGGGGTTCCCAACAGCGCAGAATACGTTGTTTGGGTGGATTCTGTTGGGCTCCATCATATACGAGCAGCAGATCCCAAGGGAAATATTTTCCATGGTCACACGTGTTGAAGTGGACAGGCTCTTGCGTCGTTTCTGGGAAATCGAAACACTGCCAGAAGCACGAGCGCTGAGTTCAGAGGATAAATGGTGCGAACAATTTTACCTCGACACTCTTTCTAGTTCTAATGGTCGATATCAGGTTCGACTACCATTTAAAAGCTATACAGATCCGCAGCGGGTACTGGGCAAGTCGCGGGAAATAGCTATCAGACAGTTTGCCCAGCTCGAAAGGAAATTTGTTCGTAACGCAGAATATCATATGGAATATTCTAAAGCATTCAATGAATATATAAATGGTGATCAGGTAGGGCTAGTTACTGAATCAGAGGATGATATGACTGCGTATCAAAATGGGCAAATTGATGTGAAATGTTGCTATTTACCGCATCATGCGGTATTTAAGAACTCCAGCACCACTAATTTACGTATAGTGTTTAACGCTGCGAGAAAGACAAGTAACGGCAACTCCTTAAACGACATCTTACACTCAGGTCCGGCCTTGCAGAATGACTTACCATCAATTCTGACCAACTGGCGTTTCTATCAAATCGCGTTCGCCGGAGATCTGAAAAGAATGTTTTTACAAATTCTAGTACATATAAATGATGCGCATTTTCAGAGGGCTATATGGCGTAACCACCAGTCCGAGCCAATCAAGGAATTTTTCTTAAAAACCGTTACCTTTGGCACTACATGCGCTCCCTTTCTAGCCATACGTACGATACAGCAATTGGCGGAAGATTTCCAATCGGAATATCCACTGGCCTACCATTTTCTAATGCATTGTATTTACGTCGACGACATCTTCGCGGGAGCAAGCACTATTAGCAGTGCACTAGAGTTACAACGGCAGCTAGTGGGAATATTCCAAAAGCGTGGATTTCATTTGCGAAAGTGGGTAAGCAATCATGAAAAAATTCTAGAAGCAGTCGCTCCAGATGACAGAGAAATTCAATCACTTATGTCATTAAACTATGACGATACCGTCAAGACTCTTGGAATTTATTGGCAACCCAATGAAGACACATTTAGATTCCAATTCAACTTTGACACCTCACAGCCATCGGAATTACCCTTAACAAAAAGGAAAGTTTTATCCATTATATCTCGCTTATTTGACCCTATGGGATTTATCGCACCAACGATTATCAGGGCTAAGCTGCTTATGAGAGAGCTTTGGCTCGCAAACTTAGATTGGGACGATCCAATCGCTGATGACTTTGTAGAGAAATGGGAAGCGTACAAAAAGCAACTCCAACTCCTGTCACAACTGAAAATCAGAAGATGGCTAGAAACATCAGTAGATACTCAACAGATAGAGTTGCATGGATTTTGCGACGCTTCGCAGGAAGCATACGCTGCCTCTCTTTATATAAGATTGCACGATCAAGAGGGAAACTATCATTGCCATTTACTGACATCAAAAACACGGCCGGCACCCGTCAAACCGACAACAATACCTCGCTTGGAGCTTTTAGGAGCGGTTTTATTGTCGGAGCTAGTGCAAAGGGTTCTGTTGAATTGGAAATGTTCACCAATCCCCACCAACGTAAATTGGACGGACTCCGAAATAGTTCTTTACTGGTTGCAAGGAGATCCCAAGAGATGGGAAACCTTTGTTGCTAATAGAGTGCAAAAAATCAAGGACACTAGCCCCGTGTGTCGATGGCGACATATTCCTTCAGGAGAGAATCCTGCCGACCTTGCCAGCCGAGGTATCTCAGTATCTGAGCTACTCGTGAATTCTCTTTGGTGGCATGGACCCCAATTTTTGCAGGAAAAGGAACAATTTTGGCCCCAGATCACTTTAGCCGCACAAAATGTTGGTAACCTTGGGCTTCGAGGAGTGAATGTCTATCAAGTACGTATTAACTCATCTCTGCTTGATATTTTGAACAGATTTTCGTCTTTCAATCGATTGATAAGAACTACAGCAGTAATTCAAAAGATACCCGGAAAAATTCTCCACAGAGTTCCTATTTTTCCGTTGACTACAAGGGATTTATTACAAGCTCGAAAATTTTGGATTCGAGTGGTACAAGCGCAGGTCTTTTCAAAGGAATTTCGGGCTTTGCAAAACAAATATCCCATCTCGCACAAGAGTAAAATCATTAATCTTAATCCCTTTTTCGACACAGACAACCTAATGAGAGTCGGGGGTCGCCTGGAGAATTCACACCTATCATATGATGAAAAGTTTCCTATTATACTTCCTGCGTCACATCACTTTACCACCATGCTGATCAAAGAATATCATTTGATTACACTACATGGCGGTTGTCAGTTAGTTTTAAGTTGGCTTCGTAGGAGATATTGGATTTTGAGAGCTCGTAATACTGTAAGATTTGTACTTTTAAAGTGCATTACTTGTTTTAAAGCTAGAGCTCAAGCTGGCGAGCAAAGGATGGGGACACTCCCGTCGCCACGCGTGGTTCCTTCTTCAGTATTTGCTTCGACGGGGGTTGATTTTGCAGGACCAATTGAAGTGAAGGCTTCCAAATGTCGGGGTAAAGTAGCATACAAGGGCTACATCACTCTTTCCGTTTGCTTTTCAACTCGCGCAATACACTTAGAACTAGTGGGTGACTTAACTACACCCACTTTCCTAGCCGCACTAAAACGTTTTTTAGCACGGCGTACAGCTTGCCAGAATATCTATAGTGATAATGGTAAAACGTTCGTGGGTGCAGCTGCTAGACTGAAATCGCAAGAAGCGGTCTGGTTGCGCGAGATTAGGGAGCATATTATCCCGTACCTCACAAATCGGTCTATTAATTGGCATTTTATTCCACCCCGAGCCCCAAACTTTGGAGGGCTATGGGAAGCCGGAGTGAAATCCGTAAAACACCACATCAAGCGTAATTGTGGGACGCGCTCATTCACCTTTGAAGAATGGTCGACGGTGTTGACGGAAATAGAAGGAATTCTAAATAGCAGACCACTCTGTCCGTATAGCACCGATCCAAACGATCTTACTCCCATCACGCCAAACCATTTTCTAAACGGTGAAATAGCTCATCCTTTACCTGAACCGGATGTAAATAATGATGAAATAAAACTTCCTAATCGTTTACGTGATCTCATTCAGATAAAGCAGCTATTTTGGAAACGTTGGAGCGCAGAATATCTTAATCAATTGCAAACCCGTCCGAAATGGTTTAAAACTTCACCGAACTTAGAAGTAAACGATCTAGTTTTAATTAAAGAAGAAAATTTGCCATCGTCGAACTGGCTAACTGGTCGCGTAGTTAAGATTCATCCCGGTAAAGATGGACTTGTTCGTGCTGCTTCTGTTCAGACTCTCACCGGAACGTTAACGAGACCAATAACAAAGCTTTGCCGGCTACCAATTGATCGAACTGATTAAATGCATTCCGCCCAAATGGGTTCCAAACGTTTGTTTGTTTTTGTTTGTTTCGTACCACCTGTATCGAATCCACATCATCTACTTCCTACCCCCCTAACCCTTGAAGAGAATATTTGCTTCAAAGAGCAAAGCAAGCCATACTCAGCCAACGACGTCAAAGCCCGCTATTGTCGCCATCAAGCAGTATTGTACACAGCCAAGAAGACCATCAGATTTAATTTGGTTTAATCTATGTCAGACAAAATTGACAGTCTCTCCGAGCTATCAACGGGGCCGCTATGTTGGATCCAGAATCAACTGGTTTCGGTGGCCGACCGAGAGGACCGGTTTTGGGCAGCGAGCGGACGATTGCAGTGCACTTGCAGTTCAGCACTCAGACCACCAGCATCGCGACATTAATATTCTGTTTAACAGTGCATATCTAATTTGTAAATCTAATTTGAATAAATTGTATCGAATTGAACGAATTGCTTTATAACTACGTTTTACAACCCACTCGAGCAATAATAGGACACCGGCAAGCTGCAATTACAAGGTATTAGACACGAGGTGGTGCAGGCACGAGCCTTACGGTATCTAAAGCGGCAGTACATCCAGTTAACCTCACGAGAAGAAGAAATATAATTTGTCTAAGCACGAGGTGATATCAGCACGAGCCTAGCGGTAAGCGTATTTTTCTCATCCTTTGCTTTCCTCACACGCGCCACCATCCCACAAACAAACAAACATAAATTCAAGGAACTCATTTTCAGCCTTACGAAGAATTGTTGCTTATATACTAAGATTAATCAAAAACGCAAAAGGAGCATCTAACTCATTGCACTGGGATTGTTCTAAGCTCACAAGAATTAGATAATTCACTACATTACATCCTAAGAAAGATTCAACGATCCGATTTAAAAGCAGAGATAAATCAACTACTCCGTAGTGGACAAGTTGAAGAAGCAAGCTCAGTGGTCAGTTTGAACCCCTTCATTGATGACAATGGGATAATAAGGGTAGGAGGGCAACTACAATCTTCATCTTTACCTTATGATGCTAAACATCCAATACTATTACCTTATAACGACCCAATCGATAAACTTATTATGGATTTTTGGCCAATAAAAGGCAAACTTTTGGCCAGATCCATTGTTCAACACTGTGTACGATGTACTAGAGCTAAGCCCGTTACCTTCCAACAAGTAATGGGCACCAACAAGAGTTCAACCGGCTCGGCCATTCGTCAATGCAGGTGTTGACTTCTGCGGACCATTTTGGGTGCATTATAAAGTACGCGGAAAACGTCCACAAAAGGCAAACGTTTGTGTATACTGCGGTTTTTTAACAAAAGCAGTACATCTGGAAGTCGTAAGTGATCTCACGACAGGTGCATTCATCGGATCGATCGAACGTTTCATCGCTCGCCGGGGACATTGCGAAAACATGTACTGCGACAATGCGAAAAACTTTGCGGGTGCTAGCAATCAACTTGCAGAGCTCGAAACGGCAACTCAGAGCAAATCAGCTCAGGAAAAAATAATAAGAACTTGCAGCGACAAAGGTATCAACTTTACTTTCGTCCCTCCAAAAGCCCGTCATTTTGGAGGCTTATGGAAAGCAGCTGTGAAATCCGCCAAGTACTTATTGACTCGAAGCGTTTCTACTGCCTCACTTACATACGAGGAACTAGAAACTGTCATCATTGAAATTGAAGCGATTTTGAATTCTAGACCCATCACGCCAATGTCTAGTGACCCTAACAACTTATCCGTACTAACTCCAGGACACTTTTGAATTGGAGAACCTCTTACTGCTCAAATAGATGAGGCTACCAAATTAGCAACCCCAAATCTCCTATCCAGATGGAAACTTGTTTCATATATAAAAATGAATTTTGGAATAGGTGGCACATCGAGTATTTGAATGAACTACAACAGCGGTACAAATGGAAAACAAGAGCTCCAAATGCCAAAGAAGGAATATTAGTGATAATTAAGGAAGATAACGTACCGACGCTTCGGTGGTCACTAGGCAGAATCGTTAAGGTATATCCCGGTCAGGATAGAGCAATTCGAGTAGCCGATGTAAAAACAGCCACTGGCACACTAAAACGTCCCATACATCAACTAGCACCGTTGTTTCCCGAAGACAATACCTCAGAGCTTTAGGCAGAAGATCGCGGGCAGAAAGACAAAGAAGAACCACTACTGCCTAGCCAAAACCACTCTAGACCGAAGGATATCAAACATCAACACTTCGCCAAACGCCCTCGTCTAACCGCAGGATCGATGGTAATGACCCTACTTTGCATTTGTTTGGCTACGGTACCACCGAGCGTTCAATCTGTAGAAATCAAATCTTTCGACCATAATCCAGGCATATATTTTGAAAAATTGGGTTCTGCTGGAATTATCACGAGCGAATGGAATCTGGTAACTTATTTTGACATGCAACCATATTGAAAACATTTCGAAAACATTAAAAGATATTCATACATCATAAGACAGCTCTGCGAAAGTAACATTCAAGATTTGGAAATTAATAACAAATTTCTGATACCGGCTGACAACAAACGCAACAAGCGAGCTGCTTTTAATTTTGTTGGAAACGTAGCTCATCACCTTTTTGGAGTACGAGACTCAGAATATGCAGATAAACTCTCTGGCACTTTTGATAAGCTTCGCGAAAACAACAATCAGCTTGCTTCGACTCTACACAATCAAACTTCCTTCATTGATAGTACACTTAACATCATGAAGGAAGATCAGCAAGAGATTGAAGGCTAATTTCAAGCAGTCGAGAACGCTATAAACCGGACGACAACTTGGCTTAGTAAACTTGAAGTTTTGGAACAAGTATCTCAAAAGCTCACAGAAATCACTTTTCAAGCATCTATGGCATTAATAAAGTATCAGCGGATACAAAATTCACAGCTCGATATTGTAATGGATTCCCAACATGGACGAATCAATCCAACCCTGTTGCGACCAGGACAGCTACAAGCTGAGTTGTTAAAACTCCAGACTATCCTACCCAAAACAGTCACCCTTCCGATAACTACTGAAAGCTTGCTGAAGTTTTATAACTTAATGAAAATACAAAGCTGAATAACAGAGAAATACATTATTTTTACTGTAAAAATTCCACTCATTGCTGCAGACCAGTTTGAGTTACTCAACCTAGTACCAATTCCATGGAAAAAGGAAAACAATTCCGTTGCTCTTGTTACTGCGCCAACACATCTCATTGTGTATCTTCACCGTGAACAATATTATCCACTCAACAAAGACGAATTGCGGCAATGTATTATAACAGACGACGATCGACTCTTATGTCGACATCATCATCTCCTATACAAACAAGGCTCTGGTCAAAGTAGCTGCGAGATAAGCCTGTTGTCTCATACAACTACACCATCATGTACCACCAAACCAGTCAGTCCAGCACCTCAGTGGATTCAACTTCACGAACCAAACTCATGGATCCACGCACTAGACGGGGGAACACCATTAAACGTAGTCTGCAACAACATACTTTCTCGAATGACGCTTCAAGGATCTGGTGTTTTAACCATTGAAGGAAACTGCATCATCAATCAACCACTGATTACCATTCAAGGACATAGCCTTTTGGGAACTAGACGGCATACTTCATACATTCCAGAAGACGACATTTAATCCTTCTTAAACATCAGTCAAAAAACCATCGTGCCCGAAGATGAGCACAAGCATCAGTTCCATCTGCAACATGAACAGCTTTCAGTGCTTAAGGAACAGGTGCTAAAACTTCAAACCAACATACCAACCAATATGTACGAGCACAACATACACCATTAAACTGTAGGATACATCAGCCTCTGCTTATCAATCATCATCGCAGTGGCCATAATCTGTATCATAAAGCGATGCTATCAACGACATCATACTACAGGCCCACTGACGATACCAGTACCATTACCAAGAAAAACAGCAACCAGCTCTCCTTTATATATATATATATATATATATATATATATATATATATATATATATATATATATATATATATATATATATATATATATATATATATATATATAACAGGGTGCGTCCCCAAAATCCGGGCAGTTTTCAAATTGAATTTAACGCCACGAGTAGTAAGCCGACATAAGTAAAAGGTGTTTACCTCAAAATTGTCAGTCTGTCGAAAATAAGTCAGGAGTATAACCGAAGAGCCACGATAATCGGAAGTCTTCGCGCTGGAGGTCAGCACGAGAGATTATTCAATTCTGTCGATATCTGAAATCAACTGTGTATGTGGTTGTTACTAAGTACAAAGCTCAAGAACTGTTAGGTGAAGGTTCAAGTACATCGGCAAGAAAGTGGCACTCAAAAGAACACACCGTGAGAACCCCTGAAATCACCAAAAGGACTGAAGAGCTGATTCTAGAAGAACCAGGGCTATCGTTACGAAAACGGGACTACTGTGAATGTGAGCGAGTCTACTGTGCGGAGAATCGTTGAGGAGGACCTTCGATACTATTCTTACTATAGAGGTATAGGACATTAAGAGTGGTGGCAAAAAAGCAGTCTGTCTCGAGGTCACCCATATACACAAATTACTCCAATGCAACGAAATATCTTTCGGGGGGTAGATCAGTTGCTCGTTTTGGGAGCATTAACTTGGCGCGCAAATTTCAAAACTAGCGCATCAGAACCGCAAGAAAACTAATTTTCGAAGAAATATTCTTTGAGTGACAAAAAAATTTTGAAAGACGTAATACACTTTTTTGTAGAATCATATCAATCATTCCTTATACAAAGCAACAAAACTCAACTATAACACAAATGATGAAAATGTTCAGTGCTGGCAACACTTCCCCAACGAAGCAGCAATAAGTTTACCATAACAAGCTCATACTTCAATCAACTTATCCTTTGAATTTCGCTCTCATTGGAGGATTTCATCGAAAGTTTCAGCGGTTAAACGTTGTTTGAGGCTACCATCCGAAAAATGTTCAAAACTCGGAAAATTTAGAAATTGGTTTCTTACTTTTATCGCATATGCTTTGCATATGAATACGTTGTTTGAAGCATCTGTTGGTGCAATATTTACGAAAATGGCTAATGCTGGTTACCGTGTGTCAGCAGCAGAGCAAAATATGTACAAAATCTGCTTCACGTTGAGCTAAACCCAACCAGGAAATTTCGTTTTGATTGAACCACTGCGCTGGAAGTAATGCGGGTGAAAAGAATTTTAGGGTTTCCACCCTCGAAACTTTTCAAATTTTTAAAGCGTTAATATTTGTTGTTAATTTTCAGTGCAGGATTATTCCCATTTGCAAATCTAATGACATAATCGCTCAGTAAAGAAATTCCACAAAATTACAAAAATTGTCATAGCTGGCAGCCCTTTCATGATTTTTGTATGAAATTCCTATGACATTTAGTTCGCGTTAAGATCCATTTACTTCATGACCTTCGGTTTGATTACTGCACAGAACCGGAAGTTATACGGAAAAAAACTTTATTTTGCTGAGCAAATTTGCAAGATTTATGAGACAAAAATCACCAAAGCTGGCAACTTTAATTTAATTTTTTCAAATGTTGCTTGAAGTAAGACCCAAGTACTGTGTGAATTTTGTTGAAATCTGGCGGCTAAATCGGAAGTTAAAGGCCAAAAACCGGTTTTGTTTTCTCAGTGATTTTTCAAGATGGACTACTGCTGCAGGGTTGTCCGCATATCAAAATCTTGTAAATTTCATTATGATCGGAAGATCCGGTCGTCAGTTCTCGTGAACAGAACTTTCGAGTGCTGAAAATAGAGGTAATTTGATGATGGGTTGCCGTTCTTGTGTAAATCGGAATTTTAAAGAAAAATTTTAGTTTAAGGTGATGCACAAAGGTCAAAGTTTATCTAGAATTTGAATTTTTTGTCAAAATCGAACATTTTTCAGGAGGGTCAATGATTTGAAGGATGTTTTTTCAGGAGCCTGCCGTAGCTACAGCGTTAACAGCACTGTTTTTTCTTTCACTTACAATTTCACGAATAAAAAAAACGCGAAGAAACAATTCAATAATTTATTTTCAATTTCACTTATGTAACACAATTCAAATGTGCGAAAAAAATTCGAAAGTGTAATGCGGACAAAGCGAAAAAAAAATACGATAAAATCAATGCAAAAAGTAGCGACTCAAACCAAAATTTTACTAACAAAAGAGAGCACGAGCAACTAACTGGTACTTTCTTTTATATCGATGAAAATTTCGGTACATTTTTACTGTTTACTGAACTACTATTAACTTGGTCAAATTTCATAAAAGAATACAGCATTAACTTTCAATATATCAGCTGACTAGAATTTTGCCGATTTCACTGGAATGGTTGGGCGATGTCATGCTGACAGTCAGTCTGCTGTCATCCAACATTCAGGTGAGTAAACAACATCGGAAACTTTCATATTGATATTAATTTCATTTTAGGTCGCTTCAACATACTCCCCCCGATGGTCCGCCAGGATCAGAATCAACGCCTGTAAATAGAGCTTGAATAACCTTTCATATTGATATTCAATTACCAATCCGAGGTTTCTTGTCGAAGTTCTGTCATGAACAATCCGATGGTTTTAAATCCTTTTATTTGTTAAGGGATACGATATGTTGATATTGCTTGTGGCATTTCCTCCTTACAAGTAAACAACATATCCAGTGACTAGGGGTTATTTATGTGGCGCCCCGACTCGCCAATCTCGAACGTTGTAAGTAATACCGGGTGGAATGGGAATAGGAAATGGATGAGGATTATGATAATAACGAGAAGTGAATTCAAATAACTTTACTTGGTCAACGAAGATTCAATAGTATTTACATAGTAATAATGTTGGCTTCTAATTCATCGACTTCCAATTTCATAATTCATTATATCTAATTCATTATTGTCGATTATTCATATACTATAATTCAATTCAATGTTCTATTGGTTGGGCTTTTTCTATGGGCAACAAGGCGATTTTAGCAATGGGCCGACCTAATTCCTGGTTGGCTGTGCGAATTGTTACTACTCTGGTTAGTCCATCTTTCCCAGGGTGTAATTTTACAATTCGGCCCATAGGCCATTTGTATGATAGCAAACGATCATCTTTTACTAAAACCAAATCGTTAATTTCGACGTTTGGGCAGCGGCGATTCCATTTGGTTGTTTGTTGCAGTCTGGTTATGTATTCCATCGACCAATTTTTCCAAAAATTCTGTGTTATTCGTTGTGTTAATTGCCAGCGATCCAATCGATTGAGTTTTATGTCCATGAAATTGTCCTCTGGCACTGCTAATAACGCGGCTCCTATCAAAAAATGTCCAGGTGTTAAGGCGTTTAAATCATTAGGATCGTTCGTCAGCGGGCAGAGAGGTCGTGAATTCAGGCATGCTTCTATTTTGGTCAGGACTGTGTGAAATTCTTCGAAGGTCAACCCTGCAGTCCCAACAATTCTTCTCAAGTGATGCTTTGTAGACTTGACTCCGGCTTCCTACAATCCACCAAAATGTGGAGCTGACGGGGGATTAAAATGCCAAGTAATGCCTTCATTAGAAAGTTCCTGTGCCAATGTTTTGTTTCGTTCAATCGTTTGCTTCAATTCTTTGTTGGCTCCAACGAAATTTGTACCGCAATCACTATATAGGTGACTACATAGTCCGCGTCGGCTTACGAAGCGTCGGAAAGCAGCTAAAAAACATTGTGTAGACAAATCGCCAACTAATTCCAAGTGGATTGCTTTCACAGCCAGACACACAAATATTGCCACGTAACCCTTGGATGATCATGAACCTCTTCCTTTAGATATCTTGATATCAACTGGCCCGCAATAATCAACACCACAATGCGTGAATGGTCTGGAAGGAGTAATTCTTTGTTCTGGCAGATTACCCATCAATTGTGTTCTCGTTTGTGCCTTTTGTTTGTAACACACAATGCATTTCTGTATGAAGTGTCGAATTACGTTTCTTCCATCAATGATCCAGTATTTTTGTTTAATTATGTTTAACGTGAGTTGCACTCCTCCATGCAACGTAAGCAAATGATAATTCGAGCAAATGAGTGGTAAAAGCTTACTCCTTTTTGAGATAATTATCGGATATTTCATATCATAAGGAAGATCGGCGGTTGCAAGTCGACCACCAACTCGCAAGATTCCGTTTGCGTCTAAGAAGGGGTTCAATTTCAATAAATGACATTTATTATCGATAGGCCGTTTATGTCTTAAAAAGTCAATTTCTGCTTGATAATCCGTTTGTTGCGAGTATTTAATCCAAAATTTTAAAGTCAAGTCAAGCTCTTTTGTACTTAAATGTGAGGATATGTTACGACTTCCCTTTACTAGTGATATGAATCGAAAGCAATAAGCGGTAATTCGGACGAGCCGTGTCAATGACGAATACTTGGTCAACGACGAGTCCGAAAATTGTGCTTCTGAATGAGATGCTAATAAGCTCATTATTGATTTTTTCCTCTTTCTGTTACGCATGCTGGCAGAGACGGTTTAACAGGCCAATTTTCTCTTTGCTGCTTCAACCATTCAGGTCCATTCCACCACAGTTTGCTTTCGATGAGTTGCTTGGGAAAAACACCGCGTGATGCCTTATCTGCTGGATTCTGCTCCGACGGTACATAGTTCCATGGAATATCCTTGACCACCTCATGAATCTGTGTAGTTCGATTAGCTACAAAAGTTGTCCAAGTTGATGGATGCTTGGCCAACCATGCCAAAACGATGGTTGAATCAGTCCATAAATATACCCCTGATACGTTTAAATTTAGTGATTGTGTAATCCGATGTACAGTTTTAGCCAGCAAGAGCACTCCACATAATTCCAAACGTGGAATTGAAATAGCTTTAACCGGTGCTACCTTCGTTTTGGCTAATAGTAGTGAAGATGTATTGTTTGTTTGAGTCCGTGTAACGAAATAAACGACTGCCGCATACGCTTTCTGCGAGGCATCACTAAAACCATGCAATTCGATAATATCATTAGTTTAATTTTTTAACCATCTAGGTATTCTGATATTTTGTAAAGTTTCCAAATCTGATTTGAAAGTGTGCCATCTACCTGCTATGTCAGTAGGAACGTTTTCATCCCAAGTTATCCCACCTAACCATAATGCATCAATATTTTGGCTACGACAACGATCAATATTTTGGCTACGACAACGACTGGGGATATCCATCCGAGGGGATCATACAGTCTCGCTATGTCAGATAGTATTTTCCGTTTTGTATATATATCATCATTCATATCAATGTTTATCTTGTATGCAAATTCATCCGTGTTTGGATACCATATAATGCCAAGTGTTTTGAGACCCTGATCGAGATTCATATCTAGGATTGGAAGGGTTTCACGGTCCTCCAAAGGAATATCACACAGGAGTTGTTCATGATTGGATGCCCATTTCCGTAGTTTAAAACCTGCCGAGCTTAATAACGATCTTAATTCATTTCTTTTAGCGAGGGCCAGGTCCAAACTGGGTCCACCGGACAAAAGATCGTCTACATAAAATTCTTCCATGATTGCCTTGTGTGCCATGACAAACGAGGACTGTGAATCTTCCGCAAGTTTTTTGAGAGTACGGATGGCTAAAAATGGTGCACAAGCTAAAAATGGATGGCTAAAAATGGTGCACACCAAAAGTAACTGTCGTCAAGCAATAGTCATGGATTGCTTCGTGAGGACTATTTCGCCAAACAATGCGTTGTATATTAGAATCTTCTGGATGTATACGAATTTGGCGGTACATTTTTTCAATATCTGCTATAAATACGAATTGTAAATACCTACATTTTAGCAAGATGGTATAGAAGCTATTTTGAAGAGAAGTACCAGCATAGAGTGCTTCATTAAGAGAAATTCCATTACTTGTTTTTCGCGATGCATCAAAAACTACTCGAGCTCGTGTACTGCTGCTTTCTTTGTATACCACATGATGAGGGAGGTAATTACTTTTGCATTTAGCAACTCCGTTATTGTCAGCTTGTAATTCAATACTGTCACCAACTTCACGCATATGATTCAACTTCGAATATTCCCGAATGCACTTTGAATATTCAGAGTACAATTCTGGATTCTTTGCAATCAAATCAGTTAATGAAGGAAGTGTTGCCTTTTGTACATGTTCCTGTTCCCATTGTTGTCTCGTAGACGGAGGTAACCTTTGCGTGATTATATGCACCAACATAGCATGCCATAAATTTTCTATCCCCATGTTTTCAATGGCCTGAACACATTCCATCATTTTATCAAGCAAACTTTTAAGAGAAGATGCTGACTTATTAGCATTTGAAATGGAAAACAAACGTTTAAATTGCGTGCTCAGTAAAACATTCACGTTATCATACCTGCCGTTTAATACACGCCAGGCAATGTCGTAGTTTGCTTCAGTGACTGCATATTGACGAAGCAGTCCTTCAGCTTCAACTTCAAATAGTGCAGCTTTTGCACCTTCGACATGTTTGTGCGATTGTGGATGAGGGATTGAAACAGATCACGAAACGGTATCCATGACTCATAATTACCATGGAATTTTGGCAAAGAAATACGAGGTAACTTAATGTTTTCAAAATGTGGATCCGATTCCTGTGCTCCGTGGTCCAAAACTGTCTTTCTTCTTTGTACATTTTTTCCATCCTGAATGATTTCTGAATCCATCTGTTCTGCCGATCCTTTATCTGCTGTTTGCTGCTCTGCTGCCCGCTGTTTAGCGATTGCTTCTCTTAACTGCTCTTCCACTTCAGATGCGAACTTCAGCTGTACCTCATCGAATTGAATATATACTTCATTCGAAAAATATTCTAAATTCAGTTCAGTTTCATCTTCCTTTAACAACAATAGTATTTTGGAATGGTTTTCGTTGAAAAGATCATAACTAACTTTCAATCTTTCTTTGATCTTTCCACAATAAGAAACCGTTTTGCGAGTTGAGAAATCTTTCTTATAATTGGAACGAAGCCTGTTCAATTGAATTAAGGTTAACTTTTGTTGCACAAATAAATTCTCCATTTTCAAGTGGACTAAATAAATGATACGTGGTGCACTTAATATATTGAAAATATTCCGACCACAAGCTCACAGGCTACAACACGACCCAATGCAATATTCAATATAAAACCAATGCAGTGTTAGCTGACAAAGTGCTTAATATAGCTTTCGAATAAGACACAAGTTCGCAGTTTATTGCTTAATACAACGACAAAACAACTGCCAAATATCACTTTCTACAGAATGCCCAATGAATTTCAAATAATGCCCAATAGAAATTTTAATTCATTCACACATTGCCCAATTCACTCTCAAATTCACAAAATATATTCTTGTATTTTGCAATTGCAATCAATTTATTTACGCATTGCCCAATTCACTCTTGAATTCACAAAAAATATTCTGGTATCTTGTAATTGCAATCAAATATACGAACAAAAGTATATAGATATAAAGGATAAAAGGAAAAAAGGAATTCGACTTACCCCGGCTTACAGGAACCACACTTAACAATCGAAAATTTCCCGTTTATACCCGAAATCGCGTCCGCGCTAATTTATTCAAATAATCACTAATGAATTCACTTCCAAACTTTAATAAGATTTAAGTCACTTTTAATAATTGTTTCTTTCAATTTGCACGAAACGAACTGAATTTTTCAATCACTATCCGGTTCGAAGGACCAAATATGTTTTGTCTTTCACTTACATTTTCACGAATAAAAAAAACGCGAAGAAACAATTCAATAATTTTTTTTCAATTTCACTTATGTAACACAATTCAAATGTGCGAAAAAAATGCGAAAGTATAATGCGAACAAAGCGAAAAAGAAATACGAAAAAATCAATGCAAAAAGTAGCGACTCAAACCAAAATTTTACTAACAAAAGAGAGCACGAGCAACTAACTGGTACTTTCTTTTATATCGATGAAAATTTCGGTACATTTTTACTGTTTACTGAACTACTATTAACTTGGTCAAATTTCATAAAAGAATACAGCATTAACTTTCAATATATCAGCTGACTAGAATTTTGCCGATTTCACTGGAATGGTTGGGCGATGTCATGCTGACAGTCAGTCTGCTGTCATCCAACATTCAGGTGAGTAAACAACATCGGAAACTTTCATATTGATATTAATTTCATTTTAGGTCGCTTCAACATACTCCCCCCGATGGTCCGCCAGGATCAGAATCAACGCCTGTAAATAGAGCTTGAATAACCTTTCATATTGATATTCAATTACCAATCCGAGGTTTCTTGTCGAAGTTCTGTCATGAACAATCCGATGGTTTTAAATCCTTTTATTTGTTAAGGGATACGATATGTTGATATTACTTGTGGCATTTCCTCCTTACAAGTAAACAACATATCCAGTGACTAGGGGTTATTTATGTGGCGCCCCGACTCGCCAATCTCGAACGTTGTAAGTAATACCGGGTGGAATGGGAATAGGAAATGGATGAGGATTATGATAATAACGAGAAGTGAATTCAAATAACTTTACTTGGTCAACGAAGATTCAATAGTATTTACATAGTAATAATGTTGGCTTCTAATTCATCGACTTCCAATTTCATAATTCATTATATCTAATTCATTATTGTCGATTATTCATATACTATAATTCAATTCAATGTTCTATTGGTTGGGCTTTTTCTATGGGCAACAAGGCGATTTTAGCAATGGGCCGACCTAATTCCTGGTTGGCTGTGCGAATTGTTACTACTCTGGTTAGTCCATCTTTCCCAGGGTGTAATTTTACAATTCGGCCCATAGGCCATTTGTATGATAGCAAACGATCATCTTTTACTAAAACCAAATCGTTAATTTCGACGTTTGGGCAGCGGCGATTCCATTTGGTTGTTTGTTGCAGTCTGGTTATGTATTCCATCGACCAATTTTTCCAAAAATTCTGTGTTATTCGTTGTGTTAATTGCCAGCGATCCAATCGATTGAGTTTTATGTCCATGAAATTGTCCTCTGGCACTGCTAATAACGCGGCTCCTATCAAAAAATGTCCAGGTGTTAAGGCGTTTAAATCATTAGGATCGTTCGTCAGCGGGCAGAGAGGTCGTGAATTCAGGCATGCTTCTATTTTGGTCAGGACTGTGTGAAATTCTTCGAAGGTCAACCCTGCAGTCCCAACAATTCTTCTCAAGTGATGCTTTGTAGACTTGACTCCGGCTTCCTACAATCCACCAAAATGTGGAGCTGACGGGGGATTAAAATGCCAAGTAATGCCTTCATTAGAAAGTTCCTGTGCCAATGTTTTGTTTCGTTCAATCGTTTGCTTCAATTCTTTGTTGGCTCCAACGAAATTTGTACCGCAATCACTATATAGGTGACTACATAGTCCACGTCGGCTTACGAAGCGTCGGAAAGCAGCTAAAAAACATTGTGTAGACAAATCGCCAACTAATTCCAAGTGGATTGCTTTCACAGCCAGACACACAAATATTGCCACGTAACCCTTGGATGATCATGAACCTCTTCCTTTAGATATCTTGATATCAACTGGCCCGCAATAATCAACACCACAATGCGTGAATGGTCTGGAAGGAGTAATTCTTTGTTCTGGCAGATTACCCATCAATTGTGTTCTCGTTTGTGCCTTTTGTTTGTAACACACAATGCATTTCTGTATGAAGTGTCGAATTACGTTTCTTCCATCAATGATCCAGTATTTTTGTTTAATTATGTTTAACGTGAGTTGCACTCCTCCATGCAACGTAAGCAAATGATAATTCGAGCAAATGAGTGGTAAAAGCTTACTCCTTTTTGAGATAATTATCGGATATTTCATATCATAAGGAAGATCGGCGGTTGCAAGTCGACCACCAACTCGCAAGATTCCGTTTGCGTCTAAGAAGGGGTTCAATTTCAATAAATGACATTTATTATCGATAGGCCGTTTATGTCTTAAAAAGTCAATTTCTGCTTGATAATCCGTTTGTTGCGAGTATTTAATCCAAAATTTTAAAGTCAAGTCAAGCTCTTTTGTACTTAAATGTGAGGATATGTTACGACTTCCCTTTACTAGTGATATGAATCGAAAGCAATAAGCGGTAATTCGGACGAGCCGTGTCAATGACGAATACTTGGTCAACGACGAGTCCGAAAATTGTGCTTCTGAATGAGATGCTAATAAGCTCATTATTGATTTTTTCCTCTTTCTGTTACGCATGCTGGCAGAGACGGTTTAACAGGCCAATTTTCTCTTTGCTGCTTCAACCATTCAGGTCCATTCCACCACAGTTTGCTTTCGATGAGTTGCTTGGGAAAAACACCGCGTGATGCCTTATCTGCTGGATTCTGCTCCGACGGTACATAGTTCCATGGAATATCCTTGACCACCTCATGAATCTGTGTAGTTCGATTAGCTACAAAAGTTGTCCAAGTTGATGGATGCTTGGCCAACCATGCCAAAACGATGGTTGAATCAGTCCATAAATATACCCCTGATACGTTTAAATTTAGTGATTGTGTAATCCGATGTACAGTTTTAGCCAGCAAGAGCGCTCCACATAATTCCAAACGTGGAATTGAAATAGCTTTAACCGGTGCTACCTTCGTTTTGGCTAATAGTAGTGAAGATGTATTGTTTGTTTGAGTCCGTGTAACGAAATAAACGACTGCCGCATACGCTTTCTGCGAGGCATCACTAAAACCATGCAATTCGATAATATCATTAGTTTAATTTTTTAACCATCTAGGTATTCTGATATTTTGTAAAGTTTCCAAATCTGATTTGAAAGTGTGCCATCTACCTGCTATGTCAGTAGGAACGTTTTCATCCCAAGTTATCCCATCTAACCATAATGCATCAATATTTTGGCTACGACAACGATCAATATTTTGGCTACGACAACGACTGGGGATATCCATCCGAGGGGATCATACAGTCTCGCTATGTCAGATAGTATTTTCCGTTTTGTATATATATCATCATTCATATCAATGTTTATCTTGTATGCAAATTCATCCGTGTTTGGATACCATATAATGCCAAGTGTTTTGAGACCCTGATCGAGATTCATATCTAGGATTGGAAGGGTTTCACGGTCCTCCAAAGGAATATCACACAGGAGTTGTTCATGATTGGATGCCCATTTCCGTAGTTTAAAACCTGCCGAGCTTAATAACGATCTTAATTCATTTCTTTTAGCGAGGGCCAGGTCCAAACTGGGTCCACCGGACAAAAGATCGTCTACATAAAATTCTTCCATGATTGCCTTGTGTGCCATGACAAACGAGGACTGTGAATCTTCCGCAAGTTTTTTGAGAGTACGGATGGCTAAAAATGGTGCACAAGCTAAAAATGGATGGCTAAAAATGGTGCACACCAAAAGTAACTGTCGTCAAGCAATAGTCATGGATTGCTTCTTGAGGACTATTTCGCCAAACAATGCGTTGTATATTAGAATCTTCTGGATGTATACGAATTTGGCGGTACATTTTTTCAATATCTGCTATAAATACGAATTGTAAATACCTACATTTTAGCAAGATGGTATAGAAGCTATTTTGAAGAGAAGTACCAGCATAGAGTGCTTCATTAAGAGAAATTCCATTACTTGTTTTTCGCGATGCATCAAAAACTACTCGAGCTCGTGTACTGCTGCTTTCTTTGTATACCACATGATGAGGGAGGTAATTACTTTTGCATTTAGCAACTCCGTTATTGTCAGCTTGTAATTCAATACTGTCACCAACTTCACGCATATGATTCAACTTCGAATATTCCCGAATGCACTTTGAATATTCAGAGTACAATTCTGGATTCTTTGCAATCAAATCAGTTAATGAAGGAAGTGTTGCCTTTTGTACATGTTCCTGTTCCCATTGTTGTCTCGTAGACGGAGGTAACCTTTGCGTGATTATATGCACCAACATAGCATGCCATAAATTTTCTATCCCCATGTTTTCAATGGCCTGAACACATTCCATCATTTTATCAAGCAAACTTTTAAGAGAAGATGCTGACTTATTAGCATTTGAAATGGAAAACAAACGTTTAAATTGCGTGCTCAGTAAAACATTCACGTTATCATACCTGCCGTTTAATACACGCCAGGCAATGTCGTAGTTTGCTTCAGTGACTGCATATTGACGAAGCAGTCCTTCAGCTTCAACTTCAAATAGTGCAGCTTTTGCACCTTCGACATGTTTGTGCGATTGTGGATGAGGGATTGAAACAGATCACGAAACGGTATCCATGACTCATAATTACCATGGAATTTTGGCAAAGAAATACGAGGTAACTTAATGTTTTCAAAATGTGGATCCGATTCCTGTGCTCCGTGGTCCAAAACTGTCTTTCTTCTTTGTACATTTTTTCCATCCTGAATGATTTCTGAATCCATCTGTTCTGCCGATCCTTTATCTGCTGTTTGCTGCTCTGCTGCCCGCTGTTTAGCGATTGCTTCTCTTAACTGCTCTTCCACTTCAGATGCGAACTTCAGCTGTACCTCATCGAATTGAATATATACTTCATTCGAAAAATATTCTAAATTCAGTTCAGTTTCATCTTCCTTTAACAACAATAGTATTTTGGAATGGTTTTCGTTGAAAAGATCATAACTAACTTTCAATCTTTCTTTGATCTTTCCACAATAAGAAACCGTTTTGCGAGTTGAGAAATCTTTCTTATAATTGGAACGAAGCCTGTTCAATTGAATTAAGGTTAACTTTTGTTGCACAAATAAATTCTCCATTTTCAAGTGGACTAAATAAATGATACGTGGTGCACTTAATATATTGAAAATATTCCGACCACAAGCTCACAGGCTACAACACGACCCAATGCAATATTCAATATAAAACCAATGCAGTGTTAGCTGACAAAGTGCTTAATATAGCTTTCGAATAAGACACAAGTTCGCAGTTTATTGCTTAATACAACGACAAAACAACTGCCAAATATCACTTTCTACAGAATGCCCAATGAATTTCAAATAATGCCCAATAGAAATTTTAATTCATTCACACATTGCCCAATTCACTCTCAAATTCACAAAATATATTCTTGTATTTTGCAATTGCAATCAATTTATTTACGCATTGCCCAATTCACTCTTGAATTCACAAAAAATATTCTGGTATCTTGTAATTGCAATCAAATATACGAACAAAAGTATATAGATATAAAGGATAAAAGGAAAAAAGGAATTCGACTTACCCCGGCTTACAGGAACCACACTTAACAATCGAAAATTTCCCGTTTATACCCGAAATCGCGTCCGCGCTAATTTATTCAAATAATCACTAATGAATTCACTTCCAAACTTTAATAAGATTTAAGTCACTTTTAATAATTGTTTCTTTCAATTTGCACGAAACGAACTGAATTTTTCAATCACTATCCGGTTCGAAGGACCAAATATGTTTTGTCTTTCACTTACATTTTCACGAATAAAAAAAACGCGAAGAAACAATTCAATAATTTTTTTTCAATTTCACTTATGTAACACAATTCAAATGTGCGAAAAAAATGCGAAAGTATAATGCGAACAAAGCG
>OX376372.1:117519357-117570667 GCA_947369275.1 Nemotelus nigrinus | reverse complement strand
AGAACGTAGATGTATACAGTAGGTAGGTCCGTGAAATTCAGATATCCTAAACATTTTGACAGCAGCGAGCGTTTTAGTGAATTTTGAGGTACTCCCATATTTCCAAGCAGTGTAAATTTTTGTTACAAAAAAGTATTGGGAATGAAAACTAATTATGTTCTTAGCTTGTTTATGATAAAGAATTGAAAATTTTGAGCCATGTGTGGGTGCTTAGTGCCTAAAAGTAGGCGAGGACTTTTTTTTTCAAAGTTTGATTTGTCATTACTTCTGACAAAAACATTGGATAATCGTGAAATTCGCAAAGCTAATTGACGGTGGCTAAGATTTAACACACATGGATTTTCAAGATAGTGCAAGTAAATCTGTAGCTACGGCAAGATCCTGAAAAAAAATCCTTCAAATTATTGCCCTTCCTCAAAAATTTTTGATTTTTGACAAAAAATTCAAATCATTGATAAATTTTAAACTTTGTCCATCATGTCAAATTGAAATTTTGAAAATTCCAATTTGCACAAGAACGGCAACCCATCACCAAATTACCTCTATATTCAGCACTCGAAAGTTCTGTTCACGAGAACTAACGACCGGACTATCCGATCATAATGAAATTTACAGAACATGTTGGTATTAGCTAGGACCAGGTCCGATTAAAGTGATTTTGAAACGCGGGCAAACCAGTGGCAGTGGTACCATCTTGAAAAATCACTGAGAAAAAAAACCGCTTTTTGGCCTATAACATCCGATTCAGCTATCAAATTTCAACAAAATTCATGCGGTACTTAGACTTTACTTTATGTAACATTTGGTGAAAATTTGGTTGAAAAATTAGAATAGGGCTGCCAGCTATGGTGATTTTTGTCTCACTAAATCTTGCAAATATGGTCAGCAAAGTGAAACTTTTTTCCCTATAACTTCCGGTCCAGTGTAGAAATCAAAACGAAGTTAATGCAGTAAATGGACCTTAATGTGAAGTAAATGTCGTACATATTTCGTACAAAAATCATGAAAATGCTGCCAGCTACGAACATTTTTGCAATTTTGTGGAATTTCTTTACTGAGCGATTATGTCATCAGATTTGCAAATGGGAATGATCCTGCAATGAAAATTAGCCACAATTGTTAACGCTTTAAAAATTTGAAAAGTTTTGAGTGTGGTAACCCTAAAATTCTTTTCACCCGTATAACTTAGTTACTATTACTTAATAGCGCAGTGATTCAATCGAAACGAAATTTACTGGTTGGGTTTAACTTAACGTGAAGCAGATTTGGTATATATTTTACTTTGCTTCTGACACAGGGTAACCAGCATTAGCCATTTTCATAAATATTGCACCAACATATGATTCAAATTACGTTCTCATATGCAAAGTATTTGCGATAAAAATAAGAAACCAATTTTTAAATTTTCCGAGTTTTGAACATTTTTCGGATGGCAGCCTCAAACAATGTTGAACCGCTGAAACTTTCGATGAAATCCTCCGATGAGAACGAAATTCAAAGGATAAGTTGATTGAAGTATGATCTTTTTATGGTAAACTTATAGCTTCTTCGTTGGGAAAGTGTTGCCAGCACTGAACATTTTCATCATTTGTGTTATAGTTTAGTTTTGTTGCTTAGGATAAGGAATGGTTTATATGATTCTACAAAAAAGTGTATTACGTCTTTCCACATTTTTTTGTCACTCAAAGACAATTTCTTCGAAAATTAGTTTTCTAGCGATTCTGATGCGCTAGACTTTTTTTAGCATCAAAAACTTCTGTTTACGGAAGATCACGACCCAATAACAAGATACAGTTGAAATCTACATAATGTATTGTTCTTAAGTACGACAAAGTCTGATAGAAGCAATTTTGAAATTTGGGGAATTCTGTGCCAGTGGTGCCATCTTGAAAATTAGCCAGGAAAAATAACTGCTTTTGGTCTCATAAATTCTGATTTGATCATCAGATTTTGACTTAATTCACTTAAAAGCTGAATCTTACTCCAAACCACGTTTGGTAGAAATTTGGTTGAAAAATTAGGTTCGCTCAGGAAAATAAAGCTTTTCCCCCCATAGATTCCAGTGCAGTCGTGGAATTATAACGAAATTCATATGGCAAAATATTTTTTTTTTTTTTAGACAGTACTCAGCAAAAATATTGTTGGAAAAACAATGATAGGGTTGCCAGTTATGGTTGGGTTTGCATTTTTTTTTCAAATCTTTACTAATTGATTTTATCATAAAATCTTCAAATGATAATGATCTCGTAGAGAAAATAAACAACAAATATAACGATCTAGGAAATTTGAAAACTTTTGCGGGTGGTAGCTTTTAATTTTTTTGGAACCCTATAACTTCCAATACAGTCATCGGATCAATACGAAATTCGAAGAGTTGAGGCAGATGTTACATATTTTTGGCTTCGGTGCTGGCAAGGGGCTGCCAGCACGAAGCGTTTTTGCTATTTTCGTACCAATAAATGTTAACATTAAGTATTCACATCGCAAATAATTGTAATGAAAATAAGTAAACAATTTTTCAATTTTCTGAGGTCTGGGCATTTTTCGGATGGCAGCCTCAAACATTTTTCTATCGCTGTAACTTTTGATGAAGTCATGGAAATGAAATTGGCTTAGGGTATATTAATACTAAGGATGTGGTGGTCTGAAGGAAGAGAAGTAGCTAGTGGTTGTGACCTTAAGTAGCAAGTGGTAGAATTCACACTCTAAATCTGCACAGATCTCTTACTGTTCTTCGATCATAAGTGTTTCTAGCGGTTTTGACACGCTAATGGATGTTTAATTTTATATGTATGATAATGAAACCTTTTATTATGTATTTTTGTGTAAAAAAACTGTAAGCAGTTGTGTAAAAAAGAATAAGCAAAAAACTAATTATAATACGAACTTTGCCAGGGTAGTTCTTTGTGATGCGGCAACGTCAGAATAGGTTGAAAAATTGAATAAATACCATACTACTACCAAAGTGTTGAAACTGCAAGATATAAAAACTCTTTTTTTTTAATCTATAAATTTCTGCTTACTACTATTCTACTTATGTTTAGACATAAATACTTTTTTAAGACATTTTCACAGATGCTTTTACTGAACTGAACTGAATGCGAGACTTTTTTGACAAAAGGTGTCACGGTCGGAAAAACAGATAGCATGCGCGCATTAAAATCAAGAGAAAAAAAAATCCCCTCCTCCGCCCTTACAAGGAAACGAGGGTGGAGGGTGGAGGGTGGCCAATCGCCGAAGATTAGTTCACCATAAATTTTTAGGATAAGGTAAGGGTCACAAAGTTAGGTTGAAGGACAATCGCGGCGAAGACGATTCCCCTACAAAGCTGTCGAGACCAACGCCAAACCGATTCAAAACTGTACTACTGTCGGAAATGAACGCGGAGAAGAATATATAGGAGTACTAACGGTGACTATTTAATGTTGTCCCTGTGGTGGTTGGATTTACTCTCGTCGATATTATACATCCTGGTGAGCTTCAGAAACGGCATGAACACTCGATTACCTACAATGATGAAACAATTCAATTTATTGTTTTTACGTTCTAACTCTTACAAAATCACACAAGAAAAGCACCAAAAAAAAGATTCCCAAGTAAGACTCCCGAGTTTGTTTACGTCGAAACCGGTCGTAACCTATACCAACATGATCTTTTCAAGTGACAGTTTTATTTGTAGTAAAATTTGTAGTAAAAGAAAAGTGATACTGCAATGGTACCAAAACTGGATGATGTAGGCGGTGGAAGTGTGGTAGATTGTATTGGAATGGAAAGATATGAATTTTCAAAGCAGACTGAGTATTTGAGTTCAAATACCCACAACGGTCAGTGAAAAGCCGCTTTAGCGGGAACAGAAAATTGGAACATGGAAAAATGGATAGTATCGGTCTTTTTGATTCTGACCGCTAAGGAGGATAGACGTGCTAAATGATATTTTAACTAGTGGTAACGAAATAACTTTGTATTCTCCTTCATGACCGGACTGATTGAACGAGTGAAGTGGAATTGGGAATTTATGATCAGCGATTTGTGGTAAATCGAGGGCTTTCGTGGAATTCAAGTTCTGGAGCATTAGAGCGAGGAAAAAATTTGCGATCGAGATGGAGGAGAGGCGTTGCGAAAAGCAGGAAATAGTAAGTTACTGCGATCCCGAGTAAGGAGTGCGAACTACAACTGGTGAATCGAAGTCGAATGGGCCCCAAAAAGCGAGCGATCATCTTCGACAGCAACAGAGAGCAAAAGAAAACCAGGTTAGATAGCTTTAAGGTTTAAAAGTGTAAAATTGAAAAAGCAAAAGAGTGTGTGTAGGTTAAGTGCAAACAACCCGACCGGGCAGAACGAAATAGCGACGTTTGTAGTTGGAAATTAGTGGATAATAAAATCATACGGATTAATGTTTATGAAAAAAAGTGAAATAATCTACCGCGATAAAAGGCGACTACGGGATAAACCCCAAAATCTGAAGAAATTCGCGAGGCCATTAATTTTCATTTCGAGGGCTATATTGCCGTTACCAAATTCTCGCTTCAGGGCGACGGAAGTGAGGTCAATTCCGGCAACGAAGCATGTGGCGCCAACCAACTCTGTTCCTTGTGAGCGATATCCATCCGGATTGGCCACGCCTGTTCTCATTAGGGAATGGGAGAGTGTTGGCGACGTTTCGTTTAATATTCGCCCAACGTTTCGCCCAACGTGGGGCCTAATAACGGTATAACGGGAAGTAACGGTTTAGGAAAATTTTAGCTTTACAGTCTCAAATTGAGGGAAGGTCTTAAAAATCCAAAAAAGGTTTGGATATATGCGCCGCGAGGGTTGATTTGATACATTATTAACAAAACATTATTAATATATTTTGTAAGCCAAATAGTCAAGCATATTTCTATTTGAAAGATTTTAAAATTGACATGTATTTATTTCTTGAGTTTTGAAGATACCGAGGTGGTGGGGCCGTAGGTGGCCCGTGCGGAAACCCGTTGTGAAACCCAGAATAAATGAAATGCGATGTTTCTAATTCAACGGTCAGTGCGAGACTGAACTTTATTCTCAATTAGATTCAAAATTTACAACACATGTGTGAAGCATTGCCAATACTAAATTATACAAGAATTCAAGAAATAAAGAAATAAAGAATTAAATGTTTGAAAGTTTATATCGTTGCCAACATTCCGCCGGCCAAGACCGCTCCGCGGTCTTCCACTAGGCGTACCAAACGTCGGACGTTTCGTTGGAATAATTTTCTTCCATCCGTAAGTGTTGCGACACGAACAAGTCCATCCAAACCTGGATGAAGCTGGACAACACGAGCAAGAGGCCATTTGGTTGCTGGTAGCTCCTCATTCCGTACCGCGACTATATCTCCAGCGTGAACATTTTCCCGGGCTTCTTTGCATTTATGCCTCTTCTGCAACAATAGTAAATATTCCTCGCGCCAGCATTCCCAGAATTCGTCAGCAACTCTTTGGATTCGCGCCCATTTATTAAGATAGTTATCCGGAACATTTCGATTGAATTTCTCTGGAATGGCTGTAAGCGGTCGTCCGATTAGTAGGTGCCCTGGTGTCAAGGGATCGATCTGGTCTGAGCTAACTGCATTCCCGCATAGCGGCCTGCTATTCAGGCAAGCTTCCACTAGTGTTAAAAGCGTGTAAAACTTCTCATAGTTCAGCGTGCGGTTGCGCAATACGACACTTAAATGCTTTTTCATGCACTTGATGTTGGCCTCCCACATTCCACCGAAATTCGGCGATAAAGGTAGCATGAATTTCCAACGTACTCCATTTTTAGCTGCAAAGCGTGCGCACGAATTCTCGAAGTCTTTAGAGCAAGGAAATGAATCCGTCAGCTTCAATTTGTTTTTTGCTCCAACAAAGTTTGTGCCTCGATCCGAAAACATTTCAGCAGGTTTCCCACGCCGCGATATAAACCTTTTGAAAGCTGCTAGGAATGTTTCTGTCGTGAGGTCAGATGCCAGCTCCAAATGAATCGCGCGAGTTAATGACTAACATTCTTATCCATGAGAAAATAAAGATAAGCACATGGCAGAAAATGCCAATGATAGCATTCAAAGTAAACAACATCGTAACATTATCTAAATATGGAAATATTGAATAAGCGATAACGTGAACATGAGACCATGCAAGCGTAAATATGATAACGCATATGAACTCATGGTATGAAGATAAGAATAGACGATAAGGAAAAGATATAAATACTGCATACGAGCATTGTAGCGGCATTCCTAATTCTTAGTTGTACCATGATTGTTACTTCTACTATAGTATCTGTCATGGACTAAAGAGCTATAAATAAAGGAATCATTTATTTGTTAACCAAGTATTTTATTCTTTATAAAGTATAGGTGAAGCAAGTAAATTAACTGGGGGCTCAACCGGGATACGAGGCAAGTATCCTGCATCATAAGCTGTAACAAGTGCCTGAATCAACCTTCTACAAGTACAACCGAATCTAAGGCACGTATCAGAAGCAAGGACGAACAGCGATCAAACTTGAAACTCGTATCCAGCCAAAAAATCTACAGCTATCTGACAAACACCACAAGGACCAGGAAATCCATAGCAGATTCAACCTATGGTGCATATCATCAGAAACTGAGAACGTCATACAACATTCCCGGACGGCAAAACAGAGGGAATCTCGACTGTGCAGAGCATTATCATCCGAAATCAAGGAAAGTTACCCTGCTACAGCAAACAACAACGAAGAAGAAAACAGGTTAGTACAAAACCCTACAAAATAAAGAAATCTATTACGAAGAAGTTATTGTGTGCAAACCGTGAATAATAAAGTGAATAATAGTGAAAAATAATATAGAGCGAATTAGTGCGTGATAGATCATAAGAAGAAGTGAAAATTGTAAAAAATTAAGGGTATTAAATACACCCGAGCAGAATTTTAAGAGAATTCGCTCCCTTCCACCATTTATGTGAGAAGGATAAATAACAAGTAAACTCATTGCAAAGAGTGACAGAATTTTAGGAGAATTCGTCACCACCCGTTCTTTATACGAGGTGGAAAATAAGAAAATAATTAAAAGAAAATACTGTAAACGCACGAAATAAAATTTTCTCGAAAACGAAAAAATTAATAAAAAAACTCTAGCGCACCTGAACCGCTACAAATACTAATGTTCGAAGAACAGTGGAAAAATCGTGCAGGTTTTGAGTGCATATTCCACCACATGTGCTGCTTATTACGGCCAAACTGTTTCAAATGCCACGTTTTACTTTGGTCTCTAGAATGCATTATAACTCATATGGTAGAAGGCTTCAGATATTACCACTGGCATGGGTTTCAAAGTTTATGAAAGAAAAACACTTGTTAATTATATTCGTTATCAGTTGCTTATTTCACCAAACTTTGAAAGCAGCATCTCATATAACATCAATGAAGAAAATGCTCAGTGTCTGCAGCACTGTAACTGAAGTTGGTGTTCGGGGCTGCGATCCGAAAAATTTGCAGAACTTAGGGAATTGAAACATCGGTTATTTATTTTCATTGTAAATGTTTCCGGTATGAATACTAACTGTAAGCATTTATTGATACAAAAGTAGCACAACCGACTCGTGCTGGCAACCTTTCGCCAGTATCAAAGCCAAGAATATATCACATCTGCTTCACGTTGTTTAGTTACATTCGAAGTTATAGGAGTATAAAGAAATTTACGGTTACCTGCAGCGAGTTTTTTCAAATGATCGAAAGCTTAATATTTGCTGTTTATTGTCACTACAATATCATTACCATTTGAAAATTCTACGATAAAACCGCTTAATAAAGATATTACAATAAAACACAAAACCAACAATAGCTGGCAACCCTATAGTGGCTTTTCAACCAAATTTGGTCTGAATAATGTTTATGACAGGTTTCATTAATTGTATGAAATTCGTATTGATTTCATGACTGCACTGGAAGTTATAGTGCAAAAAGTTTTATTTTCCTGAGCGAATTTTCAAAATCAAAGACACAAAAATTACCATAGCTGGCAGCACCAATAAAATTTTTCAACCAAATTTCCATCAAACAGAGATTAGAGTTAGGTTTAGCTACTGTGTCAATTTCATGAAAATCTGGTAACTTATTCACATTTCATAGGGCAAAAAGCAGTTTTTTTTCTTTGTAATTTTTCAAGATGGCACCACTGGCACAGAGTTGCCCACAATTCAAAATCGCTTCTATCAAATCTGGTCTTACTTAAGTCCAATGCATTCTGTAAATTTTAGCTGTATCTGATTATTGATTCGTGAGTTTCCGTGAACAGAAGTTTTTGATGCTAAAAATATAGGTTAACTGGGAGAGGGTTACCGTTCTTGTCCGACATGAAATTTATTTAGTTTTATTTTGAACGTGTAGATAAAACATAAGATTTATATACAGGTTGGTTTTATTGTAAGAAACGGACATTTTTTTGAATATTCGATGGTTTGAATGTTTTCACTTCCAAATTTTTTTTTTCAAAATGAAGACACCAAAATTATCATAGCCGGCAGCTCCAACCGAATTTTTCAACCAAACGTGGTTTAAAGTAAGGTCCAACTACTGTGTGAGTTTCATCAAAATCGAACGATTCAATCAGAATTTATAGGGCTAAAAACAGTTATCTTTTTTAGTGGTTTTTCAAGATGGCAACACTGGCACAAAATCGCCCGCATTTCAAAATCACTTCTATCAGACCTGGTCCTATTTAAGGCCAATACATTCTGTGAATTTCAAATAATTCTGCCCATCGGATCGTGAGTTTCCGTGAACAGAAGTTTTTGATGCTAAAAATATAGGTAAATTGGGCAAGGGTTACCAGGCGTGCCCGTTATACCATAAATTTTTTTTTTTTTGGTTATGTAAACAAAGCACAAGATGTACATATGAATGGCTTTTTTTTTGAAGAAACGGCATTTTTTCAAGAGAGACGATGATTTTGAGGTTTTCACTTTCAGTGCCTGCCCTAGCTACAGGGTTGCCAGCACGCTCATTAAAAGCTACACAAATCTACAACTAAATAATATCAATATGTTCTAAAAATTTCGTAATGATTGAATAGCTCTGTCAAAAGTTATCGAAATTTAAAAATTTTCAAATTTTCCCGTCCTCTTTTTAGGCACCCAGCGCACACATAGGGTTAAAAAATTCCAAAGCATTATCCGATTCATATGTAAAACACGTTAGAAATTTATTTCGTTAACTTTATTTTTGCGAAAATCATTTGTGCACGAAATAATAGGTATATTAAAAATATCACTTAAATGGCCGCCGGCGCCAAAAGGTTAACAATAACTGACATTTAAAGAGACCTGGACCTATTCTGCATATACACCAATGTATCCTGAAAGTTTCAGCTCAATCGGATGGCGCGTTCCCGAGATTATCTCACTGAAATTTTTTGTACATATATATATATATATATATATATATATATATATATATATATATATATATATATATATAGAAATATGAATTTTTGGCCGAATCGATTTTAATACTAATGTTCTTCGAACATTAGTAAAAATATAACAAAACGTAAATCAGCGAGCAATAAAATGGAGTTAACTCGCATTTCAGCAGAATGCGATGCATTAAAAACTCAAGTATTACAAATGCAATCAAAAATTGATGCACAGAACTTGAGGTTACAAGAGATGGAAGAAACGAACCTATCTAGTCCCATGAGTGACTATGAGGATCAATTATGTCAATACGACAGTTCCACACAAATTAATGTAAATATATTCAAGAATTTACATACCTTCTCAGGAACTGAGTCAGAATACAGACCTTGGAGAAAAATGGTCTTATTATTACACAACTCAGTCAAAACGTTTCAGAATACTAACATATATCGTGAAATATTATTAATCATACGCTCCAAAATAATCGGTTCAGCGACAGAGGTTCTAATAAACAATAACACGAAACAAAACTTCGATGCAATAATTGCGCAATTAGACCATACTTATGCCGACAAAAGACCCTTATACGTTTTAGAGAACGAAATGTCTGTTCTACGACAACAAACGTTTGAAGCGTTCCACAACAAAATAAACTTACAATTAAACCTTGTAATAGCTAAAGTCGAAATGACGTATCACAATGAAGATGCAATTAAGGCTCTAACGACCGAAATGGAATCAAAAGCCATTCGAACGTTTATCGCAGGCCTAAACAGCATAGCCACCAGGAACATGCTCTATGGACAAAATCCTAGAACACTGAGTGAAGCGTATGCAGCCGCCCAAACGATGTTCCATGACACGCAAGTCCATGGACTCGATAATCATTTCCATACAGGATATCGACCACGTCATATACCGTTTCAGCAGCATCACAGACATTACAACCCGCCGATAAATAGAAGAAATGATTTCCAGCCAAACAGAAATCGTTTCAATAACAATGAACAACGACCCGAACCGATGGAAGTAGATTCATCAAATCACTTCAGAAGAAATAATAATAATTTCAATAACAGATACAATCAATTTCATAATAATAATAACAACCTAAAACGAGAAAGAGAAATGTCTTCACAGAAATTCAGACACCCGCAAAAAATGCATCAAATGAATGAAACAAATCGTAACAATACTGAGTCGTTAATAAACAATATCCCAGATGAACGCGCAGAAATTGACGGGAGTAATTTTTTAGAATTTTGAAAGGCTTACCACACCTTAAATTAAAGACGCGATCGGATAGTAAGCCATTAGAAATTTTCATATTATTAGACTCAGGAAGTACTAATAATTATATAAATCCAAACATAAAATTAGAAAAAAATGTAAAACTAGATGTACCCATTGTAACTAAGACAATGCATGGGACTTCAAAAATCTTCTATAAAAGAATAATAAATATTTTAGGTGAAAACGTCACATTCTATGAATTAAATGCATTAAAAGAATACGATGGTATATTAGGATTTGATGGTTTATCAAAGTTACGAATAACCTTCGACTTAGCAAATTTTAACCTAAAGATCTTTACAAATAAGAAATCAGTAGACTCCCAAGAAATAAATTTTACAATTCATGATGAAACTTATACAAATAAAATTAGGGAAATTATGAGAAATAATTCGTATAACGAAACCTTACCCTTCACGACGACTATAGAGGCAACTATACGCACGAAAGACAATAACCCTATCTGGACAAAGCAATATCCTTACCCGTATAATAACAATCAATTTGTCAACGAGGAAATAAATAAACTATTACAGAATGGAATTATAAGGCCAAGTAAATCACCTTATAACTCTCCGGTCTGGATCGTACCAAAGAAAGGTACCGACGATAAAGGTAACCCTAAAAAGCGACTAGTGATAGACTTCCAAAAGTTGAATTCTAATACTATTACGGACAGATATCCTATCCCAGATGTCAATATGACAATACAAAATCTAGGGAGAGCAAAAGTCTTTTCGACGCTCGACCTCGAGTCAGGATTTCATCAGATTAAGATAAAAAAGGAAGACATTGAGAAAACTGCTTTTTCAATAAATGGAGCTAAATATGAATTCGTAAGAATGCCCTTTGGATTGAAAAACGCACCTTTGATATTCCAAAGATGTGTTGATGACATATTGCGACCATTCATAGGCAAGTTTGCTTATATTTACATCGACGATGTATTAATATACTCTTCCTCACCCGAAGAACATATTAAACATATCGAAATAATTATAACCGCATTAAAGAAAGCCAACATGAAGTTATCCGCAGAAAAGTCTCATTTCTTTAAATCCGAAGTCGAATATCTAGGTCACATAATACGACATAATAAAATAACTGTTGACCCAGCAAAGATAGAAACAATAAACGAATACCCAGTACCTACAAACCTAAAAGCATTAAGAGGATTCCTTGGATTAGCATCATATTACCGCAAATTCATAAGAAACTTTGCCCAAATAGCTAAACCACTGACTATCCATCTTCAAGGAGAAAACGCAACAATAGGCAAAAATAAAAGTAAAAATGCTATAATAAAACTAGATAAAGTAGCCATAGAAACTTTCGAAGAATTAAAAAGCAAACTACGAGAACAAATAGAGTTATACCAACCTGATTATTTGAAACCATTCGAATTAACAACGGATGCAAGCAACATTGCAATAGGAGCAGTGTTAAGCCAAGAACGGAAACCTATAACCTTTATATCACGAACTTTGAGCAAAACAGAGCAAAACTACTCGACTAACGAAAAAGAACTACTAGCTATAGTTTGGTCGCTACAAAAATTGCGCAATCACCTATACGGCATTGCAGATTTAACGATCTATACGGATCACCAATCTTTGATATATTCCATATCAAGCAAGAACCCAAATACGAAATTAAAGCGATGGAAAAACCTCATAGAGGAATATGGCGCAAAACTCGTACATAAGCCAGGAAACCAAAATGTAGTAGCAGATGCATTATCAAGACAAGAAGTAAATAATTCAACTGATCACAGTATACACTCAGAAGAAAGCTCTGGTACGGAACATATCAAAACCACATCAAAGCCAACGAATACATTTAAAAATCGAATAATATTAAGAGAAGGAAGTAATGAAAATGTAAAGCTTACTCAACCATTCCGGGGATATACCCAATGGGAAATCACATTTGCATCAATAAATTATGTGTTACGACAATTAAAAACGATACTAAATCCGAAAACAAAAACCGTATTTCATACAGATCTTGAAACATGGCACAAAGTAAAAGACCCAATATATCAGAATTACACCACATATAAGAAAGTATTCTCACAGAAATATCTCATCGACGAAACAGATGAAGGAAAACAAGCATACCTTATACGAAAAACACACGATAGAGCACATCGCAACATGAAAAATAATATAATTGAACTCCAAGCGAAACTTTTTTGGCCAGAAATGAAAAAACAAGCTCATCTATATGCAAAAAATTGTGAAAATTGTCATATAAACAAATATGAACGCCACCCGAAGAAACATATACTAGGAAGAACTCCTTTACCACAAAAACCAGGCACACATATCCAAGCAGACATTTTCCATATGAATAATCAAACATATATATCCTGCATCGACAGATTCTCTAAATATACGTACTTTCATTTTATACCCAACAAACTAAATATCCCCGAACATTTAAAACAGATATTTCGAACAATATTTCCTAAAATAACACACCTCACTACGGACAATGAAAGCATATTTACAAGTAGTACCACCAAGAATATACTACAAAATTTAAATATTGATCATTACTTAACACCGGTACGACATTCCACCACAAACGCTTCGATCGAACGAGTACATTCAACTATCATCGAACTTACAAGACTTCTTAGTACCCAAAATAAAACAAACCCACAAGATGAAATCTATTATGCAATCCACGAATATAATAATACTGTCCACTCAGTTATAAAACAGAAACCTATAGATGTCCACTTTAATCATGATAAATATGCAAATATATCTGAAATATTGAAATCATCACAAGAGAATATGATACGGCATGAGAATAAACATAGATCTTATAAATCCTTTCAGCCGAACGACATAGTGTACGGGAGCGCGGAACAACCAACGCAACAAGGCCAGTAAAAGATTCATTAAATATATAATACAAGAAGACCGTGGGGACACGATTCTCACTACCACGGGGAAGATCATCCATAAGGATAATTTACGGAACCATACCACAAAACAAAATGGAAACAACCAAATGGATAATGCTAACACTAGTAATATACAAAGTACAGACACTCAATGTAACTAACGTAGGAAACAAAAACTGTATCCTAATACAAGGAGACCACGCATATACGTTCCAAGAAACTAAACTCTTATTCCATATAGTAGAATTATCCCAATATAAAATTGCATTACAGCAAATTAAGGAAAGGAGCAAACCTGATAGTATAGACATACATACCATAGAAATAATTGATACTTTACTTGAACAATTAGACGAACATAGACAGAAACGTTCTATAGACTTCTTAGGGACTATTATAAAGTTCATCACAGGAAACCCTGACAACAATGATCTATTAGAAATAAAAGGAGCATTGAACCAATTTATCACGAATAACGAACAACAAAAAGCCATAAATTCAAACTTTAATAAACGATTCTCAGAAATTCAAGAAACTTCAGCCCATTACTCATTCCTTTTAAACGAAATATACCTGAATTTACAGAATGTGATGGAAGCCATTCATCTTGCCAAGAACAATATTGTATTATCGTCCATACTCAAAATTAAAGAAATAAAAAATATAATAAAAAGTGAAAAAATTCGAGTACCCATAATTAATGTCTTAGAGTATTCAAACATCTATGTTATGAGAGTTCACGAGAACATAATATTCACATATAAATACCCTGTAATCGAAAATCGAATAAAATTTTACGAAACTATAACAATCGCACATACCTATGGAAAATATGTAATGTACCCATACATTGGAAAAAATGAAACAAATTATATTGCTTTAGAAAATTGTAAGAATTATTTGAATGTAAACATATGTAAAGTAAAGAAAACAAATGACAATTGTACTATTCCAATGTTAGAAAATAAGAAAGCATATTGTAAACTCATACAAGAGAATGACAAAGAATTTGTAAGACTCAACCCAAAAACGATATTCCTCACAGGAAAACACATTTTAAATAATGAGTTAAAAATAGGAAAATACCTAATTGAATTCGATCAACAATAGATAATAAAACTTACGAAAATCATGAAAGAAGAGCACTTGAAACATTGCATAATTTTGAACATAACGAAGTAGAAATCCTAGAAATAATTGAATCAGAATCAATCCTAAAATTTTCAAACGTACAGTCCTTAAAAGAATTTATATTACCAATACAAAAGAATCCAGTAAAAAGCACTCTAATATTGATCACTACAGCCATAGTAACTTCACTTATAATATTTCTATTAGTAAAAATCTTGAAGAGATATAACGAATATAAAAGAATCAAACTAAAAAAAGAAAAACGTAAATTATACTTGCAAATTTTAAAAGATAACGGCATTGAAAGTGAGGACACTTTATTTTAACAACGGGGGGAGTTAATGACTAACATTCTTATCCATGAGAAAATAAAGATAAGCACATGGCAGAAAATGCCAATGATAGCATTCTAAGTAAACAACATCGTAACATTATCTAAATATGGAAATATTGAATAAGCGATAATGTGAACATGAGCCCATGCAAGCGTAAATATGATAACGCATATGAACTCATGGTATGAAGATAAGAATAGACGATAAGGAAAAGATATAAATACTGCATACGAGCATTGTAGCGGCATTCCTAATTCTTAGTTGTACCATGATTGTTACTTCTACTATAGTATCTGTCATGGACTAAAGAGCTATAAATAAAGGAATCATTTATTTGTGAACCAAGTATTTTATTCTTTATAAAGTATAGGTGAAGCAAGTAAATTAACTCGCGGGAGCTCATGCACACAAACAACACCACATATGCTTTGTAAGGGTATTGCTTTCGATTACGAGTTGCTCGCCCATAAATATTACGCAGCATAAACGGGCCTGCATAGTCGACCCCCGTGTGAAAGAATGCAGGAGCAGATGTCACACGAGCTGTGGGTAACTCACCCATCCTTTGTTGTATTGTCGAACTATTAATACGGCGGCATATGACGCATTCTCGATAAACCTTACGCGTCAAATTGCTACCTCCAACAAGCCAATAATCTCGTCGAATTGATGTCAGCATAAGTAATGGCCCAGCATGAAGCAGCTTTTCGTGGGTGTGACGCACCAACAAAAGTGCGAAACGCGATTTAGAACTAATAATGATAGGATGCACGTTTGCTTCTTTTACGCTTGCTCGTTGAAGGCGACCAGAAACGTGAAGCACACCGTTCTCATCGAAAAAGGGGCATTAAAGCCCAAACGGGGAACCTTTCGTCAGCGATTTGCGTTTTCGGATGCATTCAATTTCACTCGAGAAGTTTTCAGCCTGGCTTTCACGAATGTATATCGATAATGACCTCTGCAGTTCGTCGGCACTATTATTCGGAAATAAAGCTGTTTGTGGTGCATCCTCAGATGCCGTCAAGCTTTGTGATTCATCGGTGCTTGCGGCGCTCTTGTTCATACGACCACGTACTGCCTGATAGAAACGAAAACACCAAGCGGTTATTCTACTCAGTCGTTCTAATGAAGAGTAGCGGTAAATCAAGGAATCCGAGCACGGTTGGTCTTCAGTGGGTTTAGCTTCAATGACATAGGATTGAAGCATGTTATCGCGCATCAACGTGACCCCAGTGACGGGCCATTGATCTGGTGCGTTGCTTCGCCAATGCGGACCACGTAGCCACGAAGATGTCTTGATAAACTCCGAAGGGTACATGCCACGGGTAGCACAATCCACGGGGTTCTCTTTTCCGGAACAATACTAATAATTTTCGACGTACGGTTGGCCACAAACGTCGCCCATCTTGATGGATGCGATGAGAGCCAGAATAATACATTAGCAGAATCCGTCCAAGCTAAAACTTCGGGAGAGCAGTTTTGCATTGATTCTAGCACCTCCTTCACAAGCTCCGCGAGCAATACCGCAGCGCAAAGCTCCAAGCGCGCGAGTGTAACTGGTTTGATCGGTGCTATGTGTGTTCGTGCCTCCAACAAACTTGTTCGAACGTTTCCATTGTCTACAACGCGTACGTAGATTGCTGCGCAATACGCTCTTGTCGATGCGTCGGCGAACCCATGAAGCTGGAATGGGCATTCGCTCATAGTTCCCATCCAGCGCTGTATCTTAACGTTGTTGAGAAGTGTGATCTGACTACGAATAGCCAACCATCTCTTGCCAAGATCATTGGGCAACGGCTGATCCCAATCGAGCTTAGCCATCCACGTCTCCTGAATTATGATTTTGAGCGTGACTGTAACTGGTGCCAAAAAACCTAAAGGATCAAATATTTTGGTGGCTTCGGATGTGACGATGCGGCGAGTAACTTCACTGTTGTTCAATTGTTTAATGTTAAAGGCGAAACTGTCAGATGTAGGATGCCAATCAACACCTAAGGCGCCTACTGCGCTATCTGACTTAATTTGTTTAAAGTCGACAGCCTGGTCCTCGTGTGGTATAGTGGAAACAACCTGAGGTTCGTTCGAGGCCCACTTTCGTAAGTGAAATCCAACAGAGCGTAGTATGTTATTAATTTGCATGCTTAATTCAAGAGCATCCGCCACTGACTCGCACCCTGACAGCAAGTCGTCCATACAAAAATCCAGCTGAATGATTTTGCATGCTTTGGCAAATTCATCTTGATGCCTTTCAGCAACCTCCTTCAGAACTTTCGTTGCAATATACGATGCGGGTGCAGTGCCATATGTCAGCACGGTGATACGATAGTGCTCTATCGGGGTTGATTCATTCTCTCGCCAAACAATACGCTGGTACTCGGCGTCATCAGGATGGACACGAATCATTCGGTACATTTGCTTAATGTCAGCTACTAATGCGATGCGATGCAGTCGAAAACATCGTAATATTGTGCGAAGTGAGCGTTGTAGAACTGGACCAGTGTACAAAGCGTCGTTTAGAGCTATGCCTCCTTCAGTGCGGCATGACGCATTGAACACCGTACGAAGCTTAGTCGTGGAACTATTTTCCTTGAATACAGCGAGGTGAGGCAAATAAGTGCAATGCTCACGTTCAATCTCCACTTGCGGTATTTTTTCCATGGGACCTTGCTCTATAAAATTACGGATGAATGCAACGTATTGTTGTTTTAGCTCTGAGTCTGCTCGAAACTTGCGCTCAATATTTCTAAGTGCACGTATCGCTGCATTTATGTTACGACCCAGGAGACCTTTTCCGTCATTAAAAGGTAGACGAACAACATACCTTCCAGTCCCATCACGTGAATGTGTTTCCTCGAAATGTTTCTCGACCATTTCGTCTTGAGGAGTATTGCAGTTTGATAGATTCACCTCGTCTATTTCGAAAAAGCGGTGTAACAATCGGTCCATATCAATGTCAGTGTTGCAGGTGAATGTATTGTGACGGATGATATCATATTTGCTCGCTTCAAACTTTCCCGACACCAGCCATCCGAAAATCGAGTTTTGTGCGATAGGCATTCCGTCGCCCAATCAAACTCTGCCGTCGCGCAGTACGTGCATAAACACGTCGGCACCCAAAAGCACATAAATCTGACCTGGTATGTAAAATTGTGGATCTGCGGGCTCTAGCCAGGTAAACCGCTTAAACTGCTTATGGTTTACCCGGATAGCAGGAATTTTGCCAGTAATGCGCGCCATCACCAGCAAGTCCAATTGCAATGAGATGTTATTATTCACCGGTATCAACTTAAGGCTTATTTTTCCTCTGGTGTTGCCGGCAGGTGTATTTGACAGGCCATTTACAGCAATCCGAGCGTGCTGGCGTTTCGTGCCAAGAGCTTGAGCACAGCTTTCTGTGATGAACGACACCGTCGACGCAGAGTCTAGTAATATTCGGACGCGCAGCCGGCGACCGCTGTCATCTTCTACGTCAGCAATAGCGGTTGGAAGCAACGCGCATTCTATTTTCGAGTCAGAGTCCGTTGTTTCTATATCGTTCTCCAACTTTGGTGAATTCCAAGGGCCACTCGCTGTCAGAGCTTCATTGACGACCAATGCCTGACCTGCCATTGTCGTTGGAGCGCTGTCACATAAAGAACTCACCCTAGCACCGCTATTCGCGCTTTGGCTACTCACCGCGTTTAAGTGGAGTAAGGTATGATGAGCACCTCTGCACACGGCACAGTGACCTTTGGAGGCGCATTTTCTAAACAAATGGCCCGTGCTCAAACAGTTGAAGCACATTCCCTTCTCAATAGCGGACTTTCTCCTCGAGTCCGTCGAAAGAGCTTTAAAACTGTCACAGCCGTAAACCCGATGCGATCCGCCACAATACGCACATACACAAACACTAGTTACATGCGTTCTATGTATTGATACTGCCTGTCTACAAATTCCACCTCGTGTCATCTCAGATTTTCTTCCGAACGATGATTGCATCTTGAGCGCGTTTGAACGCGATTCTATGAACCGCAGCAATTCCGAAAATTACGGCTTATCATTATCGGCCGTATGTAGTGACCACGCCGTCCGCGTACCGTCGTCCAGCTTCTCCATCAACAATTCCACCAACCAGAAATCACGATCACTTGCTCCTTCACCCAATGATGCAATAGATTGTATCAAACCATCTAACGTGTCATGCAATCGCTGCAATGATCGTACAATATCATCTTGTTTGCACGGTGGTTGCTTCAGAAACGCCAAAATATACGCTGATACCGCAGTCTTCAGCCTACCATATGCGTTGCAGAGTCTTTCCCATGCGTGTTGGTAGCTGCCAGCGCTTATTTCAAAATGCCTTAGTCGGCTTTCTGCGGCGCCACCTCGCACGGCATCTTTCAGAAGTTTCATCTTCTGTTCCTCCGTCATGCTACTCCGCTCGATGAGTGCCTCCCATGTGCTGCGAAATGATGCCCAATCTTCTTGGAGCCCACTAAATTTTATAGGCTCAAGGGTCGGAAGCTGAAGCATTTGCGAGATCCCAGAAGTAGAAGGCTGTGCTGACTGGCGTTCAGCCATAATTTCAATATGTTTCGCATTCTGCTCCAAAAGCTTCGTAAGCACGTCATCCGAAGTAGGGGGGCACGATGGTGTGCGTTTCGGGAACTGCGGCGCATCCGTCGAAAGATCTTGGGATACCCTGATGATGTTTTGCAACGATGATATGACTACCATGTATTCGTCCTGAAAAGGCCCGATATATTCCTCCTCTCCTTCCAAGTCCTCTGCCGATGCCCTTTCGTCTGCTCCAACTAGGTCAATGATTTTGTCCTGTAATGCATCTATTTGAAGGAATGTCTGCTCCAATATTTTCGCTAAATTTTCGTATTCACACACGCGTAACGGATCTGCAACCACGTTTTGCGCCTTCGTAAGTAGCTTTTCGAATTTGGTTTGCAAGGTTTTGCGGCGACTCTTGCATTTTGACAGCGTGTCTAAATGCGCGAAATCCATTTTTTGCGGAGTTGACTTTGAATAGTGAGCTTAAACGCGACTTACGCGATTTTATCCGGCTCGACGGACCAATTTGGTGGGGCCGTAGGTGGCCCGTGCGGAAACCCGTTGTGAAACCCAGAATAAATGAAATGCGATGTTTCTAATTCAACGGTCAGTGCAAGACTGAGCTTTATTCTCAATTAGATTCAAAATTTACAACACATGTGTGAAGCATTGCCAATACTAAATTATACAAGAATTCAAGAAATAAAGAAATAAAGAATTAAATGTTTGAAAGTTTATATCGTTGCCAACACGAGGTATTTATTGTTTTCAGGTTTGAATTCTGCAACAGAGTGAAAGTGTAGGGTGAATGAAGTGTGAGAAGTGTGTGAAGTGAGGGTAAAGCTGAATTTAGGAGTGTGTGTGAAAATTTTCAGGTTTAGCGACAGGGGCAATATGGTGAAAGATCGATAGGTGGACGGTAGTACGTCATGGAAGCCTTCGTGGAAAAATTTTTTCTGCGGTTACAATCTTAGACCTATCGTAGGGAATAGTATAAACACTTAAGCGTGAATTTGTGTGTAGAAGTTTAGTATTAAAGCAAATCGTGATGAAAATTCTAGTTGATCGACTGAGCAAAGATGAGCTCATATATGAGCTCGCCATCCGTGGATTCCCAGCGTATAATGTTGAGAGCGTGCGAAAAACGCTAAGGAAAACCCTGAAATCAGCGCTGGATACCTCATACGCTGGATACCGTTCGAGTATGAGACGGATCATGCGGAGCTCAAAGCGAAACTGGCGGAGGTTGAAGAGTTGGTGGCTAAGGTATCGGGAGACAGGAACGCGTCTGAGTATCTGACGATTCGTGTCAAGGTGGAGTTTGCTTTTCGTCGTTTGGGACGTATGCGGGCAACTACGCCGGAACATGTAGAGGGAGTCCACAAAGTCAGGAATAGGTTCATCATCGCGATGGGGACCTTTGTCTTTAAGGCAGAAGAAGGCAGTGACGACGAATTGTATCTTGATGGATATAGTACGACCACGGTAGCGCGACTGGAAACAAGGGTACCAAGTCTAGCAGAGGTGGCAAAATGGGGGTTGAAATTTAGCGGAGATGCGTCAGGGTCCGTTAGCGCTTTCCTCGAACGTGTTGAGGAGCTACGGCTAGCAAGGGGACTTGCAAAACCTCAATTATTCAGAATAGCTATTGACTTATTTGAATACCCTGCACTGATATGGTTTCGGGCTAACCGAAACTTAGTAGCGTCTGGGGATGAACTAGTGGTCAAATTCAATTCAGAATTCCTACCATCCGATTACGAAGACCGCCTTTGGGAGGAGATTCGTAAACGCACGCAAGGGGAGAACGAATAAATTCGAGTATATGTCGCTATAATGTAACGCCTGTTCAGTTGCTTGAAGTCGGACTGTTCAGAAGAGGAGAAGTTACGTATTTTGCTTCGGAATATAGCACCATTTTACCAGCAGCAGTTGTGTTTGACTCCGGTGACCTCGGTTGCAGAACTAGTGAAAATGGGTCGAACTCTGGACGCTACGAGGGCATCAGTGGCAGCGTTCGTACCTCCGAGCACACGGTCTAGGCGTTGTCTGGAGCCAGATCTGGCCTATGTCGGCACAGGGAAGCATCGTATACACTGCTGGAACTGCAAGCGGGAAGGGCATATGTCGAGGGACTGTCGTGAGCCTCGTCGTTGTTTTGGGTGTAGATGTCAAGAAGTCGTGCGTTTTTCCAGTCCCGATTGCCGCAGGAGGAGCCAGGGCCAAGGTTCGAGAGCTGGAACAAGCATGGAAACTTCGGGAAACGATCGACGTGCTCGCTAGGTGGTCGAGCGGGCACCGGGCAGAGGCCGCAACAAGAAACACGACAACCATGCGTAGAGTACGCGCTGGTCAGAAGTATCCAGGATAACCACCCGCACCTACGGGTGGAGATAGAGGGCATTACTATGGATGGTCTTCACGATTCGGGAGCAAGTAGAACAATAGTCGGGGGGAATAGTTGGACTCAATTAGAAGCAACTGGGCCGATTTTGGGTCGAGAAGGAGTTGGAGAAATTCGACTGGCAAATGGGATGACTTGCGTCGTGGCTGGTGAGGCGCGGTTGAAATTTTCTTGAATAATTGTGAGCATTGGTTGGAGACATTGATCGTACCATCGATACCTCACGAAGTAATATTAGGGGCAGACTTCTGGCAGGTAAGGTATTAGATATGAAGGGTCTGCAGTGGAGTTTTGTCGTGGCTACGGAGCTGGGTAATGGGGAAGCACTGCGCGGTCGGTCGCACTTAACGGCTAGGGAGGCTGAAGTTTTATCGGATATGTTGGAAGAGCAGTTTAAGTTAATGGGCGACGGGCTGGGATGTGCGAAATCCGTAGAACATGTAATAAAAATCACGGCGTCCCCCATCAAACAAAGATACTATCCGGTATAACCGGCAGTTCAGAGGCAGATCAACGAGGATTTGTACGAAATGCTAAGAAATGGGGAAGTCGAAGCATCGTCGATTCCCTGGTCATCTCCAATACTGCTCTTTTGCAAGAAAGACGGGTCGTATCCATTCTGCGTAGATTTTCACAAGTTTAATGCTGTATCGGAGAAAGATGCATATCCGTTACTATACATTTCGAAGTTGCGCAACGCCAAGTTTTTGTTGACGCTAGACGTCAAGTCAGCGTACTGGCAAGTTCCGATGGCAGAAGGGTCTCGGCGGTACACAGCATCCACCGTGCCCGGTAGAGGATTATTTCATTTCCTGAGAATGCCATTCAGCCTCCATAATTCTTGTGCGACATGGCAGCGCCTTATCGACACCGTTTTGGGTCCTCAACTGAAACTTTTTGTATTTATTTATCCGGATGATATAATTAAAGTGACAGAAACGTTTAATCGGCACATGGAGGTTCTTCAAGAGGTTTTTGTAAGAATAAGAGGTGCGGGCCTATGCGTGACGCGTGAAAAATGCCAGTTTTGCCGGTCCCAGCTCAAATTTTTACGGTACCTGGTGGACGGGGAGGGACTAGATCCAGAGAAGGTTCAGGCTATCAGAGAGTTTCCGCGGCCCACGACGGTGAAGCAGGTCAGACGACTTCTTGGTATGGTGTCGTGGTACCGGAAATTCATCCCAGGTCACGCGACGATGGTGGCTCCTCTTAGTGACCTGCTGAAGAAGCGTCGTAGATTTATCTGGTCGGAAGAGTGCGAGCAAGCTTTCACGTCCTGCAAACAGAAACTATCAACAGCACCAGTGTAAGCATGTCCAGACTTTGACTTGCCGTTCAAGGTGCAGACGGACTCGTCAGACGTAGGCATCGGAGCGGTATTGAGTCAGGCGCACCCAACGGGAGAGAAAGTTGTATTTATCTGAGCAGGGCGCTGTCGAAAATGGAGAGGAAGTACTCTATCAATGAGAAGGAGTGCTGTGGGCTTCTGAGAAGCTTTGACCATACATCGAAGGCACCCGTTTTGTGGTCATAACCGATCATCAATCTCTTGTATGGTTAAATAAATTGAAGGATCCGACGGGAAGATTGGCCAGATGGGCAATAAGGCTCCAACAATTCGACTTTGAAGTTATACACTAAAAGGGGAAAGAACACGTGGTAATGGACGCACTATCTCGAGCAGTCGCCCAAATAGACTGTATGTTGTCCTCTCAAAACACGGAACCGTAGTATTCAAAGATGCTGGCGGAAGTAGGTGCGAATCCTGACAAGTTTTAAATTGAAAGGTCATGGAGAATGGGTTGTGGAAACAATTGCCGGGCAGGCGAGGAGCGGGAAAGGTCGATCATGGTTGGAATAGAGTCGTCCCAAAGGCAGAAAGGGGAACCATACTTCATCGATGCCATGACGACCCGAAGGCATGACACATGGGGATTGCGCGGACAGTGGCTCGTGTAATGCAAAATTTTTACTGGCCTCGAATGCGGTCGGATATTCGGAGTTATGTGCGAAAGTGAAAGGTGTGTCAAGTATGCAAAATTGAGAGAAACGCTCCAATTGGGTTGATATCCACCAGGGCAGGTGAGGCCATGGAAGATGGTGTGTGTAGATTAAATACGGCCTCTGCCCAGATCAACACATGAATACACCTATATTCTCACGGTGCTGGACTATTTCACAAAATTTTCAATTTTACTACCGGTACGAACAGCGTCGGCAGCGGCGGTTTTCCGGTTGCTAGAGGAAAATGTTCTGTTAGTCTCCGGGGTACCAAAAATCCTAGTATGTGACAATGGAGTTTAGCTTGCAGACAAGCAGTTTCGGCAGGTGATAGAGAGGTGTGGAACGCGAGTAAACTGCACCGCCCTATATCACCCTCAGGCCAATTCGGCGGGGCGTCGGAATCAGGACATCCAATGTATGTTACGATGTTATGTGTCCGACAACCATCGCTCCTAGGATTTGTACTTGGCGAAAGTCGCGTGCGCGCTTCGAACCTACAAACATGAGGTCACAGGGTTCACTCCGTACTTCCTCAACTTTGGAAAAGAGATGGCCACCTACTGGGAGGAACTAGGGCCACCGGATGGCGAGCAGACGATTCGCTCTCCAATGCCAAACGCAGAGAATTTAAAAGCGATCTGCATAGAAGTGGTGAGGCGAATGGCCAAGGCGGCAAGTTCTAGCAAAGGACGGTACGACTTGTGACGTAGGGAGGTGGCGCTTTAGATCGGGGATAAAGTGTGGAAGAGAAATTACGTCTTGTTTGACAGCACCAAAAATTTCGTGGCAAAATTGGCTCCCGCATTTGTTGGTCCTTATATGATCAAGAAGAAAACGTCGTCATGGACTTTCGAGCTGGTTGACATGAAAGGGAAGTCCGTGGGTAACTGGCATACAAAGGATTTCAAGCCGTACATTGAGGGAGAAGGCACTACGCAATAAGTAGCTGTAATATCTAGGTTGGATAATGGTCAGAAGATTCCTACTGATAGAGACAGAGTTCGAGAAGCTTCGTTAGGCGTTTTCTTGAGGTGGAGGGGTAAGTTCATAAGTAAGGTAGAGTAGTGGTGACGGAGCTAGAGTGTAAGCATCATAGCATAGAGGTGGTGGTAATAGCTCGTTAGCGCAATAGGCTACTGGTGGCGGGATTATATATTTGAATTTTAGGTCATAAAGAAGAGTGAGATCTGCGAAGGAGATTAGTTTTACCGAAAACTTTTACGAGTGAGAGGAATCAAGGAGTGTCAGAAGTACGTCGTCTTGGATTACCCGGATGCGGTCACTGGGAAATTTGAGGTTTGACATGCGGTTAGTTATTAGAGGTTATTGCGAAGGTCGGTACGATAAAGAAATTATAGCTTAAAATTTAGAGTTCGGATACTTTGATTATAAAGCATTACCATTTTGTTTCCGGCAGCAGGCTGGTGGATATCTTAGACCTTCCAGTGGGTCTCTCGGTCAGTGGTTACTTTTTTTTGCTCTTCCTAGCTGTCAGCTACTAGACCCGGTCCAGGTGTTGGCAAACAGCTCATTTCCGCGGCTTTTTGGGCAGTGTGCTAAAATCGATTACAAGTAGGATTAGTGTCGTGAGGTGGAGGGAGAAAATAACCATCACCAAGTTCTAGCTAAGACACAAAACGCCACATACACAAATACAAGCGGGAATGGACAAGCACACACGGAGAGATTCCACATTTAGAAGATAATATAATCACATATAACTCGATAGTTGAGGCAATTTTAAATAAAAAAAAACTCTTGCCCACCTGAACCGCTAGAAACACTAATGTTCGAAGAACAGCAGAAGAATCGTGCCGATTTTGAGGGCATATTCTACTACACGAGCTGCTTATTACAGCCATGACACGTTTTACTTTGGTCTCAAGAGTGCATTATAACTTATATGGTGGAAAGGTTTCAGATATTACCACTGGCATAAATTTCAAAGTTTATGAGACCAAAACACTTGTTAACTTTATTCATTATCAGTTGCTTATTTCATAAAACTTTGAAAGCAGCATCTCATATAACATCAATGAAGAAAATGCTTAATGCCTGCCGCACTGTAACTGCAGTTGGTGTTTGGGGCTGCGATCCGAAAATGTTGCAGAACTTTCGGAGTTGAAATATTGGTTATTTATTTTCATTGTAAATGTTTCCGGTATGAATACTAGCTGTAAGCATTTATTGATACAGAAATATTACAACAGACTCGTGCTGGCAACCTTTTGCCAGTATCACATCTGCATCGCATTGAAATTAACCTACCCTGCGAAGTTCGCGTCGATCCGATGACTGCGTTCGAAGTTATAGGAGTATAAAGAAATTTAGGATTACCAGCCGTGGCATTTTTCAAATAATCGAAAACTTAATATTTTCTGTGTATTGTCATTACAATATCATTACCATTTGAAAATTTTACGATCAAGTCGCATAAGAAAGATATTGGAAATAAACACAGGACCAACAATAGCTGGCTACCCTATCGTGGCTCTTCAACCAAATTTGACCTGAATAATGCCTATAATAGGTTCCATGAAATGTATGAATTTCGTGTTGATTTCATGACTGCACTGGAAGTTATAGGGCAAAAAGCTTTATTTTCCTGAGCGAATTTTCAAAACCAAGGGCACAAAAAGTACCAATTTTTTAGCCAAATTTATATCAAACTCGGCTTTGAGTAAGGTTCAGCTACTGGGTTAATTCCATAAAAATATGAAAACTGAATCAGAATTCATAGGGCAAAAAGCATACCTGGTCCTACCTAATTCCAATGTATTCTGTAAATTTCAACTGCATCTGATTATTGGTTCGTGAGTTCCCGTGAACAGAAATTTTTGATGCTAATAATATAGGTAAATTGGGAAAGAGTTGCCGTTCTTTTCCGACATGCAAATTCCAAAGTTTTCCTTTGACTGTTAAGAAAAAGCATAAGATTTGTATACAAATTAGTTTTCATTCTAAGAAGCAGACATAGTTTAGGAGATTCGATGGATTGAATGTTTTTACTTTCAGTGCCTGCCGTAGCTACAGGGTTACCAGCACGTTCATAAAAAACTTCGCAAGTGTGCAACTTGACAACATCTATAGGTCCTGTAAGTTTTATAATGATTTGATAATCAAATAATAAGTTATCACAATTCAAAATTTTTCAAATTTTTCCAACCTCATTTTAGGCGCCTAGTGCACACATAGGGTTAAAAATTTCAACAACATTATCGTATTCATATTTAAATCACGTTCAAGATTCATTAAATAAACTTTGTTTTTGCAAAAGTTATTTTTTGACAGAAAATCGGTATTTTTAAAATATCACTAAAATGGCCGCCGGCACCAAAGGGTTAAAGATTATTGACTTTTTGTGAGACCTGGCACTATTCTGCATACACACCAATGAATCCTGATCACCAATGAATCGAATGGCGCATTCCTGAGATTTTTTGATGATATATATATATATATATATATATATATATATATATATATATATATATATATATATATATATATATATATATATATATTTATATATATATATATCTATATTTATATACATATATATCTAAATATATATATATATATATATATATATATATATATATATATATATATATATATATATATATATATATATATATATATATATAGATATATATATATATATATATATATATGTATATACATATATATATATATATATATATATATATATATATATATATATATATATATATATATATATATATATATATATATATATATATATATATATATATATATATATATATAGATATATTTACATATATATATATATATATATATATATATATATATATATATATATATATATATATATATATATATATATATATATTATGAATTTTAAGCCAAAGTGAATTTAATACTAATGTTCTTCTTTGAACATTAGTTACAACGGATTTTTTGCGGATTAAATAAGCCGAACAGTCAATAATAACGGTACTTTCGAATCAAAAGTATCATCATTGAACGTAAGACCAAACATTCTGGTGATGAGCAAGACAACTATGATACAGCGTTATTGATAAGTAGGCAAGTTGGTTGAACTAAAAAGAAATGCATAAGTCCCGAATTATATTTGAGAGGATGTGAGTCATATCGATTTGTTGTGTTTGAACATCGATTATTTGAGTGAGGGTATGAATGATTTTGTAAGCACGGTTAGATGTCGATCGTAGTAGGGAAATTTACGGTGAATGAGTATAAAAGGGTGTAATGTGTTCGTCTTTCGGTTACGATGAAATAGAGAGTTGCAGAATTCAACCTGTGGGTAGGTGTAATACACGCCCGAGCGAACGATGTTACGGTTGCCATGGAACGGGGAGTTGCGTAGTACGATGGATCGTTAAAGATGATTGCAGAGAATTCCCGCGGAATCTTCTGAAGCGAGGCGGGTGTCACGGTCGGAATAACAGATAGCATGCGAGCATTAAAATCAAGGGAAAAAAGCCTCTCCAACACTCTTACAAGGAAAGGAGGGTGGAGGGTGGCCAATCGCCGAAGATTAGTTCACGATAAGTTTGTAGGATAAGGTTAGAGTCACAAAGTAAGGTTAAAGGACAATCGCGGCGAAGATGATTCCCCTACAAAGCTGTCGAGACCAACGCCAAACCGATTCAAAACTGAACTACTGTCGGAAATGAACGCGGAGAATAACTCTTACAAAATCACACAAGAAAAGCACCAAAAGCAGATTCCCAAGTAAAACTCCCGAGTTTCTTTACGTTGAAACCAGTCGTGACCTACACCAACATGATCTCAAGTGACAGTTTTATTTGTAGTAAAATTTATAGTAAAAGAAAAGTGATACTGCAATGATGCCAAAACTGGATGATGTAGGCGGTGGAAGTGTGGTAGATTGTATTGGAATGAATTATTAGATATGAATTTTCAAAGCAGACTGAGTATTTGAGCTCAAATACCCACAACGGTCAGTGAAAAGCTGCTTTATCGGGAACAGAAAATTGGTACATGGAAAAATGGATAGTATCGGTCTTTTTGATTCTGACCTGTAAGGAGGATAGACGTGCTGGATGATAGCTAGTGGTAACGAAAAAACTTTGTATTCTCTTTCATGACCGGACTGATCGAACGAGTGAAGTAGAATTTGGAGTTTATGATCAGCGATTTGTGGCGAATCGAGGACTTTCGTGGAATTCAAGTTCTGGAGCATTAGAGCAAGGAAAAAATTTGCGATCGAGATAGAGGAAAGGCGTTGAGAAGAGCAGGGAATTGTAAGTTAGTGCGATCTCGAGTAAAGAGTGCGAATTACAACTGGTGAATCGAAGTCGAACGGGCCCCAACGAGCGAGCGATCATCTTCGACAGCAACAGAGAGCAAAAGAAAACCAGGTTAGATAGCTTTAAGGTTTAAAAGTGTAAAATTGAAAAAGCAAACGAGTGTGTGTAGGTTAAGTACAAACAACCCGACTGGGCAGAAAGAAATAGCGATGGTTGTAGTTGGAATTTAGTGAGTAATAAAATCGTACGGATTATTGTATAAGAAAAAAAGTGAAATAATCTTCCGCGATAAAAGGCGACTACGAGATAAGTCCCAAAATCTGAAGAAATTCGCGAGGCCATTAATTTTCATTTCGAGGGCTATAGAAAGTATTATTGCCGTCGTCAAATTCTCGCTTCAGGGCGACGGTCGTGAGGTCAATTCCGGCAACGAAGCATGTGGCCCCAACCGACTCTGTTCCTTGTGAGCGATAGCCATCCGGATTGGCCACCCCTGTTCTCATTAGGGAATGGGGGAATGTTGGCGACGTTTCGTATAATATTCGCCCAACGTGGGGCCTAATAACGGTATAACGGGAAGTAACGGTTTATGAAAATTTTAGCTTTACAGTCTCAAATTGAGGGATGGTCTAAAAAATCCGAAAAAGGTTTGGATATATGCGCCGCGAGGATTGATTTGATACATTATTAACAAAACATTATTAATATATTTTGTTAGCCAAATAGTCAAGCATATTTCTATTTGAAAGATTTTAAAATTGACATGTATTTATTTCTTGAGTTTTGAAGATACCGAGATATTTATTGTTTTCAGGTTTGAATTCTGCAACAGAGTGAAAGTGTAGGGTGAATGAAGTGTGAGAAGTCTGTGAAGTGAGGGTAAAGCTGAATTTAGGAGTGTGTGTGAAAATTTTCAGGTTAAGCGATGGGGGTCATATGGTGAAAGATCGATAGGTGGACGGTAGTACGTGACGAAAGCCTTCGTGGAGGAAATTTTTCTGCGGTTACAATCTTAGATCTATCGTAGGGAATAGTATAAACACTTAAGCGTGAATTTGTGTGTAGAAGTTTAGTATTAAAGCAAATCGGGATAAAAATTCTACTTGATCGAATGAGCAAAGATGAGCTCATATATGAGCTCGCCATCCGTGCATTCCCAGCGGATAATGTTGAGGGCGTGCGAAAAACGCTAAGGGCAACCCTGAAATCAGCGTTGGATACCTCATACGTGGAGGCAGCGTACCCGTTCGAGTATTACACAGATCATGCGGAGCTTAAAGCGAAAGCGGCGGAGGTTGAATAGTTGGTGGCAAAGGTATCGGGAGACAAGAACGCGTCTGAGTATCTGACGATTCGTGTAAAGGTGGAGTTTGCTTTTCGTCGTTTGGGACGTATGCGCGCAACTACGCCAGAACAAGTAGAGGGAGTCCAGAAAGTCAAGAATAGGTTCATCATCGCAATGGGGACCTTTGTCTCTAAGGCAGGAGAAGGCAGCGACGACGAATTGTATCTTGATGGAGATAGTACGACCACGGTAGCGCGACTGGAAACAAGGGTACCAAGTCTAGCAGAGGTGGCAAAATGGGGGTTGAAATTTAGCGGAGATGCGTCAGGGTCCGTTAAAGCTTTCCTCGAACGTGTTGAGGAGCTACGGCTAGCGAGGGGGCTCACAAAACCTCAATTATTCAGAACAGCTGGTAACTTATTTGAAAACCCTGCACTGATATGGTTTCGGGCTAACCGAAACTAACTCGCGTCTTGGGATGAACTAGTGGTCGAACTCAAGGCAGAATTCCTACCATTTGATTACGCAGACCGCCTTTGGGAGGAGATTCGCAAACGCACGCAAAGGGAGAACGAACAAATTCGAGTATATGTCGCTATAACGGAACGCCTGTTCAGTTGCTTGAAGTCAGACTGTTTAGAAGAGGAGAAGTTACGTATTTTGCTTCGGAATAGAGCACCATTTTACCAGCAGCAGTTGTGTTTGACTCCGGTGACCTCGATTGCAGAACTAGTGAAAATGGGTCGAACTCTGGACACTACGAAGGCATCAGTAGCAGCGTTCGTACCTCCGAGCACACAGTCTAGGCGTTTTCTGGAGCCAGATCTGGCACAGGGAACGTGGACCCGGTAGCGTCACTGACAACACAGCATCGTATACTCTGCTGAAACTGCAAGCGGGAAGGGCATATAAGGCCTCGTCGTTGTTTTGGGTGTGGACGTCATGGAGTCGTGCGTTCTTAATGTCCCGATCGTCACATGATGAGCCAGAGCCAAGGGTCGAGAGCTGGATCAAGCATGGAAACTTCGGAAAACGATCGACGTGCTCGCTAGGCGGTCGAGCGAGCACCGGGCAGAGGCCACAACAAGAAACACGACAACCATGGGTAGAGTACGCGCTGGTCAGAAGTATCCAGGATAACCGTCCGCACCTACGGGTGGAGATTGAGGGCATTACTATGGATGGTCTTCTTGATTTGGGAGCAAGTAGAACAATAGTCGGTGGGAATGGTTGGACTCAATTAGAAGCAACTGGGGCGATTTTGGGTCGAGAAGGAGTTGGAGAAATTCGACTGGCAAATGGGATGACTTGCGTCGTGGCTGGTGAGGCGTGGTTGAAATTTTCTTGAATAATCGTGAGCATTTGTTGGAGACATTGATCGTACCATCGATACCGCACGAAGTAATATTAGTGGCAGACTTCTGGCAGAAGTTTGGTTAGATATTAGATATGAAGGGTCTGCAGTGGAGTTTTGTCGCGGCTACGAAGCTGGGTAATGGGGTAGCATTGCGCGGTCGGTCGCACTTAACGGCTAGGGAGGCTGAGGTTTTATTGGATATGTTGGAAGAGCAGTTTAAGCTAATGGGCGACGGGCTGGGATGTCCGAAATCCGTAGAACATGTAATAAAAATCACGGCGTCACCCATCAAACAAAGATACTATCCGGTATCGCCGCCAGTTCAGAGGCAAATCAACGAGGATTTGTACGAAATGCTAAAAAATGGGGAAGTCGAAGCATCGTCGAGTCCCTGGTCATCTCCAATACTGCTCGTTTGCAAGAAAGACAGGTCGTATCCGTTCTCCGTAGATTTTCGCAAGTTAAATGCTGTATCCGAGAGAGATGTATATCAGTTATCATACTTTTCGACCACCTTAGAGAAGTTGCGCAACGCCAAGTTTTTGTTGACGCTAGACGTCAAGTCAGCGTACTGGCAAGTTCCGATGGCAGAAGGGTCTCGGCGGTACAGAGCATCTATCGTGCCCGGTAGAGGATTATTTCATTTCCTGAGAATGCCATTCAGCCTCCATAGTTCTTGTGCGACATGGCAGCGCCTTATCGACACCGTTTTAGGTCCTCAACTGAAACCTTTTGTATATACCTATCCGGATGATATAATTAAAGTGACAGAAACGTTTAATCGGTACATGAAGGTTCTTCAGGAGGTTTTTGTAAGAATAAGAGAGGCGGGCTTACGCGTGTCGCGAGAAAAGTACCAGTTTTGCCAGTCCTAGCTCAAATATTTACGGTACCTGGTGAACGGGGAGGGACTAAGCGTAGATCCAGAGAAGGTTCAGGCTATGAGAGAGTTTCAGCGGCCCACGACGGTGAAGCAGGTCAGACGACTTCTTGGTATGGTGTGGTGGTACCGGAAACTCATCCTGGGTCACGCGACGATGGTGGCTCCTCTAAGTGACCTGCTGAAGAAGCGTCGTAGATTTATCTGCTCGGAAGAGTGCGAGCAAGCTTTCACGTCTTGCAAACAGAAACTATCAACAGCGCCAGTGTTAGCATGTCCAGACTTTGACTTGCCGTTCAAGGTGCAGACGGGCGCGTCAGACGTAGGCATTGGAGTGGTGTTGAGTCAGGCGCACCCAACGGGAGAGAAAGTTGTATGCTATCTGAGCAGGGCGCTGTCGAAAATGGAGAGGAAGTACTCTATTAATGAAAAGGAGTGTTTGGGAGTGTTGTGGGCTGTTGAGAAGCTTCGACCATATATCGAGGGGACCCGTTTTGTGGTCATAACCGATCATCAATCTCTTGTATGGTTGAATAAATTGAAGGATCCGACGGGAAGATTGGCCAGATGGGCGATAAGGCTCCAACAATTCGACTTTGAAGTTATACACTAAAAGGGGAAAGAACACGTGGTAATGGACGCACTATCTCGAGCAGTCGCCCAAATAGACTGTATGTTGTCCTCTCAAAACACGGAACCGTAGTATTCAAAGATGCTGGCGGAAGTAGGTGCGAATCCTGACAAGTTTTAAACTGAAAGGTCATGGAGAATGGGTTGTGGAAACAATTGCCGGGCAGGCGAGGAGCGGGGAAGGTCGATCACGGTTGGAATAGAGTCGTCCCAAAGGCAGAAAGGGGAACCATACTTCATCGATGCCATGACGACCCGAAGGCAGGACACATGGGGATTGCGCGGACAGTGGCTCGTGTAGTGCAAAATTTTTACTGGCCTCGAATGCGGTCGGATATTCGGAGTTATGTGCGAAAGTGTAAGGTGTGTCAAGTATGCAAAATTGAGAGAAACGCTCCAATTGGGTTGATGTCCACCAGGGCAGGTGAGGCCATAGAAGATGGTGTGTGTAGATTAAATACGGCCCCTGCCCAGATCAACACATGAATACACCTATATTCTCACGGTGCTGGACTATTTCACAAAATTTTCAATTTTTCTACCGGTACGAACAGCGTCGGCAGCGGCGGTTTTCCGGTTGCTAGAGGAAAATGTTCTGTTAGTCTCCGGGGTACCAAAACTCCTAGTATGTGACAATGGAGTTTAGTTTGCAGACAAGCAGTTTCGGCAGGTGATAGAGAGGTGTGGAACGCGAGTAAACTGCACCGCCCTATATCACCCTCAGGCCAATTAGGCGGAGCGTCGGAATCAGGACATCCAATGTATGTTACGATGTTATGTGTCCGACAACCATCGCTCCTTGGATTTGTACTTGGCGAAAGTCGCGTGTGCGCTTCGAACCTACAAACATGAGGTCACAGGGTTCACTCCGTACTTCCTCAACTTTGGAAAAGAGATGGCCACCTACTGGGAGGAACTAGGGCCACCGGATGGCGAGCAGACGATTCGCTCTCCAATGCCAAACGCAGAGAATTTAAAAGCGATCTGCAAGGAAGTGGTGAGGCGAATGGCCAAGGCGGCAAGTTCTAGCAAAGGACGGTACGACTTGCAACGTAGGGAGGTGGCGTTTCAGGTCGGAGATAATGTGTGGACGAGAAATTACGTCTTGTCTTACGCCACCACAAATTTCGCGTTAAAATTGGCTCCTGCATTTGTTGGTCCTTATATGATCAAGAAGAAAACGTCGTCATGGACTTTCGAGCTGGTTGACATGAAGGGGAAGTCCGTGGGTAACTGGCATGTGAAAGATCTCAAGCCGTACATTGAGAGCGATAGTGAGACCCGGGGTTCGTGATAAAGGGAAGGCACTACGCAATAAGTAGCTGTAATATCTATGTTATATATTTTGTTTTTTTTTTACCTTCTTCCTTCCACTCTCTCCATCACTCAATCAAAATGCACGGTCCGTGTGCATCAATTCTCCTCAATATATGCTAACTTCGTACTTCCAAGACAATAAAATATTGGTATATAAAGCACTTCATTATAAACTATCGTTTTCAGATTATATCGCCTGTTTCTTGTCGTCAAGACTTTTGCCCAGAGAAAAGTTTAGAAAAAACTCTGGTTGGCGTCTTCTTTATCTTTGTAAAAGGAATGATCGTAGCTTTTCCTTAAATTTAACCAAATTCGCTGATTTTCTTATATCCTCAGGTAAGGTATTGTAATAAGCCAAAGACTGTTGCACTGGATTCATTTTCAAACGATCTGTCCTAGCTTTTTTAATAGCAAAATTATTCGCCGATCTTGTGGCTGTCTGAGTTATTTCTCCAAAATTTCTTATAACATATGGCCATTTGAGTTTTCTGTTAAGTATCTTGAATATTAGCTTTCCTTGTTCAAGACACATTATTTGTTGTATGCTTAGTAGTCCTGTTTCACGATACACATGCAAGCTTGGAGTCAAAGTTGGCATTTTGTATATAGTTTTGATAGCCTTAGTGATTAGTCTTCCGATCAAATCGATGTTTTGTTTCGATGTTTGCTTCCACAAAACTGCTCCATAACAGATGTTCGACAAAATAAAAGCATTGAATATGTCAAGTTTGATGTTGAGAGATAAAAAATCATATTTTTTAGGATTCCTATCATAGGCGCTACTTTAAGTCTGATGTTATTGATATGTTGTAGCCAAGACATTTTCTCATCTAAAGTTAGTCCTAAGTATCTAATTGACTTGACCTTTTCCAATTGCATTCCATTGATTTGTATTGATGGATTAATTTGCTGCTTGTTTTTTTGTTGGAATACTAAATATTTAGTCTTTTGGATGTTTATTATTAATTTACTTTGTTCTAGCCAATTCCCATATTTTCCTATGTCATCATTTATATTTTGCTGGAGAATTAATTCATTTTTACCGGAATACAGCAGTAGTGTGTCATCAGCAAATAAAACTATTTTTCCCAACAGATAAATGTCCTGTACGCTGTTAATGTACAGTAAAACAGTAATGGCCCAAGGATTGATCCTTGAGGAACGCCGATGTTAATAGTGCATTCCTGACTTTTATGCATATTGTTAGCTGTAATAATATGCCTGTTGAAGAGATAATTCTTTATCAACAGCTTGAAGTTGTGATGGATTCCGTATATTTCGAGCCTCTGAAGCAGGATGTTGTGGTTAATGGTGTCAAAGGCCTTTTTTAGATCCACGAAAATTGCCGCTACATAGTCGCCCTTATCCAATCTACTGTTGATGAAATGAACTGCATCTAATGTTGCTGCTAGTGTACTACTGTTTTCTTGAAAGCCATATTGAACTGGCGTCAAAATTGAGTTAGTCTTAATAAATTGAAGCAATTGTTTTTGAATGGCTCTTTCAAATATTTTACATAGGACACTTGTGACAGCTATTGGGCGATTATTTGATGGATCTGCTGGATCACCGCCTTTGAACATTGGAGTGATTTTCGCTAGTTTAAGACAGTCAGGGAATGTACCAGCTGCTAGGTGCTTATTTATTATTGTAGTTAGAAGCTCCAAAATATGGTTTTTCAGAAATTTGATATCCTCTGATGTTATACTATCCAGACCAGGAGAAACCTTTGATTTAAGGTTGTCGATTATTTCAGATATTTCAACAGGACCCGTGGGACACAAGTGAATTGAAGTGCACACATAAGGCTCAATATGAATACTCGAGCGTGATGAGTGTTGCAGTTGCTCGGTGACAAGTGTTTCAATGGTAGCGAAGAAGTTGTTTAACTGCTGTGCTACTTCTTCGGGGTCTGTAATGGATGTTCCATTTATCAACAGTTCTTCTATGCACGTTGAAGATTTGTTTTGTTGTTTAGACAAGAGCTCATTTACTAGTTGCCAATATCTGGAGGTATTTCCGGCTGAAGCTTCAAACTTATTTCTGTAGAAACGTTTTTTGGCCTCCATGATAGCTCGATTCGATTCCTTCTTCATAGATAAATAGATCTGCTTCTTGGACGTGGAGTTTGGAACTGCTTTGTATTTTTTGTAAGCAGTTTGTTTTCGATTTGCAGCATCAATTACATTTCTAGTAATCCAAGATTGTACTCGTACACGAACTTGTTTCGTTGTTGTTGCTTTAACCTTGGCTTCGGTTATCTTCTCAATCAGCTCATCAAAGTCCGAAGTTGGAGACCCTTGGAGACTATCTATGAAGTTCCTTAAGAAATCTTTATTATTGGTTCTGCTCATCGATATTTTTTTAGGCCGTATTTTAGCTTTGACGAAATTTTTGATGGATAAGTTGATTATTTTATGGTCTTAGCCTTAAATTTCGAACGTGTTTTACATATGAATCAGATAATGTTTTGGAATTTTTTAACCCCATGTGTGCGCTGGGTGCCTAAAAAGATAACGGGAAAATTGGAAATATTTTAAATTGCGATAACTTTTGACAGAGCTATTCAATCATTACAAAATTTTCAGACCATATTGGTATTGTTAAGTTGTAGATTTGTGTAGTTTTAAATGAGCGTGCTGGCAACCATGTAGCTAGGGCTGGCACTGAAAATGCAAACCTCCAAATCATCGTCTCTCTTGAAAAAATGCCATTTCTTCAAAAAAGCCACTCATATGTAAATCTTGTGCTTTGTTTGCATAGACAAAAAATAAAATTTGATATGGTATGACGGGCTCGCCTGGTAACCCTTGCCCAATTTACCTATATTTTTTGCATCAAAAATTTATGTTCTCGGAAACCCACGATCCGATAAGCAGAATTAATTGAAATTTGCAGAATGTATTGGTATTAAATAGAACCAGGTCTGATAGAAGTCATTTTGAAATGCGGGCGATTCTGTGCCAGTGGTGCCATCTTGAAAAATCACTAAAAAAGACATATGCTTTTAGCCCTATAAATTCTGATTGAATCGTTCGATTTCGACGAAATTCACACAGAAACTGAACCTTACGTGAAACCACGTTTGAGAGAAATTTGGTTGAAAAATTCGGTTGGAACTGCCAGCTATGATAATTTTGGTGTCTTAAATTTGAAAAAATTAAAATTTGGAAGTGAAAATGTTCAAACAATCGAATACCCTAAAAAATGTCCGTTTCTTACAATAAAACCAATCTGTATACAAATCTTATGCTTTATCTACACGTTCAAAGTTAAACTTTGGAAATTTCATCTCGGATAAGAACGGTAACCCTTTCCCAGTTAACCTATATTTTTAGCATCAAAAATTTCTGTTCACGGGAACTCACGAACCAATAATCAGATGCAACTGAAATTTGCAGAATGCATTGGACTTAAGTAGGACCAGATTTGATAGAAGCGATTTTGAATTGTGGGCAACTCTGTGCCAGTGGTGCCATCTTGAAAAATTACAAAGAAAAAAAACTGCTTTTTGCCCTATCAAATGTGAATAAGTTACCGGATTTTCATAAAATTGACACAGTAGCTGAACCTTACTCTAATCTCTGTTTGATAGAAATTTGGTTGAAAAATTTGATTGGTGCTGCCAGCTATGTTAAGTTTTGTGTCTTTGGTTTTGAAAATTCGCCCAGAAAATAAAACTTTTTGCCCTATAACTTCCAGTGCAGTCATGAAATCAATACAAATTTCATACAATTAATGGAACCTACTATAAATATAATTCAAGCCAAATTTGGTTGAAAAGCCACGATAGGGTTGCCAGATATTGTTGGTATTGTTTTTAATTGCAATATCTTTATTAAGCGGTTTTATCGTAGAATTTTCAATTGGTGATGATATTGTAGTGACAATAAACAGCAAATATTATGTTTTCGATTATTTGAAAAAACTCGCTGCAGGTAACCCTAAATTTCTTTATACTCCTATAACTTCGAATGTAATTAAACAACGTAAAGCAGATGTGATGTATTCTTGGCTTTGATACTGGCAAAAGGTTGACAGCACGAGTCGGTTGTGCTACTCTTGTATCAATAAATGCTTACAGTTAGTATTCATACCAGAAACATTTACAATGAAAATAAATAACCAATGTTTCAATTCCAAAAGTTCTGCAAATTTTTCGGATCGCAGCCCCAAACACCAACTTCAGTTACAGTGTTGCAAGTACTGAGCATTTTCTTCATTGATGTTATATGAGATGCTGCTTTCAAAATTTTGTGAAATAAGCAACTGATAACGAATATAATTAACCCGTGTTTTGCTCTCATAAACGTTGAAATTCATGCCAGTGGTAATATCTGAAAACTTCCACCATATGAGTTATAATGCATTTTTGAGACCAAAGTAAAACGTGGCGTTTGAAACAGTTTGGCCGTAATAAACAGCTCATGTGGTGGAATATGCACTCAAAACCTGCACGATTCTTCTACTGTTCTTCGAACATTAGTGTTTCTAGCGGTTCAGGTGCACTAGAGTTTTTTTCTTTTGCTGTTGATCTAATATCCATAGTTGATTCGCTTTTGGTTCTTTTCAATCATTTTCTTAAACTCCGGGCACTCATAACTGTCTGCGCGATGTTGTGTATGCAGATGATGTTTAATTATGCAATTATTGCATTTTAAAAAGATACTGTACATGCATGGGTAAGATGATTACCAGCACATTTAGCACAGACTTCCTTTGCCTGGCATGTTTGGGATTTATGGCCGAATCCTTGACATTTAAAACATCGCATTACGTTGTGGTCTTCAACAACGTAATGGGCGCCGAAATTGATATTGATGTATTGGTTCACCATTCTTTCAAATAGCTTCCCACCAACCTCCACAAAAGCTATCCATTTATTTGTTTTTTTGCCTGCCTCATATGTACCACCTCAAATTTATCATTAATGTCTATGTTATGGTTTAGACTCATTATTTCTTCTTTCAGCTCTTGCGTGCTGTATTTTTGTTGGAGTCCTCTTATCATCAGTCGAGGCAATTTCTCCTTGGTACACTCGATTTTGTATTGCCCTCCTAGGTTTTCTTCTAAGTTTTTTAATAGAACCTCAGTATTTTGTTGATTATTCGATTTTATTAACATACCCCCACTTCTAAGTGATTTTGTAAATTCAACAGGGGTTTTCAATTTTACCGGGTTGATGTTTTTTTAATGACCCTCATCGTACTAGCGGCATCTTGATCACTTTTTGGCTTGATGATTATGCCTTTGTTGAACTTTTTCATTCCAACCGCGCTAATTGGTTTTGCCCTGGTGACATCTGCGTATGTAGGAATAGGAATTGGCGTAACAGCTGCTTTCGTCATTTGTTCAATTTTACCACTAATTGTTTTTAAGAGCTCGTGGTTTGTTTCTACTTGCAGTGTAATTCTGTCCTCACGACTTTTGCGCAGTGCTGTTTCACACTTCTTGCAGAACCACTTCACTTTACTACCAAGCTCTTTTATTAATTCATAATCTGCTTTTGTAATATTCATGCAGCCAATGTGGTACCACTTGTCGCCACAATAGCCTTCGCAAGCGAGTGCAGGATGTTCTTCCGATACTTGCTTTTTGCATTTCGTGCACTTTTCCTCGTCAGTCATTAACTTTTTACTCAAAGAAAAAAAAAATATAAACAAAAATTCAATAAATTGAGAACAATGAATATAAAAAGTGAATTTAATTTAATGTTTTTAATGGCAGCACCAATTTCAAGCTCCACACAACTTGGAAAGTGTAAAGCTTTTTTTTTCAGTCAATCAAGTTTTGCAAACACACTTAGATCATAAGCTTAACACCCACTCTGATCTTTGAAAGCTACTACAGGCGCTCACGTTTCACAAGCTCACTTTGAAAGATTAGCTTAGCGTCCACTCAGCACGTCACACAGGAGAAGAAGCTTATCACCCACTCTGATCAATATCAGCTATCACAGACACACAAGTTTCACAAAGCTCACACTGAAAGGTAGCTTTAGCGTTCACTTATCGCAAAACAGTCTAAAGCTAGAACTACACTGGCCTCACGTAACGTGAGCTCACGTGTCGTCACGTTATGCGTGTGGAGGCATGAGCTCACGCTTGGAGCTACACTTGTCTCATGCTAGCAGCTCACGTGTGTTGCAATTGCATATCGACGGTTTGAGGTTTAACCAAATAAGTCGAACAGTCAATAATAACGGTACTTTCGAGTCAAAAGTATCATCATTGAACCTAAGACCAAACATTCTGGTGATGAGCAAGACCACTATGATACAGCGTTATTGATGGGTAGGCAAGTTGGTTGAATTAAAATGCATAAGTCCCGAATTATATTTGAGAGGATGTGAGTCATATCGATTTGTTGTGTTGGCACATCGATTATTTGAGTGAGGGTTTGAATGATTTTGTAAGCATGGTTGGATGTCGATCGAAGTAGGGAAATTTACGGTGAATGAGTATAAAAGGGTGTACTGTGTTTGTCTTTCGGTTACGATGAAATAGAGAGTTGCAGAATTCAAGCTGTGGGTAGGTGTTCGACACGCGTGAGCGAACGAGGTTACGGTTGCCAGGGAACGGGGAGTTGCGTAGTACGATGGATCGTTAAAGATGATTGCCGAAAATTCCCGCGAAATCTTCTGAAGCGAGGGGGTGTCACGGTCGGAAAAACAGATAGCATGCGCGCATGAAAATCAAGGGAAAAAAAATCCCCTCCACCACCCTTACAACGAAAGGAGGGTGGAGGGTGGAGGGTGGCCAATCGCCGAAGATTAGTTCACGATATGATTGTAGGATAAGGTTAGGGTCACATAGTAAGGTTGAAGGACAATCGCGGCGAAGATGATTCCCCTACAAAGCTGTCGAGACCAACGCCAAACCGATTCAAAACTGAACTACTGTCGGAAATGAACGCGGAGAAGAATATCTAGTAGTACTTACGATGACTATTTAATGTTGTCCCTGTGGTGGTTGGATTTACTCTCGTCGATATGATACATCCTGGTGAACTTCAGAAACGGCATGGACAACCGATTCCCTACAATGATGAAACAATTCAATTTTATTGTTTTTACGTTCTAATTCTTACAAAATCACACAAGAAAAGCACCAAAAGCAGATTCTCAAGTAAGACTCCCGAGTTTGTTTACGTCGAAACCGGTCGTGACCTACACCAACATGATCTTTTCAAGTGATCGAACGAGTGAAGTAGAATTGGAAGATTATGATCAGGGATTTGTGGCGAATCGAGGACTTTCATGGAATTCAAGTTCTGTAGCATTAGAGCAAGGAAAATTTTTGCGATCGAGATAGTGGAAAGGCGTTGAGAAGAGCAGGGAATAGTAAATTAGTGCGATCTCGAGTAAGGAGTGCGAATTACAACTGGTGAATCGAAGTCGAACGGGCCCCAACGAGCGAGCGATCATCTTCGACAGCAACAGACAGCAGACGAAAACCAGGTTAGATAGCTTTAAGTTTTAAAAGTGTAAAATTGAAAAAGCAAACGATTTGGTGTAGGTTAAGTGCAAACAACCCGACCGGGCAGCACGAAATAGTGACGGTTGTAGTTGGAAATTAGTGAGTAATAAAATCGTACGGATTATTGTATAAGAAAAAAAAGTGAAATAATCTTCCGCGATAAAGGGCGACTACGGGATAAGCCCCAAAATCTGAAGAAATTCGCGAGGCCATTAATTTTCATTTCGAGGGCTATAGAAAGTGTTATTGCCGTCGTCAAATTCTCGCTTCAGGGCGACGGTCGTGAGGACAATTCCGGCAACGAAGCATGTGGCGCCAACCGACTTCGTTCCTTGTGAGCGATAGCCATCCGGATTGGCCACCCCTGTTCTCATTAGGGAATGGGGGAGTGTTGGCGACGTTTCGTATAATATTCACCCAAAGTTTCGCCCAACGTGGGGCCTAATAACGGTATAACGGGAAGTAACGGTTTATGAAAATTTTAGCTTTACAGTCTCAAATTGAGGGAAGGTCTTAAAAATCCGAAAAAGGTTTGGATATATGAGCCGCGAGGATTGATTTGATACATTATTAACAAAACATTATTAATATATTTTGTTAGCCAAATAGTCAAGCATATTTCTATTTGAAAGATTTTAAAATTGACATGTATTTATTTCTTGAGTTTTGAAGATACCGAGGTATTTATTGTTTTCAGGTTTGAATTCTGCAACAGAGTGAAAGTGTAGGGTGAATGAAGTGCGAGAAGTGAGTGAAGTGAGGGTAAAGCTGAATTTAGGAGTGTGTGTGAAAATTTTCAGGTTTAGCGACAGGGGCCATATGGTGAAAGATCGATAGGTGGACGGTAGTACGTGACGAAAGCCTTCGTGGAGGAAGTTTTTCTACGGTTACAATCTTAGACCTATCGTAGGGAATAGTATAAACACTTAAGCGTGAATTTGTGTGTAGAAGTTTAGTATTAAAGCAAATCGGGATGAAAATTCTACTTGATCGAATGAGCAAAGATGAGCTCATATATGAGCTCGCCATCCGTGGATTCCCAGCGGATAATGTTGAGGGCGTGCGAAAAACGCTAAGGGCAACCCTAAAATCAGCGTTGGATACCTCATACGTGGAGGCAGCGTACCCGTTTGAGTATGAGACGGATCATGCGGAGCTTATAGCGAAAGCGGCGGAGGTTGAAGAGTTGGTGGCAAAGGTATCGGGAGACAAAAACGCGTCTGAGGTTCATCATCGCAATGGGGACCTTTGTCTCAAAGGCAGAAGAAGGCAGCGACGACGAATTGTATCTTGATGGATATAGTACGACCACGGTAGCGCGACTGGAAACAAGGGTACCAAGTCTAGCAGAGGTAGCAAAATGGGGGTTGAAATTTAGCGGAGATGCGTCAGGGTCCGTTAAAGCTTTCCTCGAACGTGTTGAGGAGCTACGGCTAGCGAGGGGGCTCACAAAACCTCAATTATTCAGAACAGCTGTTGACTTATTTGACTACCGTGCCCTGATATGGTTTCGGGCTAACCGAAACTTAGTAGCGTCTTGGGGATGAGCTAGTGGTCGAACTCAAGGCAGAATTCCTACCATCTGATTACGAAGACCGCCTCTGGGAGGAGATTCGCAAACGCACGTAAGGGGAGAACGAATAAATTCGAGTACACGTCGCTATAATGGAACGCCTGTTCAGTTGCTTGAATTCGGACTGTTCAGAGGAGGAGAAGTTACGTATTTTGCTTCAGAATATAGCACCATTTTACCAGCAGCAGTTGTGTTTGACTCCGGTGACCTCGATTGCAGAACTATTGAAAATGGGTCGAACTCTGGACACTACGAGGGCATCAGTGGCAGCGTTCGTACCTCCGAGCACACAGTCTAGGCGTTGTCTGGAGCCAGATCTGGCCTTTGTCGGCACAGAGAACGTGGACCCGGTAGCGTCACTGACAACACAGCATCGTATACTCTGCTGAAACTGCAAGTGGGAAGGGCATATGTTGAGGGACTGTCGTGAGCCTCGTCGTTGTTTTGGATGTGGACGTCATGGAGTCGTGTGTTCTTTATGTCCCGATCGCCGCATGATGAGCCAGGGCCAAGGGTCGAGGGCTGGATCAAGCATGGAAACTTCAGAAAACGATCGACGTGCTCGCCAGGCGGTCGAGCGAGCACCGGGCAGAGGCCGCAACAAGAAACATGACAACCAGTGGTAGAGTACGCGCTGGTCAGAAGTATCCAGGATAACCATCCGCACCTACGGGTGGAGATTGAGGGCATTACTATGGATGGTCTTCTAGATTTGGGAGCAAGTAGAACAATAGTCGGTGGGAATGGTTGGACTCAATTAGAAGCAACTGGGGCGATTTTGGGTCGAGAAGGATTTGGAGAAATTCGACTGGCAAATGGGATGACTTGCGTCGTGGCTAGTGAGGCGTGGTTGAAATTTTCTTGAATAATCGTGAGCATATGTTGAGACATTGATCGTACCATCGAAACCTCACGAAGTAATATTAGGGGCAGACTTCTGGCAGAAGTTTGGTTAGGTATTAGATATGAAGGGTCTGCAGTGGAGTTTTGTCGCGGCTACGAAGCTGGGTAATGAGGTAGCACTGCGCGGTCGGTCGCACTTAACGGCTAGGGAGGCTGAGGTTTTATCGGATATGTTGGAAGAGCAGTTTAAGTTAATGGGCGACGGGCTGGGATGTGCAAAATCCGTAGAACATGTAATAAAAATCACGGCGTCCCCCATCAAACATAGATACTATCCGGTATCATCGACAGTTCAGAGACAAATCAATGAGGATTTGGACGAAATGCTAAGAAATGGGGAAGTCGAAGCATCGTTGAGTCCCTGGTCATCTTCAATACTGCTCGTTCGCAAGAAAGACGGGTCGTATCCATTCTGCGTAGATTTTCACAAGTTAAATGCTGTATCGGAGAAAGATGCATATCCGTTACCATACATTTCGACCACCTTAGAGAAGTTGCGCAACGCCAAGTTTTTGTTGACGCTAGACGTCAAGTCAGCGTACTGGCAAGTTCCGATGGCAGAAGGGTCTCGGCGGTACAGAGCATCTACCATCTACCGGTCGATCATGGTTGGAAGAGAGTCGTCCCAAAGGCAGAGAGAGGATTCATACTTCATCGATGCCATGACGACCCGAAGGCAGGACACATGGGGATTGCGCGGACAGTGGCTCGTGTAGCGCAAAATTTTTACTGGCCTCGAATTCGGTCGGATATTCGGAGCTATGTGCGAAAGTGTCAGGTGTGTCAAGCATGCAAAATTGAGAGAAACGCTCCAATTGGGTTGATGTCCACCAGGGCAGGTGAGGCCAAATCCCCCTGGGAGATGGTGTGTATAGATTTCATACGGCCCCTGTCCAGATCAACACATGGATACACCTATATTCTCACGGTGCTGGACTATGTCACGAAATTTTCAGTTTTACTACCAGTACGAACATCACCCTCAGGCCAATTCGGCGGAGCGTCGGAATCAGGACATCCAATGTATGTTACGATGTAATGTGTCCGACAACCATCGCTCCTTGGATTTGTACTTGGCGAAAGTCGCGTGCGTGCTTCGAACCTACAAACATGAGGTCACAGGGTTCACTCCGTACTTCCTCAACTTTGGAAGAGAGATGGTCACCTACTGGGAGGAAGGAGTGCCGTACATTGAGAGCGATAGTAAGACCCGGGGTTCGTGATAAAGGGAAGGAATATCTAGGTTGGATAATGGTCAGAAGATTCCTACTGATAGGGATAGAGTTCGAGAAGCTTCGTTAGGCGTTTTCTTGTGGCGGAGGGGTTAGTTCATAAGAAGGGTAGAGTGGTGGTGACGGAGCTAGAGTCTAAGCATCATAGCATAGAGGTGGTGGTAATAGCTCGTAAGCGCAATAGGCTACTGGTGGCGGGATTATATATTTGAATTTTAGGTCATAAAGAAGAGTGAGATCTGCGAAGGAGATTAGTTTTACAGAAAACTTTTACGTTTGAGACGAATCAAGTAGTGTCAGAAGTACGCCGTCTTGGATTACCCGGATTGGGTCACTGGGTAATTTGAGGTTAGGCATGCGGTTAGTTATTAGAGGTTATTGCGTAGGGATAAGGTCGGTACGATAAAGAAATTATAGCTTAAAATGTAGAGTTAGGAAACTTCGATTATAAAGCATTACCATTTTGTTTCCGGCAGCAGGCTGGTGGAGATCTTAGACCTTCCAGTGGGTCTCTCCGTCAGTGGTTACATATTATTTGCTCTTCTTAGCTTTCAGTTTCTAGACCTGGTCCAGGTGTTGGCAAACAGCTCATTTCCGCGGCTGTTTGGGCAGTGTGCTAAAATCGAGTACAAACAGGATTAGTGTCGTGAGGTGGAGGGACATAATAACCATCACCAAGTTCTAGCTAAGACACAAAACGCCACATACACAAATACAAGCGGGAATGGACAAGCAAACACGGAGAGATTCCACATTTAGAAGATAATATAATCAAATATAACTCGATAGTTGAGGCAATTTGAAATAAAACAACGGATTTTTGCGGATAAAATAAGCCCAACAGTCAATAATAACGGTACTTTCGAATCAAAAGTATCATCATTGAACGTTAGACCAAACATTCTGGTGATGAGCAAGACAACTATGATACAGCGTTATTGATGGGTAGGCAAGTTGGTTGAATTAAGAAGACATGCATAAGTCCCAAACCATATTTGAAGGGATGTAAGTCATATCGATTTGTTGTGTTTGCACATCGATTATTTGAGTGAGGGTATGAATGATTTTGTAAGCACGGTTGGATGTCGATCGGAGTAGAGAAATTTACGGTGAATGAGTATAAAAGGGTGTACTGTGTTCGTCTTTCAGTTAAGATGAAATAGAGAGTTGCAGAATTCAAGCTGTGTGTAGGTGTTTGACACGCGCGAGTGAACGAGGTTACGGTTGACATGGAACGGGGAGTTGCGTAGTACGATGGATCGTTAAAAATGATTGCTGAGAATTTCCGCAGAATCCTCTGAAGCGAGGAGGTGTCACAGTCGGAATAACAGATAGCATGCGCGCATTAAAATCAAGGGAAAAAAAATCGCCTCCACCACCCTTACAAGGAAAGGAGGGTGGAGGGTGGCAAATCGCTGAAGATTAGTTCACGATAAATTTGTAGGATAAGGTTAGGGTCACAAAGTAAAAACCGATTCAAAACTGAACTACTGTCGGAAATGAAAGCGGAGAAGAATATCTTGTAGTACTTACGATGACTTTTTAATGTTGTCCCTGTGGTGGTTGGATTTACTCTCGTCGATATCGTACATCCTGGTGAACTTCAGAAACGGCATGAACACTCGATTACCTACAATGATGAAACAATTCAATTTTATGGTTTTTACGTTCTAACTCTTACAAAATCACACAAGAAAAGCACCAAAAGCAGATTTCCAAGTAAGAGGCCCGAGTTTGTTTACGTCGAAGCCGGTCGCGACCTACTCCAACATGATCTTTTCAAGTGACAGTTTTATTTGTAGTAAAATTTGTAGTAAAAGGAAAGTGGTACTGCAATGATACCAAAACTGGATGATGTTGGCGGTGGAAGTGTGGTAGATTTTATTGGAATGGAAAGATATGAATTTTCAAAGCAGACTGAGTATTTGAGTTCAAATACCCACAACGGTCAGTGAAAAGCCGCTTTAGCGGGAACAGAAAATTGGTACATGGAAAAATGGATAGTATCGGTCTTTTTGATTCTGACCGGAAAGGAGGATAGACGTGCTGGATGATAGCTAGTGGTAGCGAAAAAACTTTGTATTCTCTTTCATGACCGGACTGATCGAACGAGTGAAGTAGAATTTGGAGTTTATGATCAGCGGTTTGTGGCGAATCGAGGACTTTCGTGGAATTCAAGTTCTGGAGCATTAGAGCGAGGAAAAAATTTGCGATCGAGATAGAGGAAAGGCGTTGAGAAGAGCAGGGAATAGTAAGTTAGTGCGATCTCGAGTAAGGAGTGCGAATTACAACTGGTGAATCGAAGTCGCACGGGCCCCAACGAGCGAGCGATCATCTTCGACAGCAACAGACAGCAGAAGAAAACCAGGCTAGATAGCTTTAAGGTTTAAAATATAAAATTGAAAAAGCAAAAGAGTGTGTATAGGTTAAGTGCAAACTACCCGACCGGGTAGAACGAAATAGCGACGGTTGTAGCTGGAAATTAGTGAGTAATAAAATCGTACGGATTATTGTATATGAAAAAAAGTGAAATAATCTTCCGCGATAAAGGGCGACCTCGAGATAAGTCCCAAAATCTGAAGAAATTCGCGAGACCATTAATTTTCATTTTGAGGGCTATAGAAAGTGTTATTGCCGTGGTCAAATTCTCGCTTCAGGGCGACGGACGTGAGATCAATTCTGGCAACGAAGCGAGTGGCGCCAACCGACTCCGTTCCTTGTGAGCGATAGCCATCTAGATTGGCCATCCCCGTTCTCATTAGGGAATGGGAAAGTGTAAGCGACGTTTCGTATAACATTTCGGTGACAAAGGAGCTATTTTTTAAATATGGCAGGTAGATTGATCATGGTTTCTAGCTTTTTACTTTAGATGTCGTTTAAACAAGTTTGATCCTTATTATGAGACAAATAAGGGTTGTGTGGCCGACTTTGGGAGCAGGACATTAATACCATTCACTGATTAATTCCGTAAGTATATATTTTCTTATATATAACAAAGAAATCAACAAATTAATATTCTTCGAACCCAAATTAAAGCTCCTCAGTTTAATTTAAAAATTTAGTACAAAGATTTAATGATTCTGTGTTGAGCACTGTTTGCTGCAGCAATGTAATTTCGAAGCGAACATTCGATTTCAAATATTCTTTAGGAAAATGTATCGAAATAAATTAGTATTACTATATATATATAAATACTTATATATATATATATATATATATATATATTATATATATATATATATATATATATATATATATATATATATATATATATATATATATATATATATATATATATATATATATATATATATATATATATATATATATATATATATATATATATATATATATATATATATATATATATAGATATATATATTTATATATCTATATATATATATATATATATATATATATATATATATATATATATATATATATATATATATATATATATATATATATATATATATATAGTAGAAATTTGATTGAAAACTCGGTTAGAACTGCCAGTTATGGTAGTTTTTGTGTCTTGAATCTCGAAACTTCGCCTAGCAAACTAAAACATTTTGTCCGATAGCTCTCAGTGCAGTTATGAAATCAAAACGGAACTCTTTTAGTAAATGCGCCTTATGTTATGCCTAGTAATATACTCTTCACGAAGCAAATTCAACGGTCAAATTCCATACAAAAAGAGCTTAACAATTCGCAAGTGAACAATTCGCTGGCGGAAAAGTACTATATTCTTATGAACGAGATCGAAGGCGCAAATGCTAAAAAGTGTCGGTAAGTAATATTGCGGAGCTTTTCAGTGGGTTTAATCCCTTTTAATTCAGCGAAATGAGTGATATTCGTTTGTTAAAGTGCTTGCCAGTTGAAAGTGAAAATGTGTAACGTTTTTTTTTTGTGTGTTTGCGTAAATTTGCTGCATTCTTTTTGTGATGAAGAAACATTATTGCACCTACCATAGTAGGTGTATACGTACATATCTTGAATATGTACCAATCCGTCGACACAAAATGTGTGGGAGGTAAAGAAAGTGTACCTCTAGTCTGTGCGACATGGAAAATTTTAAATATTGACTATTGCATGTGGATCGAAATTTCCTTAATTGTTTTTGAGGGGTGTAATATTTATTGCTGAGGACAAAAGATTCATTTTGACATAGTATAAACATAGAAAACTAGGCCGGTTTCCTGGAAGACGTGAACCGTTTATGTATACTGAGTTGACACGGTGGTTAAGTAGCACATTAAGCTATGATGATTTATGAAGGGAAGAACCATCATATATAATTAATTTTGATTCATTGGTATGCTGAATTGTATGTAGATAGTCAGGACACTTAGTTAGATGACAAAATACGGAAACTATTCAGGTGTGGCTAAATGTGCGTTTTGGCGCCAACATAGATCTCTTGTTTCTGAAAATGCATCCGCTTCTCATAGTGTACAATAATTAATCGTGTTCAGACATTTGTTGTAGTTAGGGAAATACAACTGAAATCCCAACCAACATACGCTCTGGAATTCAGCTTTCGGGATGTCTTACAAGACTCTACTAAGCCACTTGAGACTCTACTAATCCACTTGAGACTCTCCAGAGCAAAGCATTTGTAAGGACATTTCAGCTGACTTTCATAACACTTTCTAGTTTGAAAATTGAGTATCTGGACTACGGGTTATTATTTCTCTCTTTCTAGCGACTTTTGTACGGAGAGTGTAACTTTTATAAAAATACCTTTGATCTCACAATTTCACCTTCACAAAAGTACTTGTGTACACTAATAAGCATTGTAAAAGTTAAACAATCAAAGATTTATTAGTCTCATTATGAAAATTGAAACATTCTTTTAAGGCTAAAATAGCTCTCATAAATTACCCATTTAATACTAGTAGCACACTAATTACCTACAAGGCTGATAAAACGAGAACTGTCCTCTCAGTTTTCCTCTTATAAGACTCTTGTAGTATCTTATAAGAGAAAAAATGTCATTTGGTTTCTTATTCCCAAATATATTTATTACCAATATATTCCTGTTATAGTACATAATCGCAATAACGATTAATAGATTTTTATAATACACTTTCAAATTGTTCCCTCACTCTTGAGCTTAGAAACAAACGCTTCAATTGTCATGCAAAAAACTGAGACTTTCGATGAAATTCCAATTCAATGCCGTTTCAAGTTAATCTGTCGTTCCAGTCACGCTAAAATCTACTTTGACTTTTCAATAAATTTGTTTACTCATTTCATTAATGTTCCTCGTTAATAAGAGCTAAAATATATTTCTTTTATTATTGTTGAACTGATTAAAGCAAGTTCGCATAATTTACGTTTGAACTT
>OX376372.1:117487135-117519157 GCA_947369275.1 Nemotelus nigrinus | reverse complement strand
ATGCACGAGGTGTTGTTGATAACAATAGTGCCTTGACTCGAAATGAGCTACACTTATTGCAGCCGATGGTCTAGTTACCAAAAATAGAACTACCATAATTCGATGGAAATTATTTGAAATTGCAACAATTCTATGATTTGTTTAGCCAAATGGTCCACTCACAAGCGATGGGAAACGCTCAAAAATTCTTCTATTTAAAATCTCAATTATCTGGTGAAGCAGAAAAGCTTATTTGACACATCACAGTAAGTGAGGAGAATTATAAAACTGCTTTGGAAATCCTTACCACCAGATATAATAACAAAAGACTATTAGTGGCTGCGCTTATTGACAAAATATTAGCACAGCCGACTTTATCATCAGAATCAGCATCATCAATCAAAACAATGCATGATACGATCAAAGAATGTGTTCTTGGTCTAGAGAAACTTGGGTTGAATGTGCGCGACCAATGGGATCCAATTTTACTACAAATCTTAGTAAAAAAATTAGATCGAGACACACATACATTGTATGAACAGTCTGTGAAATTCCCCAGAGAACTACAGTCACTTGAAGAGTTTTTAGGCTTTTTGGAATTAAGATTCCAGTCACTAGAAGCATTGGGACCAATAAAAACGATGAACAAAGATAGGCATAGTAAGATTGCACATGCTTATACGATGACTCACAGCAACAAATGTGAGTTATGCAGTAGTGATCATCCAATTTACTTCTGCAGTAAATTCCTAAAACTCACTCCTCCAGAACGTCAAGCAACTGCAAAAAAGTTGAAATTATGTATAAACTGTTTAAAAAGTGGCCATAAAACAAGTAGTTGCACTTCGAGGAGCTGCTCATCATGCCAAAAGAGACATAATTCGTTGCTTCATTTTGATAATAATAAGAATAATTCGTTGCTTCATGAAGCCCGGAAGGCAGAAAAAGGACGGAATAAGACGGCATCAATAAAATTCAGCAATGATGCAGCAGTTCACGTGGGCTCTACAGAAGGCAATGAACAAAGCAGCTATGTATTCTTGGGCACAGCCGATGCAACCGTCACACAGTGGTCTATTTCGCGAAAAAGGTGAACTTTATTCATGAGAACCACTATATGTATGAAATTGAGTGTTTCTTGGGTTTTCAAACATGGGAAATCCATTTCTGGGGCTGTGTTGGCTCCAACTTTTAACAAAAAGTTTCCAAAAAGGGGCAAAATTTGGAAAATTTCACTTTAAAAAAAAAAAATTTTCTTGTTAATAAACAAGTGTGACTTATCACTTCCATAGTATTTTTGCTGGCTGAACACGAAACCGCTGTCCAAATCGACCTACCGTGCCTCAATGTTGAGGAAAATATCATTTTTAGAATGTTTTCCTGCTGACGCAATTTTTATCAATATTGTGACGTGATAGCCAAATTTTGGATCACATTCGTGACAGCAGGCAAAAATGCTGTGGAAATGATTATTCAAATTTGTTTGACACAAATGATGTCGGACAGTATTATTAATTTGATTTGCACCCCTACCCATAAAGTTTAATCGAAACAATTGTAATTATTTTGAATAATTAAATCATGCAACACTCGCCGCGTTACTTTATAATTGGCCATTTTTTGAGGCAGCAGAGCAAGCCGAAATGAACAAAACAAATCGAAAGGAAACTTAATTTTTTTTTTACTTGTGCAAAATTACATGAGATAACAAACGAAAGAGCTGAATATAAGAGTGGATAAAATACAACAGACAAGGCCGAATACCAAAACTATCGCAGGCAACTCCTCTTTATTTCCTTCTTTATATAATATTAGATCGCACGACGTTTCTATGTCATACGATTTTATGAGTTTTGTGTAGTCTTTAAGTCTTTTACACACGGAACTTTCTGTCTCAAATTGACCAAAAAGGTTTTAACAAAAACTTAGACTTTCTTCTAACTTTATTGTATTTCTTTTGTTTTCTAAATGATATAAATCAAAAAATTGACCTGACAAATAAGTGCAAATAGACTTAAATACTATTTTTTGTAGGTAAGTGTTTTCCAAAATTGTTCCCAACAGTTGCCGAAATGACAGTCATATAACAGTGACAGTGATCATAAAACACCCTATCCGACTTTTTTCATTTTTGAGTTAACACCGACTTCGGAAGCTGCATACTAGATTACATCATTCTACCAAATTTGAAAAGCCTACTTTTTGTGGAAGTATCTTAAAATCAATAGTGAAAGTATTGAAAAAGCCCTATCTACAGCATATAGCAAAACACATATCGAATTTACAAATATTATCATTCACCCATGCATGCATATTTACAATTTTACCAATTAATACCTGGCACGAAATTATTTTGTACGGGTAAAAGTATATTTTCGGTAATGTTGCTTTGCATATAATTTCAATACTAAGCATTTACATACCTGAATTACTCTATGATCATACATGAATTATCATATGAACATATTTAATGGAATTGAATTCAGAAGCAAGTTGGCAAATTTGATGATACTAAAGTACAGGTGAATGGGTAAATACATGTATGAACAGCCAAATAAACATACATCACTTGAAACTTTGCCAATAACATAAGAAGTAAGTGTAGGGTTTAGAAACTATTGTTAAATTTATGAAATTCAACGTTGTGTTTATTTCAATCTCGCGAGCTTCAACCTGGTACAAATGCTTGCTATTGTGTGCTAGTGCAAATGATAAGAAAATACTGCAGAGCACGCGGACTGGCGCAATAAGCGCGCAAAATGTTGCATTTTATGCAAGGTCGCTGAACTTTGAAAGGATTTTACGAGCGTAGCCGCAGCTAGCCGCAGGCAAACTAAGTTTTGATAGTTACTTTGGACTTCAATGAATACAACTAAACCTATTTCGTAACAACCTTTTGTGACCCTCTAAACTTAAAAGGGACTAGAAGTTTTAAACACCGAATTCCTATACTATCTGCAGTATGAACACGATGAAAGCGGGGGAGGCTAAATCATCTATGACTTTCATAGCTTAATAACGCTGTATTATTCAAAGGTATTTTGATCTTCATATTCTTAATTAAAAAAATAGGTTAAAAGACAGATGCAATTTTTGGCTGTTTTTAGCACCTGTGCTCTTACCCTTAAACTTATGAAACGCAATTACCACCTCAAATGATGGGGGCCATGTAGGACGATACTACCCCAAGTTTCAACTTCATACTTAAAAGTTCATAATTTTAATAAAGTTCACCTTTTTCGCGAAATAGACCACTGTGCGTCACTGACAATCATGGCAATCAAGTCAAGTGCCGGATTCTTCTCAATTCCGGTTCTCAAATAAATTTAATAACAGATAGATTTAGGAATAAATTAAAGCTTGCTGGAATTCAAGACGAGCTAAGAATAAGTGGTATTGGAGAATCAAGATTGAAATTATTACCGAATCTAGTGTAATACGTTCCAAAATACCTTTTCTCCCAAACTGGGAAAAAAAGAGGATAGTTCCGGGTGGCTTTGCTCGCGAAAATCGGGATGGTTCGGGCACCACTCGCTTCGATTTACCGGAACTACCGAAACACCGTCGTATTGAAGCGAGAAGTTGTGACGGTGACTACTTAGCTAAAAAAAGAAAATCGCACAACGTAACAAAAAAATCTCCGCCGTCCAGATTAAATCTCACAGATTTTAAAAAAAGAACCGTTCATTTTCGAAACATACAATTACTTTATTATCCCATAAAAGCTATCTTAGATTTATATGATTTCTTGAATAAAAAAAAAAACAAAAAAAAATGAAATACAATATGCATATTAACTTACTAAATCCGTCGCACTGGGGCCCCCTTATGTCGAATCCTGTTGTCTGCTTCAAGTAATTGTCCAAATGCCCTCTAATTACTCTTCTCTTCTCCAAGGAAACTTTTCAACTCTTCTTAATATTCGGTATTATCTATCTTAGACCTCTGTCTACTTCGAATCACTGCCAACTTCTTCTCTTCTCCAAGGAAACTTTTCAACTCTTCTTAATATTCGATATTATCTATCTTAGACCTTTGTCTACTTCGAATCACTGCCAACTTCTTCTCTTCTCCAAGGAAACTTTTCAACTCTTCTTAATATTCGATATTATCTATCTTAGACCTCTGTCTACTTCGAATCACTGCCAACTTCTTCTCTTCTCCAAGGAAACTTTTCAACTCTTCTTAATATTCGATATTATCTATCTTAGACCTCTGTCTACTTCGAATCACTGCCAACTTCTTCTCTTCTCCAAGGAAACTTTTCAACTCTTCTTAATATTCGATATTATCTATCTTAGACCTCTGTCTACTTCGAATCACTGCCAACTTCTTCTCTTCTCCAAGGAAACTTTTCAACTCCCGTCAATCTATTTTTCTTGCTCCGTCTTCTTTTTTTTTTGAATTCCAAGCTTGCTTAGAAAACGGCTCACGTCTCATTTTTCAAGTATATCACCCGAAGTTGGTTGAAACTTTGATCAACTTGTTAGTGGTATTCGTACTTGTCTGTCCACTATGCGAAAATCGTTGTACTAAATTCTCTCATGTTGATAGGGTAGCCATCGCGTGTCTAGGTACTAACCCTAACTATTACAATCTACTAAATACAAAATTACTAAATACAAAATCCTTAGCCTAGATCAATTCAGACGGCGGATCTCTCGCGGTAATAATCTCCATCGTCCTTTTTTTAGAAAATACAAATACGCGTAATTCGCGACTCCGTGACAAAATCTAAGGATCGAATCAGCGTTGTTGTCAAATCCAGAGTTACGAAATATCAAACGAATATTGAAGCTTACGTCATTCCAGAAATAACTTCATACCAACCTCTTGAATTCGTGAACATAGAAGAATGGAGTATTCCAATCCAATATGGCCCTGGCAGATCCTCAATTCAACAAACTAGGAGGTATTGACATGTTGATTGGCGCAGAATTATATGGACAGTTAATGCTAATGGGGCAATACAAACTCCATAAAGACCTACCAACATTGCAAAATACAACATTGGGATGGATTGTATTGCGAAAGGTGTCCAGCAACTTTTATAAAACACCTTTCTGTGGAATGACCAATGGTGAGCTCGACGACCAACAAAAGAAATTTTGGGAACTTGAAGAGTGTCCAGGGAAAATAGAACTTACAAACGCCGAACAAAGATGCGAAGAGTTCTTCAAAGCAACGACCATAAGAAACAGCCAAGGTAGATATGAAGTTGCATTACCATTATTTTCAAGCCCAAATTTACTCGGCGATTCTTGGAAAATAGCAATGAGACGCTTCATGAGCATGGAACGAAAGCTGTTAAGAGATCCAGAGCTGCACAAACAATATGCAGATTTTCTGGATGAATATTTACGGCTAGAGCACATGCAAGAAATACAAAAGGAGCAAATATCAGGCTCACACTATTTCATACCACATCATCATGTAATGAGGCCACACAGTAGTACTACAAAATTGAGAGTAGTTTTTGATGCTTCTGCAAAAACAACCACGCAGCTCTCATTGAATGACTTAATGGTTGCTGGCCCTAGAATACAAGATGAACTGTTCGACATGATATTACGATTTCGAACATACAACTACGTCTTCACCACAGACATCGCTCAAATGTACCGTCAAATATTAGTTAACGAAGAAGCTCAAAAATTACAGCTCATAATTTGGAGGAAAAACCCATTTGAAAAACTTTGCTACTTCCGATTGTGTACAGTCACATATGGAACCAAGTCAGCACCATATTTAGCCACTCGTTGCTTGAAACAATTGGCGGAAGATGAATCCATCCAATATCCTAAAGGATCTCAGGCTATCAAAGACTTTTATGTAGACGACATAATATCAGGTCATAATAGCTTGGCTGAAGCTCTTGTCATCCAATCTGAATTGATTAAGATGCTAAACTCAGGAGGTTTCAAGCTTCGAAAATGGTGTTCAAATCACCCAGCACTGATAGCTCAATTTTCAGAAGAAGATCTCGAGAAACAAATAAGTTTTTCGGAGAGTCCAGAAGGGCATATTAAAGCTCTTGGACTAATGTGGAATCCATCCAGCGACTGTTTTGTAATAACTACTACCTGGCCGGAATGTGCAAAAATAACCAAACGGTCTGTTTTGTCAGATATGACCCACCTGTTCGACCCTTTGGGACTAGTGAATCTCGTAGTCCTAACCGGGAAAATATTTTTACAACAACTATGGAAGGCAAAGGTAGAGTGGGATGAAGAGCTATCAGATGAATTGCTTGATAATTGGCTACAGTTCAGGCAAGGACTAAGCACCTTGAACAATTTAAAGATTTCCAGACAAGTAATAATTGGGCCGTGTTGCGACGCAACGGCGGCCTCTTCAACGCAGGAACCTGAAACGAAAAACAACAAAAGAATCGAGTTTAAAGATAAAAAATATATACTTATCTAAAGTCTGCTATCGATCAGCTTAGTATGTTGATGATTGTTGATGATTTTGACAATTGTCACTTGACATTTGTCATTTGACATTACATGTTTAAATGTCTTTTCACAATTGTTTTTTCACTTAATATTCACAGTAAAGAAATACTGGTAAAACTGGAAATATAATAAGAGAATTAAGAGAAAGTTGTATAGAAAAGAAAGTACCGAAATTTTCACTTAACAGTTGACTTTGAATTTAGATGGTGCAGAAGAAAATTGATTGTTAGAAAAATTTATACGTTTATTGAAAAATTGAAATTCCAATACAATAAAATTTGTTAAATCGTTAATCAGTGACGGTGTTTAATTGAAGAATTGGCTGTATCTAGAATATTTTATGGTTTAGTGGTTATAGTGGTTTAATTAGAACAGGCCGGTTCCATGGAAAATTGAGCTACATATATTTGCTGATGCAAGCGAAAAGGCGTACGGAACCGTAGCATATGTTAAATCTATTGACAACGAAGTAGTGATGGGCAGCACCTGTGCGTGCTTAGCACAGTGTGCTAGCACACTTCGGTGTGCTGTGCGAGTGCAGCACTTTATAAGTGTGTCGGCAGCACACTGACACAACGACACACTGACACAGTGCCGACACACTGACACAGTGCCGACACACTGACACAGTTCCGGCACACTGACACAGTGCCGCACACTGACACAGTGCCGCACACTGACACAGTGCCGACACACTGACACAGTGGCGACACACTGACACAGTGCCGACACACTGACACTGCCGACACACTGACACAGGGCCGACACACTGACACAGTGCCGACTCACTGACACAGTGCCGACACACTGACACTGCCGGCACACTTGTACTGGCAGGCACACTTCACGGGAACGAATGCTGTACGAGTGGCGTTGATTTTGCCCATTAATAATATATGTTTCGGTAACAAGGTGTTGTTTGCTTTGCAGAATGTGTACACATTTTGCGGTTTCGAAAGCATTAGCTATTGTATGCATTAGCTAATGAATGAGATAATTAGGGAACAAAAAAAGGCAGATAAGATTTGTTATTCGTATATTTGCTGGGTGAAAGTTTTAATTTTGAGTATACTACCGATGATTTGAGCTTTTCTAAATGCTGCGGACGTCTTCAAACGGGATGAAAGTTTAAAAACAAATACAAATACGTTTATTTGCGGTAAATCTGAAAGAAATGCTTTCACGTTGAAAATATTTGTGGAAAATAGGTTTTGAGCAGATAGAAGGGTTTTGTCGTAATATGCAACGATAAAACGATAGCGATAAAATGATCTGCTGCAGATAGAAGGTTTATGCTAAGTAGTGCTATGTTTTTAAATATTCAAATATTAAAGGAGTTTTTAGGGCAAAAGTAGCTGAAATCGGCCAATTTTGGGTTAGAGTGGTTTCGGACATAACGGGCCAAGACCTATTGCTGTGATACAAATATTTCGGTTTTGTAGGGGACTAAGGGGTCTTTTGGCCATAGTTTGGCAAAAAATGCCTTTACGGTGCTTTTGATTATTGAAAGTGGTTGGGGAGTAGAGTAATGATATTTTAAGGACGAAAAAATTTATGACAGGGAACATTGGGCAAAAACGTCATATTCCCAAAAAAAAAATTTTGGTCTAGCATGAATTCAGGGACCTTTCTTAGTAGTTTTGGGTGAAATTTCCATACAAGTCTGGGAAAAAACAGCCTAGTTTCAAAGATACGGCAAAATGATATCCGCCGGAAAACCGTCCGGAAAAATTCAAAGTAGCTCTAAAAGTGCTAAGTAAAAAAAGGTTCAGATCCTGTTTGGTTCGATAGTTGGCTTCTCCGGCTTTGCATTTTGCCGTATCTTCGAAACTAGGCCGCCTTTTCTTCTTTCCTTATGGAAATTTTGCTCGAAACAACTCAAGAAGGTCCCCCAATTCATGGTAGACCAAAAAATTTCTTTTCCAAAAGTTGGACATTTTCGCCCCATGTTTGCTATCAACAATTTTTTTCGTCCTAAAATTACCACTATTGCACTCCCCGACCACTTTCAATAATCGAAAGCGCCGTAAAGGCAGTTTTTGCAAAACTATTGCCAAAAACACCCTTACTCCCCTACAAAACTGAAATATTTGTATCACAGCAATAGGTCTTGGCCCGTTATGTCCGAAACCACTCTAACCCAAAATTGGCCGATTTCAGCTACTTTTGCCTATCTTCGAAACTAGACCGCTTTTTCCCACACTTGTATGGAAATTTCGCTCAAAACAACTCAAAAAGGTCCCCCGATTCATGCTAGACCAAAAAAAAAAATTTCTTGTGAAAATTGGACATTTTTGCCCAATGTTCCCTATCAAAAAATTTTTTCGTCCTTAAAATATCACTATTGCACTCCCCGACCACTTTCAATCATCGAAAGCGCCGTAAAGGCAGTTTTTGCCAAACTATGGCCAAAAAACCCCTTCTCCCCTACAAAACCGAAATATTTGTATCACAGCAATAGGTCTTGGCCCGTTATGTCCGAAACCACTCTAACCAAAAATTGGCCGATTTCAGCTACTTTTGCCCTAAAAACTCCTTTAATATTTGAATATTTAAAAACATAGCACTACTTAGCATAAACCTTCTTTCTGCAGCAGATCATTTTATCGCTATCGTTTTATCGTTGCATATCACGACAAAACCCTTCTATCTGCTCAAAACCTATTTTCCACAAATATTTTCAACGTGAAAGCATTTCTTTCAGATTAACCGCAAATAAATGTATTTGTATTTGTGTTTAAACTTTCATCCCGTTTGACGACGTCTGCAGCATTTAAAAAAACACAAATCATCGGTAGTATACTCAAAATTAAAACTTTCACCCAGCAAATATACGAATAACAAATCTTATCTGCCTTCTTTTGTTCCCTAATTATCTCATTCATCAGCTAATGCATTCAATAGCTAATGCTTTCGAAACCGCAAAATGTGTACACATTCTGCAAAGCAAACAACGCCTTGTTACCGAAACATATATTATTAATGGGCAAAATCAACGCCACTCGTACAGCATTCGTTCCCGTGAAGTGTGCCTGCCAGTACAAGTGTGCCGGCAGTGTCAGTGTGTCGGCACTGTGTCAGTGTGTCGGCACTGTGTCAGTGTGTCGGCCCTGTGTCAGTGTGTCGGCAGTGTCAGTATGTCGGCACTGTGTCAGTGTGTCGCCACTGTGCCAGTGTGTCGGCACTGTGTTAGTGTGCGGCACTGTGTCAGTGTGCGGCACTGTGTCAGTGCTGGGAGCACAGTGCTAGCACACTTAAGTGTGGTGTGCGAAGTGTGCTAGCACAGTAAAGTGTGCTAGCACAGTAAAGTGTGCTGGTTTTACCCATCACTACAACGAAGGCATCGTTCTCGTCAAACTTCTTTGTGCCAAATCAAGAGTAGCACCTATCAAAGTGACCACGTTACCAAGACTAGAACTTTGCGCTGCAAGGCTTGCCACACAATTAGGTGAAAACATCATTCGAAGCATTAATATACAGTTTGAAAAAGTGATGTATTGGTCAGATTCTCAAATAGTATTGTCATGGCTTCGTGGTGACCCGGCGACACTAAAAACATTCGTCGGTAATCGAGTTCAACAAATACTCAACAAAACAAAGCCCAACCAGTGGAGGTACGTTCCAACGAAGGAAAATCCAGCTGACCTTGTATCACGGGGAACTACTGCTGATCACTTAACAGGATCCGAGTTTTGGTTCTATGGGCCAACGTTTTTGCAAAAAGAAGAGTCAAATTGGCCAAAAACATTAAATGAACACATCCGAGCACTGGAAGAAGGAAAAACTACGGAAATTGTATTAAACTGCAATCAGGTCAATAGAGAAGACCATTTGGTACAGAGAATTAACCATCAGAATTCCGTTCTGAGGTTGCAAGGTGTAACAGCTCTAGTTATTCGTGTAGCAAAGATATTCAAAAAAGAGCTTACGAGGGACTCGATTCCAGAATTCATACAAGTCAGTGAAATAAAGCAAGCTACGGCAGTAATTTTAAAAGAAGATCAACGCATGAAATTTGACGAAGAGATCACCACCTTGACAAAAGTAGGGAAGGTCAAAAATGGTAGCCGACTCGCGTCTCTTACACCATTTATTGATCAAATGGGACTAATACGAGTTAGTGGACGATTACAAGCATCCGACTTATCTTGTGAAGCCAAGCATCCCATTCTTCTGGCAGGTGATAGTACTATATCAAAGTTGCTGATGAACCATTTACACCAAAAGCATCTGCATGCCGGACCACAGGCTCTGCTTGCATTCTCTCGTCAAGAATACTGGATTCTTCAAGGAAGAAACCTGGCTAGATCGATAGTCAATAACTGTGTACCATGTACTCGGGCCAGACCACAGCTGTTGAAACAGTTAATGGGACGACTGCCTCCAGAAAGAATTATACCCAGTAGACCGTTTTTGTCAACTGGGGTGGACTTTTGTGGACATATTATGACACATTATAAGATCCGCGATAAAAGACCTCAAAAGACATATATTGCCGTATTTTGCTCACCACTAAAGCAGTACATCTAGAGGTGGTCTCCGATCTTTCGACTGACGGATTTCTTGGAGCACTAAAACGTTTTATTGCCAGTCGTGGATTATGTCAAAACATATTCTGTGATAACGGAACCAATTTTGTCGGAGCCAAAAACAAGCTCGAGGAAATTTATAATATGCTCCAAGAAAAAAGCTCAAAACAAAAAATTGCAGACACCTGTTCATCACAAAGAATCCAATTTCATTTTTCACCACCTAGATCACTGCACTTCGGAGGAATTTGGGAGGCGGCTGTCAAGTCATTCAAGACATTATATACGAAGACAGTAGGCTCAGCAGCTTTAACATGCGAAGAATTAGCTACTGTAACTGCAGAGGTTGAAGCAGTTTTAAACTCGCGGCCTTTAACACCATTGTCGTCAGATCCGAGCGATCTGACTGCTCTTACACCAGGACATTTTTTGATAGGAGAGCCACTGAATTCTTTACCAGACCAACATACAGTAGAGAAGATGTCAGCAGCATCCCGGTGGAAACTAGTGAACTGTGTACAGCAGGAATTCTGGAAAAGGTGGAAAACTGAATATCTTAACGAACTTCAAAAAAGAGTGAAGTGGACTGGTGAACATGCAAACATCAAGGTGGGCACTGTGGTCGTCCTAAAAGATAATAACCTCCCACCCCTTGAATGGGCAATGGGTCGCATTGTGGAGATGATTCCTGGACCAGACGGATTAGTACGAGTAGTTAAAGTAAAAACAGCATCGGGCATATTTACCAGAGCTATTCATGGGCTATGTCCTCTTCCAGTCGAAACAAGTGAGACTCCGTCCAAGCAACCGTTATGTCCAGTTTCTACATCATCTCAACCAACACCAATCATGCCATCTTCATCGGATCCACAGTCATCAGCTTAGGAGTCCAGAAAAACCAGAGCAGTAAACATTGAATCATCCCAGAAATCAAAGCGGCGGAAGATAAGAGCTGCCCCAAGTGCATAAGCCGCCGCGCTGCTTACTCTCGTGGTTTTTCCAGTCACAATATTAGCCGGACAACCGAATAAGCAAAGTCTTCCCTTTGAAGTAAAACAGTTTCAAAATCAACCGGGCCTGTATTTTGAGAAATTGGAACAATCACAGATCACATCACACAAATGGCAGTGGTTTGTCTACTTTGACATGATCCCGTACTGGAAAATGGGTAAAGATATTGAAGCAAATGTCTTCAAATTGGAAAAACTCAGAAAAATGACAGTCAATACCCACTTTGATATCATGGTGAACCAATATAAGTCAAGCTTGATGGAAATTGCTGAGGTCAATGAGATTATTCTGCATCATCAAGGATTCAAATTAAGACAAAGATCTAAAAGAGGGTTGATAAATGGTGTCGGCGCTGTCGCTCGTCAGCTATTTGGTATTCAAGACGAAGAATATGCAAACACCATCGCAAACACAATCAAGGAAGTAAACTCGAATGAAGGTCACATGCTCAGATTGCTTCGTAACCAAACATCGATCATAGAAGCAACCGAATCTCTTCTTAAACAATCCGATATAGACAGAAGTAATCAAATGAAATTAATAGAGCTACAATTCAACAATATACTCCGAGACATATCCAATATGACGCTTATTCAAAAGCAGCAACATGCAATTCGAACATTTTTGACGGTAGCGACAATATTATCACTCCTCATTACTGACTATCGGCGAGTTCAAGACAAGCTATTGGACATTGTCAGGGATATATATCATGGTCAGATGAATACGTTAATAATGTCACCCGAAATTTTAAGACGTCAAAAATCCATCATAACTTATTACCTTCCACGATCTATATCTTTACCTACCAAAGATGTCACGAAACTATACCATCTAATGAAATTGAAGGTCAACGTCAAGGAGACCTACACAATATTTGTGGTACAAATGCCGTTGGTCCTCAACATCCGATTTGAAACTTACCATCTCATTCCCATTCCAACTCGCATTGGCAATACTTCAGTAATTATCAAGCCTTCTACGGAATAACTTCTGGTTGACGTACAGCGGACATCATATTATGTGCTTTCATCGACGGAATTTTCCGACTGTTTAAACATCGATACTTCAGAGTATATATATACTCAGCTACATCCCATGTATTCCAGACACTCCAGGGTGATACAATGTGAAGCAGACATGATAACCAAGCACCAACTATCGGATGGATGCGATCTTGAGGTCAAGGCCCCATCTAAGAAATGGAGTTATTTAAAAGGCGTGGATCAGTGGATGTTTTCACTTGATAAGCAGTACGTGTACCTGATCATTTGCGGTCAAGACGTGTTCCAAGGGACCTTTAATGGAACGGGAGTATTAACTCTTAAACCCAACTGCCATATGAAGGACGATGACTTAACTATTATCGCTCACTCTACGAGTAACACAACGCTCAAAGCAACACCTAATTTTATGTCATTTCAGTTCAACCTCACAGATGACTTTTCGAAGCTGCAAGAGTTGACGATACCAAGCACTCGCCGGTACACCATCTCCTACCAGAACCACTCAGCTGAATAAGAAGATCTTCATGCTGCGATTTCCAACACCCATAAATTCGAGGACCAAATGCTCGATCTTCAATTCCAGCCACATGATCTACAACATGTATATATACATATATGTTAAAGCAAGAGTTGCAAGGAGGTTTCTGTACTTCCAAGCTCAGGTTTAACTTGAAACGCGTTTGCTCGATGGTTACCAAAGAACAACAACTTTATTGAATCAATTACTTTCTTTTATGCGAAATTAATGCTGCTCAAGTGCACATTGATCAGTTCATAAAAAGCTGATGCATACATGAAATGTTCTTTTATCGTGCAAGTCCAATGAATAGTGTATATTGCTGAATTGCGAAATTGACTGTATCGATAATTGATTGAGTTTATGCTTGATTAAAGTACTACAATTTGTATACAAAGAAAGCTCTATGCACGTTATTAATAATAAATGATTACAACAAATGAAATGAAGTAAAATTAAGTTAATTAAGATTGAATGATTACATTGGACCTAAATTTGATCTAAAAACTAATCCTTCTGAACATCTTCGCGCCTCTTGAAGTCTCGTACTTCGAATGTGAAGTCAGTGGTTGCTGCTCGACGTATTCGGGGTGTTGGAATCGAACGGACTCCTACAGACTTAAACTTGAAGTATAGATACGCCACAACTATCGTAATAGCGATGGTAAGAAGTAGTGATGAGTATCCGACCAGATACTGGTGAAGATCATGTGGCTGGAATTGAAGATCGAGCATTTGGTCCTCGAATTTATGGGTGTTGGAAATCGCAGCATGAAGATCTTCTTATTCAGCTGAGTGGTTCTGGTAGGAGATGGTGTACCGGCGAGTGCTTGGTATCGTCAACTCTTGCAGCTTCGAAAAGTCATCTGTGAGGTTGAACTGAAATGACATAAAATTAGGTGTTGCTTTGAGCGTTGTGTTACTCGTAGAGTGAGCGATAATAGTTAAGTCATCGTCCTTCATATGGCAGTTGGGTTTAAGAGTTAATACTCCCGTTCCATTAAAGGTCCCTTGGAACACGTCTTGACCGCAAATGATCAGGTACACGTACTGCTTATCAAGTGAAAACATCCACTGATCCACGCCTTTTAAATAACTCCATTTCTTAGATGGGGCCTTGACCTCAAGATCGCATCCATCCGATAGTTGGTGCTTGGTTATCATGTCTGCTTCACATTGTATCACCCTGGAGTGTCTGGAATACATGGGATGTAGCTGAGTATATATATACTCTGAAGTGTCGATGTTTAAACAGTCGGAAATTTCCGTTGATGAAAGCATATAATATGATATATATATATATATATATATATATATATATATATATATATATATATATATATATCTATATATATATATACATCTATTTTTAGCCTATTATATATATATATATATATATATATATATATATATATATATATATATATATATATATATATATATATATATATATATATATATATATATATATATATATGTATATATATATTTATATAAATGTATGTATATGTATCTCTGTATATATATCAGCAAAAAGATTAAGGGAGATAGTCTCTAGAGCGTTCTATCCGATTGGACTGAATTATTCGGGCGACGTAGATGTCTATAAAGAGAAGGTCCATGACTCATTAGAATTAAGATATCTTTAACTTTTTGGCGGCAGCGGGCTTTTTAGTGGATTTTCAGCTACTCCTATATTTAATATATTTTTAAGTTAAATGTTAGGAATAAAAACTTCGATTGTTTTATGCTTTTTCGTTATAAAGTATTGGAAATTTCAAGCCCTGTTTGGGCACTGAGTGCCGAAAACTACTTCAAGATTTTATTTCAAATTTCGAATTGTCATAGCTTCTAACATTTGCAGAACATATTAATGTTGACTAAAACTATACACACATGGACGCAACATTTTGAAAACTATGGAAGCAATCCTATAGCTGCGGCAGGCACGTGAAATAAATCCTTCAAATCATCGACCCTCCTGAAAAATCTTTGCCTTTTGACAAAAAATTCAAATCATTGCTAAATTTAAATCTTTGTTCACCATGTTAATTTAAAATTTACGAATTTCCGCGTTGCACAAGAACGGCAGCCTAGCATCAAATTACCTCTATTTTCAGCACTCGAAACCTCTGCTCACGAGAACTAATGAGCGGATAATCCGATCATCACAAAATTTACAGGCCATGTTGGTATTAACTAGGTAGGACCAGGTCTGATAGAGGTGATTTTGAAATGCTTGCAATTTTATGGCAATGGTGCCATCTTGAAAATTCACTGCTAAACCAAATTGTTTTTTAGCCTATTACTTCCAATTTAGCCATCAAATTTGGACAACAACCACACACTACCTGGAGCTTATTTTATTATGGTAGAAATTTGGTTGAAAAGAGCGGTGACTCTGATGATGAAATTTTCGATCTCCTTGAGTACAGATTATTACCTCATGTAGAAAGTCTTTTGCAGATAAAAATAAAATTAAGACATTAAGGGCATTGTTACAAAAAAATTAAATTTCATTCTGCAGAATTAAAATTTCAAAGATACATGGGTTAATAATTTAAAAATTTAAGGCTAAAAGAAAAAATTTTAGAATATACGTCATTAATTTTTTCAAGAATTATTTGTTAATAAAGACAAGTCAGGTTTCATTTGAAATGTAATTTAATACCTTTCACACGAGATAAAAATATTTAGAATTAGCTGGGTTGTTCAAAAGCTAAAAGCAACAGATACACATATCATTCAAACATTCACTATTCACCACACTACTTGACAGCAAACACACCACACGAAAATTATACATCAAGTAGGCTAAGTTGAAAATTGTTTGAAGTCAAGGAAAAATAATTTGAGTTGTCATTTTGATTGTTACAGTAGAGATAGATGAATAGCAAAACATTGTTCGGAGTTTTCAGTATCAGTTATTAATTCTATATAATTATTGTATAACAATTTCATTGGTTATAGACCTTGGATAATTAACTGCATTAAATGTTTGAAAAATATAGATTTGGAATGTAATTTCAATTGATTTCATTAGATAATTCGTAAATTTGCATAGAAAATCAAATGGAAACTTGTTACGAAAATAATCCAGAAAAGTAAACAGGAAATATCAAAATCACAGGAAATATCGAAACACAGTCACAAGCAATATCGAATTCAAGTTTTTCAATTTGCGTATTCGATTTTCATGTTATATTTCAGAATGAATTGAAGTACAATTTAACTTGCAAGGTGACTTGACAGCTATTTAACTTGGTGACTTAGACAAAGGCACGTACGCCTAATTTTGGAGTAAGCGATGGAGTAACCGAACCAAAACAGCCATTCGCAGTTATTTCAAGGACGATACATTATTCTGAGCTGACGAAAGTCTGAGCAAATTCATTTAATTTCATCATTCAACACCACTCCCGTTCTACTCGAATATGCTAAAAACGGCACACCAGCAGCCTCAACCACCAACATCAACAAAAGTACGACCTGAAGAAGAAGATATCAAGAAAATCAAAAAGAAGAAAGAAGAAAATACAATCTATCTAATGATTTCCATCCAGTGGTAACTCGCAGAAGATTCTCAACAAACGGATCATCACGAAAAGCAAACGCAGCTATTACTACAGGCCAAACGAAAGAATACTTGTACAGGTCTTGTGAGTAGTTTGATTTCATAAATTTCGTAGCTTTTAACCAATGTTATAATACATTTCATCATTTAAACGGTGCATCTTCAAAAAAATTGATCAGTGTATGGCGTCGTAGTGTTAAGAAGCGACAATACAAATAAAATACGAATAAGAAGAAGATAAAATGTAAGCATGATCGTTTCGTCAACATAAAGGAGTATTCACCAAATAATTCAGGTAACGACTATACAAATTCTCTTAAAGTGGATCAGCCTGTTTCATGCTCGTGTTTCTCCAAGAGGTGTTTCAATTTTGCGGAATCACTAGCCGAAAGTCGTGATACTAGTGCCCTCTTGAGGACCTCATACGAAGACTCTGGATCAAGGCTCGCAACCACGTTCCTGACCACCTTCAACTCCGCCGAACCCAGCGAGGAAATCACATAGTGATATTTTGTCTCCGAACTCTTAATACCAGTTTTGCGAATTGGCTCTCCAGTTGGGAGAACCACAAAGCTGTTTCGGGAGATGAGACAGCTGTGAGGTTCTGCTGTAGGTGATGATTTGCTGAAGACCCTCTGGCTGCAGCGGCTTCCAGAACAGTCGCAAGTCAACTTGGCCTGTTCTCCGGAGGCCAGCGTTGAAAAACTTGCGGAGATGGCCGACAAGATTGCTGGTGTTTTTGATCAACCTCTGCAGCACGAAGTCACCGTTTCCGCACAGCAACCAGCGGTTTCAGAGCTCACCAGACAGATGGCCGTCTTTACGAAGATGTTAAGTCAGCACCTGCAAGCACGATTGCGCTCTAGGTCCAGAGCCAAATATCACTCTCGCTCACAGTCGATTCGCCGGAGCCAATCTAGAATATCCAAAGTTTATTGGTATCACAACAAATTCGGTTCAAAGGCACTCAAATGCATTCCTCCATGCTCCTAAAAGGCTGGTTCATTGGAACCAAAATACTAAGTTGCCGTTCTCTTCAGAAGGGTGAGACAACGTGACTTATTACCTAGCCGTCGTCTAATTATTCACGACAACTTGTCTTAACGACATTAATTTGTTGATACAGGCACAGATATTACGTCTGTAATCGCCGCATGGCGATTATCGTCACGGATAGATATCCGATCCCCATAATTCAAGACTTCTGTCATGACCTAACTGGCAAAAATATATTTTCAACTATAGACCTGACTAAGGCCTACCATCAAATTTCAGTCGAGCCGAACGATATTTCAAAGACCACCATCAGGACACCTTTTGGACTCTTTGAGTTCACCCGAATGACTTTCGTACTTTGATTTGCGGCAAAATCGTTCCAACGCTTCATCTACGAAATCTTACATGGATTAAAATTTTGTTTTATTGACCTCGATGATATTTTGGTAGTTTCGACTTCCGAAGAAGAGCATCTTGTTCACTTAGAACAAATTTTCAAACGATTAGTGGACCATGGTCTTATAATCAACATGGATAAATGCCATTTCTTTTGACCTTCAATTAAATTCTTAGGTCATGAGATTTCGTCGGAAGGCACTTAGCCCTCCCCAGATTGGGTTGAGACAATATCTACAGCTAATTTCCCCAAGAAAGATGAGAACCTAAGAAGATTTTTGGGGATGGTCAACTTCTATCGTCGCTTTCTTCCTCACACAGCTTAGATGCAGCAACCACTCAACGCTTATCTTTGTGGCTCCACCAAAGATGGAGCTAAGATAATCGACTGGTCAATAAAAGCCAGCAAAGCTTTTGACCAAGTCAAGACTCGTTTAACAGAAGCCACTCTATTGTCCTCTCCGGACTCAAACGCCAAGCTTGGTCTATTTGCAGACGCTTTAGATTTCGCCATTGGGGCTGCTCTGGACCAAAAATTTCAAGGTTATTGGCAACTTCTTAGTTTTAACTCGGCCAAATTAAGTGACGCACAATGAAAGTATAGAGCATACGACCGTGAACTCTTAGCGGCTTATTAGGGCATTCGTTACCCCGATACTTTTTGGAGCCCCAAAGAATTACACTATACACCAACCACAAACCTCTAACTTTTGCTTTCAAACAAAAGCCAAAAAAGGCCACACCTAGTCAAGTTAGGCATCTAAGTTACATAAGTGAGTTCACTTCTTACATTCGGCATGTCTCTGGTCGCAACAATGTTTTTGCTGACGCACTCTCTCGTCTAGAAGAAATCATTCTTCCCAGTACTCTCGACTTTGCCACAATCGCCTCATCCTAAGCATCGGACACAGAGTTTCAGGAAATTCTCAAGGACTCTAACTTTGTTTTAAACATACAACCAATCTTTGGCACCAACGTCGACATTTTTCGGCCCAGCCATACGACCTTATATTTCTCACACATTCAGGAAACAAGCGTCCAATTCAGAACACAGTATCGCTCACCCTGGTATTCGTGCTACACGAAAGCAAATTTCCACCAAATTCTTCTGGCCTTCGATGAACAAGGACATTGCCACTTGGGCCCGAGAATGTCTATCTTGTCAAAAATGCAAGATAACCAGACAGTTGAGTATCGACCTTTCCTACGGTCTCTGAACGTTTTAAGGTCATTCACATCAACATAGCTGGTCCCGTAACACATTCACAGGGATACACATACTGTCTCACCATTATAGACCGTTTCATACGTTGGCCTGAAGCGATTCCTTTAGCCAGCATTACTGCCAATGGCTGTGCAACTGCTTTACTAAGCACCTGGATTGCTAGATTTGGAGTTCCCCAATACAATGTCACCGACCAGAGCAGATAATTTGAGTCAGCGCTCCATGCTGAGCTTGGTCGAATCTTGGGCTTTGAATGCAGTCGTACCACAGCGGTTTCTGAGAAAGATGGTATCGTACACTTAAATCGGCTAAAATGGCTTACAACAATGTTTTTTGCACTAGAACACTTCCGATAATTTTTCTTGGATTACGATCTCTAATCCGAGAAGAATTAACAGTATCACCACAACTCCTATACGGAGAAAACCTGCACCTTTCTAGTAATTTTCTTGAAGAAAATCCTAGGAAGATTAGTCAAACAGACTTTGCCACCATACCAACTGTTACAATGGCAAAACTTTGACCGGTTGATGCTCAACACCACACAACACCGAAGATATTCATCTTCAAGCAACTTGACTCTGGCTCACACGTCTTCGTTAGAGTCGATTCTGTTCGTCCACCACTCATTCCACCGTACGACGGTCCTTTCAAAGTCCTAGCCAAACATACGAATTACTACACTTTGTAAATAAGAAACAAATCCGTCAATGTTTCCATTTACAGGCTCAAGCCTTGTTATATATCATCCTCTACGGAACCTGTCAACAACTCTTCCAAAAACCAACAAGCATCGGAAACCTCGACCAAACTATTGCTGCCTTCAGCTCCCAAAAAGAGACCAGCGAGGAAGGTAACTTTCGCTCCGCACGTCTCTCAATCTGGGCAAATCACAAAGGTGCCACTCTCCTTTGACTCGCGATAACGCGTAAAACGTTGGCAGGGGAGTATTGTGGATACACAAACAGATACACATATCATTCACACATTTACTACTCACCACACTACTTGACATCAAACACACCACACGAAAATTATACATCAAGTAGGCTAAGTTAAAAATTGTTTGAAGTCAAGGAAAAATAATTTGAGTGTTCATTTTGATTGTTACAGTAGATAGATGAAAAACAAAACGTTGTTTGGAGTTTTCAGTATCAGTTATTAATTCTATATAATTATTGTATAACAATTTCATTGGTTATAAACCTTGGATAATTTACTGCATTAAATGTTTGTATAGATTAAGAATTTAATTTCAGTTAATTTCAGTAGATAGTTCCATAGACAATCAAATGGAAAGTTGTAACGAAAATTATCCAGAAAAGTAGAGAGTAAATAACAAAATCGCAGGAAATATCGAAACACAGTCACAAGCAATATCGAATTCAAGTTTTCCAATTTGCGTATTCGATTTTTATGTTATATTTCCGAATGAATTGAAGTACAAAACACTTTGAAGTCAAAGATTCATTCAAAGTCGATAAGTCTTTCAAGGGCTATATTTCATAAAAGGGCATCTTACAAAGAGGGGCTATGAGAGGAAGAGCGGTATGTGTTACAATTTTTTTATCAGTTCACCTAATGGAATCACGTAGTTTACCCCAAGGCACTTTGATCTGAATCACCCTGTATATATATTTATATATATATATATATATATATATATATATATATATATATATATATATATATATATATATATATATATATATATATATATATATATATATATATATATATATATATATATATATATATATATATATATATAAATATATATATATCTATCTATCTATCTATCTATCTATATATATATATATATATATATATATATATATATATATATATATATATATATATATATATATATATATCTAGATATACATCTATATAGATATATATGGGAATATGAATTTTTGGCCAAAGTGATTTTAATATTAATTTTCTTCGAAGATTAGTAAAAATACAGGGAAACAAACATTAAAGTAAATAAACCTAGAAGAGCCCAGTCGAAAATTTGACAGTACAGTAGAACGGTGTGATTTGAGACGCGTAATAGATAAGTCACATATTTTAGCTGTACAAGTTCGTGATAAAATGCATCCATAAGATATTTTAGCTGTACAAGTTCGTGATAAAATGCGACATAAAAAAGGCGAAACTTCGGAAAAATTAGGGGGAAGCTGAATTTTGGTTTGAACCTTTGTACTGACGTGTTAAACAAAATGTCAAAAGTCCCCATCGATCCGAGTGCTGCGGGGTCAAAGGTCACCAAAAGTGACCTTTGCTAAATATCTCAGTAGCGGTTACGTCTTCAGAAAAACAATGTATGACGAATTTGTAGCTTAGCAAATTTCCAGCAAAAAAGATTATATAGCTTTTTCCTGTACCCATAACTGTTTTTGAGATATATTGATCTAAACATTTGTTACTTACAGCACCCTCATTCTCATCGGCATGTTGATATTATCCGATTTTGATTACGATTTGGCATGTTTGTGAGTTTGTTTTTCTAGGTTTAAGAGGCGCATAAAAAAAAACATGTACACAAACTTATTTACCAGACTCCAGGGTAGGTGGAAAAGTGTACTCCGAAAAGTTACCACCACCCCCCGCCCCCCTTTGCCATAAAACTTGTAGGGACATCTGTTCGCTACTCTCTTCTCCGAAAAAAACTATACTGCGGCATCATTTATGGGATATTCCACGAAAGAGCAGGACAAGACAACCCAATTGCAGTTGGAAATTGGTTTTTGTAACATATCATGGGCCTAAGAGCATGAAAAACAGGATAATATCGTGGCATAATTCTGTAAACGCTCATTCCTGACATTATAGGAGCTCAATCCGATGCAGATTATCCCCGAATAGTCAGTTTTTTTACCAATCCTGTGATGGCTGCATAACGCCAAAGGGATATGATACGTCTCGAAACCAATTTGCACCTGAAGTTACGTGACCTTGCCCTGATCGTTCATGGGATAAGACGGTATGGGAAAAAAAACTAAAAAAACCGGATATTTCGGGGTGGTTCGTTTGCGGGGGTGGGTAGGGTGTGGGAAAGGTGTGGATTTAGGGCTGGTCGTGCGATGTCAAGAATAGGCAATTAATAGGATAAAAAGTGATCCTACCTTGTTTAACAGTGGGCAAAGAGTAGGCAACGAGCTCATTTCTGAAGATTTGGGATGGATGCTCAGGGATACCGTTTTATGGCAAAGGGGAAGGGGGGAACTTTTCGGAGCACACTTTTCCACCTACCCTGGAGTCTGGTAGATAAGTTTGTGTACATGTTTTTTCATGCACCTCTTAAATATAGAAAAACAAACTCACATACATTCCAAGTCGTAGTCAAAATCGGATATCAACATTCCGTTGAGAAAGAAGATGCTGTTAGTAGCAAATGTTTAGATCAATATATCTCCAAAACGGTTATAGTTACAAGAAAAAGTTAGCAGATATTTTTAGTTGGAAATTTATTAAGCTACAAATTTGTCATACATTGTTTTTCTGAAGACGTAACCGTTACTGAGATATTTAGGAAAGGTCACTTTTGGTGACCTTTGACCCAGTATAAAAAGCGACGTAGCACTCGGATCGATGGGGACTTTTGACATTTTGTTCAACACGCCAGTACCAAAATTCACACGAAAATTCAGCTTTCCCCTAATTTTTCCGAAGCACCATGTTAGATTTCCCCGGACTATATTGTAATAGGCAAAGACTTAAGTGTAGAAGCAGTTCAGCGTATCATAAAAAAGTCCAGGTTACATGGTCGAACTGCAAGGAGCAAACGATGAGTAAACAAAGTGAATAATGCATAAATATAAGTAAAGGAGCATGCAAATGGACCCAATTTGTTGTAGGATTACGTTTTGTATCATGAGGAGACCAAAAAATAGTTATTGGGGTCACCTTGAAAGAAATGCGTGTGGAAAGAAAGCCGAGCGAACAAGATGAAAGAATATACTTACAATCAATCGTGAAACATAATGATTGGTCCGTGATGATCTCGGTTCCATATCAGCAGTAGGGGTAGGAAAACTGGTTTTATTTAGGGTTTTATAAATAAAACAGTTTGTTTGAAAGTATTACAAGAAAATTTAAAGAACAATGCCACAAAACTGGATTTGAGTGACAACTTTATGTTTCAACTAGATAATGATATCAAGCATTGTGCGTAAAATATGTAAGCTTAATTTCACTGCTTTAAATTGAATTTTAGTGTTTCTCAACCCTTTTTTATATATTCTGTATACTTTTTATTTCACTTTTAAAAATTACAAAAAAATTTAAAAAAATTAAAAACACTTTAAGATTATTTTTCTGTTTCATTCTTGTCACTAGCTAAAGACCAAAAATTAAGCGCTGTAAAAAAATTTAAAAGTATAATTATCTGTATATTCTTCCATGATTGCTGCCAAAAATCTACTGAAAAGCGGTGAAGGAGCAATATTTATGTTATGTATTTTTTTATTTTAATTTTATTTTATTAACGATCCATTGAACTTTTGCCAGTCAAGCCTTTGACAAGATAGTTCGTACAAAGCATTAGTTAAAACACCACTTTGAGAGGTAAGAATCCAACGCAGGTCAATGGTGGTCCCGCTACAATCGAAATTATTGCTTACAATGCGGATGTTCACATTCCATGGAAAACGCTTTGGAGTATCAACAGGAAAGCCATTGTTTATACGAGAAGATGGGCTCAATGAGTAGCTCTCGATAATTACAAGCACCACCGCAGACAAAAGTAATAAATGAATATGTGCTCTTACCGTAGCTCCTTTACAACTGACTGATTAAACGTCAGCAATAAGCGATTTATATGAGCCATACTGCTCTTATCTTTGCGATTAAATCAGGTTTATTGTCGTTGACTACAAAATTGTTTTCCAATTTAAAGTCAGATCTGACTTTCAAATTATATTCAAGTATTTTACTGATAATGCAATTGAGAGGCTCATGTAGCATCCGAGCTAGACTGCTGGCTAACACAAAGGCAGTGCTTGGTCAATATCTAATCTACTTATTGAAATTCTCAGTAAGTAATTTTTATCAGACCAAATCAGAACTATTTTAATATTTGTCTTCCTGTAATCAAACGGGCTTTGATTATTAATTTCCTTTACACGTTATCAAGTAAAAATATCATATTCTGAAGTTTTCTCGATCAGGTTCATTTTCCATCTTTTTAAATACAGATACTAGACACCTTTTAACTTTTTCATCCTAGAAAGCACACATCACAGTAGGATCCAGCTTGTCTCTCAATTTCAATTACATTTACAATCAACCTAATCGTCAACACTTTCTTTTCCTCTAAACACTAATATTTTGAATACCAGGTAACTTATATCTGTAAAGCACGAATCTGCATAAGCATAAAATGAAGATACCGAACAATTCAACTATCGTATCTTCAAAAGTGATAAGAGTAGGGCAGATAAGGATACCTTATATATAACACCCATCATGGTCTTACTTTATTAATAAATCGAATTCAATGATGAAGACGTGGTCTGTTCTTTTTGTAAGTGCAGTAGTAATTTTAGTAGAAACCAGAAATTTAAATTTCTCTCCACGCATCAAAAATGGATATACAGTGTCTGATCCGCGCAGCTTCCCCTCAATGGTGACAATAGTAGCTAGAATAAAAAATGGTGCGCTAAAAAAGTGCAGTGGTTCGATTGTGGCTTCATATTGGATTTTAACTTCATATTTTTGCACTCGAAATGCGGATACTTTCGACCTTTATTTTGGATTACTATTTCTCAACGAAACACAGAGTGCTACAAAAATACAAGCTCGAGCTGACGCCCTGGTTCCCTATCCTACATTGTATGACGACATTGCTCTACTTCGGCTACCACGACCTGTATCTTTCACCCCGTACATCAAACCTATAGCATTGGCAGATTTTACTCCATCACCTGGAACGTTTGCAGTATTGGCAGGTTTTGCTAATGAACATGAACAACTTAAATATGGTTTTTTCCAAGTAGAGAGCTCAGAACGATGTGAAGAATATTATGAAGCAAAATTTAACAAACAAAATCAAATTTGTACTGACGGTTGGACAAATCCATACCAGAGGCCATGCGAGAATAACGAAGGAGGTGGTCTATTGGTCAAATGGCCTCACGACGCTAAGTTAATTGGAATATTTTCTTATCCAAATATATGTTCTGGTACTTCTCCAGCAATCTATACTAGCACCTACAAATACAAAATTTGGATAACTGCGGTTATTGAAAATACTCCAACTCCCACCACAAGCACTTCCACCATCGATCCCGAAAGCTCCACAGCTACCTTGCCTCATACAACTTTGACCATATTTACGACTGAAGAAGTATCAACAAAAGTTTCAACTACAGCTGAGAAAGAAACAACTGAATCACCGACAGAAAAGACGACTGCTTCATCCAAAAGCACAAAACATAGCACTCCCGATAGGTCCACAAGTGGTTCGCCAACTCAAACTGAAACTTTTACTGAATATGACTCTACAATCTTTCACACAACAGATACATCAACCACAACAGAACCTGCCCCGACTCAATCAGTGATAAACCCGTCAAAAACTGCAGAAACTGCTACTGAACCTGAAACAACAGACAAGTGGACCACCGAAGAAATCACCAGTCAAAAGCCAACTACTGGCGATACACAAGAACCTAACAGCACTTCAGCCATATCGGACCAGTCTACGATCAAAGAACGTGTCACGACAGAGCAAACCACAAACCAACCAACAACTAAAGAGTCTTCCAGTAGCTTCGAAACGACAGATGAATCAACCACCACCGAACCAACTTCAGAAGAAGCTTTCACTCATGACTACACCCCCAGTTCCGGAACAACAGCCCAATCGACTCCCAGAAAACCTGAAACAACTGAGCCAGTCACCGATCATACAGCAACTGAAGAGCCTACCACTGGCTTTGAAACGACAGATGACTCGACCACCAATGAATCCACCACCATTAAACCAATTTCTGAAGAAACCTTCACTCAAGATTACACCACAAGTTTTGGCACAACAGACTTGTCTATTACCGGGGAACCTGTGACGACTGAAGCAGTCAGCAATCAGTCAACAACTGAAGAATCTACAATAGACTTCGAGACAACAGATGAGTCAACCACCGTCGAGCCAACCTCTGAAGAAATTTCCACTCAGGACTTCACTGCCAGTTCAAGTTCCACAAATCAGTCGACTATTGAAGAGCTTTTCACAACTGTGTCAGCTATAGATCAGTCAACAACTGCAAAACATACCACTGGCTTTGAAACGACTGACGAGCCAAATACAAGTGAAACCACTAACATTGAACCAACATCAAGAAAAACTTCCACTCCAGACAACACCACCACTTTAGGCACAACACATTCGTTAGCTACCGAAGAACCTCTCACAGCTGAGACAGTCACAAACCAGCCTACAACTGATGAGTCTACTATTGACTTCGACACAACAGATGAATCAACCACCATCGAACCTACCTCTGAAGAAATTTCCACTCACGTCTTCGCTACCAGTTCAGGTTTTTTAGATCAATCGAGTACTCATGCACCTAACACAACTGAGTTAGTCAAGGATCAGTCAACACCTGAAGAGCCCACCACTGGCTTCGAAATGACAAACGGACCACCCACTAATGAGCCCACCACCCCCAAGCCAACATCTGGAGAAAATTCCACTCCAGACTACATCTACAGTTCTGGCACAAATTATCCGTCTACTACCAAAGAACCTGCCACGACTTTGCCAGTTACAGGTCAGTCAACAACTGAAGAATCTACTATTTACCTCGAGACAACAAAAGAGCCAACCACCGTCGACCCAACCTCTGCAGAAACTTCCACTCACACATTCACTCCCAGTTCGGATTCTACAGATCAGTCCACTACCGAAGAACCTCCCCCTACTGAGCTAGTCACATATCAGTCAACAACTGAAGAGCCTTCAACTAGCTTCAAAACGACAGTTGGGTCGACCACCAATGAACACACCACCATCAAACCAACCTCTACAGAAATTTCCAATCCAGACTTCACCACCAGTTCTGGCACAACGGACTTGCCTACTACAGAAGAACCTGCCACGGCTGAGACAGCCACATATCAAACAACAACTAAAGAGTCTACTATTGACTTCGAAACGACAGATGAATCAACCACCGTCGAACCATTCTCTGAAGAAACTTCCAGCCACAACTTTACTACCATAGTGGGCTCTACAGATCAGTTGACTAGTGAAGAACCTGCCACAGCTAAGCCAATCACAGATCAGTCAAAAACTGAAGAGCCTACCACTGGCTTCAAAACAACAGACGAGTCGACCACCAATGAACCCATCACCACTTCCACTCCAGACTATATCACCAGTTTTGGCGCAACTGATTCGTCTACTACGGAAAAACCTACCACAACTGGTCAGTCAACAACTGAAGAATCTACTATTGAATTCAAAACAACAGACAACTATTCCACCGTCGAACCAACTTCTGAAGGAACTTCCATTCACAACTTGACTACCAGTTCGGGTTTCACAGATCAATCGACTACCCTAGAAACGGTCAAAACTGAGACAAACACAGATCAGTCAACAGCTGAAGAGCCTACCACTGTCTACAAAACAGCATATGAGTCGACCACCAATGATCATACCACCATCAAACCAACCTCTGAAGAAATTTTCACTCCAGACTACACCACCAATTCTGGCACAACCGATCGGTCTTCAACCAAAGAACCTGCTACAACTGCGCCACTCACAGATCAGTCAACAACTGAAATGTTTACTATTGACTTCAGGACAACAGATGAATCAACCACCGTCAAACCAACTTCTGAAGAAACTTCCACTTACTGCACTATCAGTTCGGGTTCCATCGATCAGTCGACTACTGAAGAACTTGCCAAAACTGAGCCAGTCACAGATCAGTCAGCACCTGAAGAGCCCACAACTGGCTTCAACGCAACATATGAGTCGACTACCAGTGAACCCAACACCATTAAACCAACCTTTGGACAAACTTCCACTCCAAGCTACACCACCAGTTTTGGCGCAACGGATCAGCCTACTACCAAAGAACCTACCACAACTGAGCCAATCACAGATCAGTCAACAACTGGAGAGTCTACTATTGACTTCCAGACAACAGAAGAATCAGCCACCGTCGAACCAACCTCTGAAGAAACTTCCACTTACGATCTCTCTACCAATTCAGGTTTCACAGATGAGTTGACTACCCAAGAACCGAGGACAGCTGAGCCAGTCACACATCAGTCAAAAACTGACGAGCCCACTACTGGCTTCAAAACGACAGATGAGCCGACCACCAATGAACACTCCACTATCGAGCCAACCTCTGGAGAAACTTCCACTTTAAACTACACCACCAACTCTGACGCAACGAATCCGCCTACTACCGAAAAACCTGCAACAACTGGCTTTGAAACCACTGATGAGCCGACCACCAATGAACCCACCACCATCAAACCAACCTCTGGAGAAACTTCCACTTCAGATTACACTATCAGTTCAGGCGCAACTGATCCGTCTACTAGTGAAAAACCTACCACGACTGCGCCAGTCCCAGATCAGTCAACAACTGAAGAGTCTACTGTTGACTTCGACACAACAAATGAATCAACCATCGTCAAACCAACTTCTGAAGAAACTTCCACTCACTATTTCGCAACTAGTTCGGGTTCTACAGATCAGTTTTCTACTGAAGAACTTGCCAAAACTGAGCCAGTCACAGTTCAGTCAACAACTAAAGAGTCTATCACAGGCTTCGAAACGACAGGTGAGTCCACCACCAATGAACCCATCACCATCGAACGAAGCTCTGAAGAAACTTCCACTTCAGGATTCACTATCAGCTCTGTCGCAACGGATTTGTCTACTACCGAAGAACCTGCCACGACAGCACCACTCCCAAATGAGTCAACAGCTGAAGAGTCTACCATTGACATCGAGACAACAGATGATTCAACCACTGTCAAACCAACCTCTGAAGAAACTTCCACTCACCACCTCAGTACCAGTTTGGGTTCCACCAATCAGTCGACTACGGAAGAACCTGCCACAACTGACCCAGTCACAGATCAGTCAACAATTGAAAAGCCCACCACTGGCTGTGAAACGACAAATGAGTCGACCACCAATGAACCAACCACTATTAAACCAGCTTCTGCAGAAACTTCCACTTCAGACTGCAACACCAGTTCTGGCAGAACGGATCCGTCTTTTACCGAAGAATCAGCCGTGACTGCACCAGTCACAAATCACTCAACAACTGAAGACTCTACTATCGACTTCGAGACAACAAATGAATCAACCGCTGTCGAACCAGCTTCAGAAGAAACTTCCACTCACGATTTCACTACCAGTTCGGCTTCCACAGATCAGTCGACAACCGCAGAACCTGGCACAACTGAACCAGTCAAAATTCTCTCAACAACTGTAAAAGCTCCTACTGACTTTGAGACGACAGATGAGTTGACCACCGATGAATCCACCACCATCGAACCGACCTTTGGAGAAACTTCCACGTTAGACTTAACCAGCAGTTCGGGAAGAACAGATCAGTCTACCAAAGAAGAATCTGGCAAGACTGAGCCAGTTACAGAGCAGCTAACAACTAAAGAGCCTACCTCTTGCTTTGAAACTTTGGCTGAGTCGACAACTGAAGAAACAACCACCATAGAATCAACGACAGGGATTTCAAATCAGTCTTCGCCGAAAATGCCAACATCGACTGAAGAAACAACCGGTGAAGTACCAACTAATACGCTTACTAATAGCTGGAAAACCACTGATCATTACACTACCCAAACATGGAGTGCAGACCAGTCAACTAGTTCCGAATCAACAGTCACTCCAACTACTGTTAGGCCAACTTACATCACTGGACCGTTAACACCACTTACAAATAGACTGATTAAGCTACTGACCACACCATCGTGGTCGAAGACTTAATTAACGCCTTTCGGTTATTCATCTTCAGGAGTCAAAATATTTCGAGCTTAATTAAATTTGTAATATAACTTATGTAGAAAATGTTGCCCAGGCTAATTATTTATTTTTTTATATAGAAAAATATTATAATAGTTGTTTAGTAATAATTAAAAAATTGATTATTTTCCCGAAATATTTCTCGAAACTAGCTGTTTCTGCATGGAAATTTCAACAGTCGTTTGCTTTTATTCGATTAAGTCAGCCAGACGGTTGCTGATTTGATAGTTTGGTAGAGCAGAATGAAAGCTTTCGAGAGGTTGCTTAAGCTAAAAACAATAAACAAGTTTCTATACACCTAACAATGATTTTCATGAAACTGGCAGTAAAATTATGTATACAGATGAGAAAACAATTAATTAAAATTTCAATTTTTGCTCAACTCACATTTTGCTCAACTATTGTTTTCGGAGGCTTAGGAGGGTCGAAACTTACAAATCATGAAAAATATCAGAAAACAGTTTATAGGCTTGAAAAACTCTACAACTTTTTCTGCACATTTTCCAACTTGTCCCGTTTCGAAATTTTAATAAGGAGAATTTAATTTTTAATTTATAATCAAAAGCGTTTGAGGCGATTAGAGGAATTATGGTTGGCATTGTTCTTTCGTTATCTTAATAATTAAAAATAGTACACATATGATAAGGTTACAAACTGATTGTAAAAGCGTTTGTGAAAGACATCTAGCGAAAATATTGTAAAAACATAAAATTACGTTTTTTTCACCTCTAGGAATACAGATTTCTTAGATCATCCAATTGGTATGAAATTTGGTACAGATGTTCTTCGATATATAATCCATGCCCTGACCACGATTTAAAAAAAAATTAAGAGTAAAAGTGTTGTATTGTGTTAAAGTTGCGAGAAATGACTACAAATGTAAGTTCTTATTAATAACTCTCAAAGCACTATTTTGCTAAAAACTTACACAGGCAATAGCTTCACAAACCAGTAGCCAAATTCTCAAAAAAAATGATTGAGCCATTGCCGAGTTCTGTGTTCCTAAAAATCGCCTGTTTTGGGTGGCGGAAGGCAAAATGTCGAACGCCCTTAAGGTAAAATTATCCATATTCCCGCATCAAATATTATCTGCTTGAAAAATCTTTAGAGCCGATATACGAGTATATATTGTCTATGATATTGTAGACAGCAACTGAAAATGCGATCGCAAATTAACAACTTTAAAAAGATAACACTCCTATACTAGAGTGAGAGCCAGCGCCTGCCAGACACACGTCAAAGTATAAAGACTAATATTTTGTGTGTATATTCTCACTACTGTAGGTAAGAAAGTTCGGAGG
>OX376372.1:117462248-117486935 GCA_947369275.1 Nemotelus nigrinus | reverse complement strand
GCTCTGCAAATTTCACGACGATCCATTGCTTTTCTTAGAAGTAATGACAAATCAAAATTTGAAAAAAAATCCTTGCCTACTTTTAGGCACCCTGCACCCACACACGGCTCAAAATTTCCAGTTCTTTATCATAGACGAGCTTAGAACATAATTAGGTTTCATTCCCAATACATTTCTTTAACAAAAATTTACACTGCTTGGATATATAGGAGTACCTCAAAATTCACTAAAACGCTCGCCGCCGCCAAAAGGTTTAGAGTATCTGAATTTGAGAAAATGGTGGACCTACCTACTATATACATCTACGTTCTCCGAAAATTTCAGCTCAATCGGATCATCCACTCCAGAGATTACTTCTATTAACCGATTTGCTGATATATATATATATATATATAAATAAAGAAATATGAATTTTCGGCGAAACGAGTTTAATACTATTGTTCTTCGAACATTAGTAAAACACTCTAGCGCACCTGAACCGCTAGAAACACTAATGTTCGAAGAACAGTAGAAGAATCGTGCAGGTTTTGAGTGCATATTCCACCACATGTGCTGCTTATTACGGCCAAACTGTTTCAAATGCCACGTTTTACTTTGGTCTCAAGAATGCATTATAACTCATATGGTAGAAGGTTTCAGATATTACCACTGGCATGGGTTTCAAAGTTTATGAAAGAAAAACACTTGTTAATTATATTCGTTATTAGTTGCTTATTTCACCAAACTTTGAAAGCAGCATCTCATATAACATCAATGAAGAAAATGCTCAGTGCCTGCAGCACTGTAACTGAAGTTGGTGTTTGGGGCTGCGATCCGAAAAATTTGCAGAACTTAGGGAATTGAAACATCGGTTATTTATTTTCATTGTAAATGTTTCCGGTATGAATACTAAATGTAAGCATTTATTGATACAAAAGTAGCAAACCGACTCGTGCTGGCAACCTTTCGCCAGTATCAAAGCCAAGAATATATCACATCTGCTTCACGTTGTTATATTACATTCGAAGTTATAGGAGTATAAAGAAATTTAGGGTTACCTGCAGCGAGTTTTTTCAAATAATCGAAAGTTTAATATTTGCTGTTTATTGTCACTACAATATCATTACCAATTGAAAATTACGATAAAACCGCTTAATAAATATATTGCAAACAAACACAAAACCAACAATAGCTGGCAACTCTATTGTGGCTTTTCTACCAAATTTGGCCTGAATAATGTTTATAATAAGTTCAATTAATTGTATGAAATTCGTATTGATTTCATGACTGCACTGGAAGTTATAGGGCAAAAAGTTTTATTTTCTTGAGAGAATTTTCAAAACCAAAGACACAAAAATTACCATAGCTGGCAGCACCAATCGAATTTTTCAACCAAATTTCTATTAAACAGAGTTTAGAGTAAAGTGCAACTACTGTGTCAATTTCATGAAAATCTGATAGCTTAATCACATTTCATAGGGCAAAAAGCAGTTTTTTTTTTCTATGTAAATTTTCAAGATGGCACCACTGGCACAGAGTTGCCCACAATTCAAATTCGCTTCTTTCAGACCTGGTTCTACTTAAGTCCAATGCACTCTGTAAATTTCAATGGTATCTGATTATTGGTTCGTGAATTCCCGTGAACAGAAGTTTTTGATGCTAAAAATATAGGTTAACTGGAACAGGGTTACCGTTCTTGTCCGACATGAAATTTCCAAAGTTTGACTTTGAACGTGTAGATAAAGCATAATATTTGTATACAGATTGGTTTTATTGTAAGAAACGGACATTTTTAGGATATTCGATAGTTTGAATGTTTTCACTTCCAAATTTTTATTTTTTCAAATTTAAGACACCAAAATTATCATAGCTGGCAGCTCCAACCGAATCTTTCAACCAAATTTCTACCAGACGTGGTTTAAAATAAGGTCCTGTGTGAATTTCGTTAAAATCGAACGATTCAATCAGAATTTATAGGGCTAAAAGTAGTTATCTTTTTTAGTGATTTTTCAAGATGGCACCACTGGCACAGAATCGCCTGCATTTCAAAATCACGTCTATCAGACCTGGTCCTATTTAAGACCAATACAGTCTGTAAATTTCAATTAATTCTGTTTATCGGATCGTGAGTTTCCGTGAACAGAAGTTTTTGATGCTAAAAATATAGGTAAATTGGGCAAGGGTTACCAGGCGTGCCCGTTATACCATATCAAATTTTATTTTTTGTCTATGTAAATAAAGCACAAAATTTACATATAAGTTGCTGTTTTTTGAAGAAACGGCATTTTTTCAAGAGAAACGATGATTTAGAGGTTTTCACTTGCAGTACCTGCCCTTGCTACAGGGTTGCTAGCACGCTCATTAAAACCTTCACAAATCTACAACTTTATAATACCAATATGTCCTGAAAGTTTGGTAATGATTTAATAGCTCTGTCAAAAGTTATCGCGATTTAAAAATTTTTAATTTTTCCCGTTCTCTTTTTAGGCACCCAGCGCACACATGGGGTTAAAAAATTCCAAAACATTATCCGATTCACATGTAAAATACGTTCGAAATTTATTTTGTTAACTTTATTTTTGCAAAACTTATTTGTGTGCGGAATAATAGGTATATTAAAAATATCACTAAAATGGCCGCCGGCGCCAAAGGGTTAAAGATTTTTAACTTTTTCTGAGACCTGGCACTATTCTGCATATACACCAATGTGTCCTAAAAATTTCAGTTCAATCGGATGGCGCGTTCCTGAGATTTTTTCACTGAAATTTTTTGATGATATATATATATATATATATATATATATATATATATATATATATATATATATATATATATATATATATATATATATATATATATATATATATATATATATATATATATATATATATATATATATATATATATATATATATATATATATATATATATATATATATATATATAGAAATATAAATTTTTGGCCAAAGTGATTTTAATACTTATGTTCTTCTTCGAACATTAGTAACAAGGTCTTGAAGATTATTTCACAGAAATGTTCTAAGCTCGGTTGTGTTAAACACTGATTATTTTCTTTTCGGGAACATTTGCCAAATTTTCCTTCTCCAATAATATCAATCAAAATATATCCAGGTAATGCTGAGGATCACAATACATAAGTTGGAGGTGGTATTGTAGTGCAGTTATGAGCATAATTGCGCCACATCACATATAAGTGCATAGGCAATGCATTTAATTTCTAGTTTTTTTTTGTCACATTTATCTATTAAAGCATTAAAAATTGTATTTGAACTGAGACTTTCGACAACTTTTTTTAGAGCATGTTGTTTAATGAAAAATGTTTACGAAAGCTCTAATGTTTTTTTAAGACTCGCGAACTTTCTCTGTATTTTTCCCATCAAAATTTTTGCCAGCAAATAGGACAGAGTTTAATTTTTAAGCTAAGACAAAAATCCAATCGTTTCACAGAATACAATATTGAATGTTCAATCTGGTTTGCAAATTTTTCAAGTTCGAAAAATATGCGTTAAGTCTTGTACTAATGCGCCACTTTGTTTTTCCCTTGTTGCTACATTAAAAAGCGATAAAGGCTGTTTGGTCTCAAAACAACGCAATATGATGCTGTGAAGGTAAATATATGAATCTGTTACCATATCAGAGTAGATAATAGTTCACGACTTGAGTATTACCGATGAATGTAACGTAGATTATATAGTTTTTGAAAAGCAGTGGAAGTCTGGAAAAATCGATGAATATTTAATTCAAAAGTGCGCTCTTCGCTACTCGTTTATAAGTTGTTGTGTTTTTAGTAGTTACACCAATTTGAAAAAAACAGCACTTAATGAGAGAGAGCTATAACCAAAACTGCTTCCATGCACGAAATGCTCAGCTTAGGAAATTATTACCAAGAAGTATGGAAACATGATTTTTACTAATGTTCGAAGAAGAACATTAGTATTAAAATCACTTTGGCCAAAAATTCATATTTCTATATATATATATATATATATATATATATATATATATATATATATATATATATATATATATATATATATATATATATATATATATATATATATATATATATATATATATATATATTTATATATGTAGGCTTGTTCAAAAATGATAATACGTCTGTATCGTTTGGTGGCTAACGAAAATCTATCTCATGTTTATTTAACCGAATGGCTGTTGCCAAATTTAATATTTACATTTCATTTCATTTCATTATATTTCATTTCCACACGGCCATTCCTGCATCCCATACGACCTCGGATGGCCATTTTTTCAATAAATCTTCAGCAGCTGTCGTATAGCCAACGATATCTCCAGCACCGTCAAGTTTGGCCAACTTATACCTATCATTGCCGCACACTTCTATAATACGCATTGGGCCATTATACTTCGGTTTGATTTTTTGTCCTGCTCCAAACTGTGTCCTTTTTAACGCTACTAAATCGCCAATACTGAAACCAACTGCTTCTCGTCTGCGAAGGTTATACTGTCGACGATTTTCTTCTTGGATTTTACTGATCTGTGCTCGTGCCTCCACACGCAAGTTGTTGCGTTCGTCGATGATTAACTTGTTACATTCAGCATTTACGATTTCCTCGAGTTCTGCATCTTCGGGATTTTTCATTTTCACTCCGATCATTAAATGAAAAGGTGTCATATTGACACTCCGGTTAAACGTACTGTTGAGGTAACGCTGCAAACGACCCACGTGTTTCCACCATTCTCCTGGCGAATCGATAGATAATTTGGTCAAGGCGGGTACTATCACACCATGTATCCTCTCGACCTGACCATTACTGCGCGGTACGCCCGTGGTTACCAAATGCAAATCAATATTACGGGAGCTGCAATAGTCTGCAAACATTTTCGACACGAATGCTCCTCCTTTGTCAGCTATGATTCTCCGCGGGTTACCAAAGTTGATTTCAATTGTTTCCATCTTCTTCATTACTTCCTCAGCATTCGTAGATTTTACAGGAAATATCCACGTAAACTTGCAAAATGCATCTACGATGGTTAACAAATAATTATACGCCTTTCGGGACGACGGCATTGGCCCCATGTGGTCGACATGAAATGTATCTAGTGGAACATCTCCTTTAGGTATGGGGTGTAATTCTCCTTCCAATTTTCCACTTTTACGGTCACTGAGTATGCACGCAATACAATTTTGAATACATCGCTGAATTTTCGCATCTATTTTCGGGATGTAATACTGTGACTCAATCATTTGTTTGACTTTTTTAATTCCAAAATGACCTCGTTCGTGAAATTTTTTAATCACATCAACTTCCATTGTCTCAGGGACCAATAAACGATCTTCGCCATCAATCGTTACGTAAATAACATCCCTCTTATTTTTATAGTTTTCATATGGTTCATGCTCCAAAACCTTTTTAATAGCCTGTATACGCTCATCAGTGTCTTGGGCTAATCGAATCGACGCTAGCACGGGGGGCCGTGCGCTTACTATCATCACTGTCGCACGTGACATCGCATCCACATGACGCAGTTGATCAGATTTTCGATGCTCGATCTCAAAATCATATTCACTCAACGCAAATGCGTACCTTGTTATTTTCGGATGTAATTCTTCTTTTTCCATTGCCATCTTTATTGCTGAGCAATCCGTCACTATTTTAAAGTGGATTCCCTGTAAATATGGTCGAAATTTTTTCAACGCTTGCACAACTGCGAGAAATTCTAATTCATACGAATGGTAATTTTGTTCCGCCTGGGTTGTTGTCCTACTGTAAAAATGGCAAGGGTGCATTTGATCGTCATCTCCACATTGTAACAAAATGGCTGCCACCCCGTCCTTGCATGCATCAGTGTGAACCTCCGTTTTTCGTTTCGGACTGTAAATCGCCAGAACCGGATATTGAGATATCGTGATCTTTATCTTACGAAAAGCATCTTGTTGGAGTTCACCGAATTTGTATTGCTGCCCCTTCTTCAGCAACTCGCTTATTGGCTTCATGGTTATAGCAAAATTGGGCACAAAACGCCGGAAGTAGCTCGCCAGGCCGTAAAAACGCTGTAGCTCCTTAAAGTTCTTCGGTTCGGGATAATTTGCTAGCTTCTTTACGTTAGCCGTTCCTGGTCGGAAACTACCACTTGATATTGTATATCCAAGGTAATCGACCGCTCGCTTCATAAATGCACACTTCTTCCAATTTATTTGAAGGCTGGATTCGGCCGCTCGATTCAATACCAATTTCAATTTATGCAGTGCATCTTCTGCATTGCCAGCTGGCACGATAATATCGTCCACAAAAATAATCACTGCACCACTTTCAATCATATCTTGGAAGAGGAAATGAATGTATCGTTCAAAACTATTGCCACTTATGCAGAGTCCAAATGGAGTTACGTTGAATTCAAATTGACCATCTTCTGTTGTGAATGCGGTGTACCTTTTACTACTTTCTTCAACCGGTACGTGAAAGTATGAATTTTTTAAGTCCAATGTTGAATACACACGCGCGTCTACTAATTTGTCTATAGTGTCATCTATCAATGGCAATGGGTATCTGTCACGAATCACTTTCTTATTTACGTTACGATAATCTACGCAAATTCTTTTAGAACCGTCTTTCTTTGGGACTAAGACAACTTGACTCGCGAAATCACTACGAGATGGGCGAATAATGTCATGTTTTAGCCATACACTTATTTGCGCATGAATTATCTTGTTTTCACAAGGCGAGCGCCTTCTCAAACGCTTGTAAACTGGAATTTCATCTGTGAGTCTAATTATGGTTTTCACAGGTACGTCTTTAGGCTTCATTGGCACGTACTTGCTTATCATTTCAGCAACTCGATCTTTATACTGGATTGGACAATCAATTTCATCACTATATTCATTACTTTAACTGTTTCAAAAACTAAATCACTTTTCAATGACATTTCACTTTTCGCTTCATTGTCTTCTTTTACTTTCGAATTAATTTTAACTTCTTCTGAAGTTATAACGTAGTTCACCGTGTTGAGAAAACTTTTCCCGATCACAAGGAGAGCATCAATTGCTGTCGCGGGCACAACACAACACTTAACTTTATATTGTTCATTATCAATCAATGCATCAAGCGTAACTTGCATTGTCGAATACCCGGAAACATTTTGTTCTCCATATCCACGAATTTGCACTGTTGAATATTCAACTTTCTGACAATCATTTCTTATATCCGACCACAAATCGTCCCGAATTAAACAAACGTCACTGTATGTATCTACAACCGCATTTACTATTTTGTCATTAATACTCATACACACAATGTTTTCGTCTCCTTTCAAATACTGGATTCGATGTACGCGTGATATAGCTTTGTTTTCTATTTCACTCTTACAATTCTTCACTATGTGATCGGATTGCCCACAACGATAGCACTTTGGACTGAATTCTTTTTTCGGACACCTTTTTGCCTGATGGCCGCCATCACCGCAATTGTAGCAATTCCCTTTTCCATTTTTCGGTTCCTCGCGCTCTTTAGCTCTTGAGTTGACCTTCATGCGCACTTTCTCGTACGTTTCCAGAGCCTTCTTGAGACTTACTATAGACTGTGCCTCAAACATCATTGCCTTATTGTGTGGGTCGTCTGGGATGCCATCGCATATGTACTCACACAGCGTCGCTTCATCTATGTTTGCCATCTTTGCTATGCGTTGCATTTCATAGATGTAGTCTATGTATTTCTCATCCCGGCTTTTTCTGCGCGTTGCCAATTTTCGGTGGATATCAACCACACTCACACGTTGGCCGAATTCTGCTTTCAATGCTGTTTTGAGTTTTTCCCACGTAAAAAGGCCCGTTTGTGCGATCATAAAACGCCTTGCCGTACCGACTAGTATTTTCCGGCACATAATCATCTTTTTATGTCCGTTCCACCCAACTGAATCGCATTTGTCTTCGAATTCAGCGATCCACATATCTATGCTTTGTCCTTCATCCGCTCCAAATTTTTCGAATGAATCCTCCATGTCTCTAAACGTAAACGCAGCAAATTCATTTTTGTTTCCGCCTGGCTCTTCTGAGCTCATCATCGATTCTGTTTCGGCCTTGATGACTGTGATGTCTGCATTTCCCGACTCGGCCATTGTTACATCTGTATCGTACTGAACGATTCGATCACAAAGTTCCTCTTTTGTACCCTCAGGCTCTAAGCCACGTTTTGTACATTCCTCCATTAATCCGCACTTTGTGAACCTTCGATTCAGATCTTTCACTGTAACCGTCGTCATCTGGTAAAATGTATTTCACAACCGATCAAAACTAACTAATTCACTCGATCCCCCTTCTGACACCATGTAGGCTTGTTCAAAAATGATAATACGTCTGTATCGTTTGGTGGCTAACGAAAATCTATCTCATGTTTATTTAACCGAATGGCTGTTGCCAAATTTAATATTTACATTTCATTTCATTTCATTATATTTCATTTCCACATATATATATATATATATATATATATATATATATATATATATATATATATATATATATATATATATATATATATATATATATATATATATATATATATATATATATATATATATATATATATCATCAAAAAATTTCAGTGAAAAAATCTCAGGAACGCGCGATCCGATTGAACTAAAATTTTCAGGATACATTGATGTATATGCAGAATAGTGCCAGGTCTCACAAAAAGCTAAAAATCTTTAACTCTTTGGCGCCGGCGGCCATTTTAGTGATATTTTTAATGTACCTAGTATTCCGTACACAAATAATTTTCGCAAAAATAAAGTTGACGAAATAAATGTCAAACGTGTTTTACATGTGAATCAGATCATGTTTTGGAATTTTTGAACCCCATGTGTGCGCTGGGTGCCTAAAAAGAGAACGGGAAAACTTGAAAATTTTTAAATTACCATAACTTTTTACACAGCTATTCAATTATTACGAAATTTTCAAGACATATTGGTATTATTTAGTTGTAGATTTGTGTAGCTTTTAATGAGCGTGCTAGCAACTTTTTAGCTAGGGCAGGCACTGAAAGTGAAAACCTCCAAATCATCGTTTCTCTTGAAAAAATGCTGCTTCTTAAAAAAAAAGCCACTCATATTTAAATCTTGTGCTTTGTTTACATAGACAATAAGAAAAATTTGATGTGGTATAACGGTCACGCCTGGTAACCCCTCCCCAATTTACCTATATTTGTAGCATCAAAAACTTCTGTTCACGGAAACTCACGATCCGATGAGCAAAATTAATTGAAATTTACAGAATGTATTGGTCTTAAATATGAACAGGTCTGATAGAAGTGATTTTGAAATGTGGGCGATTCTGTGCCAGTGGTGCTGTCTTGAAAAATCACTAAAAAAAGGTAACTGCTTTTAGCTCTATAAATTCTGATCAAATCGTTCGATTTTGACGAAATTCACACAGTAGCTGGACCTTTTTAAGCCACGTTTGGTAGAAATTTTGTTGAAAAATTCGTTTGGAGCTGCCAGCTATGATAATTTTGGTATCTTAAATTTGAAAAAAAAAAAATTTGGAAAAGAAAACATGTTTGAATCGAATATCCTTAAAAATGTCCGTTTCTTAAAATAAAATCAATTTGTATACAAATTTAATGCTTTATCTACACGTTCAAAGTAAAACTTATGACATTTAATGTCGGAAAAGAACGGTAACCCTCTCCCAGTTACCCTATATTTTTAGCATCAAAAACTTCTGTTCACGGGAACTCACGAATCAATACTCAGATACAATTGAAATTTACAGAATGCATTGGACTTAAGTAGGACCAGGTCTGGTATAAGCGATTTTGAATTGTGGGCAACTCTGTGCCAGTGGTGCCACGTTGAAAAATTACAAAGAAAAAAAAACTGCTTTTTGCCGTATGAAATGTGAATAAGTTACCAGATTTTCATGAAATTGACACAGTAGCTGAACCTTACTCTAAACTCTGTTTGATAGTAATTTGGTTGAAAACTTCGATTGGTGCTGCCAGCTATGGTAATTTTTGTGTCTTTGGTTTTGAAAATTTACTCAGGAAAATAAAACTTTTGCCCTATTACTTCCAGTGCAGTCATGAAATCAATACAAATTTCATACAATTAATGGAACCTATTATAAACATTATTCGGGCCACATTTGGTTGAAAATTTGTAATTTGTAATTTTTAATTTATTCAAAATAATTCATTTAACAGGCAAGATGCCTAGTTACAAAATGAATAAAAATAAAAATATTATAAAGAATTGATAAAGAAAAGATATAATAAAAATTTAAAATTAAAAATAAAAATAAAAAACACAATAAGAATAGAAGAACTAAAATTAGAATACAGTAAAGTAAAAATAGAGAATAAAAGGACAGTGGATATAATAATAAAACAACAAAATACAAAGATGCAGGATAAGAATAGAAGTACAAAATTTGAATAGTAAAAATTAAGTAAGCAAAAATAGAGAGAAAAAAAAAGAATTACGAATGCATAAATAAAATAATTAAGTAGGCGAAAAAAGTGCACTACGAACTAGACTTTTTAAAATTGCAATTGACTGAGGGAGAGAACCAAGCTGAAGATTATTATGCGTCCTCAGTAAACGCAAAACAGGCGAATGAAAAAAAAAACGTCAGTACATGCAAAAGGTACGATGAGCTTTGAGGTTGCTCTGATAGGTCTGTCATGAAGGCGTGACGTAAAAAAACACGACAAGGATGAAGATAAATAGCCGCAATAAACTTTAAAAAGAAAACATTCATCGAGGTAAATTCTGCGCTGGTCAAGTCAAGGAATATTAAGGGCTGATAAACGTTCACTGTAAGAACAATATGGTAGGTTGTACTTGAAAATAAGGCAGCGAGTAAACCTTCGCTGGACAGATTAAACCGCCTCAGACAAATAACAGCAACGAGGACCCCACACTACAGAACAATACTCAAGGGTAGAACGAACAAGGGATAGAAAAAGACGCACACAAGTGGAAATGTTGAAGGAATTGTGGCAAACGCGTATACCAAAACCAGCGATTCGGGACGCCTTACGAGTAATGGTACGAATATGAATATCGAACTTTAGCTTCCGACCGAAGTTAACTCCGAGATCGGTAAAATGGTCCACAACTAAAAGGGTGATGTCACAGATAGAGTAAATAAACTCAAAAGCACAAGGTTTCAATGTAAAAGACATTGAATAACATTTGGAGATATTCAAGGACAAGTAATTACGGTCACACCAGGAAACAAGACGATTCAAATCGTACTGAAGAGCAAGGTGATCGGAAGGAGCATTGATAGCACGAAAAACTTTCAGGTCATCAGCGTACATTAAACAAGGAGGTTCAAACACATTAGGAAGATCATTGACGAAGATATTAAATAACAAAGGCCCTAAAATAGATCCCTCAGGTACACCGGAGGTAGGAAAAAAAGGAGAGGACGAGGAACCACGGAGAGAGACGTAACAAATGCGATCTAATACAAATGATGAGAGCCACGAGAGAAAAGGCTCCGATATACCATAATGCTCCAATTTAAGAAAAAGGAGCTCATGGTTGACCGAGTCAAAGGCCTTAGAGAAGTCAGTGTATATGACATCTACTTGGTGGTGATTATCTAAAGCAGAAGCAACAAAATGAGAAAACTCAACAAGGTTAGTGGTAGTACTTCGGCCTTTCACAAAACCGTGTTGCTAAGCAGGAAAAACATGACAAAGAGAATCATAGACGCGATTAAAAACTAAACGCTCACAGATTTTAGAAAAACAGGGAATGATAGAGATCGGGCGATAGTTAGAGACTAGGTTTAGATCACCAGACTTGTGGATAGGAAAAATGCTTGACACTTTCCAAGAAGCAGGGAAAATACCATTACCCAGACTAATGTTAAAAATGATGGACAAGGGAACACAAAGAGAAGAAGCAAGTTTTTTAACGAAAAAGTTAGGAATTCCATCAGGGCCAAGAGAAAAGCTGGAGTCAAATGTAGATATAATAGATTGGACTTCAAGAGGATTGGTCTCAAGTACAGATAGGCAAGTGGGAAAGTGAAAAGAAGGAATGCTGGAGATATGAGAAGACAAATTAGAGTATACAGAGGAAAAGAAGTCAGCAAACAGATTACATATTCCTTGCGGAGTAGAAGCACTAGAATTATTAAAAGAAACAGAATCAGGTATAGATGAAGAAGATTTTAAACTACGCACATATGACCAGAACCTTTTAGGACCATCTGATCTAAGTGACAATTCAATGTCAGAAAAGTAGTTGCGCATTGCAATTTTAGTTTCTTTTTTAGCAGCAGATCGCAAACGAGAGTAAGCGGCATAATCCCTTTCAGACCCCGGCTGCAAATACTTCAGGCGAGCAGCGTTTTTAGTATTTAAAGCACGCAAGACATTACGGGTAAGCCATGGAGCATCATGAGTTTTATTAGCCAGACATATAGGGGTGTTAGCAAATATAAGTTGATGAAGCTTGTGCTAGAAGTAGATTGCAGCGCGGTCAGGATCAAGTCCACGAAAAAAACTTAACCAATTTATAGAATTAATTTCACCACTTAGTCTTTCGTAATTCGTTTTATGGAAATTGTAACGACTCACCCTGCAGCTCTTGCTTAGAATACAGCTCTGGAGGCGAATATTTGCTGATAGTGGAGGATGATGGCTATCAGATTTCACATAATGATAAGAAGCAGCAGGCAGAGTAAAAGAAGATGGATCTAGGTTGGAAAGGATAAGATCAAGAATTCTACTATTGGGGAAAATGTCAAATTGATTGAGAGAACACGAAGAAAGAAAAGATGACAAGGAAATAGATATGTTGTTACAAGACTCCACACAATGAGAAGTGAGGTTCCACTGAACAGAAGGTAAGTTAAAATCACCAGAGATGACAATTGGAGTGGAAGGGTAGGCTACATTAAGGTAAGCTCACAGTTCACCGAAAAAGTTTTCAATGGTGGGAAAGGGCAGTTACACGGAATATACAATGAAGCGATAAATAAACAGGATTTGTCAGAGAAGGAGACACAGACTGGAACAAATTCAATAGGAGGAGAAGGAGAAAAATCAGAGCAGAGCTTACTTCGAAGAGAGCTTAATACGGCTACAAGGACACCACCACCATCAGCCTTACAGAAGCACTTCTATTACGATCATTTCGGTAGACATTATAGCACGGAAAGATTTCCGAACTGAAGATGCTTTCCGTAAGTCAGGTTTCAGAAAGGCATATAAGATGATGAAAAAGCCACAATGGGGTTGCCAGCTAGTGTTGGTTTTGTGTTTAATTGCAATATCTTTATTAAGCGGTTTTATCGTAGAATTTTCAATTGGTAATGATATTGTAGTGACCATAAACAGCAAATATTAAGTTTTCGATTATTTGAAAAAACTCGCTGCAAGTAACCCTAAATTTCTTTATACTCCTATAACTTCGAATGTAATATAACAACGTGAAGCAGATGTGATATATTCTTGGCTTTGATACTGGCGAAAGGTTGCCAACACTACTTTTATATCAATAAATGCTTACAGTTAGTATTCATACCGGAAACATTTACAATGAAAATAAATAACCGATGTTTCAATTCCCAGTTCTGCAAATTTTTCGGATCGAAGCCCCAAACACCAACTCCAGTTACAGTGCTGCAGGCACTGAGCATTTTCTTCATTGATGTTATATGAGATGCTGCTTTCAAAATTTTGCAACTGATAACGAATGTAATTAACCCGTGTTTTGCTCTCATAAACGTTGAAATTCATGCCAGTGGTAATATCTGAAACCTTCTACCATATGAGCTATAATGCATTCAGACCCAAGTAAAACGTGGCATTTGAAACAGTTTGGCCGTAATAAGCAGCTCATGTGGTGGAATATGCACTCAAAACCTGCACGATTCTTCTACTGTTCTTCGCACATTACTGTTTCTAGCGGTTCAGGTGCGCTAGAGTTTTTAACATTGCATTGATTTTTAATATTTGACAATGCATTACGTTCTCTCGCCATACCTTCTGGACAAAAGATTGAGCATAAACGATGTAGACTTAAGACAGATCTGATCAAACAATATATATATATATATATATATATATATATATATATATATATATATATATATATATATATATATATATATATATATCCCTAGTGCTGGATCCGTAATGGTTCGGGTACCGGAGTTAATTGTGTGTTTGATCCTGGTTCGAGTCAACGCTCCTTTTGGCCGTTATTTGTTCGTTTGGGCATATATATACGGATGTTCAGCACGCAATTGCATCTGACTAAGAAACTTACAATTAGGAGTGTTTATATTTTGAGGTGAAAAAGCCACTCAGCTAGCGCTCTCACTCCATTATCCATTTTCTTTCATATCTGTTGTCATTTCGTAACCATTTTTCTTATATCTAAAGGTAGAACTATAATGCAATTAAGTGAACTTTAAGTAGCTTAAGTGACAGTACGGTTGCATAGAAAACAAGCGGCATACCTATAATGTACTTATCTGCCGTTTCGTTAAGTTTCGTTCAATTCGGGCCACTTAAGTGGCGTACAACTGGGACCGTACATCACTTAAGTAAATTTGACAGGAGGTATGTGTAACGACTACGACCAAAAGAAGGCACGTAAAATATTTGAATATGTTTTCGTGCATCGCTTACTATTTTTGCAGAAGGTAGAAGTAATGATCGTTCGTATGCGGTATTGTAGAAGCAATAATAGGTATGTGAAATATTTGAATATTTTAGGTCTATTCGCGTACTTTCAGTCACTGAATTTTACTGAATTTTCCTGAACCATGCGGTGAGGGAAATTCATGAAAAGTACAAAAACGCTCTCATTGCATTTCCTGAAAATTGACAAACAAAAGTGTCAGTATTCGGGAGACCAATAGTGATTATAAAGTCATCCTAAGCGGTGATAAATTATCGCCACCAAAATATTCGTCTTTCATAATAACATTACGCCAAAAACCATTTGACGGTTTTCAGTATTTTTCAGTAGCTCAGACCCTACTGAAATTTACTGAAAGAGGGGAATTTTTCAGTTTTCAGTAAAACGGAGTACAAAAACGGCTTCATTGCAATTAATTGCAATTAATCGTATTATGCGAACATACCTTTTATTTGTAAAGGTTATTTAATTGTGATCATGGTTCCCTTCTTGTCCATAAATCAGCATATACAACGTATATCGTCTCTAAAGCTTTTCAAAGCAGAGAATATTGATACGAAAAACTCGATCGTTTTGCGGAATAAGCATACGAAGCCGAATCAAATTGGAATTGTTTTTGCGGGATGGTTAAAATTGAAATATTTTTTTTTTATTTGTATTGAAAATTTTTATTTGACAAAGTGGTTTCGAAAGTATGCACTGGTTCTCATTAGACACCAGCACACAATGCATATTTGACTGATGTGACCACTTGCAGTTGGAAATCATTAACATTTATTTACGATTGATTCGGCTTCTGAGGCTTATCCCGCAAAACGATCGAGTTTCCCGTATCAATATTCTCTTCTTTGATAAGCTTTAGAGACGATAAACGTTGTCTATGCTGATTTATAGACAAGAAGAGAACCATGATCACAATTAAATAACCTTTACAAGTAAATTATGTCGATGGATATACATAAGTCGGAGATGTTAAAATTTGTCACAACTACCGTAAATAAAAATGAATGATTTCCAATTGCAAGTGGTCACTTCAGTCAAGTATGCACTGTGTGCTGATGTCTGATGAGAATCAGTGCATACTTTCGAAACCACTTTGTCAAATAAAAATGTTCAATGAAAATAAAAATGTTTTTTCAATTTTCATCATCCCGCAGAAACAATTCTAATTAGACCTTCTTTTGTTAAACAGTTCATTGACAGTTTACAATATAGGAAGTAGTAATTAGATGTCTCGAATATGATCCTGCGCGACATTGTAATATGAATAACAGGTATCTAAAATACTTTTTCGACGATCATATAAATGCTATTTTTACAGGAGATGGGAATAATGAGTATCAAACATAATTTCAAAGAGAAAACGCGTTGAACAACATACGAAATAATAAATGAACGTACATACGAAATAATAAATTACATAGTATTTTATTTACTTGTATCTTTAAATTACTTACTTTAAAAAAAAAAGTACATAAACCACTTAAAATGCCATCTCACAGCTTTTTTCATTCAAAGAATAACCACACACCATGCTTCAGCTGTCCACTATTGAATTTTAATCTTCAGCAGCAAAGACCTTGTTGATTAAATATATTCCGGTCGCATACCAATGTTGCTGAAAAAACATTTCTTTTGTACACTTATTTGAACATAAGTACAAATCAAGAGCCTGCACCAAGCCCATCTTTATAGATCTAATAATCTACAGCAAAGTGCCGAGTTTCAGCTCAGCGACAATTTTCTACGATTTCTTGCAACAGAGCTATCAAGCTTTGAAGACAACTATACTTCAATTGCAGCAAAATCCTATTCAAATATATTGCAGAAATGCAATATGCAAATTCAAATTCATATTTGCCACTCTAGCGGCAGCTTCATGAAGCTTCACTTAATTCTATCATGGGCAAATTAACCGATCGACTTCAATTGAGTGAATTTTCGTTCAGTTTCGGCGCTCACTTAAGTTCACTTAATTGCATTATAGTTCTACCTTTAAGGTCCAACTATAATGCACTTTAAGTAGCTTAAGTGAGCGCTGAAACTGAACAAAAATTCACTGAATTGATGTCGATCGGTTAATTTGCCCATCATAGAATTAAGTGAAGCTTCATGAAGCAGCCGCCAGAGTGGCGAATATGAGTTTGAATTTGCAGCCATATGAGATCAACGGATATGAGCATTTCTGCAATATATTTGAATAGGATTTTGCTGCAATTGAAGTATAGTTGTCTTCATAGCTTGATAGCTCTGTTGCAAGAAATCGTAAAAAATTGTTGCTGAGCTGAAACTCGGCACTTTCTTGTAGATTATCAGATATATAAAGATGGGCTTGGTGCAGGCTCTTGATTTGTACTTATGTTCAAATAAGTATACAAAAGAAATGTTTTTTCAGCAACATTGGTATGCGACCGAAATATATTTAATCAACAAGATCTTTGCTGCTGAAGATTAAAATTCAATAGTGGACAGCTGAAGCATGGTGTGTGGTTATTCTTTGAATGAAAAAAGCTGTGTGATGGCATTTTAAGTAGTTTATGTACTTTCTTTTAAAAGTAAGTAATTTAAAGATACAAGTAAATAAAATGCTATGTAATTTATTATTTCGTATGTACGTTCATTTATTATTTCGTATGTTGTTCAACGCGTTTTCTCTTTGAAATTATGTTTGATACTCATTATTCCTACCTCCTGTAAAAATAGCATTTAAATGATCGACGAAAAAATATTTTAGATACCTGTTATTCTTTTTACAATGTCACGCAGGATCCTATTCGAGACATCTAATTACTACTTCTTATATTGTAAAATGTCAACAAACTGTTAAACAATAAGATAATTATAAATATAATAATTGGAATTGTTTTTGCGGGATGATTAAAATTGAAAAAAAAAATTTATTTACATTGAAAATTTTTATTTGACAAAGTGGTTTCGAAAGTATGCATTGATTCTCATCAAACACCAGCACACAGTGCATACTTGACTGAAGGGACCACTTGCAGTTGGAAATCATCAACTTTTATTTACGCTAGTTGTGACAAATTTTAGCATCTCCGACTTATATCCATCGATTTAATTTACTTGTACAGGTTATTTAATTGTTATCATGGTTGCCTTCTTGTCTATAAATCAGCATAGACAACGTTTATCGTCTCTAAAGCTTATCAAAGCAGAGAATATTGATACGGGAAACTCGATCGTTTTGCGGAATAAGCCTCCGAAGCCGAATCAAGCATAAATAAAAGTTAATGATTTGCAACTGCAAGTGGTCACATCAGGCAAGTAATGTTAAAATAATACTGTTAAAATTTTGCTGAAGTAGCACTTAGCTGTCTTAACTGTCCAACCAGTTATTTGATTCAAAATAAAACATTCACAATATATTTTTCGATAGATTGTGGTTTGGATCCAATGGCACGAGTATAAAAACAGGATTTGATCCAAACCTGAAAAAATCAAAAATCGTTATAGTTGATTTTGTTGCCAAATGTTAAACCGAACATAATTATGAGTATGTTATTTGAATTACCAATAAAAATATGTTTTAGAAAGAAAAAAAATAATATTATTGAAAAAATCAAGACAGAAAGAAAGAAAGTACGTTACATATATATATATCGTAGTATTTTGAAGTATCTTTAATTAAATTCGCATTGGAAACCTGAACAAATCATCTTCGGATCAAATCGCAATATAAAAGACATCGTAAAATTTAGTTTAGTACGTAACTAGTTATAAAATAATATTACTCAAATTCCAACCATTAAAGTATTTTCAAATGCTTTTACATTTTTACTATATTCAATCACTAAAAAATTAAATGCTAAGTCAATATTCATCCACTACAATTGCAGACATCACCGGAAGTTTTCCTTAGTGAAACGTCGTACAGAGCAGGGCTTGGAGAAATTGATGCAATGCAGAGATTCTGTCCAATATTGGTAAAATATTCTATATATGTTGTTTGCACATTTCGTGACTAATATAATTGTTGTGCAGGTTCCGACCAGTACAGTGATGCCGAACACTTCATATTATGTTTAAGACGTTAGTACATTTTGCATCTCCTGATAGTATAATTAGTTAATAACTTCCGCATTTCCCTCATAATAGCTTTCTGGAAACAACGTGTACCGAGATGTAAGCAAAATTGACGAGCCCAACAATGTAAAATTAAATATCTTCGACATGTCTTCAACATTAGTGGTAAGTGATTGTTTATTTTCAATGGTTTAATATAATTTTGATTTAATTTAACATGGTTGTAAAACTTAGATTATTACTATTTTCAACTTAAGCCTTAGTAAAAAATTATTGCGCTGTATTAATAGCGTAAGTATAGACAAATAAACAGTTAAAATACACATTTTTCTGAAATAGGTAAAAGCCGACTTACAAATTTTCTAATTCATCAATTTATTTTTAGACTAATGGAATGACCAAGAGGGTATGACAAAATGCAATACCTACAGTTTCTTCATAGAATTCTTCCTCAAGAGTGAGTAAATATTCAACTGTACGTTAGATACTTGAAAATATTTGGATTTTACCTAGTCACCTTCACAGATTTTACAAGGTATCGTGGTTATCAGTCCTGTAGTGTTGATGCCATCGGTTTCCGTTGAGGAAGGTTTTCTTTCATCTGAAAGGATAATAAATACCTCAAACTCAATAAAACAATTTAATTAACTTTCACGGCTATCACAGATATATTCGATGGATTACCTTGGCGAAATGGCAGGTGGCTCGACAACTGCTGGTTATGCTGACGCAAAACGTAATGTTCATCCTATAATGGTAAAGTATTTAGCGTATATTCATTACTTATTACTGATTTACTATGTGTTTAGGTTTCTACAAACACAGTGCTGCCGAGTACTATTCAACATAAAACTGCAACTCCGTCTGCAACAATTAAGGTGTGTAAAAACTGATATATTATGTATTTCAAAATAGTCGATATATTTAATCAGAAAATTGATGTCAGTTATTTTTTTAAAAGTTTAAACTAGTAGGAATAGGCCATGTACTTAAAAGTTTTTATATTTCTTTAAGGCGAAGGGCGATATGCTGAAAACTCAAGAGGAGAATGAAAATCCGGCTAGAATTGCAGTAACATTTGTAAGCTTTTTAGTACTTAATGCTTACATTGATAACTGGGAAAAAATACATCCCGAAAGGGAGAAGAATTAGTATTTTCAAAGAATAATAGGCAACACATGCGAAAAATTTCAAGTATACACTTGAAACCTATCATATATATTCTAAAAAAAAACTCTAGCGCACCTGAACCGCTAGAAAACTAATTTTCGAAGAAATTGTCTTTGAGTGACAAAAAAATGTGGAAAGACGTAATACACTTTTTTGCAGAGTCATATCAACCATTCCTTATCCAAAGCAACAAAACTCAACTATAACACAAATGATGAAAATGTTCAGTGCTGGCAACATTTTCCCAACGAAGCAGCAATAAGTTTACCTTCACAAGCTGATACTTAAATCAACTTATCCTTAGAATTTCGTTCTCATCGGAGGATTTCGTCAAAAGCTTTAGCGGTTAACGTTGTTTGAGGCTGCCATCCAAAAAATGTTCAAAACTCGGAAAATTTAAAAATTGGTTTCTTAGTTTTATTGCAAATGTATTGCATATGAGTATGTAATTTGAAGCATCTGTTGATGCAATAGTTACGAAAATGGCTAACGCTGGTTACCCTGTGTCAGCAACAAAGCAAAATATATCTGCCTCACGTTAAACTAAGCCCAACCAATAAATTTCGTTTCGATTGAATCACAGCGCTAGAAGTTATACGGGTGAAAAAAATTTTAGGGTTACCACTCTCAAAACTTTTCAAATTTTTGAAGCGTTAATATTTGTTATTAATTTTCATTGCAGGATCGTTCCCATTTGCAAATCTAATGACATAATCGCGCAGTAAAGAAATTCCAAAAAATTACAAAAATGGTCATAGCTGGCAGCCCTTTCATGATTTTTGTACGAAATGCCTATGACATTTGGTTCACATCAAAATCTATTTACTGCATAAACTTCATTTTGATATCATGACTGCACCGGAACTTATAGGGGAAAAAGCTTTATTTTGCTGAGGAAATTTGAAAGATTTAGCAGACAAAAATCACCATAGCTGGCAACTCTATTCTACTTTTTCAGCCAAATTTTCACCAAATGTTACCTTAAATAAGATCCAAATATTGTGTGAATTTTGTTTAAATCTGATGGCTGAATCGGAAGTTATAGGCCAAAAAGCTGTTTTTTCTTCTCAGTGATTTTTCAAGATGGCACCACTGCCACAGGATTGCCCGCATTTCAAAATCACTTCTATCAGAGCTGGTCCTAGTTAATACCAACATGCTCTATGAATTTCATTATGATCGGATAATCCGGTCGTCAGTTCTCGTGAACAGAACTTTCGAGTGCTGAAAATAGAGGTAATTTAGTGATGGGTTGCTGTTCTTGTGCAAATCGGAATTTTCAAAATTTTAAATTGACATGATGCGCAAACCTTAAAATTTATCAATGATTTGAATTTTTTGTCAAAAACCAAAAAATTTTCAGGAGGTTCAATGATTTGAAGGATTTTTTTTCAAGAACCTGCCGCAGCTACAGGGTTATCCGCACTACCTTGGAAATCCATGTGTATTAAACTTTAGTCAACGTCAAAACGCTCTGCAAATTTCACGATGATCCAATGTTTTTGTCAGAAGTAATGACAAATCAAAATTTGAAAAAAATCCTTGCCTACTTTTAGGCACGCTGCACCCACATACGGGATAATACGTGCAGCAGGATCGAATGCACGAGAAAAACAAGTATAATCGAAAGAATGCAGGCAAAGATGAACGCAATGCAGAAACGGCTTGAAGCAAAGGAGAAAATAGTGCGCAGATTCAGAAAGCGGGATGAACGACGTACAAAAAAAGATAAAAGCGTAAAACAACTATTAGCAACATTAAAACAAAAGAATTTAATTGGAAAAAGTTTGCGAGAATTACTGGAAAAGTTAAGTGGGCCGATTAAGAAAATATTGGAAAGGCAACTGTTTAAGGCTAGCTCGAAGAAAATGCCGAAGACTTACGATCCAGAGATAAGATCTTTCGCCCTTAATCTCAATTTGATATCCCCACAAGCCTATGAGTTTGTACGAACAAAATACGATTACTGCTCGCCGCATAACCGAACATTAAGGAAATGATATGAGGGAGTTGGTTTCGGTCCAGGGCTCACGAAAGAGGCATTTGAAGCCATTAAGAGAGTGGTTCATACTGCGGAAAATGGAAATAAGATAATAGTGAACCTTGTGTTTGACGAAATGAATATAAGGCAGCATATCGAATGGGATGGAGAACGCGCACACCGATACGTTGATGTGGGTGACGGTGGTGCAAGTGAAGTCATTGCAACGCAACTTCTCGTATTTTTGGTGGTATTCATCAATAGATCATGGAAGATTCCTCTTGCATACTTCCCCTTTGCGAGCATGTCAGCAGAGCAGAAAGTAAACATGGTCACACTATATATGAACCATCTTTTGGAAACTGGCGTCCAGGTGGCTGGCGTTACTTTTGATGGATTATCAACCAATCTATCGATGTCAAAATTGTTGAACTCAGACGTAAGATATCTAAATTCTCAAGGCTACGTCAATTTCAATAACAGCTCTGTTAAAGATATTACGCGACCAGACAGCTGCCACATGTTCAAACTCTGTCGGAATGCTTTGGGAGATTTGAAAATGCTAAAAGATGCAGAAGGCAATACCATTAAATGGGATTTTATTGTGTCACTCCTTCAGCTACAAGAAAATAAAGCTCTGCATTTGGGAAACAAATTAAGAAAGGCACATGTTTACTTTCAAAAACAAAAAATTAAGGTAAGATTAGCCGTGCAAACGCTAAGCAAGTCGGTAGCTGATGCAATCGATTTTCGCAGAGAGGTTTTAAAATTGGAACAGTTCGCAGAAATTGAAGCCACCACTAAGTTCATTAGGATATTTAATGATGTGTTTGATGTCCTAAATAGCAGAAAGCTGTCAAACTCCCAAGCAACAAAACAGGCGCTAAACATTGCCTTTATTAGAAACTTCTCTACTAATGCGATTGAATATATCATACAATTAAAGCACCCATCAGGATCACCTATTATAACTTTTAAAAAAGTGTGGGATATATCGGCCTTATAACATGCCTGCAAAACTTGGACGTTTTGTATGAAAGATTTATTCAGACAAAAATTTTAAAATTTATCCCCCTTTACAAACTTAGCCAAGAGCATCTAGAATTGTTTTTTGGGTCAATAAGAACTGGCTTAGGTAATAATGATAATCCTACAGAGAGGCAATTTAACTCACGTTTTAGAAAACCGATGTACAGAGTTCAAATAAAAGAAGGTGGGATGGGTAACTGCTTACCTTTGGAACACATTCCCATCTTGAGCGCCAGTCGATTATGCCCGCTAGACGAGATAAATAGTAGTACCGAACGTCCTGTCATGATCGAAGATAGTACTATAGAACTACCAACTGTGGATCAACAATTCTTCGAGGAACACAGTTATGCCGCGGATCCGACAGTATTGTCTACATACGCTAAAAAGGTAATTGACTACATTGCGGGTTTTGTAGTCTTCAAACTGTTTCAAGTCCTTAAATGTAGTAGTTGCGTTCATGCTATCCAGGGAGACATCAAACCAGCATCACTTATTTTTTATAAAAATCGAGGCCCTCTTTAAATACCTTCAACAAATGCTGTATATATTTGCCAAAAAAACTGAGCAGGAAATGAGAATAGCTGAGCGCTGTGGCAATGATCAGCTTTTAAATAAAAAAAACTTTCAACTCAATAATAACAAAGGTACAAATCCAGTGTATCGGTAAAAAACTCTTTGATGGCCAATCAACCCACATGACCGAAAGTATGCACTATTGCTTGATTATCAAAGCAATTAGTGAGAAATGTTTACAAACCCGATATTATTTTAGAGCAAAAAAATTTTGTCAAAGACTTTCTGTGAGACAACATTATAATAATCTCGTTCATTTTCAAGGGATGTGACTCGAATTGAAATTCCATAGAACTGTAAATAAAAATGATAATATTGAATTCTTAATAATTGAGCTCTTGAGCGAATAGAAAAGGCTAAAGACATCACCGCAGTGCCTTAATTCCGCCGAAGCCGGTCCCAAGCCCGGTTAAGAGGGAAGAGGGAGGTAGTTGTTTGGAAAATTTAGCATCACATTGAATATGAAATTTCACAGTTACCATTCTCAGCGAACCTGTAAGTGAAAATAATATTCTTATTAGTTTGCTTACAATAGTTAAATTGAGTTATGCGATTTATGAAAATGGTGCAATATATAGTAATGTATAGTGGCTTAAATAATTATAAATGCATAGGCATTCTATAATTTTTAATTCCTATTTTTTACAGCGCTAATTAGATTGTTCCATATATAAATTCTTCTTGCATAGTATTATTAACATTATGATATTACATGGACAATTAACTCCCCATAAGTATTTACTTACTTATTCAATTGATTTAAGATTAGATTTTTCCTAACTATTAAAAGCAAACATTTTAATTTAAAAACAAATTTTTCCTTGATAAACCATATATATTTCAATTTATAGATAAATATAGATATCGATCTGTATCAAAATATCGATATCTGCAAAGAAATTGATATATATCCAGTTTCAACTGAAATAGTCGTTCTATAAATTTATTTATTTTTAAATATGCGCGCCAAGCTAATACCCCCAAAACGAGCAACTGATCTACGCTCAGAAAGATATTTCGTTGTATTGGAATAATTTGTGGGTATGAGTGACCTCCAGACAGACTGCTGCTCTACCACCACTCTAAATGTCTTTTACCTATATGGGTCTGATCTACTGAAAAATTCTGAAAACTGTCAAATGGTTGTTGGCGTAATGTTATTATGAAGGACGAATATTTTGGTGGCGATAATTTATCACCGCTTAGGATGACTTTATAATCACTATTGTTTTCCCGAG
>OX376372.1:117434211-117462048 GCA_947369275.1 Nemotelus nigrinus | reverse complement strand
AGTAACATCAAATATTTAGTGTACTTTGCGTTGCCATTTGTATGCATAAATTGAATTTGGAAAACAATCTTTTAGATATGGTTTTAAGGATATATTTATGATTTCAATTTGGGAATACACCGGCATGTTACTTTTGCAGACTAGCTATCACCCTATAACTCGTAAATACAATAATTACGACGCCTTTGTGTTTTTCAGTTGTGTGCGGTTTTTTGCAACCACAAATAAAGAATCCAAAAAATGGCAACAATAATTTCTCTATTGCCATATCCTCTATACTTTTATATCAATGGAATTAATCTGGAGTTGCTGGAGCTACAATCAATGCAACACAACATTAGGCGTGTTTTTTTGCTCCCCCTATCTATGGAAGAACAATGCAGACGCATTGGGAACATAACAGAGTTGTTCTATGTTCCAATGCGTCTGCATTGTTCTGTTATGTATAAGGGGAGCAAAAAAACACGCCTATTGTTGCCATGCCATAGCTTAAAGGAAGAACTATAATTAGTGATGGGCAGCACCTGTACGTGCTAAGCACACTTTGGTGTACTGTGCGAGTGCAGCACTTTATAAGTGTGTCAGCAGCACACTGACACGCTGACACAGTGCCGACACACTGACACAGTGCCAACACACTGGCACAGGGCCGACACACTGACACAGTGCCGACACAATAACAGCTAGTGCCGACACACTGACACGCCGGCACACTTGTACTGGCAGGCACACTCCACACTGATGTGCTTGGGAACGAATGCTGTTTTGCTGTTTTTTAATTTTGCCCATTAATATGATGTGTTCGGTAACAAGGCATTGTTTGCATTGCAGAATGTGTACACATTTGCGGTTTCGAAAGTATTAGCTATTGAATGCCATTAGCTCGATGAATGCAGATAATTAGGGGAACGAAAAAAGGCAGATAAGATTTGTTATTCGTATATTTTCTGGGTGAAAGTTTTAATTTTGAGTACACTACCGATGATTTGTGTTTTTCTATGCTGGCGACGTCTTCAAACGGGATAAAAGTTTAAACACAGATACAAATAACGTTTATTTGCGGTACATCTGAAAGAAATGCTTTCACGTTGAAAATATTCGTGGAAAATAGGTTTTGAGCAGATAGAAGGGTTTTTGTCGTAACATGCAACGATAAAATGATAGCGATAAAATGATCTGCTGCAGATAGAAGGTTTATGCTAAGTAGTGCTATGTTTCGAATATTCAAAATATTAAAGGAGTTTTAAGGGCAAAAGTAGCTGAAATCGGCCAATTTTTGGTTAGAGTGGTTTCGGGACATACGGGCCAAGACTTATTGCTGTGATACAAATATTTCGGTTTTGTAGCGGAGTAAGTGGGTTTTTTGGCCATAGTTTAGCAAAAAACTGCCTTTACGGCGCTGTCGATGATTGAAAGTGGTCGGGAGTTGCAATAGTGATATTTTAAGGACGAAAATAATTTTTGGTAGGGAACATTGGGCATAAATGTCCAATTTTTGCAAGATTTTTTTTTTTGGTCTAGCATGAATTGGGGGTCCTTTCTGAGCTGTTTTGAGCGAAATGTCCATACAGGTGTGGGAAAAAAGCGGTCTGGTTTCCAAGATACGGCAAAAGTAGCTGAAAACGACCAATTTTGGGTTAGAGTGGTTTCGGACATAACGGGCCAAGACCTATTGCTGTGATACAAACTTTTCGGTTTTGTTGGGGAGTAAGGATTTTTTGGTAATAGTTTGGCAAAAAACTGTCGTTACAGCGCTTTCGATGATTGAAAGTATTCGGGAGTGCAATAGTGGTAATTTAAGGACGAAAAAAATTTTTGATAGGGAACATGGGGGCTAAAATGTCCAACTTTCGCCAAAAAAAAACTTTTTGGTCTAGCATGAATTCGGGGACCTTTCTGAGTGGTTGTTGAGCGAAATTTCCACGCAAGTGTGTGAAATTTCCATACAAAATGCACAGCCGGAGAAGCCAACTATCGAACCAAAAAGGATCTGAACCTTTTCTTACTTAGCACTTTTAGAGCTACTTTCAATTTTTCCGGATAATTTCCGGCGGATATCATTTTGCCATATCTTCGAAACTACGCTGCTTTTTCCCAGACTTGTATGGAAATTTCGCCAAAACTACTCAGCAAGGTCCCTGAATTCATGTTAGACCAAAAATTTTTTTTTGGGGAAATGACATGTTTGCTCAATGTACCCTCGTCATTAAAATATGAATTACTGTACTCCCCGTCCACTTTCAATCATCGAAAGCGCCTTAAAGACTGTTTTTTGCCAAAACTATGGCCAAAAAAACCCCTTACTCCCCTACAAACGTCCATGGCTTGAGGACCAAGTCTTATAAAATTAGTCTTTCTTCTGCCCTATCTTCTGATGACATTATCTATCTTACGGAAACCTGGTTGACAGATGATATTTTTGATAGTGAGATTTTACCATCAGCACACTGTCTTCCGCAAGGATTGTGATCGCTCAATCTCTGGCAAGTCTGATGGTGGAGGTGTTCTTTATTGGCATCCACAAATCTCTTTCTAGTTCGGTTTGCAGCAGTGCTGCCGCTTCAGAGCTTTCATATCAAATCCAAATTCTACAAAATTAGTAAGAAAAACGTATCCATCGTATCCACAATTTTAGCAATGCGTATCAAATTGATACCTTGGTATAATAGCTCTGCATAGCTCTGTACAGCCATTTTTGTTGGAAATATTAAATGTCATTTTCGACACTTAACATAAATCGGCGATTCATGCCACAGCATATTGTAAAATCGAACATTTATTTTAAAAATATTAAAATCTTAATCAAAAAATCACATTCTGCTTTTAACAAATCAAATGCATAAAACTCGGCAGAAGCTTAAAATATTTTTGTTTCAAATTTTCTGCTAATAGTAGATAATCGACGGAAGAAAGGCACTTTCCATTATAAATGAAGCAGCACTGCTGGTTTTAGATGCCCTGTAAGGGCGTTATCAGATACGGAGTCGAGAAATTGGCTCTACGGATCTGTTGAAGGGACAGGCCAACGAGATGATAAATGTAAAGCCTGACTCAAAATAGGTGGCTCAAATGACCGAGAAACTACTTGAAGAGGGGATTGTCGCCTGTCTGAGGGCAACGTTTGAGGAAGAATCGGATGCAGAATCCTCTATGCCGATGGGGTCAGCGTCGGGACTACCTCCGAGTTGGGTAGCTGCCTGGACCTCATGACTCTGGACGCAGAGGAATGGGCTTGGGCAGCTTCTATGTCCGAGGGGGAAAATCAACAAGGAATGATGGGGAAGGTACTGCAGATCTCCACACCATACCAAAGCAGCATCAGCTGCCCTGCTTCTCCGCTTGTCTACGACAGAGGAAGAGCTAATCCTAATCCAAGAAACATGGGTTGCCAACAACCGGTTTGTGGGTTACGTACCAATGGATGCAGACTGATAGTACCCGACGGCTTACACAAGCCACGTGTCTGTATTGTTGTCAAGAAAAGCACTAACGTCCTTTTACTATACAATTTCTGTGACAAGGATAACATGGCTGTTGCAGGATAACATGCTGGTTTGTTTCCTACTACATGGCATATGATCATGTCACTAGCCATCTATGCGACATTGTCAAGGGTGTTGTGGCTAAAGCCATGAAAATTGGTGAACCTTTTTTTCTGAGGGCTGATTCTAATGCTCATAATGAAGTAGAGGGTAGCTCTTACTCAAATGGCCGAGATGAGGAACTTTTTGATTTCATCATTGCCCACCACCTTTTCATCGCCAATACTAGCAGTGAACCGACCTTCTTTTACTCAAATCGTAAAGAGGCTCTTGACGTTACCTTGGGATGTGGGCGGCACTCGCATCTTTTACAAGAGTGTTCATTCTCCGATAATAGGTTCAAATCGAATCAGCTTTAACGGAAAGTGCGAACAAAGAAGTTAATTTCACATATGTTAACAGAACATTTGTTTTAGTAATTAATCCTACTTCTAAATTTGGTTTTTATGTTATTTTATCAACAATAAAATCCAACCGGCCATAGCTCAGTGACATTGTTGCAAGCTCTGGACCCCTAGAGAGCGAGTTCCATTCCGCGTCAGTACTTCAGCTTTTTGTAAGTTAACATATTGGGAAAAATAAATCGCTTTGATTTTAAGAAAAAACAATTTAAATGATAAAAAGCACTTTCAATTTGAAACAATTTGAAACAATTATTAATCAAATACATATGCAATATAATAAACACACATAACATTTTTAAATTAACTTCACTGGCCGAGCTATTGAAAAGTTAAATTGACATTATAATCCCATAACTTTTCAGTTTTGGTAGCAACATTACATTAGCAACCGCTTTCCGATCTGACGGGCAAATCCACACGACGATCGAATCCACACGGCACCGAATTTTCGCCCGCATTTTTGATAAAATATATACATATATTTCACTTACCTACCAACCAATTGGTTTTTGTCTAAGATACCAAGTCAAAATAATTGCATACTTTCGGGCACTTATCATATTGGATTCTTCTGAGCATCGAATCGGCAAATTCATTAATTAATCATGAGCTTCAAGTGCAGCCTCAAAAATTGCTTTGCATTCGACAACACGATGAAATTCGTGATATGCAAAGCTTTCTGCAATAGGAAGTTGCACGGTGCCTGCATGGGTGCTCCCAGAGATTGGTTCCACCCGTATCTCGAGAGTCATTTTATCTGTACAGACTGCCAAAATATTGAAAGACTCTTAAAAATTATGTACGACAACTTAATTAACTATATTGGGACACTTAATTCGGAAAAAGACAATATCATATCCAAGCAACTTGCACAAGTGCGAGCAAATGAAGAATTCCTGTCGGAAATATCAAGTCATTTCGATGGTCTGGCGTCTACCTTTTCTAAATCGAACAGTATTAGCCACGGAAAGTCTTTTGACACGCTTGGGATGAAAATGGATACTCTTATTGATAAAATGGGTTCCATTGCATCGAATTTGTCCACTCTCAATAACGCTAATGATACTTGCCAAACAAACAACAAAGGTACATTTGTAAATTTTGAACAATTTTCACGAACGTTAAAAATGCAAACTGACAGACTCACAGACGCTTTTTCTGAGCAACAACTAAAATTAGCTGATATCAGCAGAAAGTTGGAGGATTTAGACCGTCATTGCAAAACCTCAAGAAATGATGCAGACGAAGATTTATTAGCGAACGAGATAACACTCCATCAGGAGCTCCTTAACACAACGTTGGAAATAAATAATAACACAACGGCTATGAATACGAGGACGCAGGACAAAGCAACATCGCCTATAAGGAATCTAGCTGAGGGTACAACTCCATCTATTCAGCAAAAATTTTCGAACCTCAACGGTGAAACACCAATTTATAAGTTCGGTACTTTTTGGTCCCAAAACGATTGGCAGAATCGTATACAAAAAATAAAAAAAAACGAACGATATTCTTCACAATAAGAGCACGTCTCCCAATTTAACGACTTCAGTAAACAAAAGTCCATTCTTTGTGAAAGGGATTCCTTATTCTGCTGACGACGAATGGTTGGGAAAGATTCTCGAAGCGGATTTTCATATAAACGACTACGAAGTGAAATTTTTATCCCAGCGTAAACATATATCCTCAAGACGGTGTAAGGTCTTCATCCCATCAAAATATGCCTGGCTTTTTACTTGCTTGAGTGGAAACAACAGCTCCATCAATTGGAAAGGAGTGACATTCAGCCCCTGGAGAAACATCACCGACAAAACTAGCTATAAGAAAAAACAAAAAATTGTAAGAAAAAATTGTATCCCTAGTCACACCTTTACCCAATTTCCTTCCACCCATAAAACTCGCTCATCACGTATTCAGTCTCAATTTTCAATGACAACAGATAATTCTTCCTTATCTGACTGTTCCAATGCTTTTACTCATAATAATAGAAATGCACTGATACCCCCAGCAGTTAACGCGGCATCTTCTCCCTCAAGCAGGGGTACCAACGCTGCTAATAAACACTCCTACAAGGTTTCCAGTCAGGCCGCTGCAAACTTAGCTCCTTCTACGAGCAATATAAATTATTCTTCTAATGGTAGTAATATGACATCTGAATCTCTTCGAAGATCAGGCAACCCTTTTAGGCATTTTTCCTAACCGATCTCAGAAAAGCCTCAAACTTTCTTACCACAATTGTGGTGGTATGAGAGGCAAACTAAGTAAATTATACCTTGACGCCAAATCGTGCCATTTTAATTTACTCGCCATCACCGAAACTTGGCTTAATGCCTCTCATAAGAATGAGGAGATTCTTGATAGTAGTTGGACTATTTACAGAAGCGACCGTGATTATTGTTCTACGGGTCAGTCGCAAGGAGGTGGTGTCTTACTTGCTGTTAGCAACACACTTTCAAGTGAGCTTGTAGATACCACTCCAAATGTTTTCTTCCAATGTATAATTGTTCGGATCTCCACTAAAAACAACTCAATTTACATCGCTGTTGTCTACATCCCCCCTAGATCTGACGAGTCCATCTACAGCAATTTTTGTGACACAATATCTTCATTAGCAACATCACTTAGCGAAAAAGATAAAATAATAGTTTTGGGTGACTTCAATCGTCCGAATCTTTGCTTTGTTCCGGATGAAAATGACTCTTACCTTCTCCCCGTAAACCTTGTAGACACCAACGATTTCAATCTTGCGAGTGCCTTTTATGGTAATGATTTGCAGCAGGTTTCCCAAACTCCTAACCAAAATGGTAATTGGTTAGATCTTGTTTTCACAAATGCTTATGACGAAGTAGTGGTTAGTCCAACTAGTGACGCAGAGCATCTTTTTTTCAATAGTTTACACCATACAGCACTGTCAGTCGAACTTTCCACTCCAGATTCCACTTGCTTGAAAACTTACAATAACTCAATTGTATTTGACTTCCGTAATGCTGATTATGAAAGCATTAAACATGTTCTTGATACTACTGATTGGTCGACTACTCTTTCAACACAAGATCTCGAGACAGCCATTTCCTCTTTTTACAACAAAATATTTGACGCCGTTGAAAGATATGTTCCAAAGATAAAAAAAAAGAATAAATTGTCTGAGCCATGGCTTGATAGGGACCTTAGGCATATGCGAAATCGTAGGAACAAACTCTATAAGCTTATTAAAGAAAATACCGATGTTATTCCTGCTATTCAGGAAGAATATAATGAAGTTGCTAAGCAATTTTTACCAAAGTCTCATGAGGCTTATGACACTTACATTAGAACAACCGGCGAAAATATAGTCCGCGACCCGAAAAAATTCTTTGATTTTGTTAATGTGAAGCGAAAAACTACTGGCTATCCATCGTCCATGTTTCTTAATAATATAACGTCTTCCTCTCCTAAAGAGATATGTGACCTATTTGCTGATAGTTTCCAAGAAATTTTCAATGCACCAGACCCATCAAACTCACACCTTTCTTAAGCTGATTCAGCTTCAACAGCTTTTGTGAACCATTTAGAAATTTCCCGTGATGAAATACGTAAAGCTATTTTGGATCTCGACTGCAACAAAGGCCCTGGGCCTGATTTTCTTCCTCCGATCTTCTTGCGCAAGTGTGTAGAGCAGCTTATAGATCCCTTGCATATTTTCTTTAACAGATCACTTTCGTCGGGAATTTTCTCATTCTGTTGGAAGCTTTCGTATGTCACACCCATATTCAAAAATGGTGATCGACGCTGTATCCGAAATTATAGGGGCATTGCCATTTTGTCTTCGATTCCGAAACTTTTCGAAAAGGTGGTATACGATAAACTTTCTCCGCTTGTTGATTCCCGTTTGAACGAGCAACAACATGGCTTTAGAAAAGGTCGCTCAACTACCACGAATTTGACAATTCTAATCTCTGAAGTTCTATGCAAAATGGAAAAAGGATATCAAATTGACGTAGTCTACACTGACTTCAGTAAGGCGTTTGACAGAGTTGACCATTCTACCTTGATTCTAAAGCTTCAGAAATTTGGTATTGCCGGGTCTTTACTCAGCTGGCTGACCTCCTACCTTCGCGATCGCACACAATGTGTAAAATTTCAAGGATTTTTATCGAAAAACGTTAGTGCTACCTCTGGTGTACCCCAAGGTAGCCATCTTGGCCCACTTCTTTTTAATATATTTATTTCTGACTTATCTGACGTCCTAGCAGGCATACCTCATTTACTCTATGCAGACGATCTCAAACTTTATCAGACTATTGAATCGAAATCGGATGCCCCCTTTCTCCAATCCAAGCTTAATTCACTTGATCAGTGGTGCAATATAAACAAGCTCTCTCTCAATATCAGCAAATGCCAAGTTATTAGTTTTTCCAGGAAATGCACGGTCACACACAATACGTACTTTCTCGGCAATAATATGCTGACCCGAGTTGATAACATTGCTGACCTCGGTGTTATCTCAGATGAAAAACTCCGCTTCACCTTACACTTTGATAAAATGCTTTCTCGTGCGAACAAACAGCTAGGTTTCATCAAAAGACGTGCCAAAGAATTCCGTAGTCTGTGGGTCACAAGATCCTTATACACTTCACTTGTACGTCCTATTCTCGAATACGCTTGCATTAGCTGGAATCCCGCTTTTGAAACCTACAGTGACAGACTCGAGTCAATACAAAAACAATTTCTACTTTTCGCCTTGAGAGAACTGTACAACCCTTATGATTTTAATAGCTTACCCCCTTATGAGTTTCGACTGGGTCATTTAAACCTATCGACACTAGCCTCCAGAAGAATAATGATATCGGCCTGCTTCATATTCGACGTCATTAGAGGCACTATTAATGTAGAATTCCTGAATAGTAAAATTTCGATAAATATCCCTGTGAGGAACACCAGGTCCAATCGTTTCCTAAAAGAATATTCACATTCGACGACATATGCAGCAAATGAGCCTATAAATAGATGCTGCAGAATATTCAACAGCATAAGTCACTTATATTCCCCTACGATTTCCAAATCATCCTTCAAATCCTCTCTTTTGCATGCCATCCATACCCCTAAACCTTAAGCCATAGCTTATATGTCAATGTTTTTATTTATTGATTGTTATTTATTAATCTTTTTGTTACTCTTTTCATTTGTTTGTTACTTATTTAACTTGTTTGTTTTTACTTTTTACTTCACTTTACTTTTCCATTTTATTTTTATTTTGTTATTTTATATAAGATTTTGTACCTTGTTTGGTGAATTAATAAAATAAAAAATATCGTTCAACATTCAAGAGAGTGTAGGAAGGATTTCAATAGCTCGAAAAATCGAATGACTGGTCGCTGTATAAAACGAAGCTAAGGGCTTTTAAATATGCCTTACGCAAGGCAAAGAGTATCAGCGAGGCAAATCACCTTCGTGAGGTTTTAAACACGACACCGAAGACTATGTGGTGCATCATGAACCCTCAGGGCTTTTAGACTAGCTCGAGCACAGGTACTCTAAACGTTCTTTTGGACGCACAAATGGAGCAATCTAGGAGCTCAATACCGTCATTCAGAATATCTAATTCTCAACTGAGGAGGGCTATTAACTCGTTTGAGCCGTTTAAATTCCCGGCCCTTGATGGCGTCCTTGCTGCTGATATCCAGCAGACCATGAAGTATCGCTACAATGGCTCAGAGAGATTTATAACGCTTGCCTGCGGTTATCGTATGTTCCATAAAGCATGGAAAGTTTTTAATGTTAAGCCAAAGGACTATCGTCCAATAAGTCTTAAATTTGTCCTTATCGTATGTTCCATAAAGCATGGAAAGTTTTTAATGTTAAGCCAAAGGACTATCGTCCAATAAGTCTTAAATTTGTCCTGCTTAAGATTTTGAAAAGAATTTTGCAATTTTGCAACGAAATCATTCGAAATTCCTCAAAGACTGCTGCATAACTCTTAGGTAAGACGGGAAATGCATTCAATATTAGAATAAAATACGTTTCAGCAGTGGCTTATGTGTTTTGAGGGTTAGAAGAATTCACCTATTCAGCTCTATATAAATTATTGTACATACAGCTCTATATAAATTATTGTACATACATTCCTGAGCTACTTTCTTTCTTGTCCGTTTCTTGAGTCACATCATGTTTATACCAATTTTGAATAGAACGTCAATCTTTTTCGAAAGAAAATGCTGCTACTTCCATTTATATAATAGTATGATAAAATTGTGCAATCAAACTTTTCTATTTGAAATATAATGTAATGGAAATTGAAGTGATTGTTATGAACACACGTTTTTGCGCAGGTAAATTAAAATTGAGAAAAGTATCCATTTTGGGGACAGCGTATCATAGTATCATCCAGATTTTTTAAATTCGATTCGTATCCAAAATGATACGAAGGTATCCAAAGTGGCAGCACTGGTTTGCAGTGACTTTACAACTACATCTACAGTGGAGTGTATTTTAGTTCGTGTCTCACTAGCTCTTGCTTCACTATTACTTTTCGCCTCAATCTATATCCCCTGTAATAGTCCTTCTTCACTTTATGAACTTTTCTTTGCAGAGCTCTCATCTTATCTCCTGTGCCGTTTTCGTACCGCTCACTTAATGCTATGTGGTGACTTCAATATGCCTTCCATCGAGTGGAATACCTCTTTTTTAACCATCACTTCCAGCAACAGTCTTTCGCATTCTTTATCTTCATTCATTTCTTTATGTTCTCTTTCCCAATTGAACTCGGTACCTAATAAAAGTGGCAGAATACTGGATCTAATTTTTTCTAATATCCCAGTGTCTGCTGTTGATTTGGATTCCGATATTCTACCCTATGTCCCTCTCGACCCTTACCCCCCTCCTGTTCTTTTAGAAATTTCTTTCAATCTTCCTCTTAGATCCACAGTTTCTTGCTACAGGCGCTTCAATTTCTTTAAAGCCAACTTTGTTGGAATGGCGAACGAAATCAATCATATTAACTGGTACTCATTTCTTCGCTGTTCTGACATTAATGAGGCTCTCAATAGGCTTTACGTCTTCCTTGCTAATCTCGTTCCTCACTTCACTCCCACATGTCCTCCCAGGAGACCAAATGATGCTCCCTGGTTCACCTCTGAAGTTGCTGCTGCCCTTAGGGCAAAGGATGTTGCTCATGCCAAATTCAAACGTTTAGCTTTGCATGATGACCTGCTTGAGTTTAAAAAGTACCGCTCTCATGCAAAGAGGGTTGCTAAAGAAGTCATACGTGCCTACGTTGCCAGAGTTGAGGCTTCTATTAGTTCCAACAATTCTAAACCCTTCTGCTCATTTATTCACTCACTGAAAAAATCCCCCGTCATTCCTCAATATGTGTTTATTGATGAAGAGACCTATGAGCTCTTTGCTCGTTTTTTCTCGTCATTTTCTTCCCCACAAAACCCTCTTTCTCCTCCACATGTTTCTTTCACCACTCCCTCGTCGTTTCGCACTAACCTAAGGGCGCTCTCTTTGTTTCGTACAAACCCTTTAGAAGTTGAATATTTAATGAATTGTCTCGATTCTAACGCTTGTTCTGGCTCTGATGGGATTCCTTATATGCTAACTAAGTCACTATCTTCTTCACTTTGTGTACCCTGGTCCATTATTTTCAACCTAAGTATCGCCTCTGGTGTTTTTCCTTCCATATAGTAATCAGTCAACATTTTTCCCATACTTAAGGCAGGTGACCCCGCTTGTATCTCCAATTACCGTCCAATATCGCTTCTACCTTGCTTAAGCAAGCTACTTGAGAGAATTGTCTATAACAGAATTTATCCTCTACTCGATCCTTTTCTTGCCAAAGGTAAATCCACTGTTACCAACTTGCTATCTTTCAGCAATACTGTTGCTTCTGCTATTGATCAACAAAGACAGGTGGATGTTCTATACACTGATTTCTCTAAGGCATTCAACTCTGTCAATCACGTGCTCCTTCTCTTGATATTAGGGAAATATGGTTTTTATGGACCACTGCTCTTCTGGTTTTCTTCTTACATTTATGAACGTGCTTGTGTTCTAACTGTGAACTCCTGCTCCCCGGCTCCTTTCTGTCCCACCTCTGGTGTTCCGCAAGGATCGATTCTTGGCCCCTTGCTGTTCTTAATCTTCATTAACGATCTGCCAGGTCTCCTAAACTCCTTCTCCCTTCTTTACGCAGACGATCTTAAAATATTCAGAGTAATCGATACAATTGAAGACTGCTTTCAGCTACAAAATGATCTGCACACTCTGGGCAACTGGTGTAGTGCAAATTATCTTACTCTGAATGTCTTCAAATGTCGTCCACGCGTAAAACTAACCCTTTAGTGTTTTCTTATTGTGTTTCCGGTACCTCTCTCGATGCTGTATTCTGTTTTAAAGACCTGGGAGCTATTTTCGACACTAAACTCATATATGACCAACACATATTGCATAAACCTGCCAAAGCATCCAGGCTCTCGGGCTTTATACTAAGATCTTCTAAGCATTTTACTGATATCTCTACCTGTGTACTGTCACCATTATTTCTAACGCGCACTAAAAACCCTGCTTTCCTAACTAGGGCGCAATGGCGGCAGTCTTCGGGCGGCTTCTGCTCGCGAAGAAAAAGTTGCGGGTGGGCGCCACTCGCTTCTATTTCGAAGAACTGCCTCGCTACCGTTGCCCTGAAGCGAAAAGAGAGTGACGGGTCCCGTCAAGTAACACCACGTAATGTATCGAAAGAAGGATCAACCGATCAATATCTGTAAATTCTCCCGCGAAAACGCAAACACCGAGTTTATCCTTTACAAACACTGCACATTTAATTCACTTTCGGATTGGTTGACAATATACAATTCGACCAACACTTAAATTCTATCGGCGCCAAATTCGACTATAGACTTGCTTAATTACGACCTATTCGCGTATCACTCAATTAATTCTGAACGAGCAACTTAATCTACTCCTAATTCGCAAATAAATATACTAACAATAATTAAAGTATATTAACCTGATCAATCCCTCGTTGGGGCCCTGCTGGAGTCAATGCTTGTTGCGTGCGTATCCTTGTTAATACATCCCGACACCGACACACTCTGCTACGTCGGTTTCGTTGATATCATTCGCTTTTCTCGCTATCCACACTTCTGTCTTCCAATCCGCCACTATTCCAGCTGCTTGTACCCGTTTTTAATTATTCACCGTCTTCAACTCTGCTACCAACACTAGCTATACATCCTCCGACGATCATGAAAAAAGAAACCATTAACTCCTGACCAGATTCGCTCTATCCACGTCTAAACGCTTACCGGCTCAAATCCAAAAAGAAAGTACTATCATCACTTTCGCCGCTCGAGCCCCAACATTTTCAGCATACCGGGACTTCCCTGACCCGTTGGGTGCACTCACCCGTGTTTCATCTCACTCATCTGATACCAATTTCACTCATCTGAGTGTTGTGTTTACTATTCACCTCATGATCTAATTTGGGACAGCCGGAACTCACCACTATCACATCTGTCAGTTTGCTCCTTGCGACAGTTCTATATGTAAATAATATTATCTGTCCAGCGCGATAATTTGGGTGGTGTTCCCGGGCGGCGTATCGCTCGGCGCGGAAATCAATTCGCGATCCTCACGATGTAATTCCATCTGGTCGCTATCAGGTGTTAATTCAGTTCGACCATGCATACTTCCCATCGTGTTTTCGGGCGTGTCGTGGTTCTCGGTGGATAAATATCTCCCTTTGCGTACGTAGATTATCCTCCTCATCTCGGGTCGATTCCCTTCACATCTCAATTCTGATTCCTGTCGCTCTTCAATCAGTGATATTGGTTCAGCGAACTGCCGATCGGGCCTCCCCTCGGCATCACTGATATGTAGATCAATTGTTGGCCTAGGTCTGGTGTCGTCGGTATGTACGACTCAGCCCATACATTGCTCTGCTGGCGTGAGAGTTTGTAACTAATTATCTGACTCGGGATATCTCGTAGATATTCTTGCGTTTTAATTAGCATCGCGATCTGGTCATTGCCGTTGATGGCTATGGTGTTGTTTATGCGCTCAATTTAGTCGTGTTGTTCTACTGTTCAATGTGTCGATGTTCAACTGCGTTGTGCGTCCGTTAAACGTTTGTTTTAACTTATATGTCGTTCATCGTATACTCCGTCGGCATGACTTGTGTTGCTCAACTAACTTGATCATAATTAAGCTGCATTCGGGAACTGTGAACGTTTAAACAACTAACCTAACCTAACTTAAATTAAATTCGTGACTGTAATATCTAATTAATTAACCTAATCTTACTAAAACAAACTCGCAGATTGCGATTATTGCCTAATCTCCATCGTTCTCTCTTTAAGAGGACGATGGAGGTTTTTTTTTATTAAACGACCGTGACACCTCCCTCGCCTTAGAGAATTTTGTAGGAATTTTCGGCCTTTACCCCGTCGAATTTCTCGTAATTTTTATACTCCGATACGCGGATTCGTTCTCCATAAAACGCGCGCGTCTTTAGCTCGTTACCTTACCGTCTGACCGATATGATCGTCTGCAAAACTACTTGAATTCTGGATGATTCTCAACCACTAGATTGTTCAATCTCTACCTCAACTTAACGTTCATTCACACAACTACCACCAATATATGTAACTGTTTTTTACTAATGTTCGAAGAAGAACATTAGTATTAAAATCACTTTGGCCAAAAATTCATATTTCTATATATATATATATATATATATATATATATATATATATATATATATATATATATATATATATATATATATATATATATATATATATATATATATATATATATATATATATATATATATATATATATATATATATATATATATATATATATATATATATATATATATATATCATCAAAAAATTTCGTATATGCAGAATAGTGCCAGGTCTCAGAAAAAGTAAAAAATCTTTAGCCCTTTGGCGCCGGCGGCCATTTTAGTGATATTTTTAATATACCTATTATTTCGTACACAAATAAGTTTTGCAAAAATAAAGTTAACAAAATACATTTCGAACGTGTTTTACATGTGAATCGGATAATATTTTGGAATTTTTTTACCCCATGTGTGCGCTGGGTGCCTAAAAAGAGAACGGGAAAAATTGTAAATTTTTAAATTGCGATAACTTTTGACAGAGCTATTCAATCATTACCAAATTTTCAGGACATATTGATATTATTTAGTTGTAAATTGATGAGTGTGCTGGCAACTCTGAAGCTAGGGCAGGTACTGAAAGTGAAAACTTCCAAATCATCGTCTCTCTTGAAAAAATGCTGTTTCTTCAAAAAAAAGCCACTCATATGTAAATTTCGTGCTTTTTTTACATAGAACAAAAAAAAAATTGATATGGTATAACAGGCACGCCTGGTAACCCTTGCCCAATTTACCTATATTTTTAGCATCAAAAACTTCTGAAACTCACGATCCAATGAGCAGAATTAATTGAAATTTGCAGACTGTATTGGTCTTAAATAGGACCAGGTCTGACAGAAGTAGTTTTGAAATGCGGGTGGTTCTGTGCCAGTGGTGCCATCTTGAAAAATCACTAAAAAAGATAACTGCTTTTAGCCCTATAAATTCTGATTGAATCGTTAGATTTTGACGAAATTCACACAAAAGCTGGACCTTATTTTAAGCCACGTTTGGTAGAAATTTTGTTGAAAAATTCAGTTGAAGCTGCCAGCTATGATAATTTTGGTGTCTTAAATTTGAAAAAAATAAAAATTTGGAAGTGAAAACATTCAAATGATCGAATATCCTAAAAATGACCGTTTCTTACAATAAAACCAATCTGTATACAAATCTTATGCTTTATCTACACGTCCAAAGTAAAACTTTGGAAATTTCATGTCGGACAAGAACGGTAACCCTTTCCCAGTTAACCTATATTTTTAGCATCAAAAACTTCTGTTCACGGGAATTCACGAACCAATAATCAGATACCATTGAAATTTACAGAATGCATTGGACTTAAGTAGAACCAAATCTGATAGAAGCGATTTTGAATTGTGGGCAACTCTGTGCCAGTGGTGCCATGTTGAAAAATAACAAAGAAAAAAAACTGCTTTTTGCCCTATGAAATGTGAATTAGTCACCGGATTTTCATGAAATTGACACAGTAGCTGCACCTTACTCTAAACTCTGTTTGGTAGAAATTTGATTGAAAAACTCGATTGGTGCTGCCAGCTATGGTAATTTTTGTGTCTTTGGTTTTGAAAATTCTCTCAGGAAAATAAAACTTTTTGCCCTATAACTTCCAGTGCAGTCATGAAATCAATACGAATTTCATACAATCAATGGAACCTATTATAAGCATTATTCAGGCCAAATTTGGTTGAAAAGCCACTATAGGTTTGCCAGCTATTGTTGGTTTTGTATTTGTTTGCAATATCTTTATTAAGCGGTTTTATCGTAGAATTTTCAATTGGTAATGATAGTGTAGTGACAATAAACAGCAAATATTAAGTTTTCGATTATTTGAAAAAACTCGCTGCAGGTAACCCTTAATTTCTTTATACTCCTATAACTTCGAATGTAATATAACCACGTGAAGCAGATGTGATATATTCTTGGCTTTGATACTGGCGAAAGGTTGCCAGCACGAGTCGGTTGTGCTACTTTTGTATCAATAAATGCTTACAGTTAGTATTCATACCGGAAACATTTACAATGAAAATAAATAACCGATGTTTCAATTCCCTAAGTTCTGCAAATTTTTCGGATTGCAGCCCCAAACACCAACTTCAGTTACAGTACTGCAGGCACTGAGCATTTTCTTCATTGATGTTATATGAGATGCTGCTTTCAAAGTTTGGTGAAATAAGCAACTGATAACGAATATAATTAACAAGTGTTTTTCTTTCATAAACTTTGAAACCCATGCCAGTGGTAATATCTGAAACCCTCTATCATATGAGTTATAATGCATTCTTGAGACCAAAGTAAAACGTGGCATTTGAAACAGTTTGGCCGTAATAAGCAGCTCAAAACCTGCACGATTCTTCTACTGTTCTTCGAACATTAGTGTTTCTAGCGGTTCAGGTGTGCTAGAGTTTTTTTTTCAATATTTCCTTTCTGCATGACTATATGTTTCGTGACGTCCCTTTTGTAAGGTGAAGGAGCCGATAATCTTGTTAGTTAAGAAACTTATATCCCTCGAACTCGTTTTTAGGATGAGCCGCTTCCAGGCTACCAAACATGCCAAGCCTATAACCAAGATGCGGATTTGGCAAACACCCACTGACTGATAACGGAGCGTACTTTAATAGCACAGAACGCCCAAACACAAACTATCCCATGGAGGCTCTAAAATTGAGTCTGGACACGGATGATGAACAGGAAATCAGGTAACCTACGGTATTGATTTAATTTGTATACTAATATCAGTCTCCTATTAATTCACTTAACCCTAAGCTATGCCAGTAATTCATTCGCACCATCTATGCCACCTCACTAACCCAATCACGCCATATAAATCCCTAGATTTTATCTCATAAACCTGCACGAGCTGAACTTAGCCTACCGTACCCATCACCACAGACTATCTACTTACGCCATCGACCAACATCCCACTTAACGTTAATATTAATTCATGCTTTCTCGAACTACTTAATATTCATTAAGACTTACATTATAGCCCATCGCTCTTACTGTCTATTCCCGTCACCTTTTCTTAAATTATTATAGTCGCTAATTATACATATCACCTGCTGACTACTCCCACCACCATTTCCTAAATTACTATAGTAGCTGATCATACGAATTAATTACCAATTCTTTCTTTTTATATGTGTCGCTCCACGTACCACTTGAGATCCTTAGCGTGCCATGTACCTGATACCTTCATCTTGGCATCGACTAACTCATAGACCCCTGCTGACGTTTGTTTAGCAATTTTTAACGGACCTACGAACGCTGGAGCCAACTTCGCAGAAAAATACTTGCTTGCATCCGATTGCACATAATTTCTTCTCCACACATTATCGCCTATCTGGAAATCTCCAACTCGTCGACGAAGATCGTAGCGCCCTTTACTGCAGGTAGCTGCTTTCTTCATTCTTCGTACCACTTCTTCATGGATTTCCGCTAGAGCCCGAACTCTGCTCGATGGTGACAAGTCTCGTTACGCTCCGCCCGGAGATTCCACCCTTTCCACCCTTTCACGATATGTAATCATTTCCTTCCCAAAAACCAAGAAATAAGGCGAGAACCCGGTCACCTCGTGCTTGTACGTCCTTAGTGCGCATGCTATCTTGGCCAAATTTTGATCCCATGAACGGTGATTATCTGTCGCGTAACATCTCAGCATACATTTGATATCTTGGTTCCGCCTCTCCGCTGGATTGGCCTGATGATGGTACAAAGCCGTGTAACTCACTTGTACACCATATTCATCCACCGCTTGGCTGAACTGTCTTCCCCTAAACTGCACACCATTGTCACACACCAGCACCTTCGGCACGCCATATACTAGGAAAACGTTCTCCTCTAGCAAGCGAAAGACCGCCGATGCCGTAGCAGTGCAGACCAGTAGTATCACCGAATATTTGGTAAAATAATCTAGTATCGTCAATATATAACTATGACCTCGCGTCGACCTGGGTAACGGTCCAACCAAATCTATGCATTCCATTTCCCATGGGGATTTTGCCACTCCTGCCCTCGTTGACATTAGCCCCACCGGTGCCTTCCGCTCTACCTTGCACGCCTGGCAAACCTTACACTTCCTGACGTATTCACGAATGTCAGTCTGCATTCGTGGCCAGTAATGATTCTGTGCTACCCTCGCCAGTCCAGTAATGATTCTGTGCTACCCTCGCCAGTGTCCGAGCGATACCCATGTGTCCTGCTTTTGGGTCGTCGTGACATCGTCTGAGGATGACTCCTCTTTCTTCCTTCGCACGACACGCTTCCAGACCGACTCCATCTTCCCCTTTCCCTTGCTACCAGACAATCTTTTCCACAACGTATCACTCATAGTTTTCCAATCGCGATATCTCTGCGGCTCAGTCTGAACCCGCACTATCATCTCTTCAAACCACCGATCCGGTGATTGGGGTACCGTTATACTACTCACCTCTCCGATCGCCCGTGAAAGCGCATCAGGGACTAAATGTTCCTTGCCTTTTCGATGGACAATTTCAAACTCGAACTGCTGTAGGCGCACCACCCATCTCGCCAACCTGCCCGTGGGATCTTTAAGATTATTTAGCCAAATTAGCGAATAATGGTCCGTGATCGCTATAAATTGGATGCCCTCGATGTACGGTCGAAATTTCTCAACGGCCCATAGTACCGCCAAGCACACCCTTTCGGTCGTGGAGTACTTTCTTTCCTGAACCGACAAAGCTCTGCTAAGGTAGCACACTACTTTTTCTCCAGTGGCATGCGCCTGGCTTAAAACTGCTCCTTTGCCCACGTTGGTCTGCACGTTAGAAGGGAGGTCGAAGTCTGGACATGCCAGGACTGGAGCAGTGGACAGCTTGCGTTTACAATCTTCAAAAGCCCGCTCGCAATCCTCGGACTAATCAAACCTCCGAACCTGTTTTAATAGGTTTCTTAAGGGTGCCACCATGGCAGCATGGTCCGGAATAAACCGTCGGTACCATGATACCATTCCTAACAGCTGTCGCACATGCTTTACCGTTCTCGTTCGAGGATATTCACTAATGGCTTCCACCTTCTCCGGGTCTACATGCAAGCAGTCCCCATCTATCACATATCCCAGATACTTCAGCCGCAATCTACAGAACTGACATTTATCTTTTGAAACACGCAAGCCAGCTTCCATCAGACGCACGAGGACCTCACGCAACACCTCCACATGCCGCTCAAATGTATCTGTAACAACTATTATGTCGTCTAGATATGTAAATACAAAAGGTTCGAGTGCAGGTCCCAGAACCGTATCTATCAGGCGCTGCCACGTTGCTCCCGAATTGTGGAGCCCAAAAGGCATCCACAAGAAATGAAATAGGCCTTTCCCCGGCACCGTAAACGCAGTATACTGTCGAGAGTCCATTGCCATTGGTACTTGCCAGTACGCCGACTTCACGTCCAGCGTTGACAAGTACTTCACGTTGCGTAGTTTTTCAAGTGTCGTGGATATGTACTGCAGGAATTAAGCATCCTTCTCAGATACCGCGTTCAACTTCTGGAAGTCTACACAGAATCTATAGGAGCCGTCTTTCTTATGGACCAATAAAATTGGCGATGACCCAGGGCTCGATGATGGCTCAACCATTCCCAGTCTCAGCATTTCGTCCAGTTCCAAATTTATCTGCTTCTCTCCTACGGCAGGAGAGACAGGGTAATATCTCTGTTTAATTGGTACGGCAGTCTTGTTACTCGAGTGCTCCACAAACTTGGCGCTGCCTAGTCCATCGCCCATCAACTGAAACTGATCCGTCAGCAGACTCGTTAAGATCGCTGCTTCCACTTCGGACAAATGAGACTGGTTCTTCAGCACCTTTCCCGATACGGACTCTACCGCCGCGACAGACGTCCACTGTTGACCCTTCATGTCCAACACGACCCCAAAGCATTTCCAAAAATCCACTCCTAGAATTATTTCCTGGGGTATGGACAAAACAACCAGTGCAACCAAGTGACTCTTGCGACCGTTCAGTGTGAACTCCAGTCGTACCGCTCCATTTACCACGCACCTTTCCCCATTGGCCACTCCAACTTCCTCCACTTTGCTCTGGCTCAAAGTTACTCCTCTGTTGACTAACCGAGACCATCCTTTTTCCCCCAGGATTGTACGACTCGCACCAGAGTCTAGCAGGCCCTCCATGACAACCCCCTCTACCTCTACTCGCAAGTGCGGGCGACTGTCCTGCCCACTGTTAGCCAGCGCGTAGTCCACTCGCGAAGACTTCTCCCCTCGTCGCGACCTACTTCTAGTGCTCGCCTGGCCACCTAGTGAGCACGTCGACCGTTTCCTGGAACCTGTGGATCTGATCGCGCTCTTGTTTCTGGTTCGCTCGTCTTGGCCCGACACGTCGGGCAGGCTACTCGCAGGACTCCTTGTTGACCACATCTAAAGCAGCGCCTGGGTTCGGTGCATTCGCTCGACATATGACCCTCCCTCCTACAATTCCATCATTGCAGATGACTCCGTCTGGACAGCACAGCAACTTGATCTAGGGTTTCTGCACTCACATATGCCAAGTCCGGCTCCAAGCAGCGTCTGGATCGCGTATTTGGTGGTATGAAATCCGCTACGGACGTTCTGGTTGCGTCCAGCGTCCGTCCCATTCTGACCAGCTCCGCGATCGATGATATCGGAGTCAGACTTAGCTGCTGCTGATAGAAGGGCGAGATATTCCTGCGCAGTGTTCTCAATTTCTCCTCTTCCGAACAGGGCTGCTTCAGACGAGAAAACAGGCGCTCCATCACGACAACATACACGCCCATCGATTCACCTTCACCCTGAGTCCGCCTGCGGATCTCATCCCGCAGACAGTCCTCATAGTCCATCGGCAGAAACTCAGCCTTCAGTTCGTCTATCAGACCGTCCCAACATGACACTAAACCGCGATGGGCCCTGAACCAGATCAAAGCTCGTGATTTGAATAGATCCACAGCCGCCTTGAATAGTTGCGGCTTAGAGAGTCCCCTTGCCTGTCTCAACTCCTCAACACGCTCAAGAAAGGCGTTCACCGACCCGGAAGCATCCCCACTAAACTTGAGACCCCATTTTGCTACTTCTGCCGGATTTGTCACTTTCGCCTCCCGTGGTGCCATCATATTCGTCGCGTCACTAGCAAGATCTGCCTCGTCTTTGCTGACCCCTTCCGTCTTCTCTACCAAAGTGCCCATAGATATGATTAGCCGATTGCGTATCTTCCTCGCACAATCCATCTGCTCGGGTGTGACAGCTTGCATATTTCCTAGTCTACGAAAGCCAAATTCAATCTTGACTCTGGCTTTGATAACGTCTGATGATTTTTTATCCCCTGAGATTTTTGTCACCAAATCCTCGATTCCTGATGCCTTGGGTTTCGATCTGTTTCGAAGTCAAAGGGGTATGCCGCTTCTACATAGGACGTGTCCAGAGCTGTCTCTGCTTTCAGTGTTGCCCTGAGCGTTTTCCGCATGTTCTCTACCGTATCTGGCTGAAATCCGCGAATAACAAGCTCATATGTGAGCTCATCTTTGTTCAGGCGATCCACCATAATCTTCATCTCTCCAAATGCTTAAATGTGACCACGTTTCAACGAAGATTGAAAGATAAACAGGTATGCTCCTGAGTATAACGCAACCTCTGTAACACGTCGAGAATGCTGGATCAAATTCAATGATATTTCTCACCCGTCACCAACACCAATACCTAAAATTCCACTAAAATTCTCATTTAAGTTCCAGAAGAACTAGTTTCTAAGACGGAGAAACTAGAATCATGACCCCACGGTGATCAAAATAAAAGAAACGTTATATCCTAGGCTACGCTATATCACCGGACACTCTGGCCACCCTTTCTACTCACCAGCAGATCTGTTCTGAAAATCCAACCTCTTACTAATAAGGAAAATAAAATCTCACCCACTCACGCACTCCATACATTTTAAATTCTTCCTATACAAAATCTGTCACACTCACTCCAATTCACACAACCACGCTGAGAATCCAGAATTCAAATAAATATCTGTATCAATATGGCGATTCACTAATGTACGCCACCATCAATAATTGACATGCAAAATTCTATCTTTAAATGTATATAAGTTCCAACACAGAACTAATCGCTATGTAGCCCACAAAACGACCTGATGGTCTCCTATATGTAATACTCGCACCGCGATCCCTTTTGGGTGATACTGCAAAATATGCCTTAAGGGCTTCTTCCTAACCGAATTTTCGGGTGTGTCGAGCCTCCCACAAAAGGGGACTTGGCTACCAAATTTTCACACGTACCGTTATCACCGTTATTGCCCCACGTTGGGCGCCAATTTGTCACCGTTATTTCTAACGCGTACTAAAAACCCTGCTTTCCTAACTAGGGCGCAATGGCGGCAGTCTTCGGGCGGCTTCTGCTCGCGAAGAAAAGGTCGCGGGTGGGCGCCACTCGCTTCTATTTCGAAGAACTGCCTCGCTACCGTCACCCTGAAGCGAAAAGAGAGTGACGGGTCCCGTCAAGTAACACCACGTAATGTATCGAAAGAAGGATCAACCGATCAATATCTGTAAATTCTCCCGCGAAAACGCAAACACCAAGTTTATCCTTTACAAACACTGCACATTTAATTCACTTTCGGGTCGGTTAACAATAAACAATTCGACCAACACTTAAATTCTATCGGCGCCAAATTCGACTATAGACTTGCTTAATTACGACCTATTCGCGTATCACTCAATTAATTCTGAACGAGCAACTTAATCTACTCTTAATTCGCAAATAAATATACTAACATTAATTAAAGTATAATAACCTGATCAATCCCTCGTTGGGGCTCTGTTGGAGTCGATGCTTGTTGCGTGCGTATCCTTGTTAATATATCCCGACACCGACACACTCTGCTACGTCGTTTTCGTTGATATCATTCGCTTTTCTCGCTATCCACACTTCTGTCTTCCAATCCGCCACTATTCCAGCTACTTGTACCCGTTTTCAATTATTCACCGTCTTCAACTCTGCTACCAACACGATCATGAATAAGAAACCATCAACTCCTGACCAGATTCGCTCTACCCACGTCTAAACGCTTACCGGCTCAAATCCAAAAAGAAAGTACTATCATCACTTTCGCCGCTCGAGCCCCAAAATTTTCAGCATATCGGGACTTCCCTGACCCGTTGGGTGCACTCACCCGTGTTTCATCTCACTCATCTGATACCAATTTCACTCATCTGAGTGTTGTGTTTACTATTCACCTCATGATCTAATTTGGGACAGCCGGAACTCACCACTATCACATCTGTCAGTTTGCTCCTTGCGACAGTTCTATATGTAAATAATATTATCTGTCCAGCGCGATAATTTGGGTGGTGTTCCCGGGCGGCTGGCTTTGGATTCCAGGTAAGTGACTGTTTAATATAATTACATCTGATAATTAATTCATTAGCCCGTATCGCTCGGCGAGGAAATCTATTCGCGATCCTCACGATGTAATTCTATCTGATCGCTATCAGGTGTTAATTCAGTTCGACCATGCATACTCCCCATGGTGTTTTCGGGCGTGTCGTGGTTCTCGGTGGATAAATATCTCCCTTAGCGCACGTAGATTATCCTCCTCATCTCGGGTCGATTCCCTTCACATCTCAATTCTGATTCCTGTCGCTCCTCGATCAGTGATATTGGTTCAGCAAACAGCCGATCGGGCCTCTCCTCGGCATCAGTGATATGTAGTGATATGTGTCAATTGTTGGCCTAGGTCTGGTGTCGTCGGTATGTACGACTCAGCCCATACATTGCTTTGCCGGCGTGAGAGTTTGTAACTAATTATCTGACTCGGGATATCTCGTAGATATTCTTGCGTTTTAATTAGCATCGCGATCTGGTCATTGCCGTTGATGGCTATGGTGTTGTTAATGCGCTCAATTTAGTCGTGTTGTTCTACTGTTCAATGTGTCGATGTTCAACTGCGTTGTGCGTCCGTTAAACGTTTGTTTTTACTTATGTGTCATTCATCGTATATTCCGTCGGCATGACTTGTGTTGCTCAACTAGCTTGATCATAATTAAGCTGCATTCGAGAACTGTGAACGTTTAAACAACTAACCTTATCTAACTTAAATTAAATTCGTGACTGTAATATCTAATTAATTAACCTAATCTTACTAAAACAAACTCGTAGATTAAGATTATTGCCCTCGCGATTATTCTCTATTTTAGAGGACGATGGAGGTTTTTTTTTTATTAAACGACCGTGGCAGTACACCTGTTTTGCTCTTTTGTCCGCAGTATCCTTGAATATTGTTGTCAAATATGGTGCCCACATTTTCAGTACTTAATTGATGCCATTGAATCTGTACAACGCAGGTTCACCCGCTCTCTGCTTTTCAAATTCAATTTGACTTACTGTGGGTATAGCGCGAGACTTACCATGCTACAAATTCCATCCCTGAAATCTCGTAGGCTGTTCTTCGATGAATGCCTTCTATTTAAACTACACCATCGACTTGTCCCATCTGACCTCTGCAACCTGGTTTCCGTCCATGTATTGGATCGGTCATGTAGATCAACTTTAACGTTTAATGTTCCATTTGCACGGGCTGATACATATTACTTTTAACCGCTGCTACGTTTACCTAGGCAGCATAAGAAACTCAGACTTGGTTCCCTGCCACCGACCTTGATGCTTTTCAAAAACATGTTAAAAGATAAAGTCATTACTTATTCTGTTTAATGCATGCTCATCTTGACTAATTGCATATTTAAATTTTGGATTCTTATTTCCTATTGAATTATGATACTCTTGTTCATTTTATATATATTTTTATTTTTATTTATCATTGTCTATTGCGTAATTGGACTTGATCTGTTGTTATAGACATTAAATCAATAAATAAATAAATAAATAAGTATAACCGAAATGTTTGTATCACAGCAATAGGTCTTGGTCCCTTATGTCCGATACCACTCTAACCCAAAATTGGCCGATTTCAGCTACTTTTGCCGTATCCCACACTTGCATGGAAATTTCGCTCGATACAACTCAGAAAAATAGGTAGCAAATAAAAATTAATGATTTCCAACTGCAAGTGGTCACTTCAGTCGAGTATTCACTGTATGCTGGTGTCTGATGAGAATCAGTGCATACTTTCGAAACCACTTTGTCAAATAAAAATGTTCAATGTAAATAAAATTTTTTTTTCAATTTTAATCATCCCGCAAAAACAATTCCAATTAGACCTTTTATTGTTAAACAGTTCACTGACAGTTTACAATATAGGAAGTAGTAATTAAATGTCTCGAATATGATCCTACGCGACATTGTAAAAAGAATAACAGGTATCTAAATTATTTTTTCGTCGATAATTTAAATGCTATTTTTATACGAGGTAGGAATAATGAGTATCAAACATAATTTCAAAGAGAAAACGCGTTGAACAACATACGAAATAATAAATGAACGTACATACAAAATAATAAATTACATAGTATTTTATTTACTTGTATCTTTAAATTACTTACTTTAAAAAAAACTCTAGCGCACCTGAACCGCTAGAAAACTAATTTTCGAAGAAATTGTCTTTGAGTGATAAAAAAGTGTGGAAAAACGTAATACACTGTTTTTTTAAATCATATCAAACATTCCTTATCCAAAGCAAAAAAAACTCAACTATAACACATATAATTCAGTGCTGGCAACACTTTCCAAACGAAGCAGCAATAAGTTTACCATAACAAGATCATACTCAAATCAACGTATCCTTTGAATTTCGTTCTCTTCGCAGGATTTCATCGAAGGTTTCAGCGGTTAAACGTTGTTTGAGGCTGTCATCCGAAAAATGTTCAAAACTGGAAAAATTTAAAAAAGAATTCCTTATTTTTATTGCAAATGCTTTGCATATGAGAACGTTGTTTGAAGCATCTGTTGGTGTAATATTTACGGAAATGGCTAATGCTGGTTAGCCTGTTTCAACAGCAAAGCATAATACATACCAATTCTGCTTCACGTTAAGTTAAACCCAACCAGTAAATTTCGTTTCGATTGACTCACTGCGCTGGAAGTTATACGGGTGAAAAGAATTTTAGGGTAACTATCCTCAAAACTTATCAAATTTTTAAAGCGTTAATATTCGTTGTTAATTTTCATTGCAGGATCATTTCGATTTGGAAATCTAATGACATAATCGCTCAGTAAAGAAATTAAACAAAATTACAAAAATGGTCATAGCTGGCAGCCCTTTCATGATTTTGGTACGAAATTTCTATGACATTTGGTTCACAATGAAGTCCGTTTACTGCGTGAACTTCGTTCTGATTTTTACACTGGACCGGAAGTTATAGGGAAAAAAGCTTTATTTTGCTGAGCAAATTTGCAAAATTTAGGAGACAAAAATCACCATAGCTGGCAACTCTATTCTAATTTTTCAGCCAAATTTTCATCAAATGTTACATAAAGTAAGATCCAAGCATTGGATGAATCTTGTCAAAATCCGATGGCTGAATCGGAAGTTATAGGCCAAAAACCGGTTTTTTTTCTGGGTGATTTTTCAAGATGGTACCACTGGCCCAGGGTTGCCCGCATTTCAAAATCACTTCTATCAGACCTGGTCTTAGCTAATACCAACATGTCTTGTAAATTTCACTATGATCAGATAATCTAGTCGACAGTTCTCGTGAACAGAACTTGCGAGTGCTGAAAATAGAGGTAATTTGGTGATGGGTTGCCGTTCTTGTGCAAATCGGAATTTTGAAAATTTTAATTTGACCTGATGGACAAAAGCTAAAATTTATCAGTGATTTGATTTTTTCGTCAACAATCAAAAAATTTTCAGGAAGGTCAATGATTTGAAGGTTTTTTATTCAGGAGCCTGCCGTAGCTACAGGGTTACCCGCACTATCTTAAAAATCCACATGTGCTAAATTTTAGTGAACATTAATACGCTCTGCAAATTTCACGATGATCCATTGTTTTTCTTAGAAGTAATGACAAATCAAAATATGAAAAAAAATCCTTGCCTACTTTTAGGCACCCTGCACCCACACACGGCTCACAATTTCCAATTTTTTATCATAAACAAGCTTAGAACATAATTAGTTTTCATTCCCAATACTTTTCTTAAACAAAACTTTACACTGCTTGGAAATATAGGATTACATCAAAATTCACTAAAACGCTCGCCGCCGCCAAAAGGTTTAGAACATCTGAATTTGAGAAAGTTGTAGACCTACCTACTATATACATCTACGTTCTCCGAAAATTTCA
>OX376372.1:117424211-117429211 GCA_947369275.1 Nemotelus nigrinus | reverse complement strand
TTTTCAAATTTTTATAGCGTTAATATTTGTTCTTAATTTTCATTGTAGGATCATTCCCATTTGCAAATCTAATAGCATAATTGCTCAGTAAAGAAATTCCACAAAATTACAAAAATGCCCTTTCATGGTTTTTGTACGAAATTCCTACGACAATTGGTTCACATGAAGGTCCACTAACTGCGTGAACTTCGTTTTGATTTCAACACTGGATTGGAAGTTATAAGGAAAAAAGCTTTATTTTGCCGAGCAAATTTGCAAGATTTAGGAGACCAAAATCACCACAGCTGGCAATCCTACTCTAGTTTTTCAGCCAAATTTTCATCAAATATTATCAAAAGTAAGGTCCAAGTACTGTGTGAATTTTGTTAAAATCTGATGGCTGAATCGGTAGTTATAGGCAAAAATTTTTCTCAGTGATTTTTCAAGATGGGACCACTGCCACAGGGCTGCCCGCATTTCAGACCTGGTCCTAGTTGATACCAACATGTCCTGTACATTTCATTATGATCGAATAATCCGGTCATCAGTTCTCGTGAACAGAACTTTCGAGTGCTGAAAATAGAGGTAATTTGGTGATGGGTTGCCGTTCTTGTGCAAACCGGAATTTTCAAAATTTCAATTTGATATGATGGACAGAAGTCAAAATCTATCACTGATTTAAATTGCTTGTCAAATATCAAAAAAATTTCAGGAGGGTCAATGATTTGAAGGATTTTTTTTCAGGAGCCTGACGTAGCTACAGGGTTACCCGCACTATCTTAAAACTTCATGTGTGTTAAATCTTACTCAAATTTCACAATGATCCAATGTTTTTGTCAGAAGTAATAACAAATCAAAATTTGAAAAAACTCTAGCGCACCTGAACCGCTAGAAACACTAATGTTCGAAGAACAGTAGAAGAATCGTGCAGGTTTTGAGTGCATATTCTACCACATGAGCTGCTTATTACGGCCAAATTGTTTCAAATACCACTTTTACTTTGGTCTCAAGAATGCATTATAACTCATATGGTAGAAGGTTTCAGATATTACCACTGGCATGAATTTCAACGTTCATGAGAGCAAAACACGGGTTAATTATATTCGTTATCAGTTGCTTAATTCACAAAATTTTGAAAGCAGCATTTCATATAACATCAATGAAGAAAATACCCAGTGCCTGTAGCACTGTTTGGGGCTGCGATCCGAAAAATTTGCAGAACTTTGGAATTGAAACATCGGTAATTTATTTTCATTGTGAATGTTTCCGGTATGAATACTAACTGTAAGCATTTATTGATACAAAAGCAGCACAACCGACTCGTGCTGGCAACCTTTCGCCAGTATCAAAGTCAAGAATATATCACATCTGCTTCACGTTGTTATATTACATTCAAAGTTATAGGAGAAATTTAGGGTTACCTGCAGCGAGTTTTTTCAAATAATCGAAAACTTAATATTTGCTGTTTATTGTCACTACAATATCATTACCAATTGAAAATTCTACGATAAAACCGCTTAATAAAGATATTGCAAACAAACACAAAACCAACAATAGCTGGCAACCCTATCGTGGCTTTTCAATCAAATTTGGCCTGAATAATTTTTATAGTAGGTTCCATCAATTGTATGAAATTCGTATTGATTTCATGACTGCGCTGGAAGTTATAGGGCAAAAAGTTTTATTTTCCTGAGCAAATTTTCATAACCAAAGACACAAAAATTACCATAGCTGGCAGCACCAATCGAATTGTTCAACCAAATTTCGATCAAACAGAGTTTAGAGTAAGGTTCAGCTACTCTGTCAATTTCATGAAAATCTGGTAACTTATTCACATTTCATAGGGCAAAAAGCAGTTTTTTTTCTTTGTAATTTTTCAAGATGGCACTACTGGCACAGAGTTGCCTACAATCCAAAATCGCTTCTATCAGATCTGGTCCCACTTAAGTCCAATGCATTCTGTAAGTTTCAATTGTATCTGATTATTGATTCGTGAGTTCCCGTGAACAGAAATTTTCGATGCTAAAAATATAGGTTGACTGGAAAAGGGTTACCGTTCTTTTCCGACATGAAATTTCCAAAGTTTTACTTTGAACCTGTAGATAAAGCATAAGATTTGTATACAAATTGGTTTTATTGTAAAGGCCAAGATTCAATCAACGCGAATGCGAAAGGCGAATCGCATTTTTTTACAGGGGCACGCAAACGAATCGCATTTGAAGAGCCAATCGGTGCGATTCGCATTCGCGTCAAAGCTGCCAACTGGAAAATATGTAAAGTGAGTGAGGTATTTGAATTCGTTAGTGGTTGTAGGATACGATGCCTGGGTAAACTGGACTTGATGCCCCACATCCGGGAAATCCCACCACCAGAGGGCGGAAAGGTGGTAGAAGGGGTCAAAAATTGAGGAAAAATAGACAAAATTATACAAAAAAATAAAAAAGAAGATAAAACAATTAAGAAAAACAAAAAAAAGAAAGAAAAAAAGCCCCAAAAGCAAACGCACAACCACAAAAACACAAACATATTAGCCCGACATCTATCGGCGAAATTCATGTAACAGCTGTGTTGGGCATCAAGTCCAGTTTTACCGATGCCCCACACAGCTGTTACATGAATTTCGCCGATAGATGTCGGGCTAATATGTTTGTGTTTTTGTGGGTGTGCGTTTGCTTTTGGGGCTTCTTTTCTTTCTTATTTTTTTTCTTTTTCTTAATTGCTTCATCTTCTTTTTTATTTTTATGTGTAATTTTAGCTGTTTTTCTTCATTTTTTCAGCCCTTCTACCACCTTTTCGGCTTCTGGTGGTGGGATTTCCCGGGTGTGGGGCATCAAGTCCAGTTTAACCGAAAATACTCTGTTTGTGGCAAATTGACGGGTAAACTGGACTGGATTCTACTGTGGCCATCGAATCGAACGATTCAATCAGAATTTATAGGGCTTAAAGCAGTTATCTTTTTTAATGATTTTTCAAGATGGCACCACTGGCACAGAATGGCCCACATTTCAAAATCACTTCTATCAGACCTGGTCCTATTTAAGACCAATAAATTTTGCACATTTCAATTAAGTCTGCTTACTGGATCGTGAGTTTCCGGGAACAGAAGTTTTTGATGCTAAAAATATAGGTAAATTGGGCAAGGGCTACCAGGCGTGCCCGTTATACCATATCAAATTTTATTTTTTGTCTATGTAAACAAAGCACAAGATTTACATATGAGTGGCTTTTTTTGAAGAAGTGGCATTTTTTCAAGAGAGACGATGATTTGGAGGTTTTCACTTTCAGTGCCTGCCCTAGCTACAGGGTTGCCAGCACGCTCATTAAAAGCTACATAAATCTACAAGTAAATAATACCAATATGTCCTGAAATTTTCGTAATGATTAAGTAACTTTGTCAAAAGTTATCGCAATTTAAAAATTTTCAAGTTTTCCTATTCTCTTTTTAGCGCACACATGGGGTTAGAAAATTCCAAAACATTATCCGATTCACATGTTAAACACGTTCGAAATTTATTTCGTCAACTTTATTTTTGCAAAAATTATTTGTGTACGGAATAATACGTATATGAAAAATATCATTAAAATGGCCGCCGGCGCCAAAGGGTTAAAGATTATTAATTTTTTGTGAAACCTGGCACTATTCTGTATATAATGTATGCTGAAAATTTTAGTTCAATCGGATCGCGCGTTCCTGAGATTTTTCCACTGAAATTTTTTGATGATATAAATATATTTTAATACTTATGTTCTTCTTCGAACATTAGTAAAAATATATCATTTTTTTGTGAAATCGATGTATTATTGATTGTGTTTTTAAAATGCAAACTATTCCCCTTGCTTCAGTGAATTTAATTCTCAGCAGTTTATCATTGTCTTTATCAAGGACTATATTTGCTTCACCATACAATATCAAAAACTAATGGATCGTAATAATTATAACATTTCACTCGAAATTTGAATTTGGCAAAATTGAAACATTTTTAAATGCTGCATACTATTCTTGACCTCCGTCTTTGGTTTGTCCATTTGCCGGCAATGCCAACTGCAACCCCACAACTTTAAACACATGAAATCATTCGAATTTGAATTTCAAAGGCACAACGACATCTGTCGTAACACATATTTGAGTTTAATTTTCAATAACTATTCTTATCACAGATGGGTTATGAATTTGTTTCACTATTGATTTAAATGCACAAATCATTCGTCCAACTGCATTTTCTATGACATTATTTTTTTTAACGCGGAAAACAACATTTTACCCTACATCACAAACAGAGCTTTTAGCAACGCCTTCTGTTGGAAGGTAGTGAATTTAAAAATTTGAAAATGTCCGAAAAGCTTCACGCTGGAGTTGAAATAGGTTCTAATCTAGAGTTCAACTACAGATTTTAGAGATTGATTAGAGAGAGAAGATGATATGTAAAAGTGCATCAGAGTAAAAGTGTACGCAAACACATTTCACTCCAAGCCAACATTGGAAACGCGGCTTGATACTAATTTTCTTCGAAAATTAGTAAAAAGTTGGATTTGATACGCTGAGTGAAGTAATGACCGAATCCGACTGGTCTTCAGTTGTGAATGAATTTAATGTAAACGTTGCAGCCATAAACTTTCATTCTATCTTATTCAGTTGCTTTGCTCGCTGTGTACCTTTGAGTAACTCTGTACTTTTAAAACATTTTCCATGGGTCAAAACAGATTTAATCAGTCTCGAGAATTGGAAAATCAAGGCGTGGAAAGTGTACAGCTTGTCGCGTCAAGAGGATGATTATAAAGTCTATGAAGCGTACCGTAGCGCGAAGGTCAGGTTCGTCCCAAAAACCCACGCCGGACTGAGCTAGCTAGTTACGTACGATGATCCCATCAAATTCCAAAAATTATTTCACACGGCTATGCAAAACGCACAGCCAGATCATCATGATTCAGTTACCCGCGCAGCCAATAAAAATATCACGTTGCATTTTCCACAATTATAAAACTTGATCGCGCAGACAGACATATGATTGGTCAGCAGATTA
>OX376372.1:117391711-117419211 GCA_947369275.1 Nemotelus nigrinus | reverse complement strand
AATATTCTTTACAAAGAAGGGGACATTTTGACTAGTACTCACAAAATTCAGCACGAAATTACTACCACAACAGAAAATCAAATAAATTCAAAACTATATAGATATCCGCCAAGACGCGAAGCAGAGGTCCGTAGGCAGATTAAAGAAATGGAAGAACAAGGCATCATACAAAAAAGCTATTCTAAATACTCTAGCCCTTTAATTGTAGTACCTAAAAAGCGTGATAATTCAGGTGAAACTAAATTCAGACTAGTTGTTGACTACAGAAGACTCAATGAAGTGACTATAGACGACAAATTTCCTCTTCCTAATATCGATTCTATCTTAGACAAATTAGATCGCGCACAATATTTTTCGACTCTAGACCTTGCAAAAGGCTACCATCAGATTTTGGTCCAAGAAAAAGATAGGCATAAAACGGCTTTTGTGACTCCTCATGGTTTATACGAGTTCATCCGTATGCCTTTTGGCTTAAAGAATGCCCCTGCCACGTTTCAGAGGCTAATGAATGAGGTGCTGCGAGAGTATATCAATAAAACCTGTGTAGTATACCTCGATGATATTCTCATTTTCAGCACCTCGTTACAAGAGCACATATCATATCAACGATATTTTCAAAGCATTAGAGACAAATCGACTCAAAATTCAAATTGACAAATGTAACTTTATGAACAAAGAAACCGCGTTTTTAGGGCATATTTTAACCAAGGACGGCTTAAAACCCAACCCAGAGAAAATTAGCGTGATTGAAAAAGTAAAATTACCAACCACTGAAAAAGAAATTAAAAGTTTTTTAGGCCTAACAGGGTACTACCGTAAATTTATAAGAGACTACGCTAAAGTAGCACAACCCATGACAAAGTACCTTCAGAAAAATACCAAAATTAATACAAAAGACTCCAATTATATAGAATCATTTGAAAAATTGAAATCCTTGATCACTTCATCTCCAATATTGAAAATAGCAGACTTTAGTAAACCGTTCCAACTTACAACAGATGCATCAAACTATGCTATAGGCGCCGTACTGTCTCAAGAAGGCCAACCTGTGTGTTTTGCATCTCGTACTCTGAATTGTCATGAACGAAACTATTCTGCAACCGATTCCTTGCAATCATGCATTTTGTTAATTATTTCCGACCGTACTTATACGGCAATAAATTCAAAATATTTACCGATCATCAGCCTATCAAATATTTGCACGCTAAATACCGTGGAAAGGATATGTCACCCAGACACCAAAGGTGGTTGTTGAAATTAGGTGAATATCAGTTTGAAATAGAGTATTTAAAAGGACACGAAAATAAAGTAGCTGATTATCTAAGTCGATTAAAACATGACGAGGATGAAAGAAAATCAAATAAAAACGATGGTTCTACAACAAACTCTTTCTCACACTTGGGAATGCTGTGTAACATAGAAAAAGACGAAAATAGTACCATGGCAACTATACATTCGGCTGAAGAAGAATTATTAGATCACATCCCGATCAAGGACGAAATAGTTAATAAATATCGTACCCAAATAATTCTATCAAATAATAAAACTAAGGAATTCGAAAGTATACACAAGAAAAGAATCATATATATTGCAGAATATGACTTTAACAACCTAGAAGACATATTTAAACGTTACATAAAAAAAGGAATGATAGGAATATACTCCGAATCGGAGGACAATAAATATAACTTTGTACAACAAAAACTAAGAGCCATGTACTCTAATGATCCACAAGTGAAGTTCATTAGGTGCTCTTTCAGAGCAAAAGACATAGAAACCGAAGTGGAAATAGTCAAACAAATCTCGCTATATCACGTTCGCGAAAGTATACATTCCGGAATATTAGAAACATTCAATGCCATTAGAAACAAAATTTATTACCCTAATCTATTAGAGATGATTCAAATAGTTATTAATCAGTGCGACATATGCCAAGGGGTTAAGTATGACTGAAATCCGATAAAACCAAAATTCAATTTCACAACAACAGCAGACGACATTAATCAAATAATTCACATCGACATTTATCAAATAATGAAAGTTAGTTTTCTCACCACAATAGATACATTTTCTAAATTTGGAGCAGTATATTATCTACCAGATAGAAATAGTGCAACTGTAATAGAAAGACTAGAAGATCATTTTGCGAAAATTGGTAAGCCGAACAAAATAGTAGCTGGTAATGAGTTTAACGGAGTTTTAATAAAAGACTTTTTACAAAATGAAGGGGTAACTCTACATCTTACGAAGCCTCACAACCATACGGGCATTGCCGATATTGAAAGACTACATAATTCCATTGCTGAAAAATTCAGAGTACTAACTTACAATAAGACTAAATTTTCACCTCGACGAATTCTACAACAAGCTGTTAGAAATTATAACGAACGATTTCATTCAACTATCCAATGCACACCATTCGAAGTTCAAACACATAAAGTAGATTTAGAAAAAATTAGAAAAAATATTCTGCAAGCGAACGAAAAATATATTACGAGATTTAACAAAAAACGTGAAGATTATATTGAAACAAGAACAACAGGATTCGTTAAAAACTACAAAGCGGTCAGGCTAAAACAGCAACCTAAATATAAAAAGGCTAAATTAGAAAATGTCCATCCTGCAAATATAAAGAGAAAGGCAAAGTTTTACGACGATAATTCTGATAAAATCGATAATAGGACCGAAACTTATCATACTATCACTAATGAACAACAGCTTACAATCGAGAGAGCATTAGGAGATGGTCCATTGGACGAAGTCCTCATAACCAAATTTCATTTGAACATAACGAGACAAAATATTAAAACTTTGGCAAACAATTCGTGGTTAAATGATAAAATTATAAACTTCTACTTAAATTTAATAGTTGATCGTAGCAAACAACCGGATTCCAATACTCTCCCACGTATTTATACTATGAATACCTTTTTTGTTCCAAAACTTCTGCAAGAAGGCTATAGCTCAGTACGAAGATGGACTCAAAAAGATGACATATTTTCCTATGATATCCTCCTTATACCCGTTCATGTTAACCAAACGCATTGGTGCATGGTTATTATCGATTTAGAGAATACAACAATTAAGTACTATGATTCAATGGAAATGCCTAACCCATCCCTTTTAAATTTATTGGTAGATTACTTGAACCAAGAATCATTGGACAAAAGAGAACAATCTTTTGACACATCAGAATTTGTTAAAGAAAGTTTTTCAGATATTCCACAACAAACAAATGGATACGATTGTGGTGTTTTCGCATGCATGTTTGCTGAGTTTGCCTCAAGAAATCAAAGCATAACATTCACACAAGAACATATGACTTACTTTCGACAAAAAATGATTCTGGAGATTATACAAGGCAAATAATTTTCATAAAACACAGCACATTCAATCATTTATTCCTCACATATTACAAATTTAAATTACAGACATTAACGAAAATGTTAGTACTGTTACTAACATTGACACGAACCAACGGACAACTCAATCTCTACAGTATTACGGAACAATCGGGATATACAGAAATACAATTCGGCCAAACAGAAATAGTCAGCAAAAGCAACCTTATAATTCATGTTATCAACACGCAGGAAATTCTAAATTTAATTCAAGACTTTACTACTAATATACAAAAATTAGACATAGAACACAAAACTCTACTACTTAATGAATTACAACATTTGACAAACAAACTTAAGACTCTGACGCCAAGAAACAAACGCAACAAAAGAGGACTAATTAATTTAGTGGGTGACGCTCAAAAATGGTTATTTGGCACGATGAACGAACAGGACAGACAGGACATTGACCAACATTTGAAAACTATCGACCAAAGCAATCATAATTCCATTACTACTTTGAATAAACAAATCCTAATTAATTCACATTTTAACGAAACATTCACACAACTTAAACCCATAATTGAGCAGGACAGATTATTAATTCTTAACAAAATAAACAGTATTTCTAGTAATTTGAACAACAATAATTTATACTTCGATCAATTTCTAAAAGATCAGCTTTTGAAAAGCAAAATAGAACAAATACAAAACAATGTGGTTTCAACCAAACATGGAATTCTTGATCCAAATATATTGACAACTGAAGAAATTGAAACCTACAATATAGACTTAACTAAATTGGAACACATGAAAGTTGGAATTACGAAATCTGAAAACGAAGAACTAATTTTTGCTATAAAGATTCCTAAAGAATTTATAAGAGTTAATTTAAAAATAATTTTACCAATACCGAATAAATCATTCAAAGAGATCGAATCGCCCCTAGAAATTGTTTTTAAATACCATCAAGAAATGGATACATATGAAAAATTTAAGCACTTAAACGAATTAACTACTAGTAAACATTGCATTTACAAAAATTATTGTAAATTAGTAAATAATAATAATACGGAGATCTTAAGTATAGATGATGAAACCATTATAATCAAAAACGCACACAATCTTAACGTAACTCATAATTGTGACGATAGAGAACTGAACCTAAACGAAAATATATAACTGCACTTTAATAATTGCCAAATCAAAATTCTAGAACATTATTTTTCTAATTCAAAACAGAGATTTAATTAAAGATTTTACTACCCAACAAAACAAAATCAAAATTTTACATCGAAACTTACATTTGAAGATATCATACTGCAAAATGTTGACAATATTGAAGAAATTAAAGAATTAAAACTGCATAAAAATCGATCAATAGCGATAGACATAACTCTCACTGGTTCATTAATTTTCACTTTGTTATTTGGTACCGTATTATATTTCAAAAAACAAAATAATTGTAACATCCGTATTAATAATCGAATTCAGGAGAATTCTAATTGTAAGGGGGGAGAAGTTACGTACGATGATCCCATTAAATTCCAAAAATTATTTCACACGGCTATGCAAAACGCACAGCCAGATCATCATGATTCAGTTACCCGCGCAGCCAATAAAAATATCACGTTGCATTTTCCACAATTACAGATAACCGAGTGCACTACTGTTCGTCATTGGCTCCGTGTTTTTCTTTAATTAATCCATCCCGCCCGCCGTTTCGTCGTCACGTCTAGCTTCATATGCTAGCTGTGTTGTTCCTACGCGCCGCCGTCTAGTGCTTTCGCGCAATCACTACTCCCTATTCTTAAGATTCTTAAGAAAAGACTTTCAATTCTGCATTTTAACCGTTTCTCGGCTAGAGCTTTGCGATGTGTTACTGACTTTTCCCGTGCAAAGTGTGAAGTGCGTCTACGCTATACAACGAATTATTTACATTGTCGACCTAAAAGTGTTTACATATTGAAACCAGCGCATTTCTAAACTGTTATCACTAGTGCCTTGATTTAAGTGGGTGTATTTGCTTCAAATTTAGTTTTTGCCTAGATTCAGGCGTACATTTAAAACTCAAACTTTAACTTTTGAACTGTTATAACTCGCGCTTTGGCTTGAGTGGGTGTATTTGCTTCAAATTTAGTTTTTGCCTAGATTCAGGCGTACATTTAAAACTCAAACTTTAACATTTATACTTTTATACATCATCATCTTTATTTAACCCGTCGTGTGTAGTGTTAATTATTTTTACGTTACAAAATAATAACAAAATTACTATGTTTCACTGCGATGCTGCTGAGTGCTTGGATAAAAAACACACGTCGCCAATGATTACTTGCGCTGGATTTTGCGCTCTAACATTCCATTCGAAATGCGTTTCCCTTCCGGGTAAATGTACGGATGTTATCTTAAAACATGATTCGGGCGTATATTGGTTCTGCGACAAATGCAGGAAACATTCCATGGGGTCCTACGCGTCGCGTCTCCGTTCTGCTAAGTTAGCGATTGACACTCTATGCAGAGCACTTACTAAACTAGCGGAAGATTTTCGCTGCACCAGCAGGGAGGTTGATGAGTTGGTCTCTATTGCTAACATTGAGCAGCCCTCTGGGTCCTCGCACGGAACACTGATCGATGACTGCGTTACGTTAAGCCCACCTGGATCGCCCACCGCTGCTCGTAGTCGTTCACAGGTTCAGACTATAGCTAAAACATCTAGGCGTGTCCCTCAACACACGCCCGGTAATCATCAGCAGCTGTTGAGCCCGTTGATACCTGTGATTTCATCTTTATCTGCTACCCAGACTGTGCAAACTGCACCCTCTTCACTGCGGGATAGCAGCTCGACGAGTCACCAGATACCTGCGATTTCATCTTTAGCTGCTACCCGGACTGTGCAAACTGCACCCTCTTCACTGCGGGATAGCAGCTCGACGAGTCACCTCGTTTCCGCATCCGCTGCTGCTTTGCTTACGCTTCCAGACATGGAGGTTGTAACTCCGCCACTTAAAGTTTTTGTTTCTCGGTTGGCATATCGGACTTCGACCGAAACAGTAAAAAAGTACGTAGCTGCTAAGCTTGGATACGCACCACCTCTATTGCTGTGCAAAAAGCTAACTCCGGATAATCTGCAGGAGCAAACCATTGCTTCTTTCTGCATCACCGTTTCTTCCGGCATCAACGACCTACTTAAGTGCGACTTCTGGCCACCTGGAGTCTTTGTAAAAGAGTTCACTAAAATTCCACGAAAAAATTTTCGATCCAGACTAGGAAAGAAGACTCAAACTTAAAACGTTCCTTAAAACTGTACTATCAAAACGTCCGTGGCTTGAGGACCAAGTGCTATAAAATTAGTCTTTCTTCCGCCCTAGCTTCTGATGACATTATCTGTCTTACGGAAACCTGGTTGACAGATGATATTTTTGATAGTGAGATTTTACCACAGCACACTGTCTTCCGCAAGGATCGTGATCGCTCAATCTCTGGCAAGTCTGATGGTGGAGGTGTTCTTATTGGCATCCACAAATCTCTTTCTAGTTCGGTTTGCTGTGACTTTACAACTACATCTACAGTGGAGTGTATATTAGTTCGTGTCTCTCTAGCTCCTGCTTCACTATTACTTATCGCCTCAATATATATCCCCTGTAATAGTCCTTCTTCACTTTATGAACTTTTCTTTGCAGAGCTATCATCTTATCTCCTGTGCCGTTTTCCTACTGCTCACTTAATGCTATGTGGTGACTTCAATATGCCTTCCATCGAGTGGAATACCTCTTTTTCAACCATCACTTCCTGCAACAGTCTTTCGCTTACTTTATCTTCTTTCATTTCTTTATGTTCTCTTTCCCAATTGAACTCGGTACCTAATAAAAATGGCATTGGATCTAATATTTTCAAATATCCCAGTGTCTTCTGTTGATTTGGATTCCGATGCTCTACCTTATGTCCCTCCCGACCCTTACCACCCTCCTGTTCTTTTAGAAATTTCTTTCAATCTTCCTCTTAGATCCACAGTTTCTTCCTACAGGCGCTTCAACTTCTTTAAAGCCAACTTTGTTGGAATGGCGAACGAAATCAATCATATCAACTGGTACTCATTTCTTCGCTGTTCTGACGTTAATGAGGCTCTCCATAGGCTTTACGTCTTTCTCGCTAATCTCATTCCTCGCTTCACTCCCACATGTCGTCCCAAGAGACCAAATGATGCTCCCTGGTTCACCTCTAAAGTTGCTGCTGCCCTTAGGGCAAAGGATGCTGCTCGTGCCAAATTCAAACGTTCAGCTTTGCGTGATGACCTGCTTGAGTTTAAAAAGCAACGCTCTCATGCAAAGAGGGTTGCTAAAGAAGCCATGCGTGCCTACGTTGCCAGAGTTGAGGCTTCTATTAGTTCCAACAATTCTAAGCCCTTTTGGTCATTTATTCACTCACTGAAAAAATCCCCCGCCATTCCTCAAAATGTGTTTCTTGATGAAACTTCTGCCGCTACAACTGAAGAGACCTGTGAGCTCTTTGCTCGTTTTTTCTCGTCATTTTCTTCCCCACAAAACCCTCTTTCTCCTCCACATGTTTCTTTCACCACTCCCTTGTCGTTTCGCGCTAACCTTAGAGCGCTCTCTTCGTTTCGTCCAAACCCTTTAGAAGTTGACTTTTTAATGAGTTGTCTCGATTCTAATGCTTGTTCTGGTTCTGATGGTATTCCTAATAAGTCACTATCTTCTTCACTTTGTGTACCCCTGTCCATTATTTTCAACCTAAGTATCGCCTCTGGTGTTTTTCCTTCCATATGGAAATCAGTCAACATTTTTCCCAGACTTAAGGCAGGTGACCCCGCTTGTATCTCCAATTACCGTCCAATATCGCTTCTACCTTGCTTTAGCAAGCTACTTGAGAGAGTTGTCTACAGCAGAATTTATCCTCTACTCGAGCCTTTCCTTGCAAACGAGCAACATGGATTTGTCAAAGGTAAATCCACTGTTACCAACTTGCTATCTTTCAGCAATACTGTTGCTTCTGCCATCGATCAGCAAAGACAGGTGGATGTTCTTTATACTGATTTCTCTAAGGCATTCGGCTCTGTCAATCACGTGCTTCTTCTCTTGAAATTAGAGAAATATGGCTTTTATGGACCGCTGCTCTCCTGGTTTTCTTCTTACATTTATGAACGTGCTTGTGTTATTACTGTGAACTCCTGCTCCTCTGCTCCCTTCTATCCCACCTCTGGTGTTCCGCAAGGATCAATACTTGGCCCCTTGTTGTTCTTAATCTTCATTAACGATCTGCCAGGTCTCCTAAACTCCTTATCCCTTCTTTACGCAGACGATCTTAAAATATTCAGAGTAATCGATACAATTGATGACTGCTTTCAGCTACAAAATGATCTGCACACTCTGGGCAACTGGTGTAGTGCAAATTATCTTACTCTGAATGTCTTAAAATGTCGCCAAATGTCGTTCACGCGTAAAACTAACCCTTTAGTGTGTTCTTATTGCGTTTCCGGTACCTCTCTCGATGCTGTATTCTGTTTTAAAGACCTGGGAGTAATTTTCGACACTAAACTCTTATTTGACCTACACATATTGCATATAACTGCCAAAGCGTCCAGGCTCTCGGGTTTTATACATAGGTCTTCCAAGCATTTTACTGATATCTCTACCTGTGTACACCTGTTTTGCTCTTTTGTCCGCAGTATCCTTGAATATTGTTGTCAAATATGGTGCCCACATTTTCAGTACTTAATTGATGCCGTTGAATCTGTACAACGCAGGTTCACCCGCTCTCTGCTTTTCAAATTCAATTTGACTTACTGTGAGTATAGTGCGAGACTTACCATGCTTCAAATTCCATCCCTGAAATCTCGTAGGCTGTTCTTCGATGAATGCCTTCTATTCAAACTACACCATCGACTTGTCCCATCTGACCTCTGCAACCTGGTTTCCGTCCGTGTATTGGATCGGTCATGTAGATCAACTTTAACATTTAATGTTCCATTTGCACGGGCCGATACATATTACTTTTCACCGCTGCTACGTTTACCTAGGCAGCATAACGAACTCAGACTTGGTTCCCTGCCACCGACCTTGAATCTTTTCAAAAACATGTTGAAAGATAAAGTAATCACTTATTCTGTTTAATGCATGCTCATCTTGGCTAATTGCATATTTAAATTTTGGATTCTTATTTTCTATTGAATTATGTTACTCTTGTTTGTTTTATATATATTTTTATTTTTATTTTTATTTATCTTTGAATTATGATACTCTTGTTCGTTTCCTATATATTTTTATTTTCATTTATCATTGTCTATTGCGTAATTGGACTTGATCTGTTGTTATAGACATTAAATCAATAAATAAATAAATAAATTATAAAACTTGATCGCGCAGACCGACATATGATTGGTCTGCAGATTAGCATATTTCAATTACACGCGCAACCAATAAAAATTTCACGCTGCATTTTCCACAATTATAAAATTTCATCGCGCAGACGGACATTTGATTGGTCAGCAGTTTTCATGCAGGGATAAAAACGATCCCGTACGTAATACGCCCCCAGTCGATCTCCATCTCTCCGTAAATGTAATTCTTCGAAAGAAAGTTATTTAGAATAAAGTTGTGTTATTGTCGATCAAAATTGTTGTCTCACTTAATAATTTTTTTTTTAACACACCTCCGTGTACAAAAGTTAACTAGCTGGCAGGTTTGCCATGCGGGACAGAACCGAATCTGACCTAAATTAAAATGTTGCACTGACTGCCGCTCGGCTATCAAAGTTTCGCAACAGCCTGCCATTTGGCACGTTTGCTACTCGCAATGGCCTTGGTCAGCTCTCTTTGTCGCAATGTGGGCAGCAGATAGCTCAGCCACTGCCAGCCTATTCCTGGCTCGCTGCGCCCTGCGCCAGCACGCCTACCAGTATGAATGATGTCTTCTACGAAAAGGTTTACGTTTTGGCATTGAAACCTCACACGCCGTGCAAATTCACCTCATGGTTCTGTCAGCAGCTATCTCTGCTGCTGCATGAGTCCCTGGGGTCCCAGATGTTTGAGGCTCCCCTTCCAAGCTCGAAATGAGCGAAGCGGTTATCGCATCCTTGTAAAGTTATGCAGCATTCCAGCCTACCCACTTGCAGGGAGAGCGCTGGCGTCGTTGCCTGCTCTCAGCGACTTGGAAAGTGATGTAATTATGATCACTCGCAGTGTAATCTTTCATCATGCTCCAATCGCTGACGAGCGCCGCAAGTCTCTCCGATGCCATGGTGACATCGAGAATAGATTCGCCAAATCCGGGCATTCTGATTGTTGGTGTTGAACACCAGCAAACCACCATTCAACACCAGCAAACTCAACCTAGGTGCCTTTTCGATTATGCTCCAACGCTTTTGCATTTAAGTCTTCCCCTACGATAACGTTGCTGGCGATGCCACGGAGAGAGTACTCCAGTGAGCTAAGCTTGTCTCCGAATTCCAGCATTGAGTCATTTGGGGATAAGAAGCAGCTCACAAAGGTGATCTCTCCGTATGTCACCCACACGTGACCATTTCCTGGGCCACGGCCACCGGTACGGGCCCTTTGCCCGTCAGTGATCCAAATCACCACGTACCCCGTAGCATCTGCCTGCCAAAAGAAGGAATTTCTCTCCCTATAAGGCTCGTTGATCAGTACGATCTGAGCCCTATGCTCGCAGACTAGCTGCGTGAGGATGTCGTCTGCATCTCTACAGCCCTGCAAATTGCCTTGAATTACTCTTATATCCTTCCCTGCTGTTTCTTGGCATCAATTGCGTCCTTGAAAGCCCGACATGCAGTCAATTCCATTATATGCTTGGCACCATTCACGTCTTGTCTTTGAGTACATAATGTACATTGAGCCTGCACAGGGCAGTCTGCTGCCTGGTGGCCAACTTGTCCACATTTCCAGCAGCTGCCGCTCCGGTGCAGACTGTTGCAGCTACGTCTTGTGTGGTCGTAGCCTAGGCACCGGTAGCAGCGTATCACCTCAGCCCACGTTCGTACTCGGGCGCTAATCATTCTTACCTGGACTCGACTTGAGGATGACTTGAGGATTTTGGATGCTGGTGCCTCATCCAGCTCCACCACAGCTCAACTTTGTTCCTTTGTATTAGAGGGGAATACTGTGGTTTTCACCTCGCCGGCTCCATCCTTTCCAGCCTCGCGATTGAAATTTGACTCTAGGAGTCACAAGCGTCACATCCCCCTTGCTATATACGGCGGCCCGGATCGAGTCCTGCAATTTCGTTCAATCGTTCGTTCGTGCAATTTCCAGAAAGACCGCTCCTTCCACCATTTCTTTGCTTTCGCCCTTTGTGACCCCCTTTTTCTGCACCTTTTCTGGGCCAGCGGGTACCACCGGTGGTTTACAGACGTTTAGCCCATGTTTTTGGATACAAAAATTCTGTGAACAATTTTGTAACAATTAAGGTTAAAATTTCGAGTTGTGGTTACCTTCCCTGAGCGAAAATACTACAGCTACGCGAGAAAATCAAGGTCGGTTTAAAAGTTTTTGCCGCAGATAATAAAACATATTCTTCTGATGAACTACAGCAAATATTTGTTCGAACCATAATCTAAAATTCCGAAAGTAGTTGAGCAAAGAAAATAGCGTTTTTTATGGGATTTTTAGCCTAGTCACCTATCCTAAACAAATATATCGCTATCGTTGGCTCATTGGGTGTTCGACTTTTACGTGTGTCTGAAAGGAATGAGCTAGTTTTGTATCGGCTCGTGGCTGAGCTCAAAAAAAATTAAAATGCGTAACTGAGTAAAAGACGATCTTTTCGCGTAAATTCGAATTTCAGCTTTATTGCCGTTTGCTGTCTTCGTGACAGGTACAAATGATCAACTGGGGCAAGTATCACGCATAACTTGCATTTTTATGAACTCAAAATGCTGACACCATGTTTGCATTTGTCTTGGGAACTTGCGATGCAATTTGAAGGTGTTCCATTACGTTAAGCATCAAATTCTTAAAATGTTCTGTCTGTGTGGTATACGTGACTTCTCCCCCCCCCCCCTTACAATTAGAACTCTCCTGAATTCTTTTAATTCTTCCAAATGTTATTTTTTTGCTTGTGCATATAATAATGATTAAGGGCAAAAATACAATTAGCATTAAACTTGTGTTTATAAGATATGTAATATTTTTATGAAATTTTAATTCTTCTATCTCGTTTACATTCTGAATATTTTCGTACACTATGACTTCTAATGTGATTTGATTAGTGCAGCTGATATTGTTTTCATTTACAGGATAAGAAAATCTCTCTTGAAAATTAGTAAAAACATTTGTGAAATATTTATCTAGTAATTTGATTTTACAATTGTTGTAATGAATAAGATTGTTTTTGTTTAAAATAAGATTTCTTTCGTCGCAGTTTTGTGTGAGTTTCGTTTGTTTAACCTTCTTGATAATAATTGCTTCCTCGTCTATTTCCATGACTTCAGTGTTTTTGTTTGTAATTAATTTGCAGTCTTTCTTGTATATACAATGATTAATTTTGTCTAATTCATTTAGTGTCTTAAATTTTTGAAAAGAGTAAGTAGAATTTCTATAGTTAAATACTTTTTCTTTAGCATGGTTGATTTCTTTTAATAGGGCATTTGGCATCGGGATGATAAGTTTTAGTTGTATGCTTACAAACTCTTTTGGGGCTTTTATAGCGAATATTAAAGTGTTATTTTCTGTTTTTGCTAATCCAAGTTTTATGTATTGCATTCTATTTACATTTATTTCATATGTTTGTATCTCTTTATCTGACAGTAAATTTGGATGTAAAATCCCGTGTTTCGCGGAAACTATGTTATCTTGAAGATGTTCGATTTTGCTTTTGAGTAACTGAATTTTAAAAAGTTGATCGTAGTAAAATGTATTGCTTACAGTGATACTAGGGATTTCGTTAACTCTGTTTAAGTTTGCATTTCGCTCATTCTAAATTATGTTCTTAAGATCTTTAAACGTGTTGTTGAAACTTTGATTAATTTTGACTTGTTGGTTAACTGATGCAATTATATTATGGTTATTCGTTTCTATGAAGCTCAAAGGTGCGTTAATGTCATGTCGATCTGTGTCGTCCATTGTGCCAAAAAGCCATTTATGTGCGTTCCCTACTAAATTTATTAGACCACATTTTTGCCTTTGTATTTGAGGTATTAGCGTCTTTACTTTGTTTTCTAAATGAGTAAGTTCTGTTAATAATATTTGTTTATGTCTAATGTCCATTTTGTCTATGTTCTTTTTAAAGTCCGTGATTAGACCTGAAATTTCTGTTGTATTTATCACATGAAGAATTAAATCTGTCTTTGTAACTAACTCAACCTTGTTTAGTTGAATTTCCGTATATCTGTATTGCGCTTCCACAGTTTGAACGTTAAGTAATGCTTCAGTTGGTGCGGTGAGCAAAATCAATGTCAATGCAATTGTAAGTGTTACGAATATCTGCAAGAAGTTTAGAGTTTCTTTTTAGAAGTACTTCCCAAAAAATATTTTAGTTAATTAGTTCGCCTTGAATAATCTCTAACATCATCCTTTTTCGCAAGTATGCTATGTTATTTTGCTTAAATGTTAATTCCTGGTTTCGTGTAATGTAATCTGCAATTATGCAAGTGAATACGCCACAATCACTCCCGTTTAGTTGCCGTGGTGTGTTTTTGGCGTTTTCTATTACAAACTTAGAAGTATCTAAAGGTATTCACTTTCTAGATATTTTGAAAGGGTTTCTAATACCGTTTTATTAAGTAAGCCTAAGGAATCAAAACCTTTTATCATGTTTGATCTAAAATCAATAACAGCTAAACACCTCTGGTTGTGGTTCATGTGTAGTGGTATGTAGCATTTGCCCATTTGAATTTTTTTCTAAAATTCACGGCAAACTACTTCTGATACGTAATGTATCAGAAGTCCTCTACAAAATGACCTCTAACGGCATCTTGTTTTCGAGAAATCGAAATACAAGCAATGTCGCAATAAAATTTCAATTTCACAAACGAATTTACCGTATTAACGGTAAATTGTTTGTGTAAAATTCTGAGACTGGAGCTTGGCTGCGGGCTTGCAGCGATGGGCTCGAGACAGTCTTTGGAGTGTCGCTGTAGCGAGAAGTCTTGGTTGGGCGGTCGAGGCGTTGCATGGTCGTGGCGATGAGCTAACCAGCCGCCGCGGTTTTCTAACGTTTGGCTCCATCAACTGTGCAAACTGACCAAGAGGCAGTTTCGATCGTGCATATTTGATTTTTCAATTCGAGAATTTCGGTGAGAAAAGTTTTCATACGCGAGACACGATGGCCAGTATGATATAGTGCTCCATGTGCTTGACGTTCCGTTATATCTTGTCACGGCAGTTATCCCTTCGATTCCGTTCGACACTTAGAGGGCAATTAAGCGAACCAATGATTGAATAGGCCGCGAACGCCCTAACGATAATTTGCACTGTTGTCATGTTTTCGGTCTAAAGTGGAAATAAACGTAATTGTTCTACCCCTGTAAGCTCCGAAACGTTGATCGAGGAGTTTGTCCTGGAATGTAGTAGTGACCTTGAAAAGTGCCCCCTGGAGCCGCCATGTTACGATTGGCCTAAGAATGTTCGGTGTGTCAAATGGTCAATTCTTATCTCCCAGCCCTGCAGTTGGAAACGAGTCGGGAGTTGATCCTGTGCTGAGACATTAACAGTACACGTTCTAGTAAAAAAAATTTCGATGTGGTGCTTTCCTTTTGTCTTGCTGTGCAATAGTGCGTCAATAAATAATTCAAATCGTGCTATTGTGCGCCTCATTCTATTTTTGCTGCAAAAAATGCAAAAAAAAAAATTCTTCAATCAGTCAAAGGGAAAAATGTGGGTGACGTGATGACAACAAGTTTGATGCCATATGAAATGTCCGTCTCGATCGCCATTCTGAACAGTGTCGTGTGGAGTAATCTTCGACGAAGTTTATCGCTGCGCAGTGCAATGTGAAATACTTTCCCGAATATTTAAAGTTGAATTCGCAAGTTGGTTCGCCGCAGCTCTGATAATTGTCGCAAACCCAAGCTACGAAGACGTGAAAAATGCTGAGTAGAAACATTGATCGGACAATGCGAACAACGACTGTGGGATAAAGTGTGTCGTGTGTGCTGTCATCATTGCTTGCACAGTCCCGAAGAGTATTGTGAACGCCAATTCCGAAAGCGAATATTGCACGACGTAAATGGAAGATTTGATCGATCGTTCGGTTGCGAAAATGATTAGCTCCGAGTATAATTTCAGACCTGCAACTTCAGAGCAAGTCGTGAGTGTTGGATCAATGTCAAGATAACGAACCGCACGTGTGTGCTTCTGCATCATCTGGCAGATTTCTTCACGTTCCGTTTCTGTGCTGAAGATCGGGAACCAGATCCCGTGGGAATTGTATAAGCAGTTCGAGCTGGTCTCGTAATGCAACGGCAAGAATCTTACTACCGACCTATTTCCGGAGAAGAGTAGGATTCACATGCACGTGGACACCGTAAGAATTTAAAGCGATTCTGTTGAATGTAATAGAAAACACAAAAAAAAAATAATAATATAATGATTATTTGCTGTTAAAGCCCCCTTCGGGAAACTAGAAAATTTTGTCTGGTAGCGGCAATATTAAATTTTTTGGCTGCGCTACGTGACGGAAAATTTCGATTATGTGTGAATCACTACGATAGAAGTTAGATGATAAATTTCATTTCTTGCTACTCATTACATTGAATTATATAACTATTTATTAGTATTTCTTTAATCAAAACTGCTATGGACTTTTGGTTTACGAAAATCTTGGCGCTGATTCTTATTGTAATGGTTAAGGCCTAAAGAAAAGATATTTGCCTGTTTATATATGGTATAAGCATGATATATGCATTAGAAGACCAGTAAAAATGTCCTACACTACCAAAGATAATTAGGCCTGAGAAATATGAAAGAAACAAGAAGAAAAATATTTTTTTTTTTTCTCTCTATGTTTGTGTTCTTAATTCATAAGCTAAAGCAATGATTAGTAAAGGCAGGTTAATTTCTGTAAAGGACGACGGTAAGATAGTGGCCACTCTCTTCGTTGAGTCTTCTTCTCCTTGCTGTTGGCATTATATAAATCTATATTTGCGTTAACACGAATTTCGGAGGGGAAGAAAGAAAAAGAAAAAAAAAGAAGAAGAAAATAGAAGTTGTAAGATCAGAATTTCTTAAAATTACCAATAAAATAAATGTTTACTTAAAGCTCAACCGCTGGCCTTCTTATTGGGGGAAAGCCTGAGAAGTTCTTTCTCGCATTTCAGGGTCTGCGCGTGGCCTGGCTGGCCTAAAAATGATAAATAGTTTTTCGTGATTTTCAGCATTTTCTTATATCTTCAAAGGGAGGGATGCTGGCCAAACACACCGAGTAGTTTCTGGTATTGTTTTTGATTAGATTTTTTGAATTTGAAATTTTTGGATTGATATGGCCAGTATCAGAGGGTGGAGGACCCCCGACCATCGGGGTCAGGGCTCCACTAACATCGGGGGCCTGGGGCTGTCTGCCTCACCCGGGTTCCTTGTAAAAGAGAGGTAGTGCATTATCCTGTTTTCCCTTTTGTAGATTTTTAATTTTCTGGCTCCGTGCGTTGTCACGAGCACTGGGTCTGCTTAGCCAGCCCATGTTGCAGAGCCTGGGTGGTTTCCTTTACGGAACTATGCCCCCTTTTTGGTCCCTGGGTATTTTTATATACCAGTTTGCGGCTACGAATTCATGACGGATGAATATTAAGTAGCTTCCCGTTTTCTTTGAGAGCAAACCATCCCCATTTTTTTATGAACCCACCCCAGCCGCAGCGAGCTAGCAAAGCGGCACCCCAGCATCCGTCGGGGTTGGTTAAAGGGTGCTCCGCTAATGCGGACAAGGGGCCTTTACGGCCATTTCTAGGGCACCCTGCTCTCGGGGCAATTCTTTTTTTTTGTTTTGCCTCTTGAATGGCATGAGCCATTCCACTTTTTGACCTTAGCACTCTTGGTTCTGGACTTCGGTCTGGTTCTAAGTTGTGCTAAGGCCAACTCCCATCCACATATTCGCTACAAATGGCGCCCAACGTGGGGCCCGAAACTCGTTTTTGGGTGACCCACCAAAGTGAGAAAATACTTATGAGTTTCGACTCATACTCCCCTCAAGACTTTACGTCTTCAAACCTTAAAATTCCATTCTCACTCGCAGGTCTTAGAATCGCCTCCTTTGCGATTCAATTCATTTCGTTCGAGAGAACAAAACCCCCCTTATTAAGACCTCCACTGCTCGCTCTTCCTTACTAGCCGCAAACATCCTTCCCAATCCTATCCGGTTAAATTCAATTCCTTTTAGATTACCTCTTGAGCAGCTTCCTGTTGTTTCGTCTTTTTGAGTTTTTTGACTCTGGGTGCAACCTGGAGGTTGGCCGCGGATAACAGGTTGTGGTGGTTTACCGCCGCTCCTGTCCCGGTCAACCGAAGGGCCCCTGCCCCACTTTATGTTGGGAAGCTGTCCCAAACTTTTATATCCTTGCTGTCTTGACCCGGCTTCGGCTTTTGGCTTGGGTTTGGTTCAAGCTGTGGTGGATTACGTGGGGTTGGCGTGGTGCCACCTACACGTCCCTGCAGCTTGGCCAAACTTGAACCATTTGCTGAGGTTGAGTCAAGCAGCAACATAGTTGTTTTTGGTCCTTTGCTCCTCTCTTTTCGAGGAATTTCGGGTGAGTGAACAGTCCCACAAACTGGGCGATTCCCCTCTGGAAACGACCCATGTACATTTTTGATTCATACATACCTTTGTCATCTTCTGCGTAAATTCATTCACACTTTAACTTACTTAAATTCACTCATACTTCAACAATGTAATAGTCACTTGAACAACATCACTTCGAATTTTGCGTCTTGAAACAAAAGCCAGCCAGCCAGCGGACCTGAAGTAAGGAAGAATGGATCGGGTTTCAGCTCAATAAGAGGGCCGATCTTTAAGAATTAAATTTTGAAAATTAAGTTTTGAACTTATCTTTTTGAAAAGTAAATTTTGATTAAAAACTTTTGAAAAATTAAACTTTTGAACTCACCTTTGAAGGTAAAATTTTGAATTTGCCTTTGAAGATTAAATTTTGAAGACCTTTTGAAGGTTATCTTAGAAAATTATTTTTCTTAGGCGTTCATTTGGCTAGCCTCACTCTAGCCATTTGGCTTTGAATAAGTTGTTGAAAATCTTAATTAGTTAGTCACACCACAGGTGTGCACACACATATATATCGTGTATATATTTTTTTCACTTATATATATATTTTATATATTTTGAATTTTGGCACTTTGGCCTACTAGCTGTGAAAGCTTAAAAGAGTTAGTCACACCACAGGTGTGCACACGCGTATATATATCTTATATATACTTTTTCACTTATATATATATATTATATATATTTTGAATTTGGCACTTTGGCCTATTAGCTGTTAAGACTTTAGTAAGAGTTAGTCACACTTGTTGTGCACTGGGTTGCAATTTGAGTTGCAGCAAACCCACTTAGTTTAAGCGTTTGAAATTCGTCAGTCACGTTATCGTGCAAACACAGCTTTGTTTGAATTTTCATATACACAACACTTTTTCACAGACTGACAATGCCATTGCGACAAAGCAGTGAGGATCTGTCTGGCACCACAGTGGAGGCTCAGTGCTCCATATGCCAGCAGTCATTCGCTACTGCCCAGGCCACGTGTACCACAAAATGTGGACATACATTTCACGAAACGTGCCTGGAGCAATGGCTCAGCAACCGTACAGATTGCCCGCTGTGCCGTGGACCACTGAGTCTCCCCTTAGGAGCCAGACAGGCCCCCACTGCTGCAGCATCAATGCCACGAGGGGCTCGGCCTAAAACGCAACGGCCGGGAGTAAAAACCCGAGGCATGCGATCTGAGGAGGTAGACATCCGGGACTTCGATTTGCAAGCCGAGTCGGGGGCGGAAGGTTTAATTCAGCCACCTGGCCCGTCATCGAAAACGTCCCCAATATCTGACGTACAATCCGAAGCCACCGGAGTGCGCTCTATAGTGCACCAAGAATTGGGCGGACTTCAACAGCAAATCTCGGATTTACAGAGCGGCATGCGTGCGATGCTGGACCGCATGGCGCAGTTAAACCTTCCGTCCCGGACTGGGAATGCAGAGTCGCCGAGACTCAACCCTCGCGCGCAATCATTTGTACCCGTGCAGCGTCCATACTCACCGCGCACCCCTCGTGGCAACAATGTCCAGTTTCACCACGATAAGGTGGCTAGTATCATTGGTGGGTGGGGCTTAAAATTCTCGGGTCGCGAATCTACTGTGCCAGTTGAAGTCTTCATTAACAGGGTAGCGGCTCTCACAAGAAATACACTGGGCGGAAATTTCAGCATTCTATGCCAGCATATGCATCTACTTTTGATTGGACCTGCCGCTGATTGGTTCTGGAGGTTCTATAATACCAGACGAGACTTCAGTTGGAGAGATTTGGAGTCGGCCCTGAGCGATCATTTCGCTGATCGCTTCACGGATGCCGACCTGATAGAACAAATTCGGAACAGGAAACAGCGTCCGAATGAAACTTTCGACGTTTTCAGTGCGGCAATTTACAAATTAGTTGACCGCCTACAGCGCCCCGTTGCTGACGCTGACTTAGCAGATATGCTTAGGCGCAATTTACTGCCAGAAATCCGTCGTGGACTGCTACAAATTCATCTTCCATCAGTCCGACTGCTCCGTCGGGCCGTCATCCGTGCGGAGAATTTTGAAATGGAGCTCGGAGGTCGACGCCGTCCTTCTCAATGGAGAAATGCCGCTGAAGAATTGCAGGAAGAAGACCAGCTGGACCAGTTTGAAAGCTCAACGGAAGAGCATGGAGTGGAAGCAGTCGCGGTCCTGCCTACTTGCTAGAACTGTAAGCAAGTGGGACACCGTTTTGATGACTGCTTGGAGGCTCGCACCATATTCTGTTATGGCTGCGGAAAGGCAGATACCTACAAGCCAAACTGTGTTAACTGCCAAACAAAAAACTTACAACAGTGAGCGCGAAACAAGACCTCACGCCTCCCCCCAGAGCAAACAGTCTCCCCCACGCTCCAGCAAGTAGACAGGACCGGTGATTTGTCACCACATTCCTCTGGCCCAGTCACCAATGATACTAGTATTCAGCCGTGTGGGGAATCCACCACCTTATCGATACCACACTTACAGGCTGAGCCTCCTACACCTTTGGCTTTTCTGCCTTACCACCTAAGATGGCGGAAATATACGGCGGTCCGAAACCGAATTTTTAACGCAGAAATTGACACCATTAAAAAACACCGTAATACACCTAAACGCTCAACGTTGAGAATGAGGCATTTCTACGCCCAGTTCCGTCGTTGGCGTTATCAATTGGATTGTGCGACTCTGTTGAACGTGCCTCCAGGTGACGTTCGACCTTACGCGCAGGTTCTGTTGTTCGGCCAACTCACATCGGGTTTGATCGACACGGGAGCCAACGTGAGCGTGATGGCGGCTGATCTAGCCCGCTCATTCCTCGAGAGGAACGCTTTTCCCTGGAAAAGAGCTTCTCTCGGGTTGAAAACAGCTGACGGCACACAACATCAAGCCGTAGGCCGAGTATCAGCCGACATTACGTTCCGGGGGCTCACCAAGACGTTGACGTTGTGGATAATACCCACTCTCAGTCAGAATCTCTATCTGGGAGTGGACTTCGTCCGTCTTTTCGCCCTGGCCACAGACCTGTTTGCGCCACCACCACAGGTCGACACCACCAACAGCCTCGACGCACTCGACGATTGCACCCACCCTCTCACACAGGAGCAGCATCGCAGACTTTGGGCTGCGATTGCTTGCATTCCTTCATTTGCTGTTGAGGGCTTGGGAAAGACTACGCTCATCCGTCATGAAAGCGACACTGGTGACCAGAAACCCATAAAACAGAGACATTTCTCTGTGTCACCAGCTGTCGAAAAGCTCCTATATCAGGAAATTGACCAGATGTTAGCGTTGGGCGTAATCGAAGAGTCGAAGAGTGCATGGTCTTCACCGGTAACGTTGGTGGTAAAGCCCTCAAAAGTGCGCTTATGCCTGGATGCTCGGAAGGTCAATTCGGTCACAGTAAAGGATGCCTACCCTTTGCCGCTGATTGATGGAATTCTCAGCAGACTCCCTAAGGCAAATTTCATCTCCAGCCTTGATCTGAAGGATGCTTTTTGGCAAATACCTTTAGAGGAAAAGTCGAAAGAGAAGACAGCCTTCACTGTGCCCGGTCGACCCCTTTACCATTTTGTCGTGATGCCGTTTGGGTTGTGTAATGCACCCCAAACGATGTCACGACTGATGGATAAGGTTATTCCGCCCCAACTCAAGCACCAGGTATTTGTGTACCTCGACGACCTGTTGGTGATAACAGATGAGTTTGACGCGCACCTTCAGGTACTTCATCAGGTCGCCTTCCATTTGAGACAAGCTGGCCTCACCATCAATGTGGAAAAGAGTAAGTTCCTCTTGCGAGACGTCAAGTACCTTGGCCACATTGTTGGTGGGGGCACTATCCAGACCGATCCTGACAAGGTGAAATCTATCATGGATTTCCCACTTCCCTCTACCACGAAGAACCTCCGAAGATTTCTAGGAATCTGCGGTTGGTATCGGCGCTTCGTCAGAGAATATGCGTCATTGTCAACACCACTGACAGACATGCTTTCTAAGCGGAGTCAGTTTGTGTGGACCGATGAGAGGCTAAATGCTTTCAAGCAATTGAAACACAGCCTTGCTTCAGCCCCAGTGCTGCACAGCCCAGATTTCAACAAGCCCTTCTCCATCCAATGTGACGCAAGTCAACATGGAGTCGGTGCCGTGCTGGTGCAACGCACAGAAGACGGAGCTGAAGCCCCCATCGCCTATATGTCCCATAAGCTGAATCCCGCTCAGCGAAACTATACCGTCACTGAGCAAGAATGTCTGGCAGCGGTGCTGGCAATCAAGAAGTTCCGTGCCTACGTGGAAGGTCATGAATTTGAAATCGTGACCGACCATGCTTCCCTAAAATGGCTAATGAACCAACCAGACCTTAATGGCCGATTAGCCCGGTGGGCCTTGAAACTTCAAGGCTTCAACTTTAAAATTGTCCACCGAAAGGGAAGCCAAAACGTAGTGCCGGACTCCTTGTCGCGCATGTTCTCTGCCGAGGCGTTGATGCCGGCAGAAGGCGGGGAGACTCCAATGGAGCTAGACTTAGAGTCGCCGCATTTCCAAAGTGCTTCTTATAGGGAGCTAGCGGCAAAAGTCCAGGCAGAACAACATCAGCTGCCGGACCTAAAAGTTGTAGACGGGTTCGTGTACAAGCGGACCGAGTATGCGACCGGAAACGGACTTCAAGACCAGTTGGCCTGGAAGTTGTGGGTGCCGTCAGAAATGACGGCAGAATTAGTGAAGGGAGCTCATGACCCACCCTTGAGTGCGCATGGTGGCGTGGCCAAAACCCTCGGGCGATTACGTCAATGGTTTTATTGGCCACGAATGGCCGCTCAAGTGCGTGAATATGTGGGATCATGCCTCACATGCAAAACCACCAAAGCCCCTTCACACACCCTTCGTCCACCAATGACGCTGCAGTCCGTTCCCGAGCACATATTCCAGCGCTTGTACATCGATATTATCGGCCCCTACCCTAGGTCCAAGTCTGGCAACATTGGAGCGCTCATCGTCTTGGACCATCTTTCGCGATTCTCCTTCGTTGAGCCGCTTCGAAAATTCACTGCGAAAGCAGTCATCGACATCCTGAGGAGAAGGGTATTTAACCTTGTTCGAGTCCCGGAAAGTATCGTGACTGATAATGGAGTACAATTTCGTTCTTCGGTATTTCAAACCTTTCTGCAAGAATTCGGTGTCGGACACACCTTTACCGCCGTATATTCGCCTCAGGCTAACGCCTCGGAACGTCTTAACCGTTCCATACTGGCAGCAATTCGATCTTATATTGATCCTGCTCAAAAGGAATGGGACGGCAAAATCTCGGACATAACCTGCGCATTGCGCTCAGCACCTCACGCGACGATAGGGACTTCCCCTATCAGGCAGTCTTCGGGCAACCAATGGTCACCCATGGCCGCATTTACCATCTGTTGCGGCAACTGCATCTTCTGGATGACCCCGATACGACTCTGCCACCTCCTGACCACCTGGCAATCCTATGCCAGTCCATCCGCGACCTCACTACCCAGGCCCAGTCTCGAAATGCAAAGGCCTATAACCTTCGTTCCAGGTTGGTTTCATACCAGCCTGGCGAAGTGGTCTACAGGCGCAACTTCCGGCAAAGTGACGCAGCCGCGCACTACAATGCAAAGCTGGACCGGAAGTTCTTACCTAGTAAGGTAATAAAGAAGATCGGCGGTGCTTACTACCAGCTAGCCGATCAAAATGGACGATCAGTGGGCGTCTTTCACGCGAAAGACATCACTAAGTGATATACCCACTGAGTTCACAAGTTCACGATTTGTTTCCAAATTTTATTTGGAGATCGTCCATTTGCGCCTATTTCAGGTGTCACTCCTGCTCCAATTGAAAAGTATCTAGAGATGTTCACCTCGTTCACCCTTTCCTCTAATAAAGATACTTTCATTATTGATTCAGTATACGTTGTTCACGATATTTCCTTTCATTAAAAATTACCCCTTTCTTTTTGTTCACCCTATTCACGGTTTTCTTAAAGGATTGGATAGTAAACGACATGATCACCTGTTCACGTCATTGCCTTTCACATATTACATCCATCCTTCAGCTCTTTCCACGCACTTGCCCTTGTGGAAAGATCTGTGTTGTAGCATTTGCCCATTTGAATTTTTTTCTAAAATTCACGGCAAACTACTTCTGATACGTAATGTATCAGAAGTCCTCTACAAAATGACCTCTAACGGCATCTTGTTTTCGAGAAATCGAAATACAAGCAATGTCGCAATAAAATTTCAATTTCACAAACGAATTTACCGTATTAACGGTAAATTGTTTGTGTAAAATTCTGAGACTGGAGCTTGGCTGCGGGCTTGCAGCGATGGGCTCGAGACAGTCTTTGGAGTGTCGCTGTAGCGAGAAGTCTTGGTTGGGCGGTCGAGGCGTTGCATGGTCGTGGCGATGAGTTAACCAGCCGCCGCGGTTTTCTAACGTTTGGCTCCATCAACTGTGCAAACTGACCAAGAGGCAGTTTCGATCGTGCATATTTGATTTTTCAATTCGAGAATTTCGGTGAGAAAAGTTTTCATACGCGAGACACGATGGCCAGTATGATATAGTGCTCCATGTGCTTGACGTTCCGTTATATCTTGTCACGGCAGTTATCCCTTCGATTCCGTTCGACACTTAGAGGGCAATTAAGCGAACCAATGATTGAATAGGCCGCGAACGCCCTAACGATAATTTGCACTGTTGTCATGTTTTCGGTCTAAAGTGGAAATAAACGTAATTGTTCTACCCCTGTAAGCTCCGAAACGTTGATCGAGGAGTTTGTCCTGGAATGTAGTAGTGACCTTGAAAAGTGCCCCCTGGAGCCGCCATGTTACGATTGGCCTAAGAATGTTCGGTGTGTCAAATGGTCAATTCTTATCTCCCAGCCCTGCAGTTGGAAACGAGTCGGGAGTTGATCCTGTGCTGAGACATTAACAGTACACGTTCTAGTAAAAAAAATTTCGATGTGGTGCTTTCCTTTTGTCTTGCTGTGCAATAGTGCGTCAATAAATAATTCAAATCGTGCTATTGTGCGCCTCATTCTATTTTTGCTGCAAAAAATGCAAAAAAAAAAATTCTTCAATCAGTCAAAGGGAAAAATGTGAGTGACGTGATGACAACAAGTTTGATGCCATATGAAATGTCCGTCTCGATCGCCATTCTGAACAGTGTCGTGTGGAGTAATCTTCGACGAAGTTTATCGCTGCGCAGTGCAATGTGAAATACTTTCCCGAATATTTAAAGTTGAATTCGCAAGTTGGTTCGCCGCAGCTCTGATAATTGTCGCAAACCCAAGCTACGAAGACGTGAAAAATGCTGAGTAGAAACATTGATCGGACAATGCGAACAACGACTGTGGGATAAAGTGTGTCGTGTGTGCTGTCATCATTGCTTGCACAGTCCCGAAGAGTATTGTGAACGCCAATTCCGAAAGCGAATATTGCGCGACGTAAATGGAAGATTTGATCGATCGTTCGGTTGCGAAAATGATTAGCTCCGAGTATAATTTCAGACCTGCAACTTCAGAGCAAGTCGTGAGTGTTGGATCAATGTCAAGATAACGAACCGCACGTGTGTGCTTCTGCATCATCTGGCAGATTTCTTCACGTTCCGTTTCTGTGCTGAAGATCGGGAACCAGATCCCGTGGGAATTGTATAAGCAGTTCGAGCTGGTCTCGTAATGCAACGGCAAGAATCTTACTACCGACTTATTTCCGGAGAAGAGTAGGATTCACATGCACGTGGACACCGTAAGAATTTAAAGCGATTCTGTTGAATGTAATAGAAAACACACAAAAAAAATAATAATAATAATGATTATTTGCTGTTAAAGCCCCCTTCGGGAAACTAGAAAATTTTGTCTGGTAGCGGCAATATTAAATTTTTTGGCTGCGCTACGTGACGGAAAATTTCGATTATGTGTGAATCACTACGATAGAAGTTAGATGATAAATTTCATTTCTTGCTACTCATTACATTGAATTATATAACTATTTATTAGTATTTCTTTAATCAAAACTGCTATGGACTTTTGGTTTACGAAAATCTTGGCGCTGATTCTTATTGTAATGGTTAAGGCCTAAAGAAAAGATATTTGCCTATTTATATATGGTATAAGCATGATATATGCATTAGAAGACCAGTAAAAATGTCCTACACTACCAAAGATAATTAGGCCTGAGAAATATGAAAGAAACAAGAAGAAAAATATTTCTTTTTTTTTCTCTCTATGTTTGTGTTCTTAATTCATAAGCTAAAGCAATGATTAGTAAAGGCAGGTTAATTTCTGTAAAGGACGACGGTAAGATAGTGGCCACTCTCTTCGTTGAGTCTTCTTCTCCTTGCTGTTGGCATTATATAAATCTATATTTGCGTTAACACGAATTTCGGAGGGGAAGAAAGAAAAAGAAAAAAAAGAAGAAGAAAATAGAAGTTGTAAGATCAGAATTTCTTAATATTACCAATAAAATAAATGTTTACTTAAAGCTCAACCGCTGGCCTTCTTATTGGGCGAAAGCCTGAGAAGTTCTTTCTCGCATTTCAGGGTCTGCGCGTGGCCTGGCTGGCCTAAAAATGATAAATAGTTTTTCGTGATTTTCAGCATTTTCTTATATCTTCAAAGGGAGGGATACTGGCCAAACACACCGAGTAGTTTCTGGTATTGTTTTTGATTAGATTTTTTGAATTTGAAATTTTTGGATTGATATGGCCAGTATCAGAGGGTGGAGGACCCCCGACCATCGGGGTCAGGGCTCCACTAACATCGGGGGCCCGGGGCTGTCTGCCTCACCCGGGTTCCTTGTAAAAGAGAGGTAGTGCATTATCCTGTTTTCCCTTTTGTAGATTTTTAATTTTCTGGCTCCGTGCGTTGTCACGAGCACTGGGTCTGCTTAGCCAGCCCATGTTGCAGAGCCTGGGTGGTTTCCTTTACGGAACTATGCCCCCTTTTTGGTCCCTGGGTATTTTTATATACCAGTTTACGGCTACGAATTCATGACGGATGAATATTAAGTAGCTTCCCGTTTTCTTTGAGAGCAAACCATCCCCATTTTTTATGAACCCACCCCAGCCGCAGCGAGCTAGCAAAGCGGCACCCCAGCATCCGTCGGGGTTGGTTAAAGGGTGCTCCGCTAATGCGGACAAGGGGCCTTTACGGCCATTTCTAGGGCACCCTGCTCTCGGGGCAATTCTTTTTTTTTGTTTTGCCTCTTGAATGGCATGAGCCATTCCACTTTTTGACCTTAGCACTCTTGGTTCTGGACTTCGGTCTGGTTCTAAGTTGTGCTAAGGCCAACTCCCATCCACATATTCGCTACAGGTACTAAAATTATGTCGTAGCTAAAAATATTTACTTTTTGTGTCCAGCGTTTGAGACTGATGAATCCTGACAATGAAAGGCATTGGTAAAAGAATGTGTTCATAACATAACTTTTTACATAA
>OX376372.1:117272441-117391511 GCA_947369275.1 Nemotelus nigrinus | reverse complement strand
CGAGCACAATAAAATTTATAGAACATGTTAGTATTAGCTAGGACACGGTCTGACTGAAATGATTTTGAAATGCTGGCAACCCTGTGGTAGTGGTACCATCTTGAAAATCGTTAAAAAAAAAAGCTTTTTGGCCTAGAACTTCCGATTCAGCCATCACATTTAAAGAAAATTCACTCAGTGTTTGGATCTTACTTTAGGTAATATTTGGTGAAAATTTGGCTGAAAAATTAGAATAGAGCTGCCAGCTATGGTGATTTTGGTCCCCCAAATCTTGCAAATATGGTCAGCAAAGTAAACCTTTTTTCCCTATAACTTCCGGTCCAGTGCAGAAATCAAAACGAAATTCATGCAGTAAATGGACCTTAGTGTGAACCAAATGTCGTAGGAATTTCGTCCTAAAGTCATGAAAGGGCTGCCAGCTATGACTATTTTTGTAATTTTGTGGAATTTCTGTACTGAGCGATTATGTCATTAGATTTGCAAATGGGAATGATCATGCAATAAAAATCAACAACAAATTTTAACGCTTTAAAAATTTGAAAAGTTTTTAGGGTGGTGACCCTAAAATTCTTTTCACCCGTAAAACTTCCAGCGCAGTGATCAATCGAAACGAAATTTACTGGTTGGGTTTAACTCAACGTGAAGCAGATTTGGTATAAATTTTGCTTTGCTGCTGCCACAAGGTAACCAGCATTGACCATTTTCGTAAATATTGCACCAACAGATGCTTCAAATAGCATATTTATATGCAAAGCATTTGCAATAAAATTTAGAAAACAATTTTTAAATTTTCCGAGTTTTGAACATTTTTCGGATGGCAGCCTCAAACAACGTTTAACCGCTGAAACTTTCGATGAAATCCTCCGATGAGAACGAAATTTAAAGGATAAAGTGATTTAAGTATGAGCTTGTTATGGGAAATTTATTGCTGCTTCATTGGGAAAGTGTTGCCAGCACTGAGCTTTTTCATCATTTGTGTTATAGTTGAGTTTTGTTTCTTTGGATTAGGAATGGTTGTTATGATTCTACAAGAAAGTGTATAACGTCTGTCCACAATTTTTTGTCATTCAAAGACAATTTCTTCGAAATTAGTTTTCTAGCAGTTCTGATGCGCTAGACTTTTTTTTATTTTGATGACACACATTTTATGCGTCAGTTTTGAGATAGTTGTATTGTACGGTTTTTTGTTTTCAAGTTAATGTGTTTGCAAAATGCTTCATTTGCTGAAATGAAAATTGTACTCTGGTTATAAAAGGTTTCATTATAAATAGGCTAAGATTAGCAGAAATAAACACTTTCATTTGTAGTTGTTCCACATAATCAAGTGTTTCATTTAAATCCGCCATTTTTTCCCAGTTATTCCACCTTTTCCCAGTCAACATCGGTTTTGATATATTCTACAACCATTGAATATACCAAAGTTTCCTTCTTACTCTCAATAATAGCTGGTGTGGCTAGCATTTGAGAATTATCCTACCCCACTAGTGTTTCACGACTGGTATATCTGTTTTCAGTGTGCAGAATACATTTTGCACCGAAACATTGGTCCGTCGAGCCGGATATTGTTTGCACTTAAGTTCATAGTTTTGTTCTTAACTGCAACAAGTCCGTTTTTTCCATCGGTTGCTGCGTTTTTAATGTTTTTAATGTAGTTTTTAACGTTTTTAACGTTTTTAATGAAGGAGAGTATCTGGACTCTGGCGGCACCCAGGTTCCGAATTTTTTGTTCGTGGCTGCTATCATTGGAAATTATTGCAGAGGATTTGGCGGCACTCAGGCTTTGAATCTATTTGTTCTTGACTGCAGCCTACGAGCTTTCCGTGGAGCTAACCGTCGTATAAACTTACATTTCTATCCACTAAACTATTAAATATGGACATAAATTCACTCCTAAAAAATCAAAAGCGAATAGGTCTCTAGAAAATTTGGAGAGGAATTTAAAAAAAAACTCTAGCGCACCTGAACCGCTAGAAACACTAATGTTCGAAGAACAGTAGAAGAATCGTGCAGGCTTTGAGTGCATATTCCACCACATGAGCTGCTTATTACGGCCAAACTGTTTCAAATGCCACGTTTTACTTTGGTCTGAATGCATTATAACTCATATGGTAGAAGGTTTCAGATATTACCACTGGCATGAATTTCAACGTTTATGAGAGCAAAACACGGGTTAATTATATTCGTTATCAGTTGCTTATTTCACAAAATTTTGAAAGCAGCATCTCATATAACATCAATGAAGAAAATGCTCAGTGCCTGCAGCACTGTAACTGGAGTTGGTGTTTGGGGCTGCGATCCGAAAAATTTGCAGAGCTTTGGGAATTGAAACATCGGTTATTTATTTTCATTGTAAATGTTTCCGGTATGAATACTAACTTTAAGCATTTATTGATACAAAAGTAGCACAACAAACTCGTGCTGGCAACCTTTCGCCAGTGTCAAAGCCAAGAATATATCACATCTGCTTCACGTTGCTATAAAGCATTCGAAGTTATAGGAGAATAAAGAAATTAAGGGTTACCTGCAGCGAGTTTTTTCAAATAATCGAAAGCTTAATATTTGCTGTTTATTGTCACTACAATATCATTACCAATTGAAAATTCTACGATAAAACCGCTTAATAAAGATATTGCAATTAAACACAAAACCAATAATAGCTGGCAACCCTATCGTGGCTTTTCAACCAAATTTGGCCTGACTAATGTTTATAATAGGTTTCATTAGTTGTTTGAAATTTGTATTGACTGTACTGGATGTTATAGGGCAAAAAGTTTTATTTTCGTGAGCGAATTTTCAAAACTAAAGACACAAAAATTACCATAACTGGCAGCACCAATCGAAATTTTCAACCAAGTTTTCACCAAACAAGGTTTAAACTAAGGTTCAACTACTGTGTCAATTTCATGAAAATCTGGTAACTAATTCACATTTCATAGGGTAAAAAGCAGTTTTTTTTCTATGTAATTTTTCAAGATGACACCACTGGCACAGAGTTGCCCACAATTCAAAATCGTTTCTATCAGACCTGGTCCTATTTAAGTCCGATGTATTCTGTAAATGTCAACTATATCTGATTTTCGGCTCGTGAGTTCTCGTGAACAGAAATTTTTCATGCAAAATTATAGGTAAATTGGGAAAGGGTTACCGTTCTTGTCCGACATGAAATTTCCAAAGTTTTATTCTGAACGTGTAGATAAAGCATAAGATTTGTATAAAGTATGGTTTTATTGTAGGAACGGACATTTTTTTAGGATATTCGATGGTATTTGAATGTTTTCACTTCCAAATTTTTATTTTTTCAAATTTAAGACACCAAAATTATCATAGCTGGCAGCTCCAACCCAATTTTTTGATCAAATTTTTGCCAAACGTGGTTTGAAGTAAGGTCCAGCTATTGTGTAAATTTTGTTGAAATCGAACGATTCAATCAGAATTTATAGGGCTATAAGCAGTTATCTATTTTAGTGATTTTTCAAGATGGCACCACTGGCACAGAATCGCCCGCATTTCAAAATCATTTCCATCAGACCCGGTCCTTTTTAAGACCAATACATTCTGCAAATTTCAATTAATTCTGTTTACTGGATCGTGAGTTTCCGTGAACAGAAGTTTTTGATGCTAATAATATAGGTAAATTGGGCAAGGGTTACCAGGCGTGCCCGTTATACCATATCAAATTTTTTTTATTGTCTATGTAAACAAAGCACAAGATTTACAAATTTTGAAGAAGCGGCATTTTTTCAAGAGGGACGATGATTTGGAGGTTTTCACTTTCAGTGCCTGCTCTAGCTACAGGGTTGCCAGCACGCTCATTAAGAGCTACACAAATCAACAACTAAATAATACCAATATGTCCTACAAATTTTGTAATGATTGAATAGCTGTGTCAAAAGTTATCTTAATTTAAAAAATTTCAAGTTTTCCCGTTCTCTTTTTAGGCACCCAGCGCACACATGGGGTTAAAAAATTCCAAAACATTATCCGATTCACATGTAAAACACGTTCAATATTTATTTTGTCAACTTTATTTTTGCAAACATTATTTGTGTACGGAATAATAGGTATATTAAAAATATCACTTAAATGGCCGCCGGCGCCAAAGGGTTACAGATTCTTAACTTTTTGTGAGATTTGGCACTATTCCGCATATACACCAATGTGTCCTGAAAATTTCAGTTTAATCGGATGGCGCGTTCCTGAGATTTTTTCACTGAAAATTTTTGATGATATATATAAATATGTATGTATATAAATAAATATGTAATGATATATATAAATTTAAATTAAACCACGTCAATCTAGAATCCGCACTTGATTTATCTCATAAATATTGTGAGAATCGTCTGTGCGAAGCCACAAGACAACAATACGTGAAAACAAAAGGTGTATACGCTGAAGCTCAGAAGCTTTTTACCCCGCCTTCGAACCCTATCGAAGGATTATCTAAACCTACAATGTCAACTCCATCAACTAATCGAGTAATAACAACACCAGTAACTATAATTCCTAAAATCCAGAGTTTCGTTTCCAATGTGTAGCGAATGTGAAGGTGGAGATGGCCTTAGCACAACTTAGAACCAGACCGAAGTCCAGAACCAAGAGTGCTAAGGTCAGAAAAGTGGAATGGCTGCTGCCATTCAAGAGGCAAAACCAAAAAAAAGAATTGCCCCGAGAGCAGGGTGCCCTAGAAATGGCCGTGAAGGCCCCTCGTCCGCATTAGCGGAGCACCCTTTAACCAACCCCGACGGATGCTGGGGTGCCGCTTTGCTAGCTCGCTGCGGCTGGGGTGGGTTCTTTAAACAAAATGGGGTTAGTTTGCTCTCAAAGAAAACGGGAAGCTACGTAGTATTCATCCGTCATGAATTTCGTAGCCGCAAACTGGTATATAAAATACCCAGGGACCAAAAGGGGGCATAGCTCCGTAAAGGAAACCACCCAGGCTCTGCAACATGGGCTGACTAAGCAGACCCAGTGCTCGTGACAACGCACGGAGCCAAAACATTGAAAATCTAAAACGGGAAAATAGGAAAAAGGCTACCTCTCCTTTACAAGGAACCCGGGTGAAGCAGACAGCCCCGGGCCCCCGATGTTAGTGGAGCCCTGACCCCGATGGTCTGGGGTCCTCCACCCTCTGATACTGGCCCCTTCATCAAAAATTCAAAATTCAGAAATTTACAAAAAAAATCACGGAAACTACTAGTTGGGCCAGTATCCCTCCCTTTTAAGAAAAATGCTGAAAATACCGGTAAAAATTCACGAAACTATTTAGTCATTGGCCAGCCAGGCCAGACGCGGACCCTGAAAAAGAAGAAAAGAACTTCTCGGGCCTTCGCCCAATAAGAAGGCCGTTTGGTTAAATTTTTATCAATTCATTTCAATATTTATTCCAAGAAAAAAAAACAAATTCAAATACGTTATTTACAAAGAAAGAGTCCAACGTCATTACTTGATAGTAAATAAACATACGTTTCACCAGTTATATATACTTTCTCCTTAAATTAACAACCAGTAATGCAAGTAAATTTATGTGGAACAATGTTGAAAACGAACTAATAATCTACGTCACGAATGTTCAATTAAATTCAAGTGTTTGTTTTTGTTAATGTAACCAAAAAAAATAGCAAGGAACATCATAGTAACTAAACAGATTTCGCATCCAGTTCAAGGTACATGACTGCTAGAAAAATGCACGTAACATACCACGAAATTCATTGCTAGGTTATAAATTTTTTTTTTTTTTTTTTTTTTTTTCTTTATTGTTCTTTCCTGTTAAAGAATTCAGTTAAGTTTACAATTTAGATATCAATAAACAAAGATCATTGCAAGAGTATGCCGTATAACTCGCTAAATGCAGAAAGAAAATCTCGAAATACAGGTAACAGAGTTAAGTATATATCGGGGATAGAACACCGTATGCAAAAAAAAAAAATTGGATTACACGTTGGGTTGGCCTAATAATCACCATCTATATGCCTTTGAGATCGTTTTGCAGGCTTATGAGGTTTTGACAGGTATGGCTTCCAGATCTACTATCCTGGGACTTTCAATTGATGAAATGAGACCGAAAAAAAACAAAAAAACGCAAAAGAAACCCTGCTTGGTGTTGAGAGGGTACGACTAAAGGTCCAGTCCAACTAACCACAGATAGTAGAGTTTGTAATAGTGAATCTTATCCCTACATTAACATCATCGTCACTGATCATCAATATTGCGAGTTCCAATCGACTAAAAAACGATCTCCTACCGTCAGCTTTGAATCACTACAAGTGGAGCTCCGGAGGTGTTTAAAAAAAATGTAATGCGCCTAATCTCATTCAAAAATCCATTCGAAAGCAGGTTGTGAATAATGCGTTAGCAAACGAAACCAAGGAGTTTCATTCGCTTCGTAATAGTGTGTTCCTGTTCCCGTCTCGCCGACGGCAAGTAAAACCGTTAGCAAAAGAACAAATAAAAGAGTGGGGTAAAAAGTCAAGGAAACCGCACAAGATTCGCAAAGGGAATAGCACTAACGGAAACACAAGAAAAAGAATTACCTTCGATACCCCTTAAGACTGCATTCAAATGCCTCTATGCTTCTCTATAATTCATCCCTGAGATAAATGCTCAACCAAAAAAAAAATCGAAATCATCGCACTACCACCAAATCACCCGGTTACGAAAATTTTCCACTGCATTTACATGAAGAACCAAAATCGAACTGATTCCACGAAGAATATATTTAAAAAAACGCAAACACTTTAATGTACAGAGTGGAGTATGAACTGCACTTGGAAAACAATCAAAAGAGCATGTTACCTTAGACAACATCAACAAAATGTTACGAGATCTGTCTAATTACTTCCAAAAATTTCATTGTGTACTGAAAAACATTTTTTTTCTAAAATTGGTGACGAAATTCAAAAAGAAACTAATAATATCTAAATAACATAACAAAATCATTTCAATACAACATTCGACGTTTGGATGCACTATATCCACTAGCTAGTTCTTTAGCGCCACATCATAATAGAATCCAAATGTAATCTCAATAACTATCGTGTCTGTTAGAACCGACGCTTGATAGCAAAAATACACTTTCCATTGCCAAAACGGAACCAGAATGGCGCTTAAATCGTTCGATGCACCTCGGGTGATTCATCCATTATACAAAAACGAGGCCAAACAGGCGACGACACTGACGGCATAGTGACAACATTCCTCCAAATTGATGATCCGCACGGACGCCGTATAATTTTACACAGCTCAAGATCACGCAATTGTTTGTAGTTGCTCCTGTCAAGAACAAAATTGATTGGACCCTCGTCGAAATGGAAAACGACACGATTCTCGCCAAAACGTTGCTCGGATGGTATAGCTGCCATTAACTTCTAGGCATTCGTAGCTGGCTCTAAATCGCTATGATCTGCAATTCGTAATATCTTTTTTCCCCCTACTATAATCTTCAGGTAGATCGCGTAATGTTGGACGAATTTCTAGTCCAGACTCAGTATTTTGAATTTAATTTAATTATAAATTGTAAGATTTGTAATGTTTTGTGTTTTAGTGTTTCTCCACTAATATTGACTAGTGGTTCAACCCCAGCATTTCCATTCTCTTTCTTACCGAGATGTTTAATCGTACAGCTAGTCCTCATAATAATAATAGTTTGCTACTTATCACTTATTTATCCGTTCGCCACACTAGAGGGCCTTGAGCGGCTACCAGTTTTCGTCTGTATTCACCTATATTTTCACCAGGTGATCGCCAACCTTTCTACCAAACAATCACACCCATAGGTTCTCGGGAATACATCAAACACGGCGTTTTCCGCACAGAATGTTTAGGTTTTTCGATAATCCAAAAGTAATTAGCACACCAAGTTCCAAACAGCGATCGTGTCTTTTTGCACGATAGATAGCACCGTAGTGCAAATGTCGAATAATCGCGTGTTTCACTCGTTCCGGTTTCTCACCAACCGACTTGGGACTGACAAAAAATTCAAAAAGTTACTTTCCCGATGGGCTACAGACATTTTCGAATCAGTCTTATAAAAAATTTCCGCACTTATACCCGATCGTCCGTGCCTGACTCTCGCACAGCCTCCTATCGCCACGACCGCCATCCGACTGTCCATAGCCAAGCGCTGCATCCTCACAGCCCAGCCGCAGCATCGCAATTTGCCATAAACAATTTACCGTTGATACGGTAAATTAGTTTTGAAAAATGAATTTTTCGAAGCGACATCGCTTGTGTTTCGATTTGTCGAAAACAAGGTGCCGTAAGAGGGCAAGTAGAGGACTTTTGATACAATGCGTATCAAAAGTCGTTTGCCGTGAATTTTAGAAACAAAATTCAAATGGGCAAATGCTACAACACAGATCTTTCCACAAGGGCAAGTGCGTGGAAAGAGCTGAAGGATGGATGTAATGTGTGAAAGACAATGACGTGAACAGATGATCAAGTCTTTTACTATCCAATCTTTTAGATTTATTGCGTGAACTAGTGAGCAAATAAAAAGGGGTAAATATAATTGTAGGAAATTTCGTGAACACGTATGCTAAGTTAATGACGAAAGTATCTTTGATAGAGGAAATGGTGAACCAGGTGAACATCTCTAGATACTTTCTAATTGGGGCAGGAGTGACACCTGAAATAGGCGCAAATGGACGATCTCCAAATAAAATTTGGAAACAGATCGTGAACTGGTGAACTAGTGGGTATAACACTTAGTGATGTCTTTCGCATGAAAGACGCCCACTGATCGTCCATTTTGATCGGCCAGCTGGTAGTAAGCACCGCCGATCTTCTTTATTACCTTACTAGGTAAGAACTTCCGGTCCAGCTTTGCATTGTAGTGCGCGGCTGCGTCACTTTGCCGGAAGTTGCGCCTGTAGACCACTTCGCCAGGCTGGTATGTAACCAATCTGGAACGAAGATTATAGGCCTTGGCATTGCGAGACTGGGCTTTGGTGGTGAGGTCACGGATGGACTGGCGTAGGATTGCCAGGTGGTCAGGAGGTGGCAGGGTGGTCTCGGGGTCATCCAAAAGATGCAGTTGCCGCAACAGATGGTAAGTGCGGCCATGGGTGACCATTGGTTGGCCGAAGACTGCCTGATAGGGCGACGTCCCTATCGTCGCGTGAGGTGCTGAGCGCAACGCGCAGGTTATCTCTGGGATTTTGGCGTCCCATTCCTTTTGAGCAGGATCAATATAGGAACGTATTGCTGCCAGTATGGAACGATTAAGACGTTCTGAGGCGTTAGCCTGAGGAGAATACACGGCGGTAAAGGTATGTCCGACACCGAGTTCCTGTAGAAAGGTTTGAAAGATGGATGACCGAAATTGTACACCATTGTCTGTTACGACACTCTCCGGGACTCCAACAAGGTGAAATACCCTTTTCCTCAGGATGTCAATGACTGCTTTCGCAGTGAACTTCCGAAGCGGCTCAACGAAGGGGAATCGCGAAAGATGGTCGAGGACGATGAGAGCTCCAATGTTGCCAGACTTGGACCTAGGGTAGGGGCCGATAATGTCGATGTACAAGCGCTGGAATATGCGCTCGGGAACGGACTGCAGCGTCATTGGTGGACGAAGGGTGTGTGAAGGGGCTTTGGTGGTTTTGCATGTAAGGCATGATCCCACATAATCACGCACTTGAGCGGCCATTCGTGGCCAATAAAACCATTGACGTAGTCGCCCGAGGGTTTTGGCCACGCCACCATGCGCACTCAAGGGTGGGTCATGAGCTCCCTTCACTAATTCTGCCGTCATTTCTGACGGCACCCACAACTTCCAGGCCAACTGGTCTTGAAGTCCGTTTCCGGTCGCATACTCAGTCCGCTTGTACACGAACCCGTCTACAACTTTTAGGTCCGGCAGTTGGTCTTGTTCTGCCTGGACTTTAGCCGCCAGCTCCGTATAGGAGGCACTTTTGAAGTGGGGCGACTCTAAGTCTAGCTCCATTGGAGTCTCCTCGCCTTCTGCCGGCATCAACGCCTCGGCAGAGAACATGCGCGACAAGGAGTCCGGCACTACGTTTTGGCTTCCCTTTCGGTGGACAATTTTGAAGTTGAAACCTTGAAGTTTCAAGGCCCACCGGGCTAACCGTCCATTAAGGTCGGGTTGGTTCATTAGCCATTTTAGGGAAGCATGGTCGGTCACGATTTCAAATTCGTGACCTTCCACGTAGGCACGGAACTTCTTGATTGCCAACACCGCTGCCAGACATTCTTGCTCAGTGACGGTGTAGTTTCGCTGAGCGGGATTCAGTTTGTGGGACATATAGGCGATGGGGGCTTCAGCTCCGTCTTCTGTGCGCTGCACCAGCACGGCACCGACTCCATGTTGACTTGCGTCACATTGGATGGAGAAGGGCTTGTTGAAATCTGGGCTGTGCAGCACTGGGGCTGAAGCAAGGCTGTGTTTCAATTGCTTGAAAGCATTTAGCCTCTCATCGGTCCACACAAACTGACTCCGCTTAGAAAGCATGTCTGTCAGTGGTGTTGACAATGACGCATACTCCCTGACGAAGCGCCGATACCAACCGCAGATTCCTAGAAATCTTCGGAGTTGCTTCGTGGTAGAGGGGAGGGGGAAATCCATGATAGATTTCACCTTGTCAGGATCGGTCTGGATAGTGCCCCCACCAACAATGTGGCCAAGGTACTTGACGTCTCGCAAGAGGAACTTACTCTTTTCCACATTGATGGTGAGGCCAGCTTGTCTCAAATGGAAGGCGACCTGATGAAGCACCTGAAGGTGCGCGTCGAACTCGTCTGTTATCACCAACAGGTCGTCGAGGTACACGAATACCTGGTGCTTGAGTTGGGGCGGAATAACCTTATCCATCAGTCGTGACATCGTTTGGGGTGCATTACACAACCCAAACGGCATCACGACAAAATGGTAAAGGGGTCGACCGGGCACAGTGAAGGCGGTCTTCTCCTTTGACTTTTCCTCTAGGGGGATTTGCCAAAAGGCGTCCTTCAAGTCAAGGCTGGAGATGAAATTTGCCTTAGGGAGTCTGCTGAGAATTCCATCAATCAGCGGCAAAGGATAGGCATCCTTCACTGTGACCGAGTTGACCTTCCGGGCATCCAGGCATAGGCGCACTTTCGAGGGCTTTACCACCAACGTTACCGGCGAAGACCATGCACTCTTCGACTCTTCGATTACGCCCAACGCTAACATCCGGTCAATTTCCTGATATAGGAGCTTTTCGACAGCTGGTGACACAGAGAAATGTCTCTGTTTTATGGGTTTCTGGTCACCAGTGTCGATTTCATGACGGATGAGCGTAGTCTTTCCCAAGCCCTCAACAGCGAACGAAGGAAAGCAAGCAATCGCAGACCGAAGTCTGCGATGCTGCTCCTGTGTGAGAGGGTGGGCGCAATCGTCGAGTGCGTCGAGGCTGTTGGTGGTGTCGACCTGTGGTGGTGGCGCAAACAGGTCTGTGGCCAGGGCGAAAAGACGGACGAAGTCCACTCCCAGATAGAGATTCTGACTGAGAGTGGGTATTATCCACAGCGTCAACGTCTTGGTGAGCCCCCGGAACGTGATGTCGGCTGATACTCGGCCTACGGCTTGATGTTGTGTGCCGTCAGCTGTTTTCAACCCGAGAGAAGCTCTTTTCCAGGGAAAAGCGTTCCTCTCGAGGAATGAGCGGGCTAGATCAGCCGCCATCACGCTCACGTTGGCTCCCGTGTCGATCAAACCCGATGTTAGTTGGCCGAACAACAGAACCTGAGCGTACGGTCGAACGTCACCTGGAGGCACGTTCAACAGAGTCGCACAATCCAATTGATAACGCCAACGACGGAACTGAGCGTAAAAACGCCTCATTCTCAACGTTGAGCGTTTAGGTGTTTTAAGGTGTTTGTGAATGGTGTCAATTTCGGAGTTAAAAATTCGGTTTCGGACCGCCGTGTATTTCCGCCATCTAATGTGGTAGGGCAGAAAAGCCAAAGGTGTAGGAGGCTCTGCCTGTAAGAGTGGGATCGATAAGGTAGTAGAGTCCCCACTCGGCTGAATACTAACATCATTGGTGGTTGGGTCCAAGGAATTTGGAGACAGATCATCAGTCCTGTCTACCTGCTGGAACGGGGTGGAGCTTGTTTGCCCTGCGGGAGGCGTGAGATCTTGTTCCGCACTCCCTGCGGTCCGTTTTTTGTCTGGCAGTTCACACAATTCGGTTTGTATGTGTCTGCCTTTCCGCAGCCGTAGCAGAATATTGTTCTGGGCTCCAAACAATCGTCGAAACGGTGTCCCACTTGCTTACAGTTCCAGCAAGTAGGCAGGACCGTGACTGCCTCCACTCCAGGTTCTTCCGGGGAATCCTCATATTGGTCCAGCGGGTATTCCTCATGTAGTTCTTCTGTAGCATGTCTCCATTGGGAGGATCGGCGTCGACCTCCAAGCTCCATCTCAAAGTTCTCCGCACGGATGACGGCCTGACGGAGCAGACGAACAGAGGGAAGGTGTATTTGGAGCAGACCACGACGGATTTCTGGCACTAAATTGCGTCTGAGAATGCCAGCTAAGTCCGCGTCGCCAATAGGGCGCTGTAGCCGGTCGACAATCTTGTAGACGTCCGCACTGTAATCGTCGAAGGTTTCTTGAGGTCGCTGTTTCCTTCCTCGTATCTGTTCCATCAGGTCGGCATCCGTGAAGCGATCCGCGAAATGATCGCTCAGGGCCGACTCCAAATCCCTCCAACTGAAGTCACGTCTGGAATTGTAAAACCGCCAATACCAATCAGCGGCAGGTCCAATCAAAAGTAAATGCATATGCTGGCATAGAACATTAAAATTTCCGCCCAAGGTGTTCCTGGTAAGAGCTGCTACCCTGTTAATAAAGACTTCCACGGGCATGGAGGATTCACGACCCGAGAATTTTAGTCCCCACCCACCAATGATGCTTGCCACCTTATCGTGGTGGAACTGGACATTATTACCACGAGGGGTGCGAGGTGAGTAGGATCGCGGCACTGGAACAAATGATTGTGCGCGAGGGTTCAGTCTTGGCGACTCTACATTCCGAGTCCGGGACGGAAGATTTAATTGGGCCATGCGCTCCAGCATCACACGCATGCCGTTCTGCAATTCGTTAATCTGTTGTTGAAGTCCGCTTAAATCTTGAGGCACTATAGAGCGCGCTCCTGCGGCTTCTGACGTCACATCTGAGATTGGGGACGCTTTTGATGACGGGCCAGGTGGCTGAATTAAACCTTCCGCCCCCGACTCGGCCTGTAAATCAAAGTCCCTGATTTCCACATCTTCATTGCTTCTCATGCCTCGGGTTCTTACTCCCGGCCGTTGTGTTTTGGGCCGAGCCCCTCGTGGCATAGATGCTGCAGCAGTGGGGGCCTGTCTGGCTCCTAAGGGGAGACTCAGTGGTCCACGGCACAGCGGGCAATCTGTATGATTTCGAAGCCATTGCTCCAGGCACGTTTCATGAAATGTATGACCACATTTTGTGGTGTACGTAACCTGGGCAGCAGCGAATGACTGCTGGCATATGGAGCACTGAGCCTCCACTGTGGTGCCAGACAGATCCTCACTGCTGTGATGCAATGGCATGTCCAATCTGTGAAAATACTTGACAAGTGATGAAAATTCAAAGAAAATGCACGATACTCGTGACTAACGAATTAATTACGCTTATAACTAAGGAGTTGCTGCAAATTCAAATGCAACCCTGTGCACAACGAGTGTGACTAACTCTTCCAAAGAGAGAAAAACAATCTTAACAGCTAAAGGCAAGAAAAATGCCAAAAATTCAAAAATATATATAGAATATATATATAGGTGAAAAGGAAATATATAATATATAAATATATATTTATGTGTGTGCACACCTGTGGTGTGACTAACTCTTCCAAAGAAACAATAAAGCTCTTAAAGCCAAGTGGCTAGAATTCGAATGAGAAAGATATAGATTTCAAAAGAAAAGTTTTAAACTTTCCAAGTTAGGATAAAAATTTAATATTTGTCAAAAATTTTAATTTTCAGAAATGGCCTTCTTATTAAGCGAAACCCGATCCATTCCTCCCCAATTCAGGTCCGCTGGCTGGCTGGCTTTTGATTTAAAAAACGCAAGAAATTTAAATTTTAATTACAAAATGTTTAAGTATGAGAAGTATTTACGTATGAAAATGTCTTGGTGAGAAAAATGTTCAAATGTGAAAACTGTTTAAGTGTGAAAAGTGTGTAAGTGTGAGAAGTATTTAAGTTCAGTAATTTAATTGGGTCGATTCAAAAAAAAGGAATCGCCCAGTATGGGGGACTGTACTCTCACCCGAAATTCCTCGAAAAGAGAGGAGCAAAGGACCAAAACAACTATGTTGCTGCTTGACTCAACCTCAGCAAATGGTTCAAGTTTGGCCAAGCTGCAGGGACGTGTAGGCGGCACCACGCCAACCCCACGTAATCCACCACAGCTTGAACCAAACTCAAGCCAAAAGCCGAAGCTGGATCAAGACAGCAAGGATAAAAAAATTTGGGACAGCTTCCCAACATAAAGTGGGGCAGGGGCCCTTCGGTTGACCGGGACAGGAGCGGCGGTAAACCACCACAACCTGTTATCCGCGGCCAACCTCCAGGTTGCACCCAGAGTCAAAAAACTCAATAGGACGAACACAACGAAAAGCTGCCCAAGAGGTAAACTAACTAGGAAATGATTTTAAAAGGAAAGGATTGGGAAGGATGTTTGCGGCTAGTAAGGAAAGAGCGAGCAAGGCAGGTCTTAATAAAAGGGTTTTGTTCTCTCGAACGAAGTATATCGAATCGCAATGGAGGCGATTCTAAGACCTGCTAGTGAGAATGGAATTATAAGGATTTAAAGACGTGAAGTCTTAAGGGGAGTATGAGTCGAAACTCATAAGTATTTTCTCACTTTGGTGGGTCACCCAAAAACGAGTTTCGGGCCCCACGTTGGGCGCCATTTGTAGCGAATGTGAAGGTGGAGATGGCCTTAGCACAACTTAGAACCAGACCGAAGTCCAGAACCAAGAGTGCTAAGGTCAGAAAAGTGGAATGGCTGCTGCCATTCAAGAGGCAAAACCAAAAAAAAGAATTGCCCCGAGAGCAGGGTGCCCTAGAAATGGCCGTGAAGGCCCCTCGTCCGCATTAGCGGAGCACCCTTTAACCAACCCCGACGGATGCTGGGGTGCCGCTTTGCTAGCTCGCTGCGGCTGGGGTGGGTTCTTTAAACAAAATGGGGTTAGTTTGCTCTCAAAGAAAACGGGAAGCTACGTAGTATTCATCCGTCATGAATTTCGTAGCCGCAAACTGGTATATAAAATACCCAGGGACCAAAAGGGGGCATAGCTCCGTAAAGGAAACCACCCAGGCTCTGCAACATGGGCTGACTAAGCAGACCCAGTGCTCGTGACAACGCACGGAGCCAAAACATTGAAAATCTAAAACGGGAAAATAGGAAAAAGGCTACCTCTCCTTTACAAGGAACCCGGGTGAGGCAGACAGCCCCGGGCCCCCGATGTTAGTGGAGCCCTGACCCCGATGGTCTGGGGTCCTCCACCCTCTGATACTGGCCCCTTCATCAAAAATTCAAAATTCAGAAATTTACAAAAAAAATCACGGAAACTACTAGTTGGGCCAGTATCCCTCCCTTTTAAGAAAAATGCTGAAAATACCGGTAAAAATTCACGAAACTATTTAGTCATTGGCCAGCCAGGCCAGACGCGGACCCTGAAAAAGAAGAAAAGAACTTCTCGGGCCTTCGCCCAATAAGAAGGCCGTTTGGTTAAATTTTTATCAATTCATTTCAATATTTATTCCAAGAAAAAAAAACAAATTCAAATACGTTATTTACAAAGAAAGAGTCCAACGTCATTACTTGATAGTAAATAAACATACGTTTCACCAGTTATATATACTTTCTCCTTAAATTAACAACCAGTAATGCAAGTAAATTTATGTGGAACAATGTTGAAAACGAACTAATAATCTACGTCACGAATGTTCAATTAAATTCAAGTGTTTGTTTTTGTTAATGTAACCAAAAAAAATAGCAAGGAACATCATAGTAACTAAACAGATTTCGCATCCAGTTCAAGGTACATGACTGCTAGAAAAATGCACGTAACATACCACGAAATTCATTGCTAGGTTATAAATTTTTTTTTTTTTTTTTTTTTTTTTCTTTATTGTTCTTTCCTGTTAAAGAATTCAGTTAAGTTTACAATTTAGATATCAATAAACAAAGATCATTGCAAGAGTATGCCGTATAACTCGCTAAATGCAGAAAGAAAATCTCGAAATACAGGTAACAGAGTTAAGTATATATCGGGGATAGAACACCGTATGCAAAAAAAAAAAATTGGATTACACGTTGGGTTGGCCTAATAATCACCATCTATATGCCTTTGAGATCGTTTTGCAGGCTTATGAGGTTTTGACAGGTATGGCTTCCAGATCTACTATCCTGGGACTTTCAATTGATGAAATGAGACCGAAAAAAAACAAAAAAACGCAAAAGAAACCCTGCTTGGTGTTGAGAGGGTACGACTAAAGGTCCAGTCCAACTAACCACAGATAGTAGAGTTTGTAATAGTGAATCTTATCCCTACATTAACATCATCGTCACTGATCATCAATATTGCGAGTTCCAATCGACTAAAAAACGATCTCCTACCGTCAGCTTTGAATCACTACAAGTGGAGCTCCGGAGGTGTTTAAAAAAAATGTAATGCGCCTAATCTCATTCAAAAATCCATTCGAAAGCAGGTTGTGAATAATGCGTTAGCAAACGAAACCAAGGAGTTTCATTCGCTTCGTAATAGTGTGTTCCTGTTCCCGTCTCGCCGACGGCAAGTAAAACCGTTAGCAAAAGAACAAATAAAAGAGTGGGGTAAAAAGTCAAGGAAACCGCACAAGATTCGCAAAGGGAATAGCACTAACGGAAACACAAGAAAAAGAATTACCTTCGATACCCCTTAAGACTGCATTCAAATGCCTCTATGCTTCTCTATAATTCATCCCTGAGATAAATGCTCAACCAAAAAAAAAATCGAAATCATCGCACTACCACCAAATCACCCGGTTACGAAAATTTTCCACTGCATTTACATGAAGAACCAAAATCGAACTGATTCCACGAAGAATATATTTAAAAAAACGCAAACACTTTAATGTACAGAGTGGAGTATGAACTGCACTTGGAAAACAATCAAAAGAGCATGTTACCTTAGACAACATCAACAAAATGTTACGAGATCTGTCTAATTACTTCCAAAAATTTCATTGTGTACTGAAAAACATTTTTTTTCTAAAATTGGTGACGAAATTCAAAAAGAAACTAATAATATCTAAATAACATAACAAAATCATTTCAATACAACATTCGACGTTTGGATGCACTATATCCACTAGCTAGTTCTTTAGCGCCACATCATAATAGAATCCAAATGTAATCTCAATAACTATCGTGTCTGTTAGAACCGACGCTTGATAGCAAAAATACACTTTCCATTGCCAAAACGGAACCAGAATGGCGCTTAAATCGTTCGATGCACCTCGGGTGATTCATCCATTATACAAAAACGAGGCCAAACAGGCGACGACACTGACGGCATAGTGACAACATTCCTCCAAATTGATGATCCGCACGGACGCCGTATAATTTTACACAGCTCAAGATCACGCAATTGTTTGTAGTTGCTCCTGTCAAGAACAAAATTGATTGGACCCTCGTCGAAATGGAAAACGACACGATTCTCGCCAAAACGTTGCTCGGATGGTATAGCTGCCATTAACTTCTAGGCATTCGTAGCTGGCTCTAAATCGCTATGATCTGCAATTCGTAATATCTTTTTTCCCCCTACTATAATCTTCAGGTAGATCGCGTAATGTTGGACGAATTTCTAGTCCAGACTCAGTATTTTGAATTTAATTTAATTATAAATTGTAAGATTTGTAATGTTTTGTGTTTTAGTGTTTCTCCACTAATATTGACTAGTGGTTCAACCCCAGCATTTCCATTCTCTTTCTTACCGAGATGTTTAATCGTACAGCTAGTCCTCATAATAATAATAGTTTGCTACTTATCACTTATTTATCCGTTCGCCACACTAGAGGGCCTTGAGCGGCTACCAGTTTTCGTCTGTATTCACCTATATTTTCACCAGGTGATCGCCAACCTTTCTACCAAACAATCACACCCATAGGTTCTCGGGAATACATCAAACACGGCGTTTTCCGCACAGAATGTTTAGGTTTTTCGATAATCCAAAAGTAATTAGCACACCAAGTTCCAAACAGCGATCGTGTCTTTTTGCACGATAGATAGCACCGTAGTGCAAATGTCGAATAATCGCGTGTTTCACTCGTTCCGGTTTCTCACCAACCGACTTGGGACTGACAAAAAATTCAAAAAGTTACTTTCCCGATGGGCTACAGACATTTTCGAATCAGTCTTATAAAAAATTTCCGCACTTATACCCGATCGTCCGTGCCTGACTCTCGCACAGCCTCCTATCGCCACGACCGCCATCCGACTGTCCATAGCCAAGCGCTGCATCCTCACAGCCCAGCCGCAGCATCGCAATTTGCCATAAACAATTTACCGTTGATACGGTAAATTAGTTTTGAAAAATGAATTTTTCGAAGCGACATCGCTTGTGTTTCGATTTGTCGAAAACAAGGTGCCGTAAGAGGGCAAGTAGAGGACTTTTGATACAATGCGTATCAAAAGTCGTTTGCCGTGAATTTTAGAAACAAAATTCAAATGGGCAAATGCTACAAATGCTCCAACCGAAGCGATACCAATGAATACCTATCAATATCCCTGGCCATCCATTAACATGCCAAGACTGCCAGCAATAACCATTCCCATATTCAATGGTGACTTCAAGGGATGGCGGAGATTTTTTGACTTATTCAAGACTGTCATTCACAACTATTATAATCTAGGGCCAGTCCAAAAAATTCAATACCTGCTGAGTAACATAGATAGAGAGGCCAGAAATTCTGTATCTTAGCTACAATAAGATGCTTTAAACTACGATACTGCTATCATGATACTGCAGGAACGCTTCTCAAACAATAAGAGAATGACTATGGCATACCTTGCTTCAATTTTCGACATTAAGAAAGTCGAGCACAGAAGTCCAATATGATTCGGCTTCGGAGACTTATTCCGTAAAACGATCGAGTTTCCCGTATCAATATTCTCTGCTTTGATAAGCTTAAGAGACGATACACGTTGTCTATGCTGATTTATAGACAAGAAGGGAACAATGATCACAAATAAATAACCTTTATGAGTAAATTATTTCGATGGATATAAGACGGAGATGTTAAAATTTGTCACAGCCAGCATAAATAAAAATTAATGATTTCCAACTGGAAGTGGTCACATCAGTCATGTATGCACTGTGTGCTGGTGTCTGATGAGAATCAGTGCATACTTTCGAAACCACTTTATCAAATAAAATTTTCTATGTAAATAATTTTTTTTTTTCAATTTTAGTCATCCCGCAGAAACAATTCCAATAATTTATATGTTTAACGTTTTGCGCAACTGTTTAGCGGCACTGTGAAATCTGAATTATGATACAGATCAATAGGATTCGATTATCATACATATTGCTTTACGGAAGCTCGATCAAGAAAACTATCGCATGTTCGAAGACACCTTAAGCAACAACAAAGAAATGCCATCACTAAAACAGCTCTACGATTTCCTTTTAAAAAGACATGCGTTTTGACGACAATCAAACCACAGACTCAAGAACAGTATGTAAAAAAACGAGCTTTCGCTACGATGACCAAGCCAACTTGCAGATTTTGCAACGAGCACCATCTTATATATCGCTGCGAAAAATTTAAAGATTTATCTACTGACGAACGCTAAAAATTAATATCGTCATACCAATTATGCAAGAATTGCTTGATTGACAACAAACCGCACCACACGCTTCTGCACTTTCCCAGCCCTAAAACCGTTACATCCAATGTCGCTTCTAATGAAGCTTGCCTGCAAACCAAGCAAACAAATGTTAAGGAAGCGAGCATCAATGCTCTACTTCCAACAGCGCTAATAGATGTACAATCAAGCACTGGACAACCAATTCCGCTACGAGCCCTCATTGATCAAGGTTCTCAATCATCTTTTATCACTACAAAGGCAGGAAAAAGGCTAGGTTTAAAAAAACTCTAGCGCACCTGAACCGCTAGAAAAACTAATGTTCGAAGAACAGTAGAAGAATCGTGCAGGCTTTGAGTGCATATTCCACCACATGCGCTGCTTATTACGGCCAAATTGTTTCAAATGCCACGTTTTACTTTTGTCTCAAGAATGCATTATAACTCATATGGTAGAAGGTTTCAGATATTACCACTGGCATGAATTTCAACGTTTATGAGAGCAAAACACGGGTTAATTATATTCGTTATCAGTTGCTTATAGCACAAAATTTTGAAAGCAGCATCTCATATAATATCAATGAAGAAAATGCTCAGTGCCTGCAGCACTGTAACTGAAGTTGGAGTTTGGGGCTGCGATCCGAAAAATTTGCAGAACTTTGGGAATTAAAACATCGGTTATTTATTTTCATTGTAAATGTTTCCGGTATGAATACTAACTGGAAGCATTTATTGATACAAAAGTAGCACAACCGACTCGTGCTGGCAACCTTTCGCCAGTATCAAAGCCAAGAATATATCACATCTGCTTCACGTTGTTATATAACATTTAAAGTTATAGGAGTATAAAGAAATTTAGGGTTACCTGCAGCGAGTTTTTTCAAATAATCGAAAGCTTAATATTTGCTGTTTATTGTCACTACAATATCATAACCAATTGAAAATTCTACGATAAAACCGCTTAATAAAGATATTGCAAACAAACACAAAACCAACAATAGCTGGCAACCCTATCATGGCTCTTCAACCAAATTTGGCTTGAATAATGTTTATAATAGGTTCCAGTAATTGTATGAAATTCGTATTGATTTCATGACTGCACTGGAAGTTATAGGGCAAAAAGTTTTATTTTCCTGAGCAAATTTTCAAAACCAAAGTCACAAAAATTACCATAGCTGGCAGCACCAATTGAATTTTCCAACCAAATTTCTATCAAACAGAGTTTAAAGTAAGGTTCAGCTACTGTGTCAATTTCATGAAAATCTGGTGACTTATTCACATTTCATAGGGCAAAAAGCATTTTTATTTCTTTGTAATTTTTCAAGATGGCACCACTGGAACAGAGTTGCCTACAATTCAAAATCGCTTCTATCAGACCTGGCCCTACTTAAGTCCAATGCATTCTGTAAATTTCAATTCTATCTGATTATTGATTCGTGAGTTCCCGTGAACAGAAGTTTTTTAAGCTAAAAATATAGGTTAACTGAGAAAGGGCTACCGTTCTTGTCCGACATGAAATTTCCAAAGATTTACTTTGTCTGTGTAAATTAAGCATAAGATTTGTATACAAATTGGTTTTATTGTAGAAACGGACATTTTTTAGGATATTCGATGGTTTGAATGTTTCCACTTCCAAATTTTTATTTTTTCAAATTTAAGACACGAAAATTATCATAGCTGGCAGCTCCAACCGAGTTTTTCAACCAAATTTCTACCAAACGTGGTCTAAAGCAAGGTGCAGCTACAATGTGAATTTCGTCAAAATCGAATGATTCAATTAGAATTTATAGGGCTAAAAACAGTTATCTTTTTTAGTGATTTTTCAAGATGGCACCACCTGCACAGAATTACCCGCATTTCAAAATCACTTCTATCAGACCTGGTCCTATTTAAGACCAATACATTCTGCAAATTTCAATAAATTCTGTTCATCGGATCGTGAGTTTCCGTGAACAGAAGTTTTTGATGCTGAAAATATAGGTAACTTGGGCAAGGGTTACCAGGTGTGCCCGTAATACCATATCAAATTTTTTTTTTTGTTTATGTTAACAAAGCACAAATTTTACATATGAGTGGCTTGATTTTTAAGAAACGACATTTTTTCAAGAGATACGATGATTTGGATGTTTTCACTTTCAGTGCCTGCCCTAGCTACAGGGTTGCCAGCATGCTCACTAAAACGTACATTAATCTACAACTAAATAAAACAAACATGTCCTAAAAATTTCGTAATCATAGAATAGCTCTGTCAAAAGTTATCGCAATTTAAAAATTTTCAAATATTCCCGTTCTCTTTTTAGGCACCCAGCGCACACATGGGGCTAAAAAATTCCAAAACATTATCCGATTCACATGTAAAACTTGTTCGAAATTTATGTCGTCAACTTTATTTTTGCAAAAATTATTTGTGTACGGAATAATAGGTATATTAAAAAAATCACTAAAATGGCCGCCGGCGGCAAAGGGTTAAAGATTATTAATTTTTTGTGAAACCTTGCACTATTCTGCATATACACCAATGTGTCCTGAAAATTTCAGCTCAATCGGACGGCGCGTTCCTGAGATTTTTTCACTTAAATTTTTTGATGATATATATATATATATATATCTATATATATATATATATATATATATATATATATATATATATATATATATATATATATATATATATATATATATATATATATATATATATATATATATATATATATATATATATATATATATATATATATATATATATATATATATATATATATATATATATATATATATAGAAATATATATATAGAAATATGAATTTTTGGCCAAAGTGATTTTAATACTAATGTTCTTCTTCGAACATTAGTAAAAATCAAAGCATCCTGGCAACTATAAGCGGTATTGATGATGTACAGTCATCAACAATAACGCCACATTTTCGATCGACATTTGCTCTCCCAGTCGAAGCGTTAATTGTGTCAAAACTTACAACAATATTACCAGAAGACCGAGTGGTACTACCCAAATTTAATAACATTCTAGAATTGAAGTAAGCAGATCCTAGTTTTGCATCCCCAGGCAGGATTGATGTAATACTTGGAGCGAAGATCTTCGAAGAAATAGTCGAAGAAGGCTTGAGGAAACAATATCCACTATTAGCACAAAAAACAAAACTTGGCTGGATTTTATCAGGTAAAACCATATTCAAGACTAAGAAAGGTGCAGTCAAAATGATATCTTGCATTTCAATGACCAAATTCCAGAAAACTGTAGAAAACTTCTTTGAAATGGACAATGGCAGTAGAGAAAGAGAGCTTTCAATGGCTCAGATTCAATGCGAAGAATATTTTCAAGCCACACATAAAAGAGACAGCCATGGAAGATATATAGTTCAGCTCCCATTTAAAGATGAAAATAACTTAAAACCACTTAGAGAATCTAGAGTTAAAGCTTATGTAAGATGTAAGCAGGTCGAGAAAAGGCTAGAAAAGGATCCAGGATTGAGAAAAGACTATCAGAAGTTTCTTAAAGAATATGTTGAACCTGGCCACATGGAAAAGGTACCTCCGTACATCGGCGATACCAGAAATGTTTTCTACGTACCCCACCATCCAGTTTTAACAGAAGGCAGCACTACGACAAAAGTCCGAGTCGTGTTCGATGCATCAGCAAAGACATCAGAAAGACCCAGCCTGAATGACTTGCTTTATACTGGAACTAAGCTACAGAAAGATTTTGCTAACATTTGACTAAGGTGGAGAAAACGTAAATACGTATATACCGAAGACATTGAGAAGATGTTCCGGCAAATCCTTCTGGCACGTCAACAAAGAGACTACCAGCAAATTCTGTGGAGAGATGAAAAAACGCAAACAATAGTAGCCCAGTCATTTTAGCATAAAACCTCGGAATGAGAGATAATAAGCTGAATTTTTGTATATACCTTCACTTTGGGGTCCTCAACGTTGCCTGAAAAGTCTCATAAAATCTCGTGTCTGCGTCGAAAGTTATTCAAGGTCAAAGGTGAGAAAAAACAGTTTTTTGCGATTATCTTGGTTTTTATTGCTCCAATGATGTTAACACTTAGGATCGAAATTGTAGAACATAAAATTTGCGACACATTTTATTGGAAGCATTTTTTCCTGCGCTTAACCGTTTTTCCGATAGAGAGCGATACGCGCAGCACTCAGCCATATGTACTGTAATGCAAAGTCAACCGTGAAACCTTCAGTTTTGAGTTATTTATCAGTAAATACATTGTATTTAATAACATTTTACATATATTTAATTTATTTTAATATATATACATATAAATTACATATTGTTAATCTACCATTCTTTAAAAATTTAACTAACAAAAGTATCACTTTTCTTTTTCTTCATCGTCATCTTCTGGACGTTCGGGAATTTCTGTATCATTGTCATCATCTTCGTTGCCTCGAATTGGTGTTTCCAGACCTTCCTGAATTTGCTCACAGTCACTTTGTAATGAAACAGCATTGAGGCAAGCTTGCCCATTACAGTGGCCACAAGCTAAAGTGCATTGCAGCCCCGATTTTCTACATCGGCACCGTGCACCACATCCATTCTTACAATCACATAATAGAGTATTCAGTAATTCATCGGAAGCTGGTGGTAATATTGTTGTCATTGGCTCCAGGAACTCATTTTGGAGCACCCAGCCCCATTCCTGGGGTTCTAAATCATGCCCTAACCATTTTTGAACTTGGTAATGGACACGTTTTATATGCTACTGGGCCGCTGCACTTGTCGGTGGAAGATTAGATAATTGGACAGGTTTATTAAGTTTTGTTGATTTAATGAGCTGAGTATATCGAAGATGATCGATATTATCCTCAGATTTTGGAGCATTGTATATCGCTAGTAAGATCCGAATGCCATTATCGTATAATTGTTGGACATCTTCTTCTAGAGAAACTTGAGCTAGTTCGTCGGAATTGGCAAGTTGTTCTAGTGCTTTTATGAAAGTTGTTTTTCCCTTTTTTTAACAGTGCAGAAGTTGTATCACATCCACTGAATGCATGTAAAAATAAAACATGTTTTTTAGAAATAGGATATTTGTCAAAACTTGTTGAAGAATATATTTGTGTTTTGACATTGCCTTTGCCAACTTTTTTGATGTAATTGGGTGCGTCCAATTAAAATAACTAGTAAATCTATGTCTTCTCCGGTAATGATGGCAGTCCTTTCAGGTTTAGATTCTTCGATTGCTGTTTCTATAATTAGAACATCAGCATCATCTCTTGCTTGCTTTGTTGTGATATTTACACTCTCAAACTTTTCAATGAGCATCCCAATAAGTTTTTACTAATGTTCGAAGAACATTAGTATTAAAATCGATTCGGCCAAAAATTCATATTTCTTTATATATATATATATATATGTACAAAAAATTTCAGTGAGATAATCTCGGGAACGCGCCATTCGATTGAGCTGAAACTTTCAGGATACATTGGTGTATATGCAGAATAGGTCCAGGTCTCTTTAAATGTCAGTTATTGTAAACCTTTTCGCGCCGGCGGGCATTTAAGTGATATTTTTAATATACCTATTATTTCGTGCACAAATGATTTTCGCAAAAATAAAGTTAATAAAATAAATTTCTAACGTGTTTTACATATGAATCGGATAATGCTTTGGAATATTTTAACCCTATGTGTGCGCTGGGTGCCTAAAAAGAGGACGGGAAAATTTGAAAATTTTTAAATTTCGATAACTTTTGACAGAGCTATTCAATCATTACCAAATTTTCAGGACATATTGATATTATTTAGTTGTAGATTAATGTGGCTTTTAATGAGCGTGCTGGCAACCCTGTAGCTAGGGCAGGCACTGAAAGTGAAAACCTCCAAATCATCGTCTCTCTTGAAAAAATGCAGTTTCTTCAAAAATAAGCCTTTCATATGTAAATCTTGTGCTTTGTTTACATAACCAAAAAAAAAAAAAAGATATGGTATAACGGGCACGCCTGGCAACCCTTGCCCAATTTACCTATATTTTTAGCATCAAAAACTTCTGTTCACGGAAACTCACGATCCGATGGGCAGAATTATTTGAAATTCACAGCATGTATTGACCTTAAATAGGACCAGGTCTGATAGAAGTGATTTTGAAATGCGGGCAATTCTGTGCCAGTGGTGCCATCTTGAAAAACCACTAAAAAAGATAACTGTTTTTAGCCCTATAAATTCTGATTGAATCGTTCGATTTTGACGAAACTTACACAATTGCTGGACCTTACTTTAAGCCACGTTTGGTAGAAATTTGGTCGAAAAATTCGATTGGAGCTGCCAGCTATGATAATTTTGGTGTCTTCATTTTGAAAAAAAAAATTTGGAAGTAAAAACATTCAAACCATCGAATATTCAAAAAAATGTCCGTTTCTTACAATAAAACCAATCTGTATATAAATCTTATGTTTTATCTACACGTTCAAAATAAAACTTTGGAAATTTCATGTCGGACAAGAACGGTAACCCTCTCCCAGTTAACCTATATTTTTAGCATCAAAAACTTCTGTTCACGGAAACTCACGAACCAATAATCAGATACAGCTAAAATTTACAGAATGCATTGGACTTAAGTAAGACCAGATTTGATAGAAGCGATTTTGAATTGTGGGCAACTCTGTGCCAGTGGTGCCATCTTGAAAAATTACAAAGAAAAAAAACTGCTTTTTGCCCTATGAAATGTGAATAAGTTACCAGATTTTCATGAAATTGACACAGAAGCTAAACCTAACTCTAATCTCTGTTTGGTGGAAATTTGGTTGAAAAATTTGATTGGTGCTACCTGCTATGGTAATTTTTGTGTCTTTGGTTTTGAAAATTCGCTCAGGAAAATAAAACTTTTTGTACTATAACTTCCAGTGCAGTCATGAAATCAATACGAATTTCATACAATTAATGAAACCTGTCATAAACATTATTCAGGCCAAATTTGGTTGAAAAGACACGATAGGGTTGCCAGCTATTGTTGGTTTTGTGTTTAATTGCAATATCTTTATTAAGCGGTTTTATCGTAGAATTTTCAAATGGTAATGATATTGTAGTGACAATAAACAGCAAATATTAAGCTTTCGATCATTTGAAAAAACTCGCTGCAGGTAACCCTAAATTTCTTTATACTCCTATAACTTCGAATGTAATTAAACAACGTGAAGCAGATTTGATATATTCTTGGATTTGATACTGGCGAAAGGTTGCCAGCACGAGTCGGTTGTGCTACTTTTGTATCAATAAATGCTTACAGTTAGTATTCATACCGGAAACATTTACAATGAAAATAAATAACCGATGTTACAATTCGCAAAGTTCTGCAAATTTTTCGGATCGCAGCCCCAAACACCAACTTCAGTTACAGTGCTGCAGGCACTGAGCATTTTCTTCATTGATGTTATATGAGATGCTGCTTTCAAAATTATGTGAAATAAGCAACTGATAACGAATATAATTAACCCGTGTTTTGCTCTCATAAACGTTGAAATTCATGCCAGTGGTAATATCTGAAACCTTGCACCATATGAGTTATAATGCATTCTTAAGACGAAAGTAAAACGTGGCATTTGAAACAGTTTGGCCGTAATAAGCAGCACATGTGGTGGAATATGCACTCAAAACCTGCACGATTCTTCTACTGTTCTTCGAACATTAGTGTTTCTAGCGGTTCAGGTGCGCTAGAGTTTTTCTTATTACATCGATTTGACAAAAACTTTTCTTGGCTAACTGACACAATCATTCTTTTGTCGAAACAAACTTCATAACATTTCGAAAAAGCAGCATTTCTTCTATGTTGTTCCATTGCTTTTATGTTTTAAGTGTAGTCTGAGTATCCGTTAAACACAACAACAGTTTTTGATGCATAATGTGTTTCTAAATACTTAACGTATTTATCTAAAACAACAGAAAAAGCATTGTCTTTACTCCAAACAACGCGATGCAGAAGAAATCCACCATCGATGATATAAAAACGTCGTAAAAACCGTCTTCTCAGTTATAATTATGATAAGTATTTAAATATTTAAAAAATTCCACATTTTAAAGATAAAATACGTAATTATTTTACTACTTAAAATCTACTTTCAATAAACTTACATATACAAATAGTGTTTCATTTCATTAGTTTTTAATCACACAAAGAAGGTAAATATAATTAAATGAAAATATTAAAAATAGGTAAAATGCTATTAAATACATTGTATTTACTGATAAATAATACAAATAATTCAAAACTGAAGGTAGTATTCACAGATATTCACGGTTGACCTTGTATTACAGTACATATAGCCCTCTATCGGAAAAACGGTTGAGCGCAGGAAAAATTTTTCAAAAAACATGTGTTGCAAATTTTATGCTCTACAATTTCAATCCTAAGTGTTAACATCATTGGAGCAATAGAAACCAAGATAATCGCAAAAAACTGTTTTTTCTCACCTTTGACCTTGAATAACTTTCGACGCAGACACGAGATTTAATGAGACTTTTGAGACAACGTTGAGGATCCCAAAGTGAAGGTATATACAAAAATCTAGCGCACCTGAACCGCTAGAAACACTAATGCTCGAAGAACAGTAGAAGAATCGTGCAGGTTTTGAGTGCATATTCCACCACATGTGCTGCTTATTACGGCCAAACTGTTTCAAATGCCACGTTTTACTTTGGTCTCAAGAATGCATTATAACTCATATGGTGGAAGGTTTCAGATAGTACCACTGGCATGAATTTCAACATTTATGAGAGCAAAACACGGGTTAATTATATTCGTTATCAGTTGCTTATTTCACATAATTTTGAAAGCAGCATCTCATATAACATCAATGAAGAAAATGCTCAGTGCCTGCAGCACTGTAACTGAAGTTGGTGTTTGGGGCTGCGATCCGAAAAATTTGCAGAACTTTTGGAATTGAAGCATTGGTTATTTATTTTCATTGTAAATGTTTCCGGTATGAATACTAACTGTAAGCATTTATTGATACAAAAGTAGCACAACTGACTCGTGCTGGCAACCTTCTGCCAGTATCAAAGCCAAGAATATATCACATCTGCTTCAAGTTGTTATATTACATTCGAAGTTATAGGAGTCTAACGAAATTAAGGGTTACCTGCAGCGAGTTTTTCCAAATAATCGAAAACCTAATATTTGCTATTTATTGTCACTACAATATCATTACCATTTGAAAATTCTACGAAAAAACCGCTTAATAAAGATATTGCAATTAAAGACAAAACCAACAATAGCTGGCAGCCCTATCATGGCTTTTCAACCATATTTGTCCTGAATAATGTTTATGGTAGGTTTCATTAATTGTATTTCATCATTAATCGTATTAATTTCATGACTGCACTGGAAGTTATAGGACAAAACGTTTTATTTTACTGAGCGTATTTTCAAAACCAAAGACACAAAAATTACCATAGCTGGCAGCACCAATCTAATTTTTCAACCAAATTTCCACCAAACAGAGTTTAGAGTAAGGTTCAGCTACTGTGTCAATTTCATGAAAATCTGGTAACTAATTCACATTTCATAGGGCAAAAAGCAAATTTTTTTTCTTTGTAATTTTTCAAGATGGCACCACTGGCATAGAGTTGCCCACAATTCAAAATCGCTTCTATCAGATCTGGTCCTACTTAAGTCCAATGCATTCTGTTAATTTCATTTGTATCTGATTATTGGTTCGTAAGTTCTCGTGAACAGAAGTTTTTGATGCTAAAAATATAGGTTAACGGGGAGAGGGTTACCGTTCTTGTCCGACATTCAATTTTCAAAACTTTACTTTGAACGTGTGGATAAAACACAAGATTTGTATACAGAGTGGTTTTATTGTAAGAAACGGACATTTTTTTGAATATTCGATCGTTTGAATGTTTTCACTTCCAATTTTTATTTTTTCAAATTTAAGACACGAAAATTTCTACCAAACGTGGTTTGAGATAAGGTCAAACTACTGTGTGAATTTCGTTAAAATCGAACGATTCAATTAGAATTTATAGGGCTAAAAGCATTTATCTTTTTTAGTGATTTTTCAAGATGACACCACTGGCACAGATTCGCCCGCATTTCAAAATCACTTCTATCAGACCTGGTCCTATTTAAGACCAATACATTCTGCAAATTTCAATTATTTTTGCTCATCGGATCGTGAGTTTCCGTGAACAGAAGTTTTTGATGCTAAAAATATAGGTAAATTGGGCAAGGGTTACCAGGCATGCCCGTTATACCATATCAAATTTAATTTTTTGTCTATGTAAACAAAGCACAAGATTTACATATGAGTGGCTTCTTTTTGAAGAAGCGGCATTTTTTCAAGAGAGACGATGATTTGGAGGGTTTCAATTTCAGTGCCTGCTCTAGCTACAGGGTTGCCAGCACGCTCATTAAAAGCTACACAAATCTACAACTAAATAATACCAATATGTCCTGAAATAAAATAACGGCAGCATTAACTACCAAGATTGATCAGCTGTCAAATACCTTCTCTACCAATTTACTCTCCAACCAAAATTTAATTGTTGATAAAATAGAGAGTATAGTTAAGTCCGATACAAAGCCATCGGCAGAGGTAGGGCCATCCAATCCATGTGCACATCTGATGGAAATATCACTTCATGAGGAACTACTGAGTGCACATAATAACAATTCTTCAAACTTGTTAATGCCGATGAAGTCTACCAAAGATGTTTCAACCTCTCCTATCAAGGAATTGTTCACTACTATCGAAGACCATGAAGCTATTATCCAACAAAAAACATTATCTGAACCTCCCAAGAACGATTCTCAAAAAACAATTTTTAAATTTGGCACTTATTGGTCGGAAGATGATTGGCTAAGACGTATTTCAAAAATCAAAAATCATGACGATTTGCAACCCCCTTACAAAGTTTCGACTGATAAAAAAATCTCGTTTTTTGTAAAAGGAGTACCAGATTCCACCGATAAATCTTGGCTTAGCAGGACCTTAAAGGAAAAACTTTCCATCGGTGATTTCAGCGTTGAGATGTTACCTCAACGTAATAAATATGCAAGCAGGAGCTACAAAGTTTCAATTCCTGAAAAGTATGCTTGGCTTTTCACTCACGTGAATGGAAGCGGTAGGAGCTATAAATGGAATGGCATCATATTTCGTCGTTGGAGGACCATCATCGCTAGCAGCAGCATCAAAAGTAGAAATAAGAACTCAATTTTGACTAGTAATTGTACTTCATCTGTATCTACTAACCAGGTAGTTTCTTCAAATCTTCTTACTAGAGACTTCACTAGCGTGAATCGAAATTCTACCGTCAGGTGTTCCCATCCAGAGACTCATGCTATAGCATATCCAACTAAAACTTCCTCTTCATCTCTGACTTCTCATTCCCGTAAGGTATGTTCCGACTCAATCGTAACTCGTAATTTGAATTCATTCAGTAGATCATCAACTATTGGCACTTCTATTGCTGCGACTTCTGCTAATTCTAACTTCGTTAAGAATTCTTCACGTAAAACCTGTAACCGCATCTTGTATCGCTCCTAATAAGATGTCCTCAATCAAAAGCCCCAGAATTTTTTACCACAATTGCGGTGGTATGAGGGGTAAAATAAATAAACTCTTTCTTGACACCAAATCTTGCCATTTCAACGTGCTTGCTTTCACTGAAACCTGGTTGAATGACTCCCACATGAATGAAGAAATCCTTGACAGTACCTGGACTATCTTTAGAAATGACCGAGACTATGTTTCCACTGGTCAAACAAGGGGTGGTGGTGTCTTACTCGCAGTTAAGAACACTCACTCAAGTGAACTTGTAAATTCCGCCTCGCACGAATTGTTCCAGCATATATTTATCCGCGTTTCAATTGAAAAAACGTCGGTTTATATTGGTTTATTTTACGTCCCACCGAGATCTGACGAATCAGTGTACAATTATTTATGCGAGCAAATATCTTATTTTATGGCTTCTCGTAGTCCTGAGGATAAAATTATAATCTTGGGTGATTTTAATCGCCCGAATTTGCGTTTTGTTTCTGATAAGTCTGATGATGGTTTAATACCAGTAAACCTACTTGAGTCTTCTGATTTTAACCTTGTGAGTACGTTGTACGGCCATGATTTGCAGCAGGTTGTTCCGACTCCCAATCAAAATGGTAATTGGTTAGACCTAATCTTTACGAATGTTTATGACGATGTAGTGGTTAGTCCAACAAATGACGCAGAGAATCTCTTTTCGAATAGTCTTCACCATTCCGCTCTTACAGTTGAACTTTCCACTACAGATTGGAATATGTTAAGTACATACAATAATACGATTGTATACGATTTCCTTAATGCTGATTATGATAGCATTCACAATATCCTTGACAATGTCGATTGGACAAATGTGTTTATGTGCCATTCCCTTGATGATGATGTAGCCATGTTTTATAGAATTGTTTTTGACGCGGTCGACAAATTTGTACCTAAGATAAGGAAAAAAGATAAACTCTCTGAACCTTGGCTTGACAAGACTCTTAGACGTCTGAGAAATCATAGGAACAAACTTTACAAGCTAATGAAGAATCAAGTCGACATTAGCCGTCGTATTAAAGAAGAATACGATTTAATTGCTCATGAATTCCATACTAAGTCTCACGAAGCGTATGACAGATACATTAAAACTACAGGGGAGAATATAATCCACAACCCCAAAAAATTCTTTGATTTTGTTAATATGAAGCGGAAAACAAGCGGCTACCCCTCTTCAATGTCCACTGGAAATTCTTTGTTGTCTTCTTCTCCTCAGGAGATCTGCAACTTTTTTGCTGACCATTTTCAAGAAGTTTTTGGTCCAGATAGCATCCCAACATTATATCGATTCCCGGGCGCGACTCAAACAATTTTTGCTGAGGATATGACCATATCGAGGAATGAGATATTTACTGCCATTATGGAGCTTGACAGTAACAAGGGCCCTGGACCTGATCTCCTCCCTCCTACTTTCCTGATCAAGTGTGTGAAACAACTGATCTCGCCCCTTCATACTATATTTAATAATTCTCTCTCCTCTGGGCTATTTCCTTCGTATTGGAAATCTTCTTATATTGCACCAATTTATAAAAGTGGCGATAGACGTTCTGTTCAAAATTATAGAGGCATCGCCATTTTATCTGCTATTCCCAAGCTTTTTGAAAAAATCATCTACTGCAAACTTTCTCCTCTGGTCGACGCTCGACTGAACGAGCAGCAGCATGGATTCAGAAAAGGTCGTTCTACTACAACTAATCTTATGGTCCTTGTTTCTGATGTTTTATGCAAAATGGAGAAAGGTGATCAAATCGACGCAGTCTATACAGACTTCAGCAAAGCATTCGACCGAGTTGACCACTCCATTTTGATCCCCAAGCTGAAACAATTTGGTATTGCAGGACCTTTACTAAAGTGGCTTGGCTCCTACCTACACGACCGCTTGCAATTCGTGAAATTCCAGGGTCTAATTTCTAAGAAAGTTGACGTGAAATCTGGTGTACCTCAAGGAAGTCATCTTGGCCCTCTTCTTTTTAATATTTTTATATCTGATATATCGGAGGTTTTATCTGACATTCCCCATTTACTATATGCGGACGACCTCAAAATCTACCATGTCATCAGGACACCATCTGACGCTACCTTTTTTCAGTCTAAACTGAACTCTCTAGACCATTGGTGCTCCGCGAACAAGCTCCCTCTTAATATTGATAAATGCCGCGCAATCAGCTTCTCTCGCAAAACTGCACGCGTTCATTATACGTACCGCCTCAACGATAAGTCACTCAGCAGGGTTGACAACATATTAGATCTCGGTGTCACCCTGGATGAAAAGCTCCGCTTCAATCTTCATTACGATAGAGTGCTTTCCCGAGCAAGTAAACAACTTGGTTTCATTAAGCGACGGGCCAAAGAGTTTAAGAATCTCTGGGTTACTAAATCCTTGTATATTTCTCTCGTGCGTCCTCTTCTTGAATATGCGTGCACTATCTGGAATCCGGCTTTTGAAATTCATAGCCAAAGATTTGAGTCTGTTCAGAAGCAATTTTTACTATTCGCTTTCAGGGACCTTTTCAACCCTTATGATTTCAGTAATCTACCATCATACGAATATCGCCTTAAATGTATGAATTTGTTACCCCTTGCGTCGAGAAGATTAATGTTATCTGCCTGCTTCAGCTTCGATGTCATCAGAGACGTGGTTAATGTCGTCTACTTGAAAGAAAAGTTTGTACTCAATCAGCCCTTGAGAGTCACTAGATCCCGACGATTGCTTATTGAATACCATCACAACACAACATATGCAGCAAACGAGCCAATAAATAGGTGCTGCAGGCTATTCAATAGCATGAGCGAGAACTTTTCCCCTACGGTTTCTAAATCAACGTTTAAAAATAACATCATCAAGGCTCTCTCTTTATAGTCTCCCCACCCCCCACCATACTAACATATATGTATTGTATGTTCAATTTAAATTTGGTATTTATTTTGTTAATCATTCATTTGCCATTTATTTATTACTTTATTTGTTGTCTGTTTATATCTTATTTTATTTATACACTATTTAATTTGTTAGTCATTCTTTCGCCATCTGTCATTTATTTTTCACTTTATTTGTTGTCTGTTTATAACTTATTTTATTTATGCACTATTTATTAGTATTAGTCTTGTATTTATATAGTTTGTTTTATTTTTATTTTGTTTCGTAATTTTATGCATGTATTATTTTATTTTATTCTTTTTATACATGTAAGCCTTGCTTGGTAAATAAATAAAATAAAAAATAAAATAAAATTTCGTAATGATTGAATAGCTCCGTCAAAAGTTATCGCAATTTAAAAATTTCCAAATTTTCCCGTTCTCTTTTTAGGCACCCAGCGCACACATGGGGTTAAAAAATTCCAAAACATTATCCGATTCACATGTAAAACATGTTCGAAATCTATTTCGTCAACTTAGTTTTTGCGAAAATTATTTGTGTACGATATAATAGGTATATTAAATATATCGCTTAAACGGCCGCCCGTGCCAAAAGGCTTACAATAACTGACATTTAGTGAAACCTGGACCTATTCTGCATATACACCAATGTATCCTGAAAGTTTCAGCTCAATCGGATGGCGCGTTCCCGAGATTATCCCACTGAAATTTTTTTATATATATATATATATATATATATATATATATATATATATATATATATATATATATATATATATATATATATATATGGAAATATGAATTTTTGGCCGAATCGATTTTAATACTAATGTTCTTCGAACATTAGTAAAAATTCAGCTTATTATCTCCCATTCCGAGGTTGACCCCTTTTTTATGCTAAAATGACTGGGCCATAGATGAATATCGTTTAAACACAGTCACATACGTTACAGCCTCGGCCAACTTTTTTGGCTGAAAGGTGTCTAATTCAGGCCAAAAATACCCGTATGAGTCCAAAGCATTTCAAAATGATTTTAATGCTGAGAGGCAATAAGATTGCATAAAGAGGTTACATGTTTGCTGAAAAAAGGAGGTTGTAGCGATGATGCAGAATCACTAGCAGCTATTCCTGAAGAAGCAAGAGAGCAAGGAGTGCTTCAAAAAACTGAAAATGCATTTCTGAAAACATTGGGAGTCCACTAGAATCCAGGCCGAGATGAATTTCAATTCAAGATTCTGAGTTTCGAAAATGAAAAAAAACTGACGAAATGACGACTTCTGTCTAATATTGCTACCATTTACGATCCGCTACAATGGCTAGTGCCAGTCACTACACAAGCAAACATATTAATGCAAGAAGTCTGAAGAACTAGCGTAAATAGGGATGAACAGCCTTCCCCAGAGATCACGAGCCGCTGGAACTCTTTCGAGGCAGATGTACGAAGCTTGGAAAAAATTAAAATTCCTCGTAGAATAAACTACACTTCCAACGCAAATTTAGAACTTCATGGCCTCTGCGATGTCTCAGCGGCCACCTACGCCGCAGTTGTCTATAGTCAATCGATAAAAATATCTGAACTACCTTACTCTCACAAGTCACACCCTTGAAGTCGAAAATATCACTGCCACAACTTGAACTATATGCAGCTGTTCTTCTCTCAAATCTGCTTCATCAGACCATCAATTCTATGAAGATGCCAGATACACCAATTTTCGCTTGGAGCAATTCGATGATAAAATTGGGTTGGCTGAAAAGAGAACCATCTTCATTAGAAACTTACGTCGCTAACAGAGTCTCCAAAGTACAGAGATTAGATGGTGGGAAATGGCAGTGGAACCAAGTGAATTCTGGTGAAAATCCCGGCGATTGCACCTATAGAGGGATAAGTCCGAAAAAACATTAGAGTCATAGCTTAACGGTCCGACTTGGTTGCTCCAAAAGACTAATATAGAAGTTCCCCTCAAAGTGGTATCAATGAATTCAACAAAACAGGGAGTAGAAATTTTAGAGCGTTACTCTAATTTACAGAAGCTGATAAGAGTTTCCAGTCTCTGCCTCAGATTCGTTCATAGCTGAAGCAGACCACGTCATGGAAGAAAAACAGGCATTTTACAACCGAATGAACTTAGAAATGCACATTTAAGAATCATACTTACCGTTCAACAGCAGAAGTTTTCCCAGGACATAGCTAATTTAAAGCAAACAAGGAAGCCAATACTAATATACGGCTTTTAAATCTTTTCATAGATGAGCTTGGAATTCTTCGAGTTTTGCAAGACACCTAGTTTCCTATTTTACTACCGTAACGTCATCATATAACCTATTTGATCGTTAGAGAAGCTCATTTAAAGACCAACCGTGGATCACTTCAGCTCGTCAGAAATTACCTGCGGATGAGATACTGGATAGTGAATGATCAGAAAGTTATCCCATACGAAATCCATCGATGCATAACGTGCTGCAAATTTGCAAATAGACCCAATGAGCAAATAATGGGCAACCTACCCGCGGTACGTATCACTCCATCAAGTGCATTGACACATTTTGGTGTAGACTACGCGGGGCCTTTTGGTACAAGAATGTCTAAAGGACGAGGATCTACAGTTTTCAAAGGATACATCGCCTTATTTGTTTGTATAGTGACGAAAGCTGTCCATTTAGAGCTCGTAAGTGATCTCTTTACTGAAGCTTTTTTGGCTGCTTCATGAGTTTAAGAGGACTTTGTCAGTAAATATTAAGTGATAATGGGACCAATTTCTTTGGAGAAAACAATAAAATAGACAAAGATTTCCAAGAAGCAATTGAAAGATCCACGAACGATTTGGCACAGATAGCAGTAAAAGATGGGGTCTCCTGGAGATCTTTACCGGTCGCTACACCTCACTTGGGCGGCCTTTTGGGAAACCGGAGTAAAGTCAGTTAAATGGCATATTAAAAGAGTTTTTGACGAGACCAAAATACAACAATACTTTGTATGTGATACAAAGGGTATTGATGATGCAGAGTCATCAACAATAACGCCACATTTTCGATCGACATTTGCTCTCCCAGTCGAAGCGTTAATTGTGTCAAAACTTACAACAATATTACCAGAAGACCGAGTGGTACTACCCAAATTTAATAACATTCTAGAATTGAAGTAAGCAGATCCTAGTTTTGCATCCCCAGGAAAGATTGATGTAATACTTGGAGCGAAGATCTTCGAAGAAATAATCGAAGAAGGCTTGAGGAAACAATATCCACTATTAGCACAAAAAACAAAACTTGGCTGGATTTTATCAGGTAAAACCATATTCAAGACTAAGAAAGGTGCAGTCAAAATGATATCTTGCATTTCAATGACCAAATTCCAGAAAACTGTAGAAAACTTCTTTAAATGGACAATGGTAGTAGAGAAAGAGAGCTTTCAATGGCTCAGATTCAATGCGAAGAATATTTTCAAGCCACACATAAAAGAGACAGCCATGGAAGATATACAGTTCAACTCCTATTTAAAGATAAAAATAACTTAAAACCACTTAGAGAATCTAGAGTTAAAGCTTATGTAAGATGTAAGCAGGTCGAGAAAAGGCTAGAAAAGGATCCAGGATTGAGAAAAGACTATCAGAAGTTTCTTAAAGAATATGTTGAACCTGGCTACATGGAAAAGGTACCTCCGTACATCGGCGATACCAGAAATGTTTTCTACGTACCCCACCATCCACTTTCAACAGAAGGCAGCACTACGACAAAAGTCCGAGTCGTATTCGATGCATCAGCAAAGACATCAGAAAGACCCAGCCTGAATGACTTGCTTTATACTGGAACTAAGCTACAGAAAGACTTTGCTAACATTTTACTAAGATGGAGAAAACGTAAATACGTATATACCGAAGACATTGAGAAGATGTTCCGGCAAATCCTTCTGGCACGTCAACAAAAAGACTACCAGCAAATTCTGTGGAGAGACGAAAAAACGCAAACAATAGATGAATATCGTTTAAACACTGTCACATACGGTACAGCCTCGGCCAACTTTTTTGGCTGAAAGGTGTCTAACTCAGGCCAAAAATACCCGTATGCGTCCAAAGCATTTCAAAATGATTTTAATGCTGAGAGGCAATAAGATTGCATAAAGAGGTTACATGTTTGCTGAAAAAAGGAGGTTTTAGCGATGATGCAGAATTACTAGCAGCTATTCCTGAAGAAGCAAGAGAGCAAGGAGTGCTTCAAAAAACTGAAAATGCATTTCTGAAAACATTGGGAGTCCACTAGAATCCAGGCCGAGATGAATTTCAATTCAAGATTCTCAGTTTCGAAAATGAAAAAAAACTGACGAAATGACGACTTCTGTCTAATATTGCTACCATTTACGATCCGCTACAATGGCTAGCGCCGGTCACTACACAAGCAAACATATTAATGCAAGAAGTCTGAAGAACTAGCGTAAATAGGGATGAACAGCCTTCCCCAGAGATCACGAGCCGCTGGAACTCTTTCGAGGCAGATGTACGAAGCTTGGAAAAAATTAAAATTCCTCGTTGGATTAACTACACTTCCTACGCAAATTTAGAACTTCATGGCCTCTGCGATGTCTCAGTGGCCGCCTTCGCCGCAGTTGTCTATAGTCAATCGATAAATATATCTGAACTACCTTACTCTCACAAGTCACACCCTTGAAGTCGAAAATATCACTGCCACAACTTGAACTATATGCAGCTGTTCTTCTCTCAAATCTGCTTCATCAGACCATCAATTCTATGAAGATGCCAGATACACCAATTTTCGCTTGGAGCAATTCGATGATAAAATTGGGTTGGCTGAAAAGAGAACCATCTTCATTAGAAACTTACGTCGCTAACAGAGTCTCCAAAGTACAGAGATTAGATGGTGGGAAATGGCAGTGGAACCAAGTGAATTCTGGTGAAAATCCCGGCGATTGCACCTATAGAGGGATAAGTCCGAAAAAACATTAGAGTCATAGCTTAACGGTCCGACTTGGTTGCTCCAAAAGACTAATATAGAAGTTCCCCTCAAAGTGGTATCAATGAATTCAACAAAACAGGGAGTAGAAATTTTAGAGCGTTACTCTAATTTACAGAAGCTGATAAGAGTTTCCAGTCTCTGCCTCAGATTCGTTCATAGCTGAAGCAGACCACGTCATGGAAGAAAAACAGGCATTTTACAACCGAATGAACTTAGAAATGCACATTTAAGAATCATACTTACCGTTCAACAGCAGAAGTTTTCCCAGGACATAGCTAATTTAAAGCAAACAAGGAAGCCAATACTAATATACGGCTTTTAAATCTTTTCATAGATGAGCTTGGAATTCTTCGAGTTTTGCAAGACACCTAGTTTCCTATTTTACTACCGTAACGTCATCATATAACCTATTTGATCGTTAGAGAAGCTCATTTAAAGACCAACCGTGGATCACTTCAGCTCGTCAGAAATTACCTGCGGATGAGATACTGGATAGTGAATGATCAGAAAGTTATCCCATACGAAATCCATCGATGCATAACGTGCTGCAAATTTGCAAATAGACCCAATGAGCAAATAATGGGCAACCTACCCGCGGTACGTATCACTCCATCAAGTGCATTGACACATTTTGGTGTAGACTACGCGGGGCCTTTTGGTACAAGAATGTCTAAAGGACGAGGATCTACAGTTTTCAAAGGATACATCGCCTTATATGTTTGTATAGTGACGAAAGCTGTCCATTTAGAGCTCGTAAGTGATCTCTTTACTGAAGCTTTTTTGGCTGCTTCATGAGTTGAAGAGGACTTTGTCAGTAAATATTAAGTGATAATGGGACCAATTTCTTTGGAGAAAACAATAAAATAGACAGAGATTTCCAAGAAGCAATTGAAAGATCCACGAACGATTTGGCACAGATAACAGTAAAAGTTGGGGTCTCCTGGAGATCTTTACCGGTCGCTACACCTCACTTGGGCGGCCTTTTGGGAAACCGGAGTAAAGTCAGTTAAATGACATATTAAAAGAGTTTTTGACGAGACCAAAATAGTTCCGACTTTTGAAGAATTCGCAACCATGTTATGCCAAATAGAGGCCTGTCTCAACTCCAGGCCGTTCACTCTGTTATCTAGTGATCCGAATGACTTGGAGGCACTGACACCTGGTCATCTTTTAATCGGCTGCTCTCTGTTGGCTCTCCCGGAACCGGATGTTACAAAAAGAACACTACATGAACGTTGGCAAATACTCACTGCAATGCATCAAACGTTCTGGAAAAGATGGACCACTGAATATTTACACACTCTTCAACGGCGTACGAAATGGACCAATCACGAAGAAAACGTAAAGATCGGAGAACAAGTCCTAGTAAAGGAACGGGTCATACCAAAAACTCAATGGCCATTGGCACGAATTTACGAAGTACAACCAAGTTCAGATGGTAAGGTACGGACAGTGACAGTGAGGTACAATGGCAACAAATTTAAAAAGATTGCTGTAATCAACATGTATCATCTTCCTGTTGAAATCTCGGAAGATAGTATACCAGAGCAAATGCAACAATCTGGTAAAAAACAATCTCATGTCGCATTGTTTGCCAAAATACCGAGTAAGCCGATTCAAGCAAACCCTCAAAAACAAAAATATGAAGGAGCAGAAATTATCATAAAAAGTAGGCAGCCTAAAAGGGTGCGAATTGCACCTTGCACTTGGGCAACAAAACTAATAAAGCACTCCTAGTGTTTTCGCTATTAACATTAGTCCTAGCAAATTCTACGAAATGCCAATTACGATATTATGAGACCTAAAGGAAGCTTTTATGTTGAAAAATTAGGCAATGTTCATGTCTTACACAGAAACCGGAGATTTGAACTAAATCTTCCCAAAGAGACAATTTTGCAAGATAAAAAGAATGTTATATCCAGTCTGAAAGATATTGGAAACATGTGCCATCGAACAAGAGATTTATCAGGAATCAATCTGCAAAACACTCATCCAACATATGAAGACAAGGCAGGCGGTAATCTTTGGCCATATTCAAGAAATGAAAGACATTCCGGTTTCTAGGCAAAAACGGGGTTTATTTCGTAAACTACTCACAGCCGTTTTTGGAATTAGCGACGAGGTTTACACTGATATAGATATCTTACAGAAAAATCAGCAAATCATATTTGAAACTGTAAGCCACCAAGGTATGTTATTGAGTACGAGAATATTGCAGTCAAATAATGCAACGACGTGTAAACTAAAAAATTTCGGCGAAAAATTAAACCAAGTCATCGATTTTATCAACGATATAAAAAAATAGTACACACAAATTGACCACAACAGACTCTCTATTCAAGTAGTCTCAACGTATCTTACAACGATGGATTATTACGATGAAATAAGGTTAAAGCATTTGAGTTTAACAAGAGCTTTGTATGGGCATGAAAGCATCATCGATTTCATTTATTTGAATACCATCGACTCAATGATACGAAATATCACACAAAAAATTGGCTATAATTTCGAAATTCTATGGAATCCGCAAAAACGAATAGCCGTGAAATGTAATAACAAAGGGGTCACAGTTTACGGTTATTTCACAATAATCGAGAACATCAAGTATGAGCACCACTGACGAGCCTCTTCAGAAAAAATCAGAGGTTCGAGTGGACCGAAGACTGTGACGGATGACAGACGGATGCCTCGGACTTTGTCTTGGAGAGGTGCTTTCGCAGAAGTACACTGATAGGGAGAGGGTAATATGCTATCTGAGTCGTTCTCTAACGAAAGCGGAATTGAGGTACTCAACCACCGTGAAAGAGTGCCTGGCAGTGATAGGGGCGGTGGAGAAATCGGGACCATATGTGGAAGGAGCCAAGTTTTCGGTGATCACTGATCATTACTCTCTCATGTGGTTGAACAACTTCAGGGATCCGATGGAATATCTGGCTGGGTGGGCCCTGCGGCTTAAGTAATACCCTTTCGAAATCATCCACTAGAAGAGGAAGGAGCATCTGGTGCCTGACGCACTGTCCCGACTAGTGTCAAGGGATGAAGTGGCAGCTGTAGAGCCACAAGAGGACCGCTGGTACGAAGAAATGAAGGAGAAGACAGTGAAGATCCACCAATACTTGCCAGGACATTAACCTACTTTGGAGGGGCGGATGCATGGTAGAGGGTGGTGACTAAAGCTAAGAGGTGGAAAATTTAGCAGAAGTTTGGTGACGATTCCATGGCCGGGCACATGGGAATCAATCGCACGCTAGGTCCGTCTGCCAAAAGTGGAGAGAAAGTTTCCAGCGGGCTCATGGCCTCCTGACACACGTAGTCATGATAGCCTTGTGAAATGGTCTGTGTAGACTTATTGGGGCCCTTACCACGTTTTTTATACTGACCGTCTTTAACTTTGTGATCAAATTTACATTGTTGTTTCCTTTACGCGAGGTGATGGCTTCTGCGGCTACCAGGGTATTGAAAGATCAGTTGTTTTTGTTATTTGAGGCACCTAAGTGGCTGGCATGTGATAATGGCGTCCAGTTAAGGGGAAAATAATTACAACAAATGGCCGCAATCTCTGGAACACAAATCAAATATACTGCATTAAACCACCCACAGGCCAACCCGGGTGAAAGAAGGAACCAGGATATTAAGTGGATGCTGCGATCTAACGTTGCCGAGGACCATTGCGAATGCAATCAAAATCTGGCGAAGATTGCATGCACGTTTCGTACTTACAAACACGATGTGCCGCAAATCACCCCGTATTTCTGTAATTTCGGTCGAGAGATGATAACATTCCACGAAGGTAGTGAGCGTTCGCAAGGTAGACCGGCCATCTTAGGGTCAAGGAATAAGAACTCGCTAGAATGCGCAAGGACATATTGGAGCGTATGCTCCAGCGCTCAGAGGTACAATTTGCGAAAACGAGACGTGGATAATGAAAAAGGAGACTGGGTATGGACAAAAAACTACACGCTCTCTGACGCGGCAAAATTCTATTCGGTGAAACTAGCACCAGAATATATAGGACTGTACCGGATGGCCCAGCGAGTTTAAAGCTGGACCTACCTGTTGGTAGATGGGAAAGGCCAGAACGCGGGAACATGGCACGTGAAGGATTTAAAAAATAATGTCAACAAGGGGATTAGGTTAACAGGAGAAAGGACTGCTTTAAAATCTAGCCACTTAAACAATATAGCATACTTAGGACCTTAAGCACTACGTCGATAAGACGGGTTCAGCGAGGCGGCGAATCGAAATGCGAAAAGACGGACGGACACGAGTAGCCGGTACAGAGTTTAGGCAGAAAATGTATACAAATTTGCATAGAGAACTGAACTTCTTTATCTTCTCGTTCCGCTTTCCTTAATTTCTTTTTACTAATTTTCGAGGAAATTAGTATTAAGCTCACTTCGCCGAAAATACGTCATATATATATATATATATATATATATATATATATATATATATATATATATATATATATATATATATATATATATATATATATATATATATATATATATATATCTATATATATATATATATATATATATATATATATATATATATATATATACTTATATATATATATATATATATATATATATATATATATATATATATATATATATATATATATATATATATATATATATATATATATATATATATATATATATATATATATATATATATCAGCAAAATGATTAAGGGAGATAATCTCCGGAGTGGCCAATCCGATTGAGCTGAAATTTTCGGACGACATAGATGTTTATAGTAAGTAGGTCCATGATTCAGATATCTTTAACATTTTGGCGGTGGCGGGTGTTTTGGTGAATTTCGGGGTACTCTTATCTGTCCAAGCAGTGTCAAATTTTGTTAAAAAAATGTATTGGGAATGAAAACTTATTAGGTTTCAAGCTTGTTTTTGAGCCTTTTGTGGGCGCTGAGTGTCTAAAAGTAGGCAAGGATTTTTGTCAAATTTTGATTTGTCATAACTTCTAAGAAAAACTGTGAATCATCGAGAAATTTGCAGAGCGTATTGATGTAGACTAAAATTTAACACACGTAGACTGTTAAGACTGTGCGGGCAAATCTGTAGCTACAGTTGGCCTACTGAAAAAAATTCCTTCAAATCATCAACACTCCTGACAATTTTTTGATTTTTGAAAATGAATTCTAATTATTGATAAACTTTGACTTTTGTCCACCAAGTAAAAAATTTTCAAAATTCCACGGTAAACATGAACTGCAGCCCATGATCAATTACTTCTATTTTCAGCACTCAAAACTTCTGTTAAGGAGAACTGACGATCGGATAATGCGATCAATTCGAAATTTACAGGTCATGCTGAAATTAAATAGGACCAAGCCTGATAGAAGTAATTTTGAAACACGGGTAATACTGTGAAAGTGGTGCCATTTTGAAAAAACGTCAAGGAAAAAAACTGGTTTTTTGCCTATAGCTTCTGATTAAGCCACAATTTACGCAGCAGATGAACTTTACTCTAAGATAGATCTCGTAGAAATTTGGTTGAAAAATTAGTATAGGGTTGCCAGCTAAGGCAATTTTTGTCTCCTTAATATTGTAAATTTGCTTACGAAAATAAAGGTTTTTTCCCTATAGCTTCCGATGCAAAGGGCTGCCAGCTATGATGAATTTCGTAATTTATTGACATTTCTTTATCGAGCGATGTTGTCATAAAATTTCCAAATGGAAATGATTCTGCAATGACAGTTAACAACAAATATTTAGATTTCGAAAACTTAAAAAATTTTGAAGATGGTTACCACAAAATTCTATTAACTCCTATAACTTTCAGCGCAGCCATCCAATTGAAAGGAAATTCACAGGGTGGATTTAATTCAACGTCAAGCGGCTATGGTGCATGATTGCCAGCACCAGAAAATTTCGTAAATATTGCACCAACAGATGCTTCTATTTTGTATTCATAAACAATGCATTTACCATAAAATAAGCAACCGATATTTAAATTTTCTGAGTTTTGATAATTTTTCGGATGGCAACCCCAGACATAGTTTAATCGCTGAAACTTTCGATGATATCTATGGATGAAAACGAAATTCAAAGGATAGGTTGATTAAGCACGAGCATGTTACGGTATACTTATTGCTGCTGTGTTGGACAATTGTTGCCAGCATTGAACATTTTCATCATTTGTGTTGTAGGAAATGCTGTCAGAAAATGATATTTGTTCTCTTGAGTAAAAAATCCTTGATACGATACTACAAAGAAGTGAATAACATCTTCACACATTTTTAAATCCCTCAAAGATAATTTCTTCGAAAATTAGTTTTCTAGCGGTTCTGATGCGCTAGACTTTTTTTATTCGTCTAAGATGGTTCCTCTCGTAGTTCGCTAGAATGAAAATAAAAACATGGAAATAGAAAGAAAATAGTAGAATTAAGTTAGTATAAGTGGCCTTAGGTATGTAGGGTGAAGGTACAGATTATTTAGGGAGCTCGGCAGGAAAATTACTAGGGCTGTAGCATATGACTGTAATATTAGGGTATAAAGGTAAAAGAGAGCTAATGGAATAGGTTGAGGGAAGCGGTCAATAACAGCTAGATGAATTAGATGATTATACATTGGAGTAGTATATGAAAAAGTAGTTAATAAATATGTAGTAATCGCAATATATGAAATTGTATTATAGGAAACCGTACCTAATAAAAATGGAATAGCTGTTGGTAACAGATATGGTAGGGTAGATTACGGGAATTTTATATATATATATATATATATATATATATATATATATATATATATATATATATATATATATATATATATATATATATATATATATATATATATATATATATATACATATATATATATATATATATATATATATATATATATATATATATATATATATATATATATATATATATATATATATATATATATATATATATATATATATATATATATATATATATATATATATATATATATATATATTAGCTGTCATTGCAAGATCATTCCCATTTGAAAACTTAATGAAAATATCGCTTGGTAAAGAAATGCGAAAAAATTACACAAATTACCATAGCTGGCAGCGTTTTCATGATTTTTACGAATTTTTTTCGACGTTTACCTTACAACAAGGGTCATTAGCCACATGCATTTCATTTGGGATCGGAAGTTATAGGGAAAAAAGCTTTATTTTGCTGAGCAAATTTAAAAGATTTCCGAGACAAAAATCACTATAGCTGGAAACTTTATCCTAGTTTTCCAACCAAAATTCTACCAAATGTAAGTCCAAGTAAGGTCCAAGTACCCTTTGAATTTTTGTTACCTGCATTTTCAAATCAGTTGTATCAGGCTTGATTCTAGTTATTATCAAAATGTCCAGTAAATTTCATATTAACCGGATTATCCCGTCATCAGTTCTTGTGAGCAGAAGTTTTGAGTGCTGAAAATAGAGGTAGTTTGGTCATGGTTGTGCAACGCGGAATTTTGAAAATTTCACATTAACCTCATGGAAAAAGGTTAAGATTTATCAATAATTTGAATATTTTAGCAAAAAGCGCACACCTTTCAGGGGGTCGATGATTTCGATGATTGCAGGGTTGCCTGCACAGTTTCAAAAGCCCGCGTTTACATAGCCCTTGGCCAACATTAACACGCCTCTGCAAATTTCACATCGATGCTGTCAGAAGCTATGACAAATCAAAGTTTGAAAAAAATCCTTGCCAACTTTTAGGCGCTCACCGCCCTCACAGGTCTCCAAATTTTGAATTCGGAATTTGGCACAGATCGCCCGCATTTCAAAATTACTTCTATCAGACCTGGTCCTATTAAAGAACAGTACATGCTGCATATTTCAATTAATTCTGCTCATCGGATCGTGAGTTTCCGTGAACAGAAGTTTTTGATGCTAAAAATATAGGTAAATTGGGCAAGGGTTACCAGGCATGCCCGTTATACCATATCAATTTTTTTTTTTGTATATGTAAACAAAGCATGAAATTTACATATGAGTTGCTTTGTTTTGAAGAAGCGGCATTTTTTCAAGAGAGACAATTACTTGGAGGTTTTCACTTTCAGTTCCTGCCCTAGCTACAGGGTTGCCAGCACGCTCTTTAAAAGCTACACAAATCTACAACTAAATAATACCAATATGTCCTACAAATTTCGTAATGATTGAATAGCTCTGTCAAAAGTTATCGCAATTTAAAAATTTTCAAGTTTTCCCGTTCTCTTTTTAGGCACCCAGCGCACACATGGGGTAAAAATACCAAAACATTATCTGAATCACATGTAAAACACGTTCAAAATTTATTTTGTCAACTTTATTTTTGCAAAACTTTTTTTTGTACGGAATAATAGGTATATTAAAAATATCACTAAAAATGGCCGCCGGCACCAAAGGGTTAAAGATTATTAATTTTTTCTGAGACCTGGCACTATTCTGCATATACAACAATGTGTCCTGAAAATTTCAGTTCAATCGGATATCGCGTTTTGAGATTTTTTCACTGAAATTTTTTGATAATATATATATATAGAAATATTAATTTTTGGCCAAAGTGATTTTAATACTAATGTTCTTCTTCGAACATTAGTAAAAAAGGACGACACACGTTTTAAACTAGCCGTAATTCAATGAAAGGGCCGACTTTAGGCAAAATTATGGCTGGAATCAGGAACAAAGGCGCCAATATTAGACAAAATGATGCACAAGTTGCTAACTGAATTCTACTGAATTTTATCTATCGCATTCAAGTAGGTATAGGGCCGGTTGAGCCAGACAGTCGTGACGTCACAGGCGCCACAAACCGGTTTTCGAGGCAAGGGTAATAGTACACGTTATGATCCTGCATACACGCCAATGCATAACACCAAAGACGCAAGTTACAGGCACCAGTAATTGACCTTGTACGAGGTCATTTATCTTTTATCACACACACACACACAAAAGATTTTTGCCTAGACCGGGTAGCGGTAAGTCCACTGGCCTGATTAAGGATAACTCTGTATGATTATTAAAAATTTGGTCATTTTGCGTAATTCGAAATTTCATTAAAAAGCCCAGAAGCCCCTGAAACTTGCCATATTTAGAAATATTTTACAAGTCGCCGAACAAGCACAGTAAAGTTTATAAATTTGCACGACCAGGCAATCAGATATCGAAAACACAAAATCTTGCTTAAGGTCTTATGCAGCTAGAACAGCGTGCATCGTTGTCTTCATATCTTCGGTTGCTGTGCATATTTAGAATGAAACCAAAACAGATTAGACAAAAGTAATACAAAACAAAGCAACAAAACTCAACTATAACACAAATGATGAAAATGTTCAGTGCTGGCAACACTTTCCGAACGAAGCAGCAATAAGTTTACCATAGCAAGCTCATACTTAAATCAACTTTTCCTTTGAAATTCGTTCTCATCGCAGGATTTCATCGAAAGTTTCAGCGGTTAAACGTTGTTTGAGGCTGTCATCAGAAAAATGTTCAAAACTCGGAAAATTTAAAAATTTGATTCCTTATTTTTTATTGCAAATGCTTTGCATATGAGAACGTAATTTGAAGCATCTGCTGGTGCAATACTAACGGAAATTGCACATTGCTGGAAGGTATACGGGTGAAAAAATTTTTAGGGCTACCACCCTCAAAAGTTTTCAAATTTTTAAAACGTTAATATTTGTTGTTAATTTTCATTGCAGGATTATTCTCAATTGGAAATCTAATGACATAATCGCTCAGTAAAGAAATTCCACAAAATTAAAAAAAATGGTCATAGCTGGCAGCCCTTTCATGATTTTTGTACGGAACTCCTACGAAATTTACTTCACATTAAGGTCCATTTACTGCATGAACTTCGATTTGATTTCTACACTGGACCGGAAGTTATAGGGAAAAAAAGCTTTATTTTGCTGAGCAAATTTGCAAGATTTGTGAGACAAAAATCACCACAGCTGCCAGCCCTAAACTATTTTTTCAACCATATTTTCATCAAATGTTACATAGAGTAACGTCCAAGTATTGTGTAAATTTTGTTAAAATCTGATGGCTGAATCGGAAGTTATAGGCCAAAAAGGTGTTTTTTTTCTCAGTAGTTTTTCAAGATGGTACCACTGCCACAGGGTTACCCGCATTTCAAAATCACTTCTATCAGACCATATCCTGTAAATTTCATTATGATCCGATTATCCCGTCGTCAGTTCTCGTGAACAGAACTTTCGAATGCTGAAAATAGAGGTTCTTATGCAAATCGGAATTTTGAAAATTTTATCTTGAGATAAAGGACAAAGGATAAAATTTATCAAAATTTTTCAGGAAGGTCAATGATTTGAAGGATTTTTTTTCAGCAGCCTGCCACAGCTACAGGGTTACCCGCTTTATGCTGAAAATCTATATGTGCCAAATTTAGTCCACATCAATACGCTCTGTAATTTTCACGATGATCCATTGTTTTTCTTGCAAGTAATGACAAATCAAAATTTGAAAAAACTTCCTTGCCTACTTTTAGGCACCCTGCACCCACACACGGTTCAAAATTTCCGATTCTTTATCACAGGCAAGCTAAGAACATAATTAGTTTTCATTCCCAATACTTTTCTTTAACAAAAACTTATACTGCTTGGAAATATAGGAGTTCCTCAAAATTCACTAAAACGCTCGTCGCCGCCAAAAAATTTAGGATATCTGAATTTGAGAAAGTCATGGACCTACCTATTATATACATCTACATTCTTCGAAAATTTTAGCTCAATCAGATCGGCCACTCCAGAGATTATCTCCCTTAATCATTTTGCTGATATATATATATATATATATATATATATATATATATATATATATATATATATATATATATATATATATATATATATATATATGTATATATATATATATATATATATATATATATATATATATATATATACTTATATACATATATATATATATAAATATAAAGAAATATGAATTTTCGGCGAAACGAGTTTAATACTATTGTTCTTCGAACATTACGCCGCGTCCACATTGGCCATGGGAGATGGCATAACATTCGACTTGCCATGGAAATGGAAAATGTAGACGGTTAATGGCATGCCATATTTGATGGCATGCCATAAATGTCAAGCCATATGGCAAGACATTTGCTTCGCCATAAGCATGGCCATATTCTGACAGTTGTTCATGTTCAAAATGGCGATGTCGAGGGAAATAGTGTTACGAATCCTAAACGAATATAAAAAAAGATTGCTTGTGAAATTATATGTTCGCCTCTTCCTCAATTTGCGCCTTTCGTCACATTCTGCTTCCTCTTACCTTCACAGTGCTCTAAAACACCGGATAGTGCGCATATGTTCACCGCTGAGCGACATTTTCAAAATGATAAGGCATGACATGCCGTTGCCCAGGCACCAGATGACATGCCATAAACTGACATTCGTTGCCATCGCATATGGCAGAGCTAATGGCCCATGTAGACTCTAGATTAGTAAAAACTTGTTGCTACAAGGAAAATGCAATCTTTGAATGAATAGCAAGAAGGTATTATAAAGTTATAGGTTTTCTTGATGTATTCGATCGAGATTGGCGATTTTTAACCCTAGATTCATAAATATCCATTGGAGTTACACTATTCATAAACATTCCTTTCTCAGACGAACATATTATATTGATGATTTTTATTTTAAAGAACACAAAAAGCAATGAAACACACTTAAAATCTTTCAATATGGTTATTAATCATGAATTTCCTGCGATGAAAATAAACACAATGGTTATTGTCAGCAATCGTCACATAATAAATCGTGTTGATCCATACACATGAATGATACATATATGTATGTGTTTTGCGGGGTCTCTGGCCACTCTGACTGCCATGAAGCTAATGATAAAATAAAACATGTACATAATACTATTGTTGTCTTCTTTTCAGTGTAAAATGTACCTGAAAGCATCGAAAAATTTACTGTACCATTCTAGGGTTGAACACGTTGTAGGTTTTCAGTCTGTGACGATCGATCAGGTGGTTGATTAGCACATGTATTTCTGTTAGTAAACAAACCAGCTCACGATGATTCAACAGAACAGCCGTGAAATGGCGACAATATATGCATGAATCTTTTTTATTTCATTTAAGCTACTTAAGCTGATTGCCGCGAATGCATATGTAATTTTTTTTTGTACTTGCATATTCGATGAGGAGGTACAGTTTCATTCATTCATCTGTGAGAACTAGTTTTTTGGTAGCCTGATATTCGGTGAACGTAAATCACATTTTACTGCGTCCAAAATACAAATCGTAACTATATTACGCATGATTCTTCAATTCAAACATACGCTGTTTGTATATAAATTTTGATTGTATATAATAAATCGTTCGAAAAAAGAGGAGAATAATTTCTTTTTAAAATAAATTAAGACAGATATAAAAATTGCATTGAAGGTGCATATGGTTCCATTATAAAAAAATTCTAATTATGTACATCAACTCATGACTTAAATAAACAGTAGTTGAATTCAAGTGTATCTTTTAACTTTCAAAATCTTTTATGTTTAAAATGAAAGAAACCAATAACTGTTTAAGATAAATTGTTATTTATGATATATAAATATATTATTTATGTTATTTATGTAATATATTATTTATGTCAAGGGTTTCTTATGAAAATGAAATTTAAAAACAGTTTAAATTATTTTGAATTTTTTTTCGAAGAATATAATATTATTTTTACGTTTACAAAAGCGTGCAAAACATTCATTTAACATTTTTTATAAATAAAGCACTTATATAATTATTGTTAAATTTATTTTGTTTTTTTATTTTTCTTGTAAGTTAATTTTATAAACACCGTCTTTTGAATCCATAGGGTACTGAACTACCATCCTCTAAAAATCTGCGTTTTTCGCTTTTGGGTTTATATTTCTTAATTTCGGGGGTTGTGAAAACCTCATGATCGGCAGTTCGGCGTATATTTTGAGAAAGTATGGAGATGCTATCTCTTTCGATAGGGTTCAAAATCATGTTTTTCATTGTTTCGAAATTTATTTTTTTGGAGGCTTCATAAGTTAAACGGATGCCTTTCACTTTGCGTTCAGTTTTAATAGAGTTATCCGTCGTTCTAAAGTACTCATAGGCTTAATTTTTTGGGCCACCGCACACAAATTTTGTTATATAGCTTCCCGGTCCGTGGCATTCAAGTTCATCTGTCATATCTTCAACAAGTTCACCTGTTGGTGGATCATACTCGCCTTCGCGACTCACATAAATGACAGAATCGGTATCATAATACAAAACTCTATCACCGAGTTGTTCTAGGTAGCTGTACAGTTTTAGCTGAGCCTGTGTAGTAGTATAAGCTGCTATACAAACATTGACGGTGGATAAAGGTTCGACGACTTCTTCTTTATAACACCAGTTGACGATTAATGTTTCTTCGTTGACAGGGAGTAGATGATGCACTTCTATTGCAGAATTTGTTAACAAACTATATAGCTTGTTTTTGGTTGATTTTCACGCTGACCGAACTTTCCCCAAAAGTAGTTTGGAATCAACTTGGCTAGAGATCTAAGTCCTGGATTGTTTATAATTTCAGAGAATTCAAGTTTTATTCCTTCATTTTCAAGAAAATTTTTAATATATTTATTTCTTTCTTCATCAGTTGCACATTTACTAGGCCAGTCTGATGCCAGTTGCTTCATTTTAATAAACTTGTTTATCATTTTGGTAAATAATCCACCCAAGCGGGTCAGTTTATCATATTGTTCTGATTCAAAGCTCCATATCTCATACACCTCCAACAATTTATATCCTCTACTTAAAGCTGCATTAATTTCATCAATCACCCAAGTCCCTTCGAGAGCTCTCTCATCTTCGGTGTGTGAACAGTTGGCAGCCTGATTTTTATCTTCACTACAAGCACGACACAGCGAAAACATTAGTTTATTATTTTGTTTAATAGGAAGAACCGGGTGATCTAATCCTTCTGGTGGTAAAATCTTGCACTTTATCAATCCCACAGTGTTCTGTAAATCTATTTCAAAACTTTCATTGTTTCCAACATGTAATTTTGGGTGACCAATCGGAAACTTGCCATTTTTGCGCACCCATGGGTACAGTGAACCAACATCGACATATATAATTTCAACAGGTTTACATTCGTAACACATAAAAGTATTTTCCGTTCGACCACCATAAAAAACATCACGAGGATTCAATGGTGTGTTTACCAGTAGAGGATGACCTTTCAAATATTTCATGCCTTTATTCTTTCTCATCTGTCTACGAGAATCACACTCCCACATTTCGATAGCTTCATATCCGTACGAACGTAAGCGCTCGGTTTTAACCATAGTTTCTTCATATCAACTATTTAAAGTATCATTGGGGTCATCATGAAGGAGAGCATCGCGATCATGCATTAAGCATGCAGTATGCCCGTGATAATAACAGCCATGGAATTCGAAAACCTGGTTTGTTTCCGGGCCGTATCCATCTACTTTGACACCATTCAACACTGCCTCTCTTTGCTTAAAAGCATGTAAGATATTAATTTTGCGCTGGTCTTCTGCCCATATCAAACATTGTATTGCTGTTTTCGATTCATTATCGGCATTCCGATAGCCGTATCTTGGAATAATTCCAATAGTATCTTCCTTAAGGAAATTGCGTCGATATACAAGATTGCAGACAGAAGCTATTGTTGTTGCCTCCAAAAACGGCTCAACATTACATTCTTCGAGGAACAGTTTTCTAAATTTTAAGCATGCTTCGGTCAAAATTTGCACGTCACTAACACAATATTTGACAATATCACGCTGCATATTAAATTCTTCATCCTTATGTTCGTCATACCACGTAAGAAAAGTCTTCCGTTCTTCGATTTTCATTGTATCAGGGCTGTAATATTTCATGTCAGGAAGCTTACCAATATAATTTTCATTTTCTATTGTATTGAAAAGATGTGGAAAGTAGCCTTTTTTGATACACGTGGTAAGTCAAATGCTTTCGGTAATTTTGACAGAGCCATTGGAAAATAGTTTAGTGAATATATAAATTTGACGCTATCCAGCTGCATAAGTATAATCATGGTTCCGCGCATAATTAACTCGGGTTTTAAATCCATATTTTGTAGAATGTAGCTCAGCATAAATTGATGATCAAATGCTTGGCCGTTGTGTGCAATTACAACAACATTTTGAAATAATTTTCTCTGATTTAGCACAAAATCTAGAAATATTTTCACAGGATCTCTTTTTAACACATGCTCTTTTATTCCACATTTTGTGCATATTCTAATTTCGGATTCGACATTAAAGCATTGATTGCATTTTTGTTGAATTACACATACATTGGGCTCGTGCTGTTTAATTTCAACGGTTGTATTTTCTCCTAGAACTTTTTCCTCAATAACTCATTTTTGTCGTGATTCTAAATCATAAAATATATATAATGCACCTTTGAGTTTTGGTCGCCTTTTGTCTGGTTGAATGTAACAAAAATGGCCTTGAGGAACATGCATGTCACAGACCTTGCAAAAATATTCTCCACAAACGTGGTTTCTGTTTGTCTTATATGTTTTTAGGCAGCCCACACATCTTTTTATCTGTTCACAAACACTGCTCTTGTTTAAAGATCCAGAAGCTTTGTAATGATTGAAACATTCTTGACTCCTAAAGTAACGGTTGCACACATTACATAAAATTTCATTTATATTCTTAGGGCAGGATGGAGATTGCTGACATTGGGGGCATGTTCCTCCACATCTGTGATCATTTTCGTTATTGTATGGTACATGACACTTTTCACAAAACTAGATGCAACAGAATGCCGCTGTGAGCGAGGTTATCACGTTGTAATGACCCTCGTGGTACAGTAGATTCAGACGTTTTCTAATACCAGACCCCTCAAAAATAACATCTCTGCCTTTTGTTGTACCATACTGGTATAAAATAATCTTATATTCCTTTAGATACTCCTGAAATTTGCGAAGTACTTGAATTCCCGCTCCTTCGAATGGTATAGTAATTTGCGCCATATTTAATAATTCTAAAGCACGCTGTGTTTGAAGCTTCCCGGTATTTTTTTTAACTTTGATATAATCGGCATCTTTTTCGATATTCGCTAATGCGACAGCTAGGGCTCTTGGAAGACATAAGCCATCCTTATTATTGATTGTTACTATTCCTCTGCGCATCGCACATTCTTCGTTGAATGTATTGTACTTCCTTCCGCGGTCAGTTCCTCTTCGCTGGGGTAAATGAACCGCTGTTACCCCCAAACAAAATGTGTCCGTGCTTAGTCCTATAATGGTTAAAAAAAATATACATATAAAATATGGTTAAAAAACATATAAATATAAAATATGGTTAAAAAACAGTGAAGACAGTATACTTTTATCATTACCTGCTGAACTGCTTTGAAAGATTTTTGAGATTAATTTCCAAATATCTCCCAATTTAACCTCCGAGGCAGGTCTAAAGCTGAGCCAGCCTGGGCCTCCCTCCTTAAAACTCTCCCCGCAGAAGGTTATTCCAACCTGATCAGTTGATTGGAGGCCTCTCGTAGCATACTGGATAATTTATTCAATGGAGCTCCTAATCCAACATGAGGGCTCCGCATTTGAAGGTGGGGCACTAATTTTGAACTCAAGTTTCCGGCCTCAAGTATTAAAACGTTTGATATGAGTTATACAATCTCTAGAAATTATAAATTTTTTCATTTTAAGGCAGATTAACTAGCACGTCTAGTCACGTTGAATATCCAATTAAGAATGGGATAAACCAGATCGTTTCGACAAATTTTTAGTAACCAGGTTTGAAATAATTTTTATGTTGAGACAATTTATTCCACAGATAATGAAATATCGCAAAGCGATGATGCTAGAATTCATACTCGATTCAATAAATAATTTCTTAGCCCTCTCACTACTCCACACAATCAGGTAAAATATCTATTATTGACTACTGATCTTTGGTTATTAATAATTGAATAATTATTGAAAGATGGGACTATAAATTACTTCATTCAACTGTGCTGTTATTAATTAAATAGCCATATCGAAGTAGATAATTCATAATATTGTATCAGGCGATCATGAATTGAGACAGGAAAATTTGTTTGATATGCTCATGCATACAGTGCATGATAGCCCTCGCGGACCGCATGCATAAAATACATTGCTCATGGTTATCTACATGAATGGGTGAATAAGTAGACGCTTTTTAATTCTGCTCATAAAGAAACAAAAACAAAACCTTGATTGCATAGCGGTCAAGTTCAAGTTTTTAAAATTCGTAAGATCCATAAGAAATATGTCTGGTATGGAATATTGACATAAATAAGAGTGACTAACTTATCAAGCTTAGTTGGAGCGGCAGAAAAATAATTAACCGGTGTGAAGCAATGGAGTAGAAAATATAAATGCAATTTGCAAAACAAGAATAAAAAGAAAATCTACTGTTGCATCAAGAAGGTTTAATAAGCAAGAGCAGCACACTACACTTTCCTGTGGATGCGCTCATGTGTGCAATTACGCATTTACCTTCCTGTGCTCCTGTTAGTTCACTTTTTTAGATTCACTTTCTTGCTACTGCTACTATGCATTATTCTTATATAAATAATAAAATCTGGATATTTTAGTAGGGGAGCCCGGGATGCTAAATTTGCAGTTACTAAAGCGTCATGGGGACCTATTGGATTGTGAAGATTAGATTCTAAAATGAAAAAAAGTTTATGTCAAGTTTTCCATATTAGTGGTGGGGAGAGCGTGTAAAAATGTTCAAAAACGTAGAAAAAAACAGTTACATGGAAATACTCGAGCGCGTCAGACATTTAACGTGTATACGCGCTTTGTCTTTCTGATAGCCGATAGATATTTATTAGCCGATAGATATCCGTAAAAAGAGGTAAAAAAACACAAACAAAAAAAGTTATTCGAGCGTGTCAAATATTCAGAGGGAATGTTAAGTGAACTCAAAAAAGTGTCCTATTTAAATGACTGACGATTTGGACGTGACCAAAAGACATGACTGATTTCTGAAAATGTAAAAAAAAAATGTTACCATGACATACTCGAGCGCGTCAGAGATTTATACAGAGGGTTCAACTTGATGTCTTAGTTGTCCTAAATGATAATATGACAATTATATGGAGGGATATTGTTAATCTGACAATTTGAAAAAGAAAATTCGTTTCTTCTTTTTATTAGGATGAAATAACTGGATGAAATATATATATATATATATATATATATATATATATATATATATATATATATATATATATATATATATATATATATATATATATATATATATATATATATATATATATATATATATATATATATATATATATATATATATATATATATATATATATATATATATATGTATATATAAATATATATAGACATATATATATATATATCGGACTGCATGGCTATTGGACAGGTATGTAAACAAGGGGGCTCGTGCCGGTAAAAAACAGGTTGACAATTAAAGTTTTTTAGTGAACTTGAACTGTGAGCTGCACGACATATCGTATAGGCCGTAGTAAAATATTTTTCGTTGGTATACGAAGTTAGCTAAAGTTGCTAGAACGGGCATTGAAAAATATTTTACTACGGCCTATACGATATGTCGTGCAGCTCACAGTTCAAGTTCACTAAAAAACTTTAATTGTCAACCTGTTTTTTACCGGCACGAGCCCCTTGTTTACATACCTGTCCAATAGCCATGCAGTCCGATTTAGCTTTTTTTCGGTTATCTTGCAAAACCTTATATATACCTTGTAATTTTTGTTTAAGTTACCTTCCTACAAGACATACTTATTTTACACTTGTTCGTAATTAATCATCATCATAAAATGTATGCATAATCTCCCATTCCCACATATATGTATATACAATATTGCAAAATGTATTTAAACAAGATCAGAGATGGCAATTTCGCAATATTATGCAAATATCCAGATTTTATTATTTATATAAGAATAATGCATAGTAGCAGTAGCAAGAAAGTGAATCTAAAAAAATAAACTAACAGGAGCACATGAAGGTAAATGCGTAATTGCACACATGAGCGCATCCACAGGAAAGTGTAGTGTGCTGCTCTTGCTTATTAAACCTTCTTGATGCAACAGTAGATTTTCTTTTTATTCTTGTTTTGCAAATTGCATTTATATTTTCTACCCCATTGCTTCACACCAGTTAATTATTTTTCTGCCGCTCCAACTAAGCTTGATGAGTTAGTCACTCTTATTTATGTCAATATTCCATACCAGGCATATTTCTTATGGATCTTACGAATTTTAAAAACTTGAACTTGACCGCTATGCAATCAAGGTTTTGTTTTTGTTTCTTTATGAGCAGAATTAAAAAGCGTCTACTTATTCACCCATTCATGTAGATAACCATGAGCAATGTATTTTATGCATGCGGTCGGCGAGGGCTATCATGCACTGTATGCATGAGCATATCAAACAAATTTTCCTGTGTCAATTCATGATCGCCTGATACAATATTATGAATTATCTACTTCGATATGGCTATTTAATTAATAACAGCACAGTTGAATGAAGTAATTTATAGTCCCATCTTTCAATAATTATTCAATTATTAATAACCAAAGATCAGTAGTCAATAATAGATATTTTACCTGATTGTGTGGAGTAGTGAGAGGGCTAAGAAATTATTTATTGAATCGAGTATGAATTCTAGCATCATCGCTTTGCGATATTTCATTATCTGTGGAATAAATTGTCTCAACATAAAAATTATTTCAAACCTGGTTACTAAAAATTTGTCGAAACGATCTGGTTTATCCCATTCTTAATTGGATATTCAACGTGACTAGACGTGCTAGTTAATCTGCCTTAAAATGAAAAAATTTATAATTTCTAGAGATTGTATAACTCATATCAAACGTTTTAATACTTGAGGCCGGAAACTTGAGTTCAAAATTAGTGCCCCACCTTCAAATGCGGAGCCCTCATGTTGGATTAGGAGCTCCATTGAATAAATTATCCAGTATGCTACGAGAGGCCTCCAATCAACTGATCAGGTTGGAATAACCTTCTGCGGGGAGAGTTTTAAGGAGGGAGGCCCAGGCTGGCTCAGCTTTAGACCTGCCTCGGAGGTTAAATTGGGAGATATTTGGAAATTAATCTCAAAAATCTTTCAAAGCAGTTCAGCAGGTAATGATAAAAGTATACTGTCTTCACTGTTTTTTAACCATATTTTATATTTATATGTTTTTTAACCATATTTTATATGTATATTTTTTTTAACCATTATAGGACTAAGCACGGACACATTTTGTTTGGGGGTAACAGCGGTTCATTTACCCCAGCGAAGAGGAACTGACCGCGGAAGGAAGTACAATACATTCAACGAAGAATGTGCGATGCGCAGAGGAATAGTAACAATCAATAATAAGGATGGCTTATGTCTTCCAAGAGCCCTAGCTGTCGCATTAGCGAATATCGAAAAAGATGCCGATTATATCAAAGTTAAAAAAAATACCGGGAAGCTTCAAACACAGCGTGCTTTAGAATTATTAAATATGGCGCAAATTACTATACCATTCGAAGGAGCGGGAATTCAAGTACTTCGCAAATTTCATTAGTATCTAAAGGAATATAAGATTATTGTATACCAGTATGGTACAACAAAAGGCAGAGATGTTATTTTTGAGGGGTATGGTATTGGAAAACGTCTGAATCTACTGTACCACGAGGGTCATTACAACGTGATAACCTCGCTCACAGCGGCATTCTGTTGCAACTATTTTTGTGAAAAGTGTCATGTACCATACAATAACGAAAATGATCACAGATGTGGAGGAACATGCCCCCAATGTCAGCAATCTCCATCCTGCCCTAAGAATATAAATGAAATTTTATGTAATGTTTGCAACCGTTACCTTAGGGGTCAAGAATGTTTCAATCATCACAAAGCTTCTGGATCTTTAAACAAGAGCAGTGTTAGTGAACAGATAAAAAGATGTGTGGGCTGCCTAAAAACATATAAGACAAACAGAAACCACGTTTGTGGAGAATATTTTTGCAAGGTCTGTGACATGCATGTTCCTCAAGGCCATTTTTGTTACATTCAACCAGACAAAAGGCGGCCAAAACTCAAAGGCGCATTATATATATTTTATGATTTAGAATCACGGCAAGAAAGAATTATTGAGGAAAAAGTTCTAGGAGAAAATACAACCGTTGAAATTAAACAGCACGAGCCCAATGTATGTGTGTTTCAACAAAAATGCGATCAATGCTTAAATTTCGAATCCGAAATTAGAATATGCACAAAATGTGGAATAAAAGAGCATGTGTTAAAAAAAGATCCTGTGAAAAAATTTCTAGATTTTGTGCTAAATCAGAGAAAATTATTTCAAAATGTTGTTGTAATTGCACACAACGGCCAAGCATTTGATCATCAATTTATGCTGAGCTACATCCTACAAAACATGGATTTAAAACCCGAGTTAATTATGCGCGGAACCAAGACTATACTTATGCAGCTGGATAACGTCAAATTTATAGATTCACTAAACTATTTTCCAATGGCTCTGTCAAAATTACCGAAAGCATTTGACTTACCACCTGTATATAAAAAGGGCTACTTTCCACATCTTTTCAATACAATAGAAAATAAAAGTTATATTTGTGAGCTTCCTGACATGAAATATTACAGCCCTGATACAATGAAAATCAAAGAACGGAAGACTTTTCTTACGTGGTATGACGAACATAAGGATGAAGAATTTAATATGCAGCGTGATATTGTCAAATATTGTGTTAGTGACGTGCAAATTTTGACCGAAGCATGCTTAAAATTTAGAAAACTGTTCCTCAAAGAAAGTAATGTTGAGCCGTTTTTGGAGGCAACAACAATAGCTTTTGCCTGCAATCTTGTATATCGACGCAATTTCCTTAAGGAAGATACTATTGAAATTATTCCAAGAAACGGCTATCGGAATGCCGATAATGAATCGAAAACAGCAATACAATGTTTGATATGGGAAGAAGACCAGCGCAAAATTAATATCTTACATGCTTTGAAGCAAAGAGAGGCAGTGTTGAATGGTGTCAAAGTAGATGGATACTGCCCGGAAACAAACCAGGTTTTCAAATTCCATGGCTGTTATTATCACGGGCATACTGCCTGCTTAATGCATGATCGCGATGCTCTCCTTCATGATAACCCCAACGATACATTAAACAGGCGATATGAAGCAACTATGGTTAAAACCGAGCGCTTACGTTCGTACGGATATGAAGTTATCGAAATGTGGGAGTGTGATTCTCGTAGACAGATGGAAAACAATAAAGGCATGAAATATTTGAAAGTTCATCCTCTACTGGTAAACACACCATTGAATTTTCGTGATGTTTTTTATGGTGGTCGAACGGGAAATACTTTTATGTTTTGCACTTAGAAAAATGTCATTTAATAGAATCAAATTTAAATCATAAGTTGAAACACTTTTAAATCAAAAGCGAATCTTATTTGAATTCCTCTTTATTATAAAAATTTTATTTTCAAATCAAAATGTTTCATCATTGAATGAAAAATAAAATATTAAAACAAACAAGACTCACTTTGATACAGCGTTAGCTCACTTCGATACAGCGTTATTGAAATGAAGTGAGATTATTTGAATTAAAAAGAAACGTATATGGTGCCAAATCATATTTGAACATTTTTGAATCAAAAATTTTCAAATATGATTGGGCGCCATATACGATTCTTTTTAATCCAAATAATCTCACTTCATTTTAATAACGCTGTATCAAAGTGAGTAAACGCTGTATCAAAGTGAGTCTAATTTGTTTTAATGTTTTATTTTTCATTCAATGATGAAACATTTTGATTTGACAATAAAATTTTTGTAATAAAGTGGATTTTGAAAAAGATTCCCTTTTGATTTAAAAGTGTTTCAACTTAAGATTTAAAGTGATTCTAAAAAATGTTAAGTGATGAAATTTTTCTGAGTGTACGAATGTAAACCTGGTCCAAAAATTAAATATGTCGATGTATGTTCACTGTACCCATGGATGTGCAAAAATGGCAAATTTCCGATTGGTCACCCAAATTACATGTTGGAAATAATGAAAGTTTTGAAATAGATTTACAGAACACTGTGGGAATGATAAAGTGCAAGATCTTACCACCAGAAGGATTATATCACCCGGTTCTTCCTATTAAACAAAATAATAAACTAATGTTTTCGCTGTGTCGTGCTTGTAGTGAAGATAAAAATCAGGCTGCCAACTGTTCATACACCGATGATGAGAGAGCTCTCGTAGGGACTTGGGTGATTGATGAAATTAATGCAGTTTTAAGTAGAGGATATAAATTGTTGGAGGTAAAAGAAAAATGTAGCTATGAATCAGATCAATATGATAAACTGACCCGTTTGGGTGGATTATTTACCAAAATGATGAGCAAGTTTATTAAAATGAAGCAACAGGCATCAGACTGGCCTAGAAAATGTGCAACTGGTGAAGAAAAAATAAATTGTTGCAAGACGACTTCTCAGCCGAGCCACCGTCAATGCAGCATATTTAATTAAGGAATCGTTCAAGAATAGACCCTGCGTGCCTTGAAGTTGCCAACCAGCTCAGTCATGTCATGGGCATTTGGGTCGAACGATTTCATCGTACTACGGCACGCTGACATAACAAACAAATAACCAACACACACTTAGAGGGAAGGACGGTGAAGATTCACCGTAAGAATCATTACTTTTAAATGATGAATTATTCAAACATAATAATATGGTGATATAAATGAATCTGTATTTTAATATATATGATGAACATGCGTGAAGAAAGAAAATAGATACTATTAACAATACGAACTACTTCAATATTTCACCTCAACAACTGAATTATTATACTCGCTATCTTAGGCACGTTGATGCTATGGGTGGGCTTTCATTCACCCTATCCCGGCCGGGATCGGTTCATACCAATCTTTACAATGCAATTCATTAATTTATTATAGTCCAGAGAACTCCACAGAACAGTATAAATTAATAAAAATAAAATTTCAAAAGTAAAATATGAAATGAAAAGAAAAACCGAAATAAAATTCAATAAATACCCACACCATTAATTATACTATGATACTTATGTCTAAACTTTTTCTTTATATTTCAAACTTTTTGGTTCCAAAAAAAAAGAAGCAATCAATTAAACTACTAAGATCGAATTTTCACCAACACGCTACTCCAAAATCACCATCGTCATGAAAAATATTTAATGTACTTATCTGCACAGAGACTTGCTTTGACTGCATTCACTTTCGTCCGCAATGAAAAGGAAACACAATCGCCAATATTAACCATAAATTGCTGGTCCACTTTGAATGATTTACATAAACCGCTAGTTCAAATTCAGATTTCGTTGCTATTTCTCATTCTTTTGTGGTTCTTTTAGCCGATACACCTTCGAACAGCCATTAGTTTCTCCTCTTAGTGGATTATGGATTTGACAGCCGAAGACAAAAAATCGCAAAATTTCCAGGATTATTTACAATACCAGTTAAATTCCTGCTTCTTGTAGCTTTACGCTTCACAGTCAATTAATAATTATACTTTTTGTCGAAATCCAAAATTCAAAAATTTTTCAAACTGGCACTTAACAAATTTCTTCCCACAGTTTCTCGAAGAATCCCCTTTTCTTTGTTCGAACTTTTCACTGAACCGCTAGAGCGGTTCCCTTTCAAATTCCCCGTCGATTCCAGTGTCTCACACTAATAGGGCATCACCAAGCCTGTTGGTACAAGCATGAGACGCCATGTTTGCTGATATGCATCGACGGGAAATTGCAAGAGCTTTCGCTGAACAGCTGAGTTTGCTTATCTCATCTGTCAGTGCTAATGTTTACCTTCTACGGTTTGTACTTTTGCCTATATTAATTTTCAAAAACTAATTAAAAATTGTTTCAGGGAGGTATATTTTTAATAGTCTGCAACAATCGTGGGGACGACCCAGACCCTGAGAACTCAAAGCCGGGCAATAATGGGTTTGTGTAGTCTTCGTTCCTTTTCTCACGACTTGATATCTTGCAAGTGATACACTCCCAAAGACGTTCCTTTCATATTGCTCAGCTCATAAGACACCTGACCCACCTTGCGTTTGATGGTAGCCCTGACAAACTTCGGAGCAAGTTTGGCAGAGAACCGATCAGCTGCATGACTCAGGATATGGTTCCGCACCCAAACAACCTGTCCCAATTCAAGTTTCTTTTCCCGAGACCTAAAGTTATATCGATTTGCTCCCTTAGCGTTTGCCTCAGCAAGTTTACTCCTGACTCGGTCGTGTGCCATTCGTAGCCTGTCATTATCTTAAATAAAGCGTATTTGGAGCCATGCCGGATAGGATGATATCCAAACATCAAAAAATGAGGTGAAAACCCAGTGGCCTCATGTACAACATTGCGGAATGCTGCACACGACTCCGCCAAACATTCATCCCACTTTCGATGATCTTTTCCTATATAGGCTCGAATTGCTGTGAGTATCGACTGATTTACTCTCTCGGATGCATTAGCCTGTGGCGAATATAGAGGATTGCGGACATGTTCGACTCCATAGTGTACCAGGAAGTCCGAGAAAGCTTTTGAGGTGAGTTGGACTCCATTGTCAGAGTGAACTGTCTCAGGAACACCCAATGTGAGGAAAATATGTTGGGTTAAAAACTTAACTACATTCTCAGTAGTGGCTTTGGGCAAAGCCTGAAGCCATACAAACTTTGTGTAATGGTCCAGGACGACCAGTAGTTGGGTATTTCCAGACTTGTACCTTGGATACGGACCCATAAAATCTATAAACAAGCGCTGCACGGGACGATCTGTGATCCTAGCTGCGCCCATCGGAGGTCTCATGATGGTGTTTGAGCTCTTCATTTGTTTGCATACTTCGCAGCCTGAAATATAGTTCGCCACATCTTGGCGCAGCCTCGGCCAATAATAGTATCTTTGTAACAGTTCTACAGGTTTACGGACACCGCAATGAGATCCCAACGGACTGTCATGCACGCGCTCCAACAGGACCTGTCTATAGGCATCAGGCACCCATATCTTTACGCTTGGAATATCCAGGTCTTCATTCCTCTTTGAACCACACGATATGTATATAACCTCGTCGTAAATCATCAGATTTTCAAATTTATCAGGATTCTCTCTAACTTTTGCAATTAAACGTTTATACTCAGAATCTTAAAAAAAACTTTTTGGAATATTGCTTCCCCAATGCTGATGCTTGGGCATACATACTACTGCACAGACTGGTTCATTATCAGAAGCGCACGCCCTCGACAGTGCATCCGGTACCATATTCTGAGAGCCTATCCGATGCTGGATGGTAAAATTGTATCCCTGTAATTTTAGGCTCCACCGCACTAGCCTGCCAGACAGGTCTCTCTGGTTCATCAACCACTTCAGGCTGGCATGGTCCGTGATGACGGTGAAAGGCAACCCCTCGACGTATGCCCGAAAACGCTTCACACTGTGCACTGCCGCCAAGCATTCTAACTCCGTTACACTGTAGTTGCGTTGCGCAGCATTCAGCTTTGTAGACATAAATGCAATGGGATGTTCCCCACCATCATCATCCTTTTGAAAAAGGACACTGCCAATGCCAGTGGCACTTGCGTCGCATTGAATGTAAAAGTGCTGAGAGAAGTCCGGATTTACCAGCACTGGCGCAGACACTAAAAGTTGCTTCGTTTGATTGAAGGCATCATCAGCTGCCTTCATCCACGCGAAATTACGTTTGCCCTTTAGCAAATCCGTAAGCGAGGAAGTTATTGCCGCGAAATTTGGTATAAACCGTCGATACCAGCCTGCCATCCCCATTAATCGTCTCACGTCCTTAACCGATTTGGGCTATGGGTAGGCCATGATGCTTGACACTTTCTCTGGGTCGGTCTTAAGGATACCATCACCAATTACATAACCGAGGTATTTAATCTCCTTTTGGATGAACTTGTTTTTTCAACGTTGATCGTCAGATTTGCTGATGTTAACAAACTGGCCACTTTGGCAAGTAGCGCCAAGTGCTCATCAAACGTTGAACTGGTTACGAGCAAATCATCCAGATAGACAAACTCCCGATCATGCAATTGATGTGGAATTACCTTATGCATCAGTCTGCACATTGTTTGAGGGGCATTGCACAGCCCAAACGGCATAACGGTGAAATGATACAAGGGACGACCTGGGACGTTTTTTCTCGCGATTCCTCCTCTAGCAGAATTTGCCAAAACGCATCTTTTAAGTCAAGGCTTGTTATAAATCGTGTGGACTGAAGACGAGCCAATAACCCTTCAATTAGTGGCAAGGGATAAGCATCTTTGACGGTGACCTCATTCAGTCTCCTTGCGTCCAAACATAACCGCACTTTTCCTGGCTTCCTGACGATGGTGACTGGCGAACTCCACGCACTTCTGCTTTCTTCAATTACCCCCAGAGACAACATGCGATCTAACTCATCATACATCAGTTTCTGCACGACAGGTGAAACTGCGTAATGACGTTGTTTAATAGGTTGGGCCTCGCCTGTGTCGATGCCGTGCGACAGAATATTTGTTCTGCCCAAACCTATTTTATTAAAGGACGGAAACTGATGTATGACGAAATCTAGCTTCTGCTTATCTGCTGAAGACAATTGGTGAAAACATGAGTCCGCAACTTGAGTTTCAATAGCGGAACAATGTGGAACAATTTTAAATGCATCCCAGAAGTCTATGCCAAGATAGACTTGGTTGGTCAAACTAGGGCATAACAAGAAACGTATCTTTCTAGTTTTATTATTGAACTGTACCAACGTACTAATATAGCCAAGTGCGGACGCCTTCTGACCTGAAGCAGTTCGAACTGCAGTCTGCATGCAGTGTACATACAAACCCAGCTCATCGACTGGTTCAAGTGCCCTACACCCAGAATACTAACACTGGCCCCGCTATCTAGTAGACCTGAGAGTCTTCGCCCCTTAATATAGATATCCGCAAAAGGCCGATTGTCGCCAGGTGTGGACACGATCGACTCCACACAAGCTCGTTTCAAAAATTGCCTCTGAGTAAAGTACCGCCACGACCGTACGAACCGTCCTGCCGAACGCCTACGCCTCCTGAAGGTTTCCTCAAGTTCACAGTTAGTTGATGATAAAGAGGGTTGCGAATCTGTCGTATTTGATGAGCTTGGTCGATTCGTTTCTTTATTTACGGTCATCGTCTCAACTCCGGGTCCACGTTGGTAGCGGCCTCGGTCATAGCTGGTCGGGTTTTCCCGACGGTCATCTAGGACACTTGGGTTTCACTACTGCCTCTCTACCACAACCGAAACAGAAAACTCGCTGTACTGGCTCTTGACAGTCAATAAATCCATGCCCCAAATCTTTGCAGTTCCAACATACTCGGTAACTTGCTTGTCCATCAGCTTGTTGACTTCTTACTGGAACGGCGTTGGCACTAGTCTGCAGTGCTTCAATTCTCGGTCTGGTGGGTGTCTCTGCTGCAGCTAATCCTTGGTACCAAATGGGATGTTGAGATCGTACCGTTCTAAAGCCTGAGTAATCACGGTCTTCTGAATCCTCCTGTACACGTAGTTCATGTACCGCACGGAGTCGACGATTAGTGTCGCGATCTGCATTCCACCCCAAAAGTTTCCACTCAGCCTCCACTATGCAGCATTGTTTAACTAAATCCCTCGTGGACCTAAAATCAACTCCAGCTAAATGAGCTCTTAGTGCTGGCGCCATATTGCAAAATACTACACATTGAAAATCCAGATCAGACAGTGGCACAGTTAATTGTAATGAAATTCCTTCCAGTGCATCATAAAAATCCTGAAACACTTCCCCAGGTTTCTGAATTCGTGCATCCAACATTCGCCGAACATCTACATCTGAATGACACGAACGAAACCGTTCCAGAAACTCCTGACGCAAGTGGCCCCATAAAAGAGGGTAGTTCAACTCCCGAAATCGGCAGTACCAACCAGCGGCCGGCCCCTTTAACAATAAATGGAAGTCTGTTGCCAAAATTGTAAACGCAACCTTATAATCTTCAGCCAGTGACAAGACTCTAAACATAAATTGTCTAGCAGGTAAACCATAATTTGAACCATCGAAGGTAAGGTTCCATTTTGACATAGGCAAATTAGCCCCTATACTATTATTATTTACTGGAGGTTCCCGGAAGACTACCCTTGAAGGTTCCTGACTGCCTGAACCACCTATATGCTCCAACAAGTTCGATTGATTGGTGGATCTCTTTTCTTGCTTTTGTCTCTTTTCTAAACGGTTAGTATTGACCATTTGAGTGGCTTGAGCAACCGAAGGAGATAAACTCAGGCGTTCAAGTTGGTGTTGGAAGGGTCCCAGCTATTTGTTCTTTGACGCATTATCACAGATTATAATTTGAAATTACTGATTCCAAATTCAAATTAATAAAACAAATCACGAACTTCAATCAACCAAATTACTAAGTTCAGACCAAAAATCCAATGAACTTCTTTAAGAAGATTCGCTCAGAATTTGCGTGAGCTAATCTTAAATAAATAGCAAGGATATTGAGACCAACAATAGAGCTCAATAGAAAAAGCAAATATTAATTGGTTTGTAAATATTCCAACTGAATGATCAAGATAATGAGTAGTTATAACGTATTACTTTTTAAAGAAACATCAACTTAGTGAAAATTTACCAGCGTTATTCACAAAGACTTATCTTTTCTCTCAACCAAAGAAATCCTCAACCATATGTTTTCAGGTAAATAATGTATACTTCAAATTCTTTTTCAAATATTATGATTTATTAGCACGATTATATGCAGAGATATTAGATAAATACGCAATAAATCAAACGATAAAAAAAATTACCTCGTTTATAGTTACTTTAAGACCATACAAAAAAGAAATGATTCTCATGGATCCTCTTTGTGGTAGGAATTAAAGACTGGAAAGGAAATGGTATGAAATTTAACACGAAATGAATAAAGGGGAATAAGGAGTACTTAGGACTTTCAGATTTTTGTGGTCTCCATTAGTCTCGCATCTCGTTCAAAAAGTTATACAATAACAACACCCTTACAGGTGGACAGAGATCGAGACCAGACTGGCCAGACATCACAAAAAGTATATGCTTTCAGGTGCATAAAAATTCAAATACAGCTCTTTCTTAGAGCAATCCTATTCACAAGGAGATATCTTTACAGGACCCTGAGCATGACTACAGCAGCCACAAAAATCTGGATCAAAATTATACAGCTAGGCTCTGTTCAACAAATAAGGACAACCACAGTAGCACGAGTTGGGCGCCAATGCTGCATTGACGACCGCTCGACAACCGAAAAGATAAGAAACATGCCATTGATAAGATAAGAAAGAAAAATGATAACAAAATTGCCATTGTCAGGATTAGAATTACAACCCCAACCCAAGAAATTCAAAGAGAGAAAAAAAAAATATGGCTGAGGCAACAGAATACTCTTGCCGAACATTCTCAGCCGAGCCGCCGTCAATGCAGCATATTTAATTAAGGAATCGTTCAAGAATAGACCCTGCGTGCCTTGAAGTTGCCAACCAGCTCAGTCATGTCGTGGGCATTTGGGTCGAACGATTTCATCGTACTACGGCACGCTGACATAACAAACAAATAACCAACACACACTTAGAGGGAAGGACGGTGAAGATTCACCGTAAGAATCATTACTTTTAAATGATGAATTATTCAAACATAATAATATGGTGTTATAAATGAATCTGTATTTTAATATAAATGATGAACATGCGTGAAGAAAGAAAATAGATACTATTAACAATACGAACTACTTCAATATTTCACCTCAACAACTGAATTATTATACTCGCTATCTTAGGCACGTTGATGCTATGGGTGGGCTTTCATTCACCCTATCCCGGCCGGGATCGGTTCACACCAATCTTTACAATGCAATTCATTAATTTATTATAGTCCAGATAACTCCACAGAACAGTATAAATAAATAAAAATAAAATTTCAAAAGTAAAATATGAAATGAAAAGAAAAACCGAAATAAAATTCAATAAATACCCACACCATTAATTATACTATGATACTTATGTCTAAACTTTTTCTTTATATTTCAAACTTTTTGGTTCCAAAAAAAAGAAGCAATCAATTAAACTACTAAGATCGAATTTTCACCAACACGCTACTCCAAAATCACCATCGTCATGAAAAATATTTAATGTACTTATCTGCACAGAGACTTGCTTTGACTGCATTCACTTTCGTCCGCAATGAAAAGGAAACACAATCGCCAATATTAACCATAAATTGCTGGTCCACTATGAATGATTTACGTAAACCGCTAGTTCAAATTCAGATTTCGTTGCTATTTCTCCTTCTTTTGTGGTTCTTTTAGCCGATACACCTTCGAACAGCCATTAGTTTCTCCTCTTAGTGGATGTTGGATTTGACCGCCGAAGACGAAAAATCGCAAAATTTCCAGGATTATTTACAATACCAGTTAAATTCCTGCTTCTTCTAGCTTTACGCTTTACAGTCAATTAATAATTATACCTTTTGCCGAAATCCAATATTCAAAAATTTTTCAAACTGGCACTTAACAAATTTCCTCCCACAGTTTTTCGAAGAATCCCCTTTTCTTTGTTCGAACTTTTCACTGAACCGCTAGAGCGGTTCCCTTCCAAATTCCCCGTCGATTCCAGTGTCTCACACTAATAGGGCATCACCAAGTCTGTTGGTACAAGCATGAGACGCCATGTTTGCTGATATGCATCGACGGGAAATTGCAAGAGCTTTCGCTGAACAGCTGAGTTTGCTTATCTCATCTGTCAGTGCTGATGTTTACCTTCTACGGTTTGTACTTTTGCCTATATTAATTTTCAAACACTAATAAAAAATTGTTTCAGGGAGGTATATTTCTAATAGTCTGCAACAAAATATTTTAAAAACCTTCTTGAAAATGAAGGAATAAAACTTGAATTCTCTGAAATTATAAACAATCCAGGACTAAGATCTCTAGCCAAGTTGATTCTAAACTACTTTTGGGGAAAGTTCGGTCAGCCTGAAAATCAACCAAAAGCAAGCATAATAAATAATCCAGGCGAGCTATATAGTTTGTTAACAAATTCTGCAATAGAAGTTCATCATCTACTCCCTGTCAACGAGGAAACATTAATCATCAACTGGTGTTATAAAGAAGAAGTCGTCGAACCTTTATCCACCGTCAATGTTTGTATAGCAGCTTATACTACTCAGGCTCGACTGAAACTGTACAGCTACCTAGAACAACTCGGTGATAGAGTTTTGTATTATGATACCGATTCTGTCATTTATGTGAGTCGCGAAGGCGAGTATGATCCACCAACAGGTGATCATTTTGGAGATATGACAGATGAACTTGAATGCCACGGACCGGGAAGCTATATAACAAAATTTGTGTGCGGTGGCCCAAAAAATTAAGCCTATGAGTACTTTAGAACGACGGATAACTCTATTAAAACTGAACGCAAAGTGAAAGGCATCCGTTTAACTTATGAAGCCTCCAAAAAAATAAATTTCGAAACAATGAAAAACATGATTTTGAACCCTATCGAAAGAGATAGCATCTCCATACTTTCTCAAAATATACGCCGAACTGCCGATCATGAGGTTTTCACAACCCCCGAAATTAAGAAATATAAACCCAAAAGCGAAAAACGCAGATTTTTAGAGGATGGTAGTTCAGTACCCTATGGATTCAAAAGACGGTGTTTATAAAATAAACTTACAAGAAAAAAATAACACAAAATAGTTTTAGCAATAATTATATAAGTGCTTTATTTATAAAAAAATATTAACTGAATGTTTTGCACGCTTTTGTAAACGTAAAAATAATATTATGTTCTTCGAAATAAAATTAACAATAATTAAAACTGTTTTTAATTTCATTTTCATAAGAAACCCTTAACATAAATAATATATTACATAAATAACATAAATAATATATTTATGTATAATAAATAACAATTTATCTTAAACAGTTATTGGTTTGTTTCATTTTAAACATAAAAGATTTTGAAAGTTAAAAGATACACTTGAATTCAACTACTGTTTATTTAAGTCATGAGCTGATGTACATAATTAGAATTTTTTTATAATGGAACCATATGCACCTTCAATGCAATTTTTATATCTGTCTTAATTTATTTTAAAAAGAAATTATTCTCCTCTTTTTTCGAACGATTTATTATATACAATCAAAATTTATATACAAACAGCGTATGTTTGAATTGAAGAATCATGCGTAATATAGTTACGATTTGTATTTTGGACGTAGTAAAATGTGACTTACGTTCACCGAATATCAGGCTACCAAAAAACTAGTTCTCACAGATGAATGAATGAAACTGTACCTCCTCATCGAATATGCAAGTACAAAAAAAAATTACATATGCATTCGCGGCAATCAGCTTACGTAGCTTAAATGAAATAAAAAAGATTCATGCATATATTGTCGCCATTTCACGGCCGTTCTGTTGAATCATCGTGAGCTGGTTTGTTTACTAACAGAAATACATATCCTAATCAACCACCCGATCGATCGTCACAGACTGAAAACCTACAACGTGTTCAACCCTAGAATGGTACAGTAAATTTTTGGATGCTTTCAGGTACATTTTATACTAAAAAGAAGACAACAATAGTATTATGTACATGTTTTATTTTATCATTAGCCTCATGGAAGTCAGAGTGGTCAGAGAAACGCAAAACACATACATATATGTATCATTCATGTGTATGGATCAACACGATTTATTATGTGACGATTGCTGACAATAACCATTGTGTTTATTTTCATCGCAGGAAATTCATGATTAATAACCATATTGAAAGATTTTAAGTGTGTTTCATTGCTTTTTGTGTTCTTTAAAATAAAAATCATCAATATAATATGTTCGTCTGAGAAACGAATGTTTATGAATAGTGTAACTCCAATGGATATTTATGAATCTAGGGTTAAAAATCGCCGATCTCGATCGAATACATCAAGAAAACCTATAACTTTATAATACCTTCTTGCTATTCATTCAAAGATTGCATCTTGCTTGTAGCAACAAGTTTTTACTAATGTTCGAAGAACATTAGTATTAAAATCGATTCGGCCAAAAATTCATATTTCCTCACAGGGCGTAGCTCAAGCTACTGTGGGGGTCATAGGTGGCGGATCATGGACGGCCTACAGTAATGTAGGTTAGCTGCGAATAACAAATAAGCAGTCCCCGACCGAGAGCGGTAGAGAAGGAGGGTGGGGCGGAAATGCCTTAGAAACCCAATGAGCGCTCTATGACAGGACGAGTTGGCGCCGTCCTTCAACTATGCGTCTAACCTTGCCGCAAGTATAAAAGGCTATGGGAAGGAACCCAGAATAATAAACCAACAATGGAAGTAAAGGAGCAGAAAATTCGAACGGGGATATACGTTCAAACGTCGGAAGGAACCGTGACTTCCGGCGGGCTATCTTCCAGCATAGCTGGAAGGGAGTCGCCAGCGGACCCTAACGTTAAAGGAGCGGGCAGCTTGGCTCCTTCAACGCTCAATACTACAAGGCAAAACACCAGTGTGCAAATGGAGAATCCGTTCCAACGCATGGAAAACCCTTTCACTCGGAAATCGCTGCTGGCTCGAACACCACCAAGAGAAGCAACTGAACGAGGGAAAATTCCAGATGACTCCAGTAGCACGATGCAGCAAATGATTGTAGCACCAACGGAGCAAAAACTCGATGCCTTTGCCAAACTAGGCGAAATGATTAGAGCCCTAGCAGATTTTACGGAATCGCGAACCAATCTGCACCATGCGATTAAGGATCAGGTTAGGGCCATCCGAGCGGCGTATCATAAGGCTCGAGTAGAAAGGGGACAGCGCAAGCCTGGACGAATGGAAGTTTCAACGCAGGTCACACCAACATTAGTTACTTGTGCAAATGCTGACCGGTGTAGACCAAGCGGCAGCGACGCAGCTGGCGAAACTCCAGGACCATCCGAGGTCAAAATGCAGAAGCGATATAGAGAAGTGGAAACCGAAGTACAAACCTTTGGACAGACCCCCAAAAAGAAGACGGTTAAGACGCCAGCCAAAACCCCCGCGCAGAAGGAGTGCCTGCAAGAAAAGGCCCAGGACCCATGGATTAAGGTGACCAAGAAAGGGAAAAAGATGCCCCCGGTAAAGAGAAATCGTCCGGACGTCATGATTATTTCCACGAAAGGTGACGTGACATATGCAGACATCCTACGCCAGATGAAGGCTGATACGAGTCTGAAGGAAGTAGGCGAAAGGGTGACCCGCATCCGCAGAACGCAGAAGGGCGATTTGCTGCTACAGATGAGGTCATGTGTTCCAGACGTAGTGCTCAAACTCCAAAAGCAAATGGAGGAGGCATTAAACGGGAAAGCCGAAGTCACATCCAGATGTGATATGACGAAGATTGACATCAGGGATCTGGATGAAATCACAACGAAAGCTGACATCCGCAAAGCTTTCCAGGAACATTTCAACCTGAATGGCCTGAAGGAAGAGTCGGTGCTTTCGCTAAGGAAGTCGCATGGTGGAACACAGGTGGCCACGATGAGCATTCCAGCAGCACAGGCAAAAATGGTTATTGCAGCTGGAAAAATACGAATCGGTTGGGTCGTTTGTCGGCTTAGAGAGCAAGTCCAGCTGAAAAGATGCTTCAAGTGCCTGGAATATGGGCACTTCGCTAGGGCATGTAAAGGTGACCAGGATAGGTCAGATATGTGTCGACGCTGTGGTGAAAAAGGCCATTTTGCAAAGGATTGCGTGAAAGAGCCAAAGTGTCTATTCTGCTCTCAGGCAAAGGGAGCCGACACAAATCATGCTGCTGGCAGCGCTAGATATCCACTGTTCAAAAGAGCCCTCAGCAACAGAAAATGAGATTTATCCAGTTGAATCTCAAACATTGTGTGGCAGCGCAAGATCTGCTCTCCCAAAACGTCTACGTGATGAAAATTGACATAGCGATATTGTGCGAGCAATATAGGAGACCGAACAAGGGCTCCTGGGCTGCCAACAAATCCAACAGAGCGGCAATATGGGCTTGCGGAAATATCCCATTCGGAGAAGCCATGAAAGAGAGCGTAAACGGTTTCGTTTGGGCTAAAATAGGCGGCTGTTATGTGTACAGCTGTTACATCTCCCCAAACTCGACGAAGGATGAGTTTTCCCACCTTCTGGATAGGTTGGTTATGGATGCCAAACAACACACTCCACACATCATAGCTGGCGACTTTAATGCGTGGTCCACGGAATGGGGCAGTAGGGAAACGAATGCACGAGACCGCAGTCTTATGGAATCATTCTCCCAGCTGGATGTGGTTCTGTTAAACTCCGGAAATGTACCTACTTTCCGTAGCAGAGGGATGAGCTCTGTAATCGACCTGACATATGCTAGTACGAAGGTGGCGAGAGACATAACATGGTACGTGTCTGAGCATTACACCCATAGCGATCATCAAGCTATTATGTTTGAGACACACTACAAGTTGGGCAGTCGATCACAACAACTTACCGAGGAAAAAAGTCGGCAAGGGCTGGTCAGCCCGGAAATTCGATGAAGGAGCCTTCGTTGAAACACTACGACAAGCTGAAATGCCTCGAGGAACCGCGGAGGAAAAGGCTGCGCAGGTTGTGGAATTGATATCGCGCGCATGTGATGCCTCGATGCCACGGCGAAAACAATTAACGTATAGGAAACCAAATTACTGGAGGTCCGATGAACTAGCGAAGCTCCGGGCGCTATGTCTGAAAGCTAGAAGACAGTGCCAACGTGGTGTAAATCAGCCCAATCATGAGGAGCTGCAGCGATCATACCAGGAGGCGCGGAAAAAACTGCAACTGGCTATTCGAAACAGCAAGAAGGCTTGCTTCAAAAAGCTGTGTGAGGAGGCAAGTATCGACCCATGGGGTGGTGCGTACCGAGCAGTCATGTCACGCATAAAGGGCCCATGCACAACGCAGGCCAGTTGTCCCGTACTACTCAGGAAGATAGTTGAAACGCTGTTTCCTCATCATCAGGATGGTGTCATCGTACCTGAAGCAGGGAATACGGCGGAGGATGTGCACCCGGTCACCGAAGCAGAACTTTCGGAGGTGTGCAAGGGACTAAAGGACAAAAAGGCGCCTGGGCTAGATGGAATCACAAACAAGTGGCTTAAGATAGCCATCAAGTCGAGGCCGGAAATGTTTGTAAGTGTCTTCAACACATGCCTGAATGACCGAACTTTCCGAGCATGTTGGAAGAGGCAGAAGCTAGTGTTGTTGCCAAAATCAAACAAACCGGTTGGAGAACCGGCATCTTATCGCCCCATCTGTCTGCTGGACGTCCTAGGCAAAACACTGGAGCGGATCATCTACAACAGGCTTCTACCGGCGGTGGAAGACAATGGAGGACTATCTGATCGCCAATACGGTTTTCGCAAAGCACGTTCGACGGTTGACGCTATTAGTGTGATAATCGAGCTAGCCAAGCCCGCGCTTGAAGCGCGTAGAACATCCCGAAACTACTGTGCTCTTATCACGCTCGACATCAAAAACGCGTTCAACTCGGCAAATTGGAACCGAATAGTAACTAAGTTACTCAAGCTGAAAGTCCCTTACTACCTGACGGAGTTAATCGCTGACTATTTTCGGAACCGAGTCTTATGGTATGACTCCGATGACGGGCCGAAACGTCACTGCGTTACAGCAGGTGTCCCACAGGGATCTGTCTTGGGGCCTCTACTCTGGAACGTTATGTACAACGACGTGCTTACCCTAAAATTACCAAGAGGGGTAACGATAATCGGATTCGCGGACGACATAGGTGTGTTGGTATCTGCTGCAAATCTGGAAGGAATTGAACTGCTGGCGGACGAGGCGGTGTACCAAGTCAGGGAATGGCTAGAAAGTGCTGGTCTTGAGCTTGCAGGGCACAAGACCGAGGCGGTATTGATAAGCAGCCGGCGAAAAACCGAGTGCTTTGAAGTCACCGTCGGAGACCAGAGAATCAAATCCAAGGCTTCAATCAGGTACTTGGGCGTCATGATTGACTCAAGGTTGAGCTTCAAAGCCCACGTTGAGCAGGTGTGCAACAAAGCCGCAAACGTAAGCGTAGCACTATCGAAGATGCTACCGAATATCAGCGGCCCCCGTCAAAGTAGCAGAATTTTAATATGCAGAGTCGTGAGCTCTATCCTTCTCTACGCGGCGCCAATATGGACACACAAGCTGACAGCAAAGGCGAATAAGAAGAAAATGTGCTCGACATATCGAATAAGTGCTCTGAGAGTGATTCGCGCCTACAGAACAACACCAGGGGAAGCGGCATATGTGATAGCGGGCATGATTCCGATAGAAATCCTAGCAGATGAGATGCAAAGGCTCTACAAAAATAACAGGGCGGATTCAAAGGCAGAGAGGCAAGCCTCTGTAGGAATATGGCAAAGGAGATGGGATCAATGCGCAACCGGTAGATGGACCTATAAGCTTATCCCCGATATTGCTAAATGGACCCAGCGGAAGCACGGAGAAATCACCCACGAACTTACACAGTTCTTAACTGGGCATGGCGTATACCGGAAATATTTGCATCGGTTTGGCCTGGACGACTCCCCCAACTGCCCGATATGCGGAATAGACGAGGACCCGGAGTACATACTGTTTGAGTGTCCACGATTTGCGCGACACCGAGCTAAGCTGCAAACTTCTACCAACCTGCTCTTATCGGCAGAAAACGTGGTGGAGATAATACTGGCATCAGAGGAAGCTTGGAAAGCACTGACGGGACCACTAGCGCAAATTCACGCCGTTCTTCGAAAAGAGGATGCCAAGAGAGCGAGCACTAGGCGGCAGCCCTTGAACAGCTAAAGCTGACCCCACCCCACGAAGTAATACCTGTCGGCAGTCCCGTGGGGCGGTGGAGGATAAGGAGGTGGTTTTTAGTCGGTTAGCGCCCGACATAACCTTCGATTAGGTATCCATGCGGATTTTCCCCTCCAAGATAATAAAATATATATATATATATATATATATATATATATATATATATATATATATATATATATATATATATATATATATATATATATATATATATATATATATATATATATATATATATATATATATATATATATATATTGTAGTATTTGTTCAGTGCATTCTTACACGAGGTGAGTCTTCAACTGGCATTGGCCAACTTTATTGATAACTGGCTTACTTACAACTGGCTTATTTACAACTACATTTACAATATTTCGAGCTTAGTTTACAATATGCTACATCTCCCCTTTTCAGAAATTGTAATTCATTAGAATTGATAATATAACCAAAATACATATAATTCAACATAAGGTTTTTTTTTGTCTTTTCATCCATCTCCCTTTTTCAGGTGATCGAAGTAACAATTAATGTCGAAACGTTTGTATGTGTATATTACATTAATTCATTTTTTGAGCATTCATTAATTTCTCCTTAAACCTTAAATAACTAATAATCGAATACATTACGATTTTCTTATTCGTAAAAAACGTGAATTTCTTCTCAGTAACGTACCATTTTCCAATAAAACTAAATATGACCTAGGAGTTTTAAATGTCTTTTGTATTCGAGCTTTTATCCAAATTTTATTTGCTTTTAGCCATACTTTATCATTTTCCTTGAAAATATTTCTAATTTTTGCTGGTTTATCATAATGAATTTTATTTCTTCGGTTATTTTGATGGATTTTGTTCAAAATTTTATTATTGAAAAAATTCGTATACAGACTTTCTTTTCCTGGTACCAAAGTACGTTGTTAATGACCAAACAAAATTTCTGCTGGTGATTTATTACACAATTTTATTGGCGTGTTATTGTATTCTAGAATAGTAATCCACAATTCAATACCGTCATCGTTTGATTTCTTCAATAAATTTTTTGCAGTTTTAACTGAAACCTCTGCTAAACCATTGGATTGGGCATATCTAGGACTTGTTTTTATAAAGCCACGTTTACATTTAGATACATGTTGTGCGACTTGTTTCGCGATTTGTACAAAATTAGTATCAAGATTTGTATGAGTAAATTTCTACAAATCAATTGACATGTATAAATTTGCAATTTATTTTCACGTGCGTTTACACTAAGATAGAAATACATTTGATTAGTAAATTTGCATTTCCATGGTAAAGTGAAATGTCTTCAGTGGAAGAAGATTATTTATTTTTAAGTTGTTCCTTAATTGTTTTAAATAAAACGAAAAAAATAAAGGAAAACGTAAGTGGTGGATGAGTGAATTTTTGAAAAAACGGGAGAGCCAAGGCGCGTACAATATGTTAGTTAACGAACTAACTTTAGAAGATGGGAGTTGTTTTAAAAATTATGTGAGGATGGACCGAAATGAATTTGAGCAGCTATTGAAGTTAGTGGGACCAATAATTGAAAAAGGACTTTAAATTCAGGAATTCGATATCACCAGCAAATCAATTGGCAGTGACATTAAGGTTCCTCGCAAGTGGGGATTCTTTTACGTCACTAATGTATGCACCATCGAATTTCTTAAAGTTCAATTTGTAATATAGTGCCAAATGTACTCAGAAAAAAATTGTTGTATAAATAAAAAAAATTGATATGAATCAAATATTTTCAAATATGATTTGGCGTCATATACGTTTCTTTTTAATTCAAATAATCTGCCTTCATTTCAATAACGCTGTATCAAAGTGGTCTTGTTTAGCACAAAATGTTTCGTTTAACCTTCAACGATGAAAATTATGATTTGAAAATAAAATTTGTATAATAAAGTGAACCTATTTTGATTGTATGTGGTGGCTTATTGCATTCAAATAAGATTCGTTTTTTATTTAAAAGTGTTTCAACTTTTGATTGAAATTCGATTCTATTAAATTTTAAGTGGTGAAATTTTTCTGAGTGTATGTGAGGCTCTTATTACAAAATTATCTAATGTTATCTAATGAATTTTATTTTTGTTAGAAATTATAATTGTTAGAATGTATATGTAGTTGAATTTGATGCTTTGTGATTCTTATCACTTGGTTCAGTAGGTGTACTTGGTTCAGTAGAAGTGCTTGGATAATGTGTCGCAAAGATTTTGGCTGATGATGAACTTGATAAATCGTCAAAAGAAAATGAAAACATGACTGATTTGGAATAAACGGAAGTCCTATCTGTCTTAATTCTTTCAACTTCGGCTTCATATAGGGCTGTGCTTATTTTTTGCTTAGCTTCGGCCAAGATGAAATCATAATTTTTCCCTCTGAACTTTCTTAGTTCGCTTGCCACATACTCCCCATAGACAGTTAATTCGTCTTTTCTTTGCTTTTGAGCCAATCCCTCTCCAACTATTTTCATACTTTTTACTACTGACTCCATGTTAGTTAGACTATCTTTAATCTTACGTTTGCTTGTGGAGTTAGCCATTTATTTTTTTCAACATCATCTTGCTTAAAAATTTCTTGTTCTTCGTTGTCTATCTCATCAAGCTCAATTATCTCAGATTCCTTGCCAGCAGTACAATGATCATCATTTACAAATGAACACTGGAAGAAAAAAAATTATTTTAAATAGTAGTGAATTGACGTGATTTCATTATTTTCAGCTTCCTTCAAATGAAGAAGAGTGGACAGAGATTGCTAATTTATTCGAAGAAAAGTGGAACTTTCCACATTGTCTAGGTGCGATTGATGGAAAGCACGTAGAAATCAAGGCACCTGCAAACTCCGAAACAGCATTTGTTAATTACAAGCAATTCAGCATTGTATTGCTCGGAATTGCTGATGCGAACTATAAATTCATTTATGCAAATGTTAGTATACAAGGTCGGATTTTGAATCAATGAATCAATGAATCAATCTATGTCTGGTATTTCATTTCCTACTTTATCTTGGGCATAATATCTTGATAGCACATCTGCAATGTACAAAAGTGATCCTTGGCAATATTCTAACTTGATATCATATTTTAATAGATTTATTCTCATTCTCTGTAAACGAGGATTTGGTATTTTTTGAATGTCTTTCATAAAAATTCCTAATAGTGGCTTAGGATCTGATAACACCGTGATATTTTTTCCATATATAAATTGATGAAACTTCTTACAAGCAAACACAATCGCTAACATTTCCTTATCTATTTGCCCGTAATTTTGTTCTATCGTACTTAACATTCTGGAAGCGAAAAATACTGGCTTGCTATTTTGTAGCATACATGCACCCAAACCTGACTTTGATGCATCAGCTTGAATAACTATTGGCTTGTTATCATCAAAAGGTTTCAAAGTAACCGAATTGATCAAAGCTTTTTTAATATCATTGAAGCATTTTGTATGGTACTCTCCCCATAAAAACACACTATTTTTCCTTGTGAGCTGTCTTAATGAATGTTCCAGTTGTGTCAAATTTGGGATGTATTCCCTACAGTAGTTAATCATTCCTAATATTTTTAAGAGATATTTTTTACTTTTTTCGATTATCCATTTTCTCAATTGCTTTACTTCTTTCTTCATCAACTGAAATACCTTCTTCCGAGACAATGTGGCCTAAGAATTTTAACTTTTTAACTTTAAATTGTAGCTTACTCTTGTTAAATTTCACATTTCTTTCTCTTGCTCTTCTCATAACTTCTTCTATTATTTTATCATGATCTTCTTCACTATCCGCCGCTATCAGAATGTCATCAATGTATATACTAACTCCCCTGATATTTTGAAAGTTTTCTTCATTTTTAATTTGAAAAATTTCTGGAGCTGTCTTAATGCCGAATGGAAGTCTTTTAAAGCGATAACACCCAAATGGCGTACTGAATGTACACAATTTACTTGACTCTGTATCAAGCGATATTTGATAATACCCTTCTGATAGGTCTAACACGGAAAAAATCTTTTTATTAGCCAACTTTTGAGATATTTCCTCAAACGTAGGAATGGGATATCGATTTAACTTTAAACACTGGTTTAATTCTTTCGGGTCCATACATATTCTCGACTTTTTATTTGGCTTTTCCACTACAATAATATTTGACATCCAGTCGACATCTTCATTTACTTTATTTTTAAGTCTATCAAGTTCAGACTTAAGAGAATTTTTTAAAGATAATGCCACTCTTCTCGGAGCTTTACAAACAGGCTGGCTGTCGGATTTCAATTCCAACTTCACATTCTTCGCAAAATGCCCTAACCCAGAGATATATAGTGATATTTTTCCAAGACACTCTCTTTACTTTTCATCATACCTATTGAGAGTACTCTTTTCACCAATTCAAATTTAACACACGTTTTTAAGCCTAATATCGGTATTGAGTTGTGATTTACTACTACAAATTCAATAGGTTGCATTTCATTTTTAATGCAGCATTCAATGGTTGTTATACCTATCACATTAATAGCGGTCCCTCCATAAGCATATACTCTGGCATCAGTTTGTATACATGAAACATTACTTATACTATTAAAAATATTTGATGGCAAAATATTTACGTCGGCTCACGTATCAACTTTGAACTTCACACGTTTATCACCAACTCTTACACGCTCAAACCAGTCTGAATCCGAACAAAACTTGTTTCGAATGCCGAACACATACAAATCATCAGTTTTATCATTTGCTTCATTATATATTTCTTTACGAACGTAATTTAGAGAAGCATTTCTATCATTTTTGCACGCAATTGCAAAGTGGTTACGTTTTCCACATTTATTACATGTTTTATTGTATGCGGGACATTTTAGAACTTTATAATTTTTAAAACAATATTTGCAGTCTTTTATCATTGAATCATTATGTTTTTTGCTGTATTCATATTTTTTGTTAGTATTTGGTTTTCGAACATTACGTTTGGCATATTCGTAAGGAGTAGAGAAATTTGATAAATTAGATTTTTGAATTGTATTACAACTGTTAAAGCTAGTTTGCAACTTACACATACTTTCGCATTAAGTTTTTGTTGTTTCCGATGCTCTCACAATAGAAATTGCCTTGGCAGAATTCAAATTTTCTATTTCTAATAGTTTTTTCTGGATGTTTTTATCCCAAACTCCAATAACAATTTGATCCCTCAGCATCCTATCTTCTTGGTCCTTGTATTCACATGGTCGTATCAATTTCTTTAATTCCAGCAAAAAATTGTCGAATGGTTCCCCATTTTCCTGCTCCCGACTTCAAAAGATGAAAGAGTCATACGTCTGATTCTTTTTCGGCTCACAGAAATCCATGAACGCTTTGATCGCTTCATCATAACTGGCCTTTTGTTCTGCACTCAAGTTAAATGAATTGAAGACTTCTAGTGACTCTGGTCCAATTGCGTTTAAAAAAACTGCAATTCTTATAGCATCCGCTTTTTTATTTAATTCAACTGCGACCAGGAAAATATCGAAGTTTTGCTTGAATTTTTTCCAATTTTCACTCATGTTATGCCCGTCTAAAGATAACGGATCCACTCTTTTTAGATACTCCATACTGCGGATTTCCACTGGCACTTCCACAGATCTCGCTTTTTTCGGCGGTCGAACACGCGGCTTTTTTTTTTCAAAATTCCCACTTTTCCCATGCAATAATCTTAACTGTTTTACTTCAATGAAACCTCAGTTGCACTTGTCGCTCTCGTCCGCAGCGTCATGTAGTATTCGTTCAGTGCATTCAAACACGAGGTGAGTCTTCAACTGGCATTGGCCAACTTTATTGATAACTGGCTTACTTACAACTGGCTTATTAACAACTACATTTACACTATTTTGAAATTAGTTTACAATATGCTACAATATATATATATATATATATATATATATATATATATATATATATATATATATATATATATATATATATATATATATACATATATATATATATATATATATATATATATATATATATATATATATATATATATATATATATATATATATATATATAGATATATATATATATATATATGTATATATATATATATATATATATATATATATATATATATATATATATATATATATATATATATATATATATATATATAAATATAAATATATATATATGGTATATATATGGTATATATATATATATATATATATATATATATATATATATATATATATTTATATATATATATATATACATATATATATTTATATATATACATATATGTATATGTATATATGTATATATATATGTATATATATATATATGTATATATATATATATATATATATATATATATATATATATATATATATATATATATATATATATGTAGAACTATGAATATTTGGCCAAAGTTAAATGAATTCACGAGTAAAAAGCCGCATCGTATCATCTTTGCCAAAAGGAAGATGTATCATCGTATCATCATTCTAAATGTTCCTGGGCAGATTTCAATTTTAAGTCTGCAAGCAATAAATTGTTATCCAATTTGCAATGGGCCAAAATAAAACGGTCACTTTAGCGAGCTTCCAACCGTAGAGGAAGACGATTGAAAAGTGGAACTTTTCCAGCAATCAAACTCAATTGTAATTATAAGGGAAAATAATTAGACAGGAAATAAGCCATAATGATATCACGGTTGTAAGAATAACTCATTATAGGCTCTATTAAATAATCTACCAAAGCTATTGATTGGGAATGAATTCCTCTTTTATCTGATTAACTTTTATATGCTGCGATTAATTGATAAATGAAAGACTTAAAATGCCAGTCAATTGATGAACGAACATTACGATTATAGGATTTCCAAAAAATATTCGCGGTATGTTTTTTCCCATGGTTCAGAAATTTATTATCAAAAATCGAATCTCCGCCAATCACAAGTCTTACTTGTGATATGTCGGTCCCAAGCCCGGAGAAAGGAGGAGGGTTTGAGTTAACGAGGTAACTCTATCCTCAGTCAAATGTGTATAATTGCAGCCTGATGGCTGTAGTAAGGATGAGGATGAAACCTAAGGATTTTATCTCTGTAGGTGGCAGCCAGACTGAGTCTGGAAATTCTCACGTGCTGCGCGTGCTCAGCAAGGGAAGGACTCGGATTCTGCAGGCCCCAACCTCATGTATGACTGCAATGGAGGACCCTGGTTGCAGTGGAAGCTCACAGGTTACCATCGTGGCAGACTCCATGGCCAGCAAGTTTTCGGACTTGCTGATAGCATCCCCCCTAATCACAGGCATCGGAAAGGCGAGTACAGCGTCAGCTGGAAGTCCGACTACGGCCGTACCAGGGGAAAATATGTTTCTTCCCGAATCCTCACATAAGAGGAGAAGGGATACTCCCAACTAGTGCAAATGAGATGCTCGCAGGCAGGACAAATAGTAAGAGTGCTCATTTCTCTGAACTCTGGAAACCTGTGGAGGCTCTCAGTCGCAGACAACGTAGGAAACTGCGGAAAAGGGGCAAGCTGCCGGCGAAGGCTGACAGAGAGACAAATGCAGTATTAACTGTAGGTGTTTCCCTGGAGACTGGATGTCAGGCAGCGAAATCTCTGAGCCGACCTGGGGGTAGCGAAAGAAAGGTTGGCTGGTGATGCATAGGTCGTATGTTCGGAGCAAAAATGTTCTGGACTGGTGGCTGGATGCAAAGCTACGCCGACTGGAATTTTTTGAACCAGCGATAGCTCTCAGCCGTCGACAGAAGAAGACTCTGTTCAAAAAATCGATGATTCCTGATGCAAACCAGGGATTCAGCGACGACGCTGAAAGCTAAAGAGGGACCGGTTACACCGAAGATCTCCCTAACCGGCCCAGCACAGATGCCAAATCTGCCAGCGGTGGCCCACGAAAGAGACGCAAGGTTGGAGGTGAAAGCGGACGCCTGCGTATCTGAGAGCAAGTTGCCGAAAGGTGTCAAAATCTGCGAGACAGATCTCGCAGAGGCTGGCCCTTCTGGTACAAAACACACCTTCCGCATGGGTAGGGAAGAGAACATATGCAGAAGCTGCTTCTTCTTCGCTGGTTGGTGTGATAGGTGTGTCTGGCAAGGTTGGCAAACTGACCGAAGGTCAGTGCGCTATCCTTAAGAACGAACTGTGGCGAGAGGTAGTGGAGTCGGGATCAGTTTACAACTTCACACAAGCGAAGTTTGTGGACGGTCACCTCCAAGTCGCCTACTCCAATCAGACATCTAAGGAGTGGCTCACACGGATCGTTCTTAAATTGGGTACTGGCAGTCGGCCCAAATTTACCATTTTGGACTCCGACCTGGCCAAACCCTATTATGTCAGTTGTTGGATCCCTGGTCGCAAGAGTGCAGGTGACATCACTGGCATGTTCGGCAAACTGAATCCGGGCATCGATGCGAAAACACTGGTTCATCAAGTGCATGAATCCTAGGAAGAATCCCACCACAGGTGAAGGATGGTTTCAACCTGGTGATCATACTTGACCAGAGAAGTTTCTCGATGCTAAGAGACAGGTATCGGATGGTGCTGAGCTACTTCTTGTATGCGGTTAAATTTAACCAAATCAGGAAATGGTGAGGTACGAACTTTGAGACTGTCCTATGGACAGATCTACAGAGCAAAATGCAGAGAACTAGTGGAAAGTCTCTCCTATAGAGTTCTTCTTTCGCTGACGTCACGCGGACATTGTCTTAAGGGTCCCTGCAAAGGGATCCAAAGATTTTAACTCCGGACGTTTCTGTGCCTGAAGGTATAAGATTTGTCCAGATCAACTTGCGGCGTTCCAAAGCTTCGTCCTATCTTTAGAGCGAAAAATTGACAAAACTGCAAGCCTTTCCCTACACTGCACTTGTACAGGAACCGTGGGTTCCAGGCAGTAGGATCTACGGACTCAGACAGACAGATTTCAAGCCCGGACCTGTCAGCGTTCGTCATGCAATAACGAGAAAATGGTAGGTTTAAGCACACGATAGTCGCCTCAGCTTACTTTTCCTTTGACTCCTTACTCCCGCCGCCGATACAGGAGCTAAAGGACCTGGTCTTGTACGCTGAATGGGAGAGGCTTGAACTTGTGGTGGGATGCGATGCCAACTCCCAGCATACCAGCTGGGGCAGGAACAAATGTAACGCCAGGGGTAACAGTCTCTTTGATTTTATTACTTCTGCCGGGCTGATGATTTTAAACACTGGGACTACTCCCACATTTGTCACCCGAAACAGAAGGGCGGTCATTGATGTATGGCTATATTCATCTGGAATAGTTGGATCAATGACTGGATGGAATGTATCAGATGAGAATTCACTCTTTGATCATCGCTACTTGGTGCTCCCTTTACCCACGGATCTAACACCCGTGGTGGAAAGAAGAAACATAAGAAACCCTGATTGGCCTAAGTCCAATCGGCTTCTTGTGAACAGAGCGCGTCCTAGTGATAGGATAAAATCGCCAAAGTCAGTAGAATCCCAGTTGAGCACTCTGAATAGAGACCTAATAAGTAGCTATGAAGAGGCCTGACCGATCAGTAAGAGCAGATGTGGCAAGACGGTTCCCTGGTGGAATCGGAAACTACAGAAGCTAAGGAAAAGTACCAGGAAAATTCTCAACAGAGCTTGTAAGAGCAACAATGAGGATGACTGGATCGCCTACAGAACTTTGCAGAGAACGTATAAGAAGCTGGTGCAGACCTCTAAGAGGGAATCGTTTAGATCTTACTCTGAGAGACTGGAAGGCGCTCGGGAGATGTTCAGGCTTTGCAAAGTCCTAGAGAAGGATCAAGCAGCTAAGCTAGACTCTCTAAAACGCTCGAATGGTGATTTTACCAAGTCCAAAAAGGAGTCTTTGCAGACTTTACTTGGGACTCACTTCCCGGGAGCTCCGGTGATTGAGTCGCAGAAGGCAAATGCGCCTGTGACCAAAATCGCTGCTCTTTGCAGCAATAGGAAGTGCTGGTACATAACTAGATCTGTGGTCACTAGTGAAAAGGTCAGGGATGCAATCATGTCTTTTGAAAATCTCAAATCGCCGAGCCTGGATGGTTTCTATCCGGTTATGCTTAGGGAGGGAATTGACCACTTGGGGGCAGACCTGAGAGAAATCTTCTGGACATGCCTATCTTTGGGGTTTGTTCCGTCACCTTGGCGAGAGGTTAAGGTAGTTTTTATACCTAAACCGGGAAGAGATGACTATTCCGATCCAAGGAACTTTAGACCGATCAGCTTAACTTCGTTTATGTCGAAATGCATAGAGAGACTTGTCGAACGACACATACGTACTACGGCGCTTAGGTTTAACCCTTTGAATGATGAGCACCATGCGTACCAGCGAGAAAAATCATGCGAGTCGGCCCTTCATTCTTTGGTGGCCAGAGTTGAGGGAGCGATCTTGCTTTGGGGGTATTTGTGAACATTGAAGGGGCCTTTGATTACGCGCCCTTCATGGAACTATGTGATGCTGCGAAAGGTCATGACGTGGATAATGTTTTAGTTAGGTGGATTCATGCCATGCTGACGCAGAGATGGTTGCTGGCGGAAGCTGGATCCGACTGCTACTTAAGAACAGAGGCGACAAATGGATGCCCTCAAGGGGGCGTCCTATCACCGCTCCTGTGAAGTATGCTAGTCGACTCCCTGCTTAACGAACTGCAACAAGAAAGGCTGCACGCACAGGCTTATGCTGATAACGTGGCCGCACTGGCTGTCGTTAAAGATATGAATATGGTATGTAGAAATACACAGCGTGTATTGGATCTGATTGGCAGCTGGTGTTCGAAGCACGGCCTAACAGTGAATCCTGGTAAGACGAAAATTGTTTTGTTTACCAGGAAAAGAAAACTGGGAGGGCTAGTGCTTCCAAACATGAAGAGTGTAACACTTCAACTTTCAGATGAAGTCAAATATCTTGGAGTAATCTTGGACAAAAAACTTCTCTGGAAGAAACATGTGGAAATGTGTATCTGTGGTGTCATGAGCACTACGCCGGGTGCAGCCCTTGATGCGCTTTTCAATCTGCCTCCTCTCGACATACAAGTTCAGAGTGTGGCGATGAGCTCTGCCCATAGACTAGCTCAGCTTGGCTTATGGGTAGGTGAAGACGAAGTGGAGCACTGATCTATAAGGGGTTCGATGTGTGAGATCTCTCCGATTCTCACTATGCCTTTGGACACTCGGGTGCCCTTCCTCGACTTCAGAAGAAGGTACGAAGTAATCCTCTTAAGCAGAAGTAACTGGAATGATCCAGATTTGTGTACGAGGAGATATTCTGAGATCTTCTTCACGGACGGCTCGAAGTCAGATAGAAGATCTGGAGCTGGTGTTTATCTACATTCATCGAATGGCAGGTGGGCTTTTTCTCTTGGAGGGCACGTTTCGGTTTTTCAAGCAGAAATATTTGCTATCCTGAGAACTGCCTGTTGGGCAATTGAAGAAAGATGGAGGGGAAAGAGCATATATATTTGCAGACAGTCAAGCTGCACTGATGGCGCTGCGTAGACCCCTGACAAACTCGAAAGTTATCCAAGAGTGCAGAGCACGCTTGAACTCTGTCGCCAGATTCAATAGGGTGCATCTGCTCTGGGTACCAGGGCACTGTGGTGTTGAGGGGAATGAAATTGCTGACGTCTGTTGCGAAACTATGATAGCCGAGCGGCCGTCAGCGCAACATTTTAATTTAAGTCAGGTTCGGTTCTGTCCCGCGTGCCAAACCTGCCAGCTAGCTCAGTCCGGCGTGGGCTTTTGGGACGAACCTGACCTTCGTGCTACGGCACGCAGACGATACAACATTTAACACACAGTACAAAACACAGGGAAAAGAAGAAGACCTGTAGGAATCATTATCAAAATACGGAATTATTCACGATTCATTTCATTTACTTTACTCCCCAAATTACAAAATAATAAAAAAAAAACTCTAGCGCACCTGAACCGCTAGAAACACTTATGTTCGAAGAACAGTAGAAGAATCGTGCAGGTTTTGAGTGCATAATCCACCAGATGAGCTGCTTATTACGGCCAAACTGTTTCAAATGCCACGTTTTACTTTGGTCTCCAGAATGCATTATAACTCATATGGTAGAAGGTTTCAGATATTACCACTGGCATGGGTTTCAAAGTTTATGAAAGAAAAACACTTGTTAATTATATTCGTTATCAGTTGCTTATTTCACCAAACTTTGAAAGCAGCATCTCATATAACATCAATGAAGAAAATGCTCAATGCCTGCAGCACTGTAACTTAAGTTGGTGTTTGGGGCTGCGATCCGAAAAATTTGCAGAACTTAAGGAATTGAAACATCGGTTATTTATTTGCATTGTAAATGTTTCCGGTATGAATACTAACTGTAAGCATTTATTGATACAAAAGTAGCACAACCGACTCGTGCTGGCAACCTATCGACAGTATCAAAGCCAAGAATATATCACATCTGCTTAACGTTGTTATATTACATTCGAAGTTATAGGAATATAAAGAAATTTAGTGTTACCTGCAGCGAGTTTTTTTAAATAATCGAAAGCTTAATATTTGCTGTTTATTGTCACTACAATATCATTACCAATTGAAAATTCTACGATAAAACCGCTTAATATAGATATTGCAAACAAACACAAAACCAACAATAGCTGGCGACCCTATGAAGGTTTTTCAACCAAATTTGGCCTAAATAATGCTTAGAATAAGCTCCATTAATTGTGTGAAATTCGTATTGATTTCATGACTGCACTGGAAGTTATAGGGCAACAAGTTTTATTTTCCTGAGAGAATTTTCAAAACCAAAGACACAAAAACTACCATAGCTGGCAGCACCAATCGAATTTTTCAACCAAATTTTAATCAAACAGAGTTTAAAGTAAGGTTCAGCTACTGTGTCAATTTCATGAAAATCTGGTTACTTATTCACATTTCACAGGGCAAAAAGCAGTTTTTTTTTCTTTGTAATTTTTCAAGATGGCACCACTTGCGCAGAGTTGCCCACAACTCAAAATCGCTTCTATCAGACCTGGTTCTACTTAAGTCCAATGCATTCTGTAAATTTCAAGGGTATCTGATTATTGGTTCGTGAATTCCCGTGAACAGAAATTTTTGATGCTAAAAATAAAGGTTAACTGGGAGAGGGTTACCGTTCTTGTCCGACATTCAATTTCCAAAGTTTTTCTTTGAACGTGTAGATAAAGCATAACGTTTGTATACAGATTGGTTTTATTGTAAGAAACGGACATTTTTAGGATATTCGATGATTTGAATATTTTCACTTCCAAATTTTTATTTTTTCAAATTTAAGACACCAAAATTATCATATCTGGCAGCTGATTGGCCTAAGTCCAATCGGCTTCTTGTGAACAGAGTGCGTCCTAGTGATAGGATAAAATCGCCAAAGTCAGTAGAATCCCGGTTGAGCACTCTGAATAGAGACCTAATAAGTAGCTATGAAGAGGCCTGACCGATCAGTAAGAGCAGATGTGGCAAGACGGTTCCCTGGTGGAATCGGAAACTACAGAAGCTAAGGAAAAGTACCAGGAAAATTCTCAACAGAGCTTGTAAGAGCAACAATGAGGATGACTGGATCGCCTACAGAACTTTGCAGAGAACGTATAAGAAGCTGGTGCAGACCTCTAAGAGGTAATCGTTTAGATCTTACTCTGAGAGACTGGAAGGCGCTCGGGAGATGTTCAGGCTTTGCAAAGTCCTAGAGAAGGATCAAGCAGCTAAGCTAGACTCTCTAAAACGCTCGAATGGTGATTTTACCAAGTCCAAAAAGGAGTCTTTGCAGACTTTACTTGGGACTCACTTCCCGGGAGCTCCGGTGATTGAGTCGCAGAAGGCAAATGCGCCTGTGACCAAAATCGCTGCTCTTTGCAGCAATAGGAAGTGCTGGTACATAACTAGATCTGTGGTCACTAGTGAAAAGGTCAGGGATGCAATCATGTCTTTTGAAAATCTCAAATCGCCGAGCCTGGATGGTTTCTATCCGGTTATGCTTAGGGAGGGAATTGACCACTTGGGGGCAGACCTGAGAGAAATCTTCTGGACATGCCTATCTTTGGGGTTTGTTCCGTCACCTTGGCGAGAGGTTAAGGTAGTTTTTATACCTAAACCGGGAAGAGATGACTATTCCGATCCAAGGAACTTTAGACCGATCAGCTTAACTTCGTTTATGTCGAAATGCATAGAGAGACTTGTCGAACGACACATACGTACTACGGCGCTTAGGTTTAACCCTTTGAATGATGAGCACCATGCGTACCAGCGAGGAAAATCATGCGAGTCGGCCCTTCATTCTTTGGTGGCCAGAGTTGAGGGAGCGATCTTGCTTTGGGGGTATTTGTGAACATTGAAGGGGCCTTTGATTACGCGCCCTTCATGGAACTATGTGATGCTGCGAAAGGTCATGGCGTGGATAATGTTTTAGTTAAGTGGATTCATGCCATGCTGACGCAGAGATGGTTGCTGGCGGAAGCTGGATCCGACTGCTACTTAAGAACAGAGGCGACAAATGGATGCCCTCAAGGGGGCGTCCTATCACCGCTCCTGTGAAGTATGCTAGTCGACTCCCTGCTTAACGAACTGCAACAAGAAAGGCTGCACGCACAGGCTTATGCTGATAACGTGGCCGCACTGGCTGTCGTTAAAGATATGAATATGGTATGTAGAAATACACAGCGTGTATTGGATCTGATTGGCAGCTGGTGTTCGAAGCACGGCCTAACAGTGAATCCTGGTAAGACGAAAATAGTTTTGTTTACCAGGAAAAGAAAACTGGGAGGGCTAGTGCTTCCAAACATGAAGAGTGTAACACTTCAACTTTCAGATGAAGTCAAATATCTTGGAGTAATCTTGGACAAAAAACTTCTCTGGAAGAAACATGTGGAAATGTGTATCTGTGGTGTCATGAGCACTACGCCGGGTGCAGCCCTTGATGCGCTTTTCAATCTGCCTCCTCTCGACATACAAGTTCAGAGTGTGGCGATGAGCTCTGCCCATAGACTAGCTCAGCTTGGCTTATGGGTAGGTGAAGACGAAGTGGAGCACTGATCTATAAGGGGTTCGATGTGTGAGATCTCTCCGATTCTCACTATGCCTTTGGACACTCGGGTGCCCTTCCTCGACTTCAGAAGAAGGTACGAAGTAATCCTCTTAAGCAGAAGTAACTGGAATGATCCAGATTTGTGTACGAGGAGATATTCTGAGATCTTCTTCACGGACGGCTCGAAGTCAGATAGAAGATCTGGAGCTGGTGTTTATCTACATTCATCGAATGGCAGGTGGGCTTTTTCTCTTGGAGGGCGCGTTTCGGTTTTTCAAGCAGAAATATTTGCTATCCTGAGAACTGCCTGTTGGGCAATTGAAGAAAGATGGAGGGGAAAGAGCATATATATTTGCAGACAGTCAAGCTGCACTGATGGCGCTGCGTAGACCCCTGACAAACTCGAAAGTTATCCAAGAGTGCAGAGCACGCTTGAACTCTGTCGCCAGATTCAATAGGGTGCATCTGCTCTGGGTACCAGGGCACTGTGGTGTTGAGGGGAATGAAATTGCTGACGTCTGTTGCGAAACTATGATAGCCGAGCGGCCGTCAGCGCAACATTTTAATTTAAGTCAGGTTCGGTTCTGTCCCGCGTGCCAAACCTGCCAGCTAGCTCAGTCCGGCGTGGGCTTTTGGGACGAACCTGACCTTCGTGCTACGGCACGCAGACGATACAACATTTAACACACAGTACAAAACACAGGGAAAAGAAGAAGACCTGTAGGAATCATTATCAAAATACGGAATTATTCACGATTCATTTCATATACTTTACTCCCCAAATTACAAAATAATAAAAAAAAAACTCTAGCGGAATCATTATCAAAATACGGAATTATTCACGATTCATTTCATTTACTTTACTCCCCAAATTACAAAATAATAAAAAAAAAACTCTAGCGCACCTGAACCGCTAGAAACACTTATGTTCGAAGAACAGTAGAAGAATCGTGCAGGTTTTGAGTGCATATTCCACCAGATGAGCTGCTTATTACGGCCAAACTGTTTCAAATGCCACGTTTTACTTTGGTCTCCAGAATGCATTATAACTCATATGGTAGAAGGTTTCAGATATTACCACTGGCATGGGTTTCAAAGTTTATGAAAGAAAAACACTTGTTAATTATATTCGTTATCAGTTGCTTATTTCACCAAACTTTGAAAGCAGCATCTCATATAACATCAATGAAGAAAATGCTCAATGCCTGCAGCACTGTAACTTAAGTTGGTGTTTGGGGCTGCGATCCGAAAAATTTGCAGAACTTAAGGAATTGAAACATCGGTTATTTATTTGCATTGTAAATGTTTCCGGTATGAATACTAACTGTAAGCATTTATTGATACAAAAGTAGCACAACCGACTCGTGCTGGCAACCTATCGACAGTATCAAAGCCAAGAATATATCACATCTGCTTAACGTTGTTATATTACATTCGAAGTTATAGGAATATAAAGAAATTTAGTGTTACCTGCAGCGAGTTTTTTCAAATAATCGAAAGCTTAATATTTGCTGTTTATTGTCACTACAATATCATTACCAATTGAAAATTCTACGATAAAACCGCTTAATATAGATATTGCAAACAAACACAAAACCAACAATAGCTGGCGACCCTATGAAGGTTTTTCAACCAAATTTGGCCTAAATAATGCTTAGAATAAGCTCCATTAATTGTGTGAAATTCGTATTGATTTCATGACTGCACTGGAAGTTATAGGGCAACAAGTTTTATTTTCCTGAGAGAATTTTCAAAACCAAAGACACAAAAACTACCATAGCTGGCAGCACCAATCGAATTTTTCAACCAAATTTTAATCAAACAGAGTTTAGAGTAAGGTTCAGCTACTGTGTCAATTTCATGAAAATCTGGTTACTTATTCACATTTCACAGGGCAAAAAGCAGTTTTTTTTTCTTTGTAATTTTTCAAGATGGCACCACTTGCACAGAGTTGCCCACAACTCAAAATCGCTTCTATCAGACCTGGTTCTACTTAAGTCCAATGCATTCTGTAAATTTCAAGGGTATCTGATTATTGGTTCGTGAATTCCCGTGAACAGAAATTTTTGATGCTAAAAATAAAGGTTAACTGGGAGAGGGTTACCGTTCTTGTCCGACATTCAATTTCCAAAGTTTTTCTTTGAACGTGTAGATAAAGCATAACGTTTGTATACAGATTGGTTTTATTGTAAGAAACGGACATTTTTAGGATATTCGATGATTTGAATATTTTCACTTCCAAATTTTTATTTTTTCAAATTTAAGACACCAAAATTATCATATCTGGCAGCTGATTGGCCTAAGTCCAATCGGCTTCTTGTGAACAGAGCGCGTCCTAGTGATAGGATAAAATCGCCAAAGTCAGTAGAATCCCGGTTGAGCACTCTGAATAGAGACCTAATAAGTAGCTATGAAGAGGCCTGACCGATCAGTAAGAGCAGATGTGGCAAGACGGTTCCCTGGTGGAATCGGAAACTACAGAAGCTAAGGAAAAGTACCAGGAAAATTCTCAACAGAGCTTGTAAGAGCAACAATGAGGATGACTGGATCGCCTACAGAACTTTGCAGAGAACGTATAAGAAGCTGGTGCAGACCTCTAAGAGGGAATCGTTTAGATCTTACTCTGAGAGACTGGAAGGCGCTCGGGAGATGTTCAGGCTTTGCAAAGTCCTAGAGAAGGATCAAGCAGCTAAGCTAGACTCTCTAAAACGCTCGAATGGTGATTTTACCAAGTCCAAAAAGGAGTCTTTGCAGACTTTACTTGGGACTCACTTCCCGGGAGCTCCGGTGATTGAGTCGCAGAAGGCAAATGCGCCTGTGACCAAAATCGCTGCTCTTTGCAGCAATAGGAAGTGCTGGTACATAACTAGATCTGTGGTCACTAGTGAAAAGGTCAGGGATGCAATCATGTCTTTTGAAAATCTCAAATCGCCGAGCCTGGATGGTTTCTATCCGGTTATGCTTAGGGAGGGAATTGACCACTTGGGGGCAGACCTGAGAGAAATCTTCTGGACATGCCTATCTTTGGGGTTTGTTCCGTCACCTTGGCGAGAGGTTAAGGTAGTTTTTATACCTAAACCGGGAAGAGATGACTATTCCGATCCAAGGAACTTTAGACCGATCAGCTTAACTTCGTTTATGTCGAAATGCATAGAGAGACTTGTCGAACGACACATACGTACTACGGCGCTTAGGTTTAACCCTTTGAATGATGAGCACCATGCGTACCAGCGAGGAAAATCATGCGAGTCGGCCCTTCATTCTTTGGTGGCCAGAGTTGAGGGAGCGATCTTGCTTTGGGGGTATTTGTGAACATTGAAGGGGCCTTTGATTACGCGCCCTTCATGGAACTATGTGATGCTGCGAAAGGTCATGGCGTGGATAATGTTTTAGTTAGGTGGATTCATGCCATGCTGACGCAGAGATGGTTGCTGGCGGAAGCTGGATCCGACTGCTACTTAAGAACAGAGGCGACAAATGGATGCCCTCAAGGGGGCGTCCTATCACCACTCCTGTGAAGTATGCTAGTCGACTCCCTGCTTAACGAACTGCAACAAGAAAGGCTGCACGCACAGGCTTATGCTGATAACGTGGCCGCACTGGCTGTCGTTAAAGATATGAATATGGTATGTAGAAATACACAGCGTGTATTGGATCTGATTGGCAGCTGGTGTTCGAAGCACGGCCTAACAGTGAATCCTGGTAAGACGAAAATTGTTTTGTTTACCAGGAAAAGAAAACTGGGAGGGCTAGTGCTTCCAAACATGAAGAGTGTAACACTTCAACTTTCAGATGAAGTCAAATATCTTGGAGTAATCTTGGACAAAAAACTTCTCTGGAAGAAACATGTGGAAATGTGTATCTGTGGTGTCATGAGCACTACGCCGGGTGCAGCCCTTGATGCGCTTTTCAATCTGCCTCCTCTCGACATACAAGTTCAGAGTGTGGCGATGAGCTCTGCCCATAGACTAGCTCAGCTTGGCTTATGGGTAGGTGAAGACGAAGTGGAGCACTGATCTATAAGGGGTTCGATGTGTGAGATCTCTCCGATTCTCACTATGCCTTTGGACACTCGGGTGCCCTTCCTCGACTTCAGAAGAAGGTACGAAGTAATCCTCTTAAGCAGAAGTAACTGGAATGATCCAGATTTGTGTACGAGGAGATATTCTGAGATCTTCTTCACGGACGGCTCGAAGTCAGATAGAAGATCTGGAGCTGGTGTTTATCTACATTCATCGAATGGCAGGTGGGCTTTTTCTCTTGGAGGGCACGTTTCGGTTTTTCAAGCAGAAATATTTGCTATCCTGAGAACTGCCTGTTGGGCAATTGAAGAAAGATGGAGGGGAAAGAGCATATATATTTGCAGACAGTCAAGCTGCACTGATGGCGCTGCGTAGACCCCTGACAAACTCGAAAGTTATCCAAGAGTGCAGAGCACGCTTGAACTCTGTCGCCAGATTCAATAGGGTGCATCTGCTCTGGGTACCAGGGCACTGTGGTGTTGAGGGGAATGAAATTGCTGACGTCTGTTGCGAAACTATGATAGCCGAGCGGCCGTCAGCGCAACATTTTAATTTAAGTCAGGTTCGGTTCTGTCCCGCGTGCCAAACCTGCCAGCTAGCTCAGTCCGGCGTGGGCTTTTGGGACGAACCTGACCTTCGTGCTACGGCACGCAGACGATACAACATTTAACACACAGAACAAAACACAGGGAAAAGAAGAAGACCTGTAGGAATCATTATCAAAATACGGAATTATTCACGATTCATTTCATTTACTTTACTCCCCAAATTACAAAATAATAAAAAAAAAACTCTAGCGCACCTGAACCGCTAGAAACACTTATGTTCGAAGAACAGTAGAAGAATCGTGCAGGTTTTGAGTGCATATTCCACCAGATGAGCTGCTTATTACGGCCAAACTGTTTCAAATGCCACGTTTTACTTTGGTCTCCAGAATGCATTATAACTCATATGGTAGAAGGTTTCAGATATTACCACTGGCATGGGTTTCAAAGTTTATGAAAGAAAAACACTTGTTAATTATATTCGTTATCAGTTGCTTATTTCACCAAACTTTGAAAGCAGCATCTCATATAACATCAATGAAGAAAATGCTCAATGCCTGCAGCACTGTAACTTAAGTTGGTGTTTGGGGCTGCGATCCGAAAAATTTGCAGAACTTAAGGAATTGAAACATCGGTTATTTATTTGCATTGTAAATGTTTCCGGTATGAATACTAACTGTAAGCATTTATTGATACAAAAGTAGCACAACCGACTCGTGCTGGCAACCTATCGACAGTATCAAAGCCGAGAATATATCACATCTGCTTAACGTTGTTATATTACATTCGAAGTTATAGGAATATAAAGAAATTTAGTGTTACCTGCAGCGAGTTTTTTCAAATAATCGAAAGCTTAATATTTGCTGTTTATTGTCACTACAATATCATTACCAATTGAAAATTCTACGATAAAACCGCTTAATATAGATATTGCAAACAAACACAAAACCAACAATAGCTGGCGACCCTATGAAGGTTTTTCAACCAAATTTGGCCTAAATAATGCTTAGAATAAGCTCCATTAATTGTGTGAAATTCGTATTGATTTCATGACTGCACTGGAAGTTATAGGGCAACAAGTTTTATTTTCCTGAGAGAATTTTCAAAACCAAAGACACAAAAACTACCATAGCTGGCAGCACCAATCGAATTTTTCAACCAAATTTTAATCAAACAGAGTTTAGAGTAAGGTTCAGCTACTGTGTCAATTTCATGAAAATCTGGTTACTTATTCACATTTCACAGGGCAAAAAGCAGTTTTTTTTTCTTTGTAATTTTTCAAGATGGCACCACTTGCACAGAGTTGCCCACAACTCAAAATCGCTTCTATCAGACCTGGTTCTACTTAAGTCCAATGCATTCTGTAAATTTCAAGGGTATCTGATTATTGGTTCGTGAATTCCCGTGAACAGAAATTTTTGATGCTAAAAATAAAGGTTAACTGGGAGAGGGTTACCGTTCTTGTCCGACATTCAATTTCCAAAGTTTTTCTTTGAACGTGTAGATAAAGCATAACGTTTGTATACAGATTGGTTTTATTGTAAGAAACGGACATTTTTAGGATATTCGATGATTTGAATATTTTCACTTCCAAATTTTTATTTTTTCAAATTTAAGACACCAAAATTATCATATCTGGCAGCTGATTGGCCTAAGTCCAATCGGCTTCTTGTGAACAGAGCGCGTCCTAGTGATAGGATAAAATCGCCAAAGTCAGTAGAATCCCGGTTGAGCACTCTGAATAGAGACCTAATAAGTAGCTATGAAGAGGCCTGACCGATCAGTAAGAGCAGATGTGGCAAGACGGTTCCCTGGTGGAATCGGAAACTACAGAAGCTAAGGAAAAGTACCAGGAAAATTCTCAACAGAGCTTGTAAGAGCAACAATGAGGATGACTGGATCGCCTACAGAACTTTGCAGAGAACGTATAAGAAGCTGGTGCAGACCTCTAAGAGGGAATCGTTTAGATCTTACTCTGAGAGACTGGAAGGCGCTCGGGAGATGTTCAGGCTTTGCAAAGTCCTAGAGAAGGATCAAGCAGCTAAGCTAGACTCTCTAAAACGCTCGAATGGTGGTTTTACCAAGTCCAAAAAGGAGTCTTTGCAGACTTTACTTGGGACTCACTTCCCGGGAGCTCCGGTGATTGAGTCGCAGAAGGCAAATGCGCCTGTGACCAAAATCGCTGCTCTTTGCAGCAATAGGAAGTGCTGGTACATAACTAGATCTGTGGTCACTAGTGAAAAGGTCAGGGATGCAATCATGTCTTTTGAAAATCTCAAATCGCCGAGCCTGGATGGTTTCTATCCGGTTATGCTTAGGGAGGGAATTGACCACTTGGGGGCAGACCTGAGAGAAATCTTCTGGACATGCCTATCTTTGGGGTTTGTTCCGTCACCTTGGCGAGAGGTTAAGGTAGTTTTTATACCTAAACCGGGAAGAGATGACTATTCCGATCCAAGGAACTTTAGACCGATCAGCTTAACTTCGTTTATGTCGAAATGCATAGAGAGACTTGTCGAACGACACATACGTACTACGGCGCTTAGGTTTAACCCTTTGAATGATGAGCACCATGCGTACCAGCGAGAAAAATCATGCGAGTCGGCCCTTCATTCTTTGGTGGCCAGAGTTGAGGGAGCGATCTTGCTTTGGGGGTATTTGTGAACATTGAAGGGGCCTTTGATTACGCGCCCTTCATGGAACTATGTGATGCTGCGAAAGGTCATGGCGTGGATAATGTTTTAGTTAGGTGGATTCATGCCATGCTGACGCAGAGATGGTTGCTGGCGGAAGCTGGATCCGACTGCTACTTAAGAACAGAGGCGACAAATGGATGCCCTCAAGGGGGCGTCCTATCACCACTCCTGTGAAGTATGCTAGTCGACTCCCTGCTTAACGAACTGCAACAAGAAAGGCTGCACGCACAGGCTTATGCTGATAACGTGGCCGCACTGGCTGTCGTTAAAGATATGAATATGGTATGTAGAAATACACAGCGTGTATTGGATCTGATTGGCAGCTGGTGTTCGAAGCACGGCCTAACAGTGAATCCTGGTAAGACGAAAATTGTTTTGTTTACCAGGAAAAGAAAACTGGGAGGGCTAGTGCTTCCAAACATGAAGAGTGTAACACTTCAACTTTCAGATGAAGTCAAATATCTTGGAGTAATCTTGGACAAAAAACTTCTCTGGAAGAAACATGTGGAAATGTGTATCTGTGGTGTCATGAGCACTACGCCGGGTGCAGCCCTTGATGCGCTTTTCAATCTGCCTCCTCTCGACATACAAGTTCAGAGTGTGGCGATGAGCTCTGCCCATAGACTAGCTCAGCTTGGCTTATGGGTAGGTGAAGACGAAGTGGAGCACTGATCTATAAGGGGTTCGATGTGTGAGATCTCTCCGATTCTCACTATGCCTTTGGACACTCGGGTGCCCTTCCTCGACTTCAGAAGAAGGTACGAAGTAATCCTCTTAAGCAGAAGTAACTGGAATGATCCAGATTTGTGTACGAGGAGATATTCTGAGATCTTCTTCACGGACGGCTCGAAGTCAGATAGAAGATCTGGAGCTGGTGTTTATCTACATTCATCGAATGGCAGGTGGGCTTTTTCTCTTGGAGGGCACGTTTCGGTTTTTCAAGCAGAAATATTTGCTATCCTGAGAACTGCCTGTTGGGCAATTGAAGAAAGATGGAGGGGAAAGAGCATATATATTTGCAGACAGTCAAGCTGCACTGATGGCGCTGCGTAGACCCCTGACAAACTCGAAAGTTATCCAAGAGTGCAGAGCACGCTTGAACTCTGTCGCCAGATTCAATAGGGTGCATCTGCTCTGGGTACCAGGGCACTGTGGTGTTGAGGGGAATGAAATTGCTGACGTCTGTTGCGAAACTATGATAGCCGAGCGGCCGTCAGCGCAACATTTTAATTTAAGTCAGGTTCGGTTCTGTCCCGCGTGCCAAACCTGCCAGCTAGCTCAGTCCGGCGTGGGCTTTTGGGACGAACCTGACCTTCGTGCTACGGCACGCAGACGATACAACATTTAACACACAGAACAAAACACAGGGAAAAGAAGAAGACCTGTAGGAATCATTATCAAAATACGGAATTATTCACGATTCATTTCATTTACTTTACTCCCCAAATTACAAAATAATAAAAAAAAAACTCTAGCGCACCTGAACCGCTAGAAACACTTATGTTCGAAGAACAGTAGAAGAATCGTGCAGGTTTTGAGTGCATATTCCACCAGATGAGCTGCTTATTACGGCCAAACTGTTTCAAATGCCACGTTTTACTTTGGTCTCCAGAATGCATTATAACTCATATGGTAGAAGGTTTCAGATATTACCACTGGCATGGGTTTCAAAGTTTATGAAAGAAAAACACTTGTTAATTATATTCGTTATCAGTTGCTTATTTCACCAAACTTTGAAAGCAGCATCTCATATAACATCAATGAAGAAAATGCTCAATGCCTGCAGCACTGTAACTTAAGTTGGTGTTTGGGGCTGCGATCCGAAAAATTTGCAGAACTTAAGGAATTGAAACATCGGTTATTTATTTGCATTGTAAATGTTTCCGGTATGAATACTAACTGTAAGCATTTATTGATACAAAAGTAGCACAACCGACTCGTGCTGGCAACCTATCGACAGTATCAAAGCCGAGAATATATCACATCTGCTTAACGTTGTTATATTACATTCGAAGTTATAGGAATATAAAGAAATTTAGTGTTACCTGCAGCGAGTTTTTTCAAATAATCGAAAGCTTAATATTTGCTGTTTATTGTCACTACAATATCATTACCAATTGAAAATTCTACGATAAAACCGCTTAATATAGATATTGCAAACAAACACAAAACCAACAATAGCTGGCGACCCTATGAAGGTTTTTCAACCAAATTTGGCCTAAATAATGCTTAGAATAAGCTCCATTAATTGTGTGAAATTCGTATTGATTTCATGACTGCACTGGAAGTTATAGGGCAACAAGTTTTATTTTCCTGAGAGAATTTTCAAAACCAAAGACACAAAAACTACCATAGCTGGCAGCACCAATCGAATTTTTCAACCAAATTTTAATCAAACAGAGTTTAGAGTAAGGTTCAGCTACTGTGTCAATTTCATGAAAATCTGGTTACTTATTCACATTTCACAGGGCAAAAAGCAGTTTTTTTTTCTTTGTAATTTTTCAAGATGGCACCACTTGCACAGAGTTGCCCACAACTCAAAATCGCTTCTATCAGACCTGGTTCTACTTAAGTCCAATGCATTCTGTAAATTTCAAGGGTATCTGATTATTGGTTCGTGAATTCCCGTGAACAGAAATTTTTGATGCTAAAAATAAAGGTTAACTGGGAGAGGGTTACCGTTCTTGTCCGACATTCAATTTCCAAAGTTTTTCTTTGAACGTGTAGATAAAGCATAACGTTTGTATACAGATTGGTTTTATTGTAAGAAACGGACATTTTTAGGATATTCGATGATTTGAATATTTTCACTTCCAAATTTTTATTTTTTCAAATTTAAGACACCAAAATTATCATATCTGGCAGCTGATTGGCCTAAGTCCAATCGGCTTCTTGTGAACAGAGCGCGTCCTAGTGATAGGATAAAATCGCCAAAGTCAGTAGAATCCCGGTTGAGCACTCTGAATAGAGACCTAATAAGTAGCTATGAAGAGGCCTGACCGATCAGTAAGAGCAGATGTGGCAAGACGGTTCCCTGGTGGAATCGGAAACTACAGAAGCTAAGGAAAAGTACCAGGAAAATTCTCAACAGAGCTTGTAAGAGCAACAATGAGGATGACTGGATCGCCTACAGAACTTTGCAGAGAACGTATAAGAAGCTGGTGCAGACCTCTAAGAGGGAATCGTTTAGATCTTACTCTGAGAGACTGGAAGGCGCTCGGGAGATGTTCAGGCTTTGCAAAGTCCTAGAGAAGGATCAAGCAGCTAAGCTAGACTCTCTAAAACGCTCGAATGGTGGTTTTACCAAGTCCAAAAAGGAGTCTTTGCAGACTTTACTTGGGACTCACTTCCCGGGAGCTCCGGTGATTGAGTCGCAGAAGGCAAATGCGCCTGTGACCAAAATCGCTGCTCTTTGCAGCAATAGGAAGTGCTGGTACATAACTAGATCTGTGGTCACTAGTGAAAAGGTCAGGGATGCAATCATGTCTTTTGAAAATCTCAAATCGCCGAGCCTGGATGGTTTCTATCCGGTTATGCTTAGGGAGGGAATTGACCACTTGGGGGCAGACCTGAGAGAAATCTTCTGGACATGCCTATCTTTGGGGTTTGTTCCGTCACCTTGGCGAGAGGTTAAGGTAGTTTTTATACCTAAACCGGGAAGAGATGACTATTCCGATCCAAGGAACTTTAGACCGATCAGCTTAACTTCGTTTATGTCGAAATGCATAGAGAGACTTGTCGAACGACACATACGTACTACGGCGCTTAGGTTTAACCCTTTGAATGATGAGCACCATGCGTACCAGCGAGAAAAATCATGCGAGTCGGCCCTTCATTCTTTGGTGGCCAGAGTTGAGGGAGCGATCTTGCTTTGGGGGTATTTGTGAACATTGAAGGGGCCTTTGATTACGCGCCCTTCATGGAACTATGTGATGCTGCGAAAGGTCATGGCGTGGATAATGTTTTAGTTAGGTGGATTCATGCCATGCTGACGCAGAGATGGTTGCTGGCGGAAGCTGGATCCGACTGCTACTTAAGAACAGAGGCGACAAATGGATGCCCTCAAGGGGGCGTCCTATCACCACTCCTGTGAAGTATGCTAGTCGACTCCCTGCTTAACGAACTGCAACAAGAAAGGCTGCACGCACAGGCTTATGCTGATAACGTGGCCGCACTGGCTGTCGTTAAAGATATGAATATGGTATGTAGAAATACACAACCAAATTTCTATCAAAGGTGGCTTAAGATAAGGTCCAGCTACTGTGTAAATTTCGTTAAAATCGAACGATTCAATCAGAATTTATAGGGCTAAAACCAACTATCTTTTTTAGTGATTTTTCAAGATGGCACCACTGGCACAGAACCGCCCGCATTTCAAAATCACTTCTATCAGACCTGGTCCCATTTAAGACCAATACAGTCTGCAAATTTCAATAAGTTTTGCTCATTGGATCGTGAGTTTCCGTGAACAGGAATTTTTGATGCTCAAAATGTAGGTAAATTGGGCAAGGGTTACCTGGCGTGCCCGTTATACCATATTAAATTTTTTTTTCGGTCTATGTAAAAAAAGCACGAAATTTACATATGAGCGGCCTTTTTTTGAAGAAGCGGCATTTTTTCAAGAGAGACGATAATTTGAAGGTTTTCACTTTTAGTGCCTGCCCTAGCTTTAGGATTGCCAGCACGCTCATCAAAAGCTACACAAACTTACAACTAAATAATACCAATTTGTCCTGAAAATTTGGTAATGATTGGATAACTCTGTCAAAAGTTATCGCAATTTAAAAATTTTAAATTTTTTCCGTTCTCTTTTTAGGCACCCAGCGCACACATGGGGTTAAAAAATTCCAAAACAATTTCCGATTCACATGCAAAACACAATCGAAATTTATTTCGTTAACTTAATTTTTGCAAAACTTATTTGTGTACGGAATAATAGGTATATTAAAAATATCACTAAAATGGCCGCCGGCGCCAAAGGGTTAAAGATTTTTAACTTTTTCTGAGATCTGGCACTATTCTACATATACACCAATGTGTCCTAAAAATTTCAGTTCAATCGGATGGCGCGTTCCTGATATTTTTTCACTGAAATTTTTTGATGATATATATAAATATATATATATATATATATATATATATATATATATATATATATATATATATATATATTAATATAGAAATATGAATTTTTGGCAAAAGTGATTTTAATACTAATGTTCTTCTTCGAACATTAGTAAAAATAAAGAAGAAAATTTAAGAACGAGAAAAATTCACCCAAAATTTCAACATTTATAATTGAAAGAGTATCTCATGCACTAACAAGAGAATATAATGAGAAGAGTATTTCATACACAGCAAAAGAATAAATGCAAAAAAAAAAAAATAATAACAAAGGAAATATGGGCTAAACTGAGTTTGGACTCAAACCCGGCCGGGATTGGTTTACACCAATCATGACAATATTTATAATAAAGAATATCCTAACTTATAGAATACAAAGAAAATTAATAATAAAGAAATATAACACAAAATATTTGATTAGAGAAGTAAAATAATAGCAGGAGTAATACCAAATAAATAGTCTAATAAAAAAACTCTAGCGCACCTGAACCGCTAGAAACACTAATGTTCGAAGAACAGTAGAAGAATCGTGCAGGTTTTGAGTGCATATTCCACCACATGTGCTGCTTATTACGGCCAAACTGTTTCAAATGCCACGTTTTACTTTGGTCTCAAGAATGCATTATAACTCATATGGTGGAAGGTTTCAGATAGTACCACTGGCATGAATTTCAACATTTATGAGAGCAAAACACGGGTTAATTATATTCGTTATCAGTTGCTTATTTCATATAATTTTGAAAGCAGCATCTCATATAACATCAATGAAGAAAATGCTCAGTGCCTGCAGCACTGTAACTGAAATTGGTGTTTGGGGCTGCGATCCGAAAAATTTGCAGATCTTTGGGAATTGAAACATTGGTTATTTATTTTCATTGTAAATGTTTCCGGTATGAATACTAACTGTAAGCATTTATTGATACAAAAGTAGCACAACTGACTCGTGCTGGCAACCTTCTGCCAGTATCAAAGCCAAGAATATATCACATCTGCTTCAAGTTGTTATATTACATTCGAAGTTATAGGAGTATAACGAAATTAAGGGTTACCTGCAGCGAGTTTTTCCAAATAATCGAAAACCTAATATTTGCTATTTATTGTCACTACAATATCATTACCATTTGAAAATTCTACGAAAAAACCGCTTAATAAAGATATTGCAATTAAAGACAAAACCAAAAATAGCTGGCAGCCCTATCATGGCTTTTCAACCAAATTTGTCCTGAATAATGTTTATGGTAGGTTTCATTAATTGTATTTCATCATTAATCGTATTGCTTTCATGACTGCACTGGAAGTTATAGGACAAAACGTTTTATTTTACTGAGCGTATTTTCAAAACCAAAGACACAAAAATTACCATAGCTGGCAGCACCAATCTAATTTTTCAACCAAATTTCCATCAAACAGAGTTTAGAGTAAGGTTCAGCTATTGTGTCAATTTCATGAAAATCTGGTAACTAATTCACATTTCATAGGGCAAAAAGCAAATTTTTTTTCTTTGTAATTTTTCAAGATGGCACCACTGGCATAGAGTTGCCCACAATTCAAAATCGCTTCTATCAGATCTGGTCCTACTTAAGTCCAATGCATTCTGTAAATTTCACTTGTATCTGATTATTGGTTCGTGAGTTCTCGTGAACAGAAGTTTTTGATGCTAAAAATATAGGTTAACTGGGAGAGGGTTACCGTTCTTGTCCGACATTCAATTTTCAAAACTTTACTTTGAACGTGTGGATAAAACACAAAAATTGTATACAGATTGGTTTTATTGTATAAGAAACGGACATTTTTTTTAATATTCGATCGTTTGAATGTTTTCACTTCCAATTTTTATTTTTTCAAATTTAAGACACGAAAATTATCATAGCTGGCAGCTCCAACCGAATTTTTCGACCAAATTTCTACCAAACGTGGTTTATATAAATAAGGTCCAACAATTGTGTGAATTTCGTTAAAATCGAACGATTCAATTAGAATTTATAGGGCTAAAAGCATTTATATTTTGTAGTGATTTTTCAAGATGGCACCACTGGCACAGATTCGCCCACATTTCAAAATCACTTCTATCAGACCTGGTCCTAGTTAAGACTAATACATTCTGCAAATTTCAATTATTTCTGCTCATCGGATCGTGAGTTTCCGTGAACAGAAGTTTTTGATGCTAAAAATATAGGTAAATTGGGCAAGGGTTACCAGGCGTGCCCGTTATACCATATCAAATTTTATTTTTTGTCTATGTAAACAAAGCACAAGATTTACATATGAGTGGCTTCTTTTTGAAGAAGCGGCATTTTTTCAAGAGAGACGATGATTTGGAGGTTTTCACTTTCAGTGCCTGCTCTAGCTACAGGGTTGTCAGCACGCTCATTAAAAGCTACACAAATCTACAACTAAATAATACCAATATGTCCTGAAAATTTCGTAATGATTGAATAGCTCCGTCAAAAGTTATCGCAATTTAAAAATTTCAAATTTTCCCGTTCTCTTTTTAGGCACCCAGCGCACACATGGGGTTAAAAAATTCCAAAACATTATCCGATTCACATGTAAAACATGTTCGAAATCTATTTCGTCAACTTTATTTATGCGAAAATTATTTGTGTACGAAATAATAGGTATATTAAAAATATCGCTTAAACGGCCGCCCGCGCCAAAAGGTTAACAATAACTGACATTTAGTGAGCCTTGGACCTATTCTGCATATACACCAATGTATCCTGAAAGTTTCAGCTCAATCGGATGGCGCGTTCCCGAGATTTTCTCACTGAAATTTTTTGATGATACATATATATATATATATATATATATATATATATATATATATATATATATATATATATATATATATATATATATATATATATATATATATATATATATATATATATATATATATATATATACATATATATATATATATATATATATATATATATATATATATATATATATATATATATATATATATATATGGAAATATGAATTTTTGGCCGAATCGATTTTAAAACATTAGTAAAAATAGAAATCAAATTTTAGGTCACAAATCCCAAAACAATATTAGTGTTAATGAAATGAACTGGAGACTTTTTTCTTTCAAAACCAAACAACAATGAATTCCATAACGAAAGATACTCGTTTACACCTAACTAAATTGAATTTAGGCACAATTATAGTTATGATTTGCAACATTTGACTTTCGAAAACCACGATTAACTTTTTAACTTGGAATTAAAGATGAATATAAAAACTAATTAATTCCTTTTTTTCTTTCCTTGTTGATATTTAATTGATGGATGTTGGGTTAGTACTCAATATCTAAGGTACTTATCGGTTCTGGGACATCGGAACGCAGATGATGGCTGATGATCATGAGGAACCGGATAGCATCAAAAATGCGATAACGCCAAATTAATTTTTCTCGTGGTCAAGACACTCCAAAACCAATACGATCTCCTTCGTCTCTTGAAACACAGCTTCCTTTTTTGAGATCGTTCCAAATTTTCACCCTTGGTCACTTCGACAGATTAAATTTGCACCAAACGTTTTCCCTTCAACAACACAACTGAATTTCGCACTCAACTACCACTCGAGTTTTCTTATAAACAAGAATATTCCTTTAGAATTTTTTCACGATTCAAATTTAAACAACAAGTGTCCGTGTTCAATCAAAAGTTCACATTCATTTCTTTCTTCACGTTCAAAAAATGTTCTTGTACCCTTGGTCACTTCGACACATTAAATTAGCAGCAAACGTCTTTTCATTTTTCACAATTCAAGTTCAACCGACAAATGTGCGTGTTCAATCAAAATGTTCACCTTCACGGCCTCTTCTTACTTTTCTTTCACGTTCTCAAAAACCAATCTTTCTCCACCCAGTACTGAAAACCGAATCCCCCCAAACGCCAAAAATTACCGCCAATAAGCTCCCGTTGCCGCCACGTCCCGTTGGTTTTTCTTGCCCAGTTGTGGGACAAGTGTTTTTCCACAACCAGCACCAAACATCTCCCGTTTTTGCTGGCCTGATAAAGCAGCTGATGCAAGTATTGTTGCAAATCAGCTGCGCTCAGGTCAGCGAACCCGATGCAGTACAACGACACATGTGACAATCAAATGCATAAGCAAAGCCTGTTTTCCAATGCAATGCAATGCATTCAACCGTCGCATGCAGCATTGCACCGCCAATGTTTGTGGGTGTGTGTGGGTGTTATATGTGCGAGGCTGTTTTGCAACAATCGTGGGGACGACCTAGATCCTGAGATTCTTGACCAAGCCGGGCGCATAACGTGCCACCTTTCGCCCAATCTTCACATCAACCTGAGTCAGTTGTTTTCAATTAGCTTTCAATGGAGTGGTAAACTCCCAGTAGCTTCCCACTCGTGTCTTGCAACTCGTAAGTGGCTTGCCCGGTTTTTCGTTTTACGATCGCAGGAACAAAGCGAGGGGCGAACTTAGCAGCAAAGCGATCGAGGGCACTGCTAACGGCAAAGTTGCGAACATAGACTTGCTGACCTACGGAAAAATTTCGTGGCCTCGTTCGAAGATTATAGCGCTGAGCCCCCTTTTTGTAGGCCTCACTCAGTTTGTCTTTAACAAGGTCCTGTACTAGGCGTTGTCTGTTGCAGCCAGAATGTTATTGCACCTCACCATCTTCAAAAGCTTGTAGGCTCCTGAGGAGTGCGTATTCTGAGCCATGCTGGATAGGATGATATCCGAGCATGAGGAAGTGAGGCGAAAAACCAGTAGAATCATGAACTACCTTTCGAAAGGCACAACACGATTCCGAGAGCTTTTCGTCCCACCTGCCATGATCGGAACCTATATAGGCTCTAATTGCGTTCAGTGTAGACACATTAGTTCGCTCCGAAGCATTTGCCTGTGGTGAGTACAGTGGTGTGAAACAATACTTCACGCCATATTTATCCAAAAGCTGAGCAAATGCTTTGGAAGCAAACTGGACCCCATTGTCTGAATGAAGCCATTCGGGCACTTCGAAGGTCAGAAAGATCTCCCGCTCAAGAAAGCACACAATCGCCTCACCTGTAGCCTTCACCATGGGCTTGAGCCACGCAAACTTTGTATAATGGTCCAGGACCACAAACAATTGGGTATTTCCAGATTTTGAGCGAGAATATGGGCCCATGAAATCCGCAAAAAGTCGCTGCATCGGCCGCTCGGATTCTCTGGGAGATCCCAAGGGTGACCTCAATTAAGAATTCGGAGGCTTGATCTGCTTGCAAACTACGCACTCTCTTACATGCTGCGTAACATCTTGCCTCAATCGAGGCCAATAATAATATCCTTGCAGCAGCTCAATAGTTTTCCGAATTCCACAATGCGACCCACGGGGATCATCGTGAGCTCGTTCGATGAGCGACTTCTGCTGACCATCAAGGACCCATAACTTGACCCGGGGAATATCCAAAATCGGCGCTTCGCTGGTGCTCATGGTTATGTTAATACGACCATTAGAGACATGCAAACTTTGAAACAGTTCAAAATTTGCCCCCTCAACTGCTCGTAAGAAGGCTCCTGAAACGCCGATTCCGGAATGACTGCACCCAAATCCTCGTGCTCCGGGAGACAACTCTCAATTGCTGCTACCTGCGCATCCGAAAAGCAAGCCCTTGATAAAGCGTCTGGAACGACGTTGAGGTTACCTTTTCGATGCTCAATCTTAAAATCATACCCCTGTAGCTTCAGGCTCCAGCGAGCCAATCGTCCAGACAGATCCTGTTGTTGCATCAGCCATTTTAGGCTGGCATGATCTGTGATGATAGTGAAGGGCAGCCCCTCGACGTACGCTCTGAACCTCTTAACACTTTGCACCGCAGCTAAGCATTCCGATTCGGTAACACTGTAATTGCGTTGCGCCGCGTTAAGTTTCAGGGACATATACGCGATGGGATGCTCTCCACCATCATCATCCTTCTGGAACAAGACACTTCCAATACCCAATGCACTAGCGTCACATTGAATATAAAAGTGCCTTGTGAAATCTGGATTGGCTAACACAGGAGCAGAAACTAACAGTTTCTTGACTTCATTGAAGGCATTGTTAGCAGCCAAAGACCAGTTGAAAGAACGCTTGCCTTTTAGCAGATCCGTGAGTGGCGCAGTGACGAAAGCAAAATTTGGGATAAAACCTCTGTACCATCCCGCCATTCCCATGAACCGTCGCACGTCTTTTACCTTTCGGGGCTCTGGATATGTCAGAATACCTGACACCTTCTCCGGGTTCGTTCGTAAAATCCCATCACTAACCACGAAGCCAAGGTACTTGATCTCCTTTTGGACAAACTTGCTTTTTTCAACATTGATGGTCAAGTTGGCGTCTCTGAGCCGTCTCGCAACAGTGCTCAAGAGCTCCAAATGCTCATCAAATGTTGAGCTTGTGACGAGCAAGTCGTCCAAGTAAACAAATACCTTGTCCTGCAGTTCGTGTGGTATTACTTTGTGCATTAACCGACACATAGTCTACGGAGCGTTGCACAGACCGAACGGCATAACCGTCAAACGATACAAAGGTCTGCCAAGGACAGTAAAGGCAGTTTTATCACGTAATGCTTCGTCTAATGGAATCTGCCAGAAAGCGTCTTTCAGATCCAAACTAGTGATGAACCGGGTGTCTTGTAGGCGCGCCAACAGTCCCTCAATGAGAGGTAACGGATATGCATCTTTTAAAGTGACCTCGCTCAGACGTCGAGCATCAAGGCATAGACGCACCTTGCCAGGCTTCCTCACCAAGGTGACGGGGGAGCTCCACGCGCTATGGCTTTCCTCTATCACACCCAGTGACAACATACGATCATGTTCGTCATAAATCAGTTTCTGTATAACCGGTGACATGGCATAGTGTCGTTGTTTAATGGGCTGAGCGGAACCCGTGTCGATCTTATGTGACACGAGTTTGGTTTTGCCCAGGCCCTCCTTGTTATATGAAGGAAACTGATGTATGACAAGGTCGAGTCGTTGCTGCTCCTGAGTGGTCAATAGGTGAAAATCAGGGCACGCAGGCTCTGTAAGGGCTTCGACCGAGTGACATTGCATTGGAGCGATTTTGAAAAGGTCCCAAAAGTCCATACCCAGATAGACAGGGTGGGTTAGAGACGGAACGACCAAAAACCGCATCCATTTACTCTGGTCGTTAAATCGCACCAGGGTGCCAACATATCCCACCACTGGACTCTTTTGGCCCGAAGCTGTCTGAACGTGGGTCTACATTGTATGCATATACAGGCCCAAGTCCGAGAGCAGATCCAAAGAACCAGCACCGAGAATGCTGACACTAGCCCCACTGTCAAGTAACCCCGTTAACTTTCGTCCCCTGATGATGATTTCAGCGAAAGGGCGATTATCACCATTAATGGTGACTATCGACTCAACGCTGGCGCGTTTCAAAAATTTCCTTGCGGCAAAGTACCTCCAGGATCTATGGAAGCGCCTGGACAAAGACATCCGCAGACAAACAGGTCCCATGGGATTGGAGCATGTGGTTTCAATACTCGAATCAGAAAGTGAAAGGCCATCAGAGAATTGAGTTTGCACATATGGGTTGGATGTGAGTGGGTATGATGTGATATTGTCATTCTGAAGCGAAAAAAATTTGGGATGCATATCATCCAGTCAAGATAGACGTCGCAACTCTGGATCAACATTAGTGGCTACATCCACCTTTCCGTGGCGCAAATTGAACCGCGGGGAGTCAGACTGATTCCTGTTCGTCACCGTTACTTTACTACTATCATGAGCTCGATATTTGGGAACCTGAGGCTTCATGACCCCATCAGAACCACATCCAAAACAAAAAACTCGCTTAATTGGCATCGAGCAATCTAGGATGGAGTGTCCCAGGTCCTTGCTATTCCAACAGACACGAAATTGTCCCCGTTGAGTGCTGATTTGTGGACTTGGGGTATTAAACCGTTTCGTTACGACCTCGTGCACTTGATTTGGAGTCTCGAATTGATTAGAATCAAACTCATTTGTTTCCCTATAATTAACGCCACTGCGGGCCCAATCATCGAAGCGTGCTGGTGGTGAGTGACGTCGGGGTTCTGGAAGCTCTGCGATCTCATCATTTAAGCATAGCTCATTAGCTCCATATGGACGACGAGTCGGGTAACGTTCTGGTTCTAATTCACGCCACACGGATTCAACGCGAGTGCATCTCCTGACGAGATCACGGGTAGTCGAAAAATCAAAACCTGCTAAATGTTCCTGAAGACGGGTATTCATGTTTTTAAAAAGAATGCATTGCAGGTCCACATCCACTAAAGGAACCTGTAACTGAAGAGCCAACGCCTCAATTGCTTCATAAAATTCAATGAACGTTTCATTTGGACGTTGCCGCCGCGCGTCTATAGCACGTCGAATGTCAACATCCGTGCGATGTGGTGCAAAACGTTCGTGAAATTCTGTTCGAAGCTGACTCCACGTCAGGTTCCCATAAAGATCCCGCAGCTGCCAGTACCAATTCGCCGCCATACCTTTCAGTAGCAGGTGCAGGTCTCGTACTAATTCATTACCCGATACTCCATAATCAGCAGCCATAGTGGACACACGAAACAGGAACTGCCGAGCGTCCATATCCTTCGAGACACCATCGAACATTAAACCCCATTTCGTCATAGGAACCAATGTCCGCGGGTGTTCGGCGTTTCGCCCTGCCTCTCGAAAGGTAACCCGCGGCTTCATAACATTGGGACCCCTTGTAACCGTCGACGACAAATGATCTGCCCCAATTTGAGAGGGCTCCACCGCAGTAGTGGGTGGCAGAACCGTGTGCCCTTGACCACTTCTTGGGGGAGTGCTGGAGGCGGAAAGACTGAGACGACCTAGCTCTCGGTCAATATGGGAATAACTAGGATCCCAACTCGCCGTTTGTCTTGTCATGTTCGATTAATTAACAATGTTAATAACTAAATAAGACCTATAAAATCAATGTATAACAATAACTATTCCCAACAATTCCAATTTACAAATTCACTCAAATCCCGATCACCTGTAGTTTCCTCTCAAAACTAAAATAAACCCGAAAAATTAAACAAGCAGCGAGAAAGAAATGTAATTCCCCTTCCCTCTAAATCAAACTCGTGACGGTATATAACAAATCAATAATTCCTGTACAGAAGGAATAACGAAATTTCGTAAGAAAAATAAATCAAAAGCGAATAAATATTTTCCCGCCCAGATAAGTACACTGTAACTGGTTTGTTATAATCCAGAGTACTCAGTATATTCCAAAACTAAACAAAAGAGGAAAGATGTTTCCCAAATTAACTAAATTGAAAATAAATGCAAATCATAAAAAAAAATAATGATTCCTAAATTTCCTCTTCCTGTAGGGATGTTTGTGAAGGAAAGGAAAAGGTAATAAAATTTGAACACATAGTGAGAAAATGGGAATTAAGGAAATGGTAAACAAATGTCAACAAGTTGAACTTCTCAGCTGAGTCAAGAAAATTCGATGATCCCATTTCGTGAACTGCTCACAAGGTTACAATCAAGTAAAACTACACCGTCAAACCGGTGGACTCAGTCACGATCTAGTATCATCGAACTTCCCTGCAAGCAACAAAAGGCTCGAGGCGCTGTAAAAATTAAAACTGCTCGCCTGTGGGCCAAGCGACTTCACAACCGAAGGATATTTCAGCGGCTTTCAACTCGAGTGGTTCCTTTTGCTTCGCCTCAAGCTGAGAGTCAGTAAAAAAAAGTGAAAAGAGGCGTCCCTCTGTCAAGCACTGGACAACACACAATAGCACGAGAATGGGCGCCAATGTTGCACTGATGACCGCTCGACCGGAATGAAATAAAGGAAAAAAAATATTTAAAATAGAAAAAGAGAAGAAAAAAAAAATATTAATTTAAATGTAATCCAACATGAATAATCTGATTAACTTGCCAACTATGGAGAAAAAAAAATATGGCTGAGGCAATCAAGTGCTCCCGGGAACAAATATCACCCCAGCCCATCAGATAAATCATGCGGAGCAAGAAATGAAATCAGAAACCAAACTTAATAAAAAAAACTCTAGCGCACCTGAACCGCTAGAAACACTAATGTTCGAAGAACTGTAGAAGAATCGTGCAGGTTTTGAGTGCATATTCCACCACATGAGCTGCTTATTACGGCCAAACTGTTTCAAATGCCACGTTTGACTTTGGTGTCAAGAATGCATTATAACTCCTATGGTAGAAGGTTTCAGATATTACCACTGGCATGAATTTCAACGTTTGTGAGAGCAAAACACGGGTTAAGTATATTCGTTATCAGTTGCTTATTTCACAAAATTTTGAAAGCAGCATCTCATATAACATCAATGAAGAAAATGTTCAGTGCCTGCAGCACTGTAACTGAAGTTGGTGTTTGGGGCTGCGATCCGAAAAATTTGCAGAGCTTTGGGAATTGAAACATCGGTTATTTATTTTCATTGTAAATGTTTCCGGTATGAATATTAACTGTAAGCATTTATTGACACAAAATTAGCACAACTGACTCCTGCTGGCAACCTTTCGCCAGTATCAAAGCCAAGAATATATCACATCTGCTTCACGTTGTTTTATTACATTCGAAGTTATAGGAGTATAAAAAAATTTAGGGTTACTTGCAGCGAGTTTTTTCAAATAATCGAAAACTTATTATTTGCTAATTATTGTCATTACAATATCATTACCAATTGAAAATTCTACGATAAAACCGTTTAATTGAGATATTGCAAACAAACACAAAACCAACAATAGCTGGCAATCCTATCGTGGCTTTTCAACCAAATTTGGCCTGAATAATGTCGATAATAAGTTCCATTAATGGTACGTAATTCGTATTGATTTCATGACTGCACTGGAAGTTATAAGGCAAAAAGTTTTATTTTCCTAAGCAAATTTTCAAAACCAAAGGACACAAAAATTACCATTGCTGGCAGCACCAATCGAATTTTCAAACCAAATTTTCATCAAACAGAGTTTAGAGTAAGATCCAGCTACTGTGTCAATTTCATGAAAATCTGGTAACTTATTCACATTTCACAGGGCAAAAAGCAATGTTTTTTCTTTGCAATTTTTCAAGATGAAACCACTGGCACAGAGTTGCCCACAATTCATAATCGCTTCTACCAAACCTGGTCCTATTTGAGTCCAATACATTCTGTAAATTTCAGTTGTATCTGACTATTGGTTCGTGAGTTCCCGTGAACAGAAGTTTTTAATGTTAAAAATATAGTTTAACTGGGATAGGGTTACCCATGATACAATGAGAACAAGGTAATCCATTGCGCATGTCTATCACTATCTCATTCTCGCGCTGGTGACAACTGTGAGTGATTTGCCTTTAAGCCAATGTAAAATTGGGCAACTTCAAGGGTGGCGTTTGGGGTATTAATGGAGGGATATTTTGATTTTGATGATGAGGTTTGAATGGTTAGTATGTGCTTGTAAATGTCCTAGAAAATCTCAAGGAAAAAGCTATTGTACAAAGCACAATGATGGAAAACTCAATGGCTTATTTTTCGAAAGAAAATGTTGAATGCACTCACTTAAACGAATCATTTAGAGTGTTTTTATGGGTAGGATGCTAATTGTATGTACGTGCGATGTTGGGTTGCAGATTCATGTAGCTCGATAGATGCAAATGTGCATAGATGGAAATGTGCATTGAAAAATTATGATGTACTTGATAGATAATAGTTATGTTAATTGCGGTTTTCGGTCAGGTGCGTTTTGCAAATATCGGAACAGTTTGGAACAATGTTGGTATTTTGTTAATAGCATCGCACATTCGGGAAATGCTTCATTGAAAAAATTAAAAAAGTTGATGTTAAGATGGGGATTCTTCCAGCCCGGTAGGGTATTAGATGTAAATATGGATTGAGAAATAATGCTTCAGTGAGATATATATGTATGTGCGTATGCATATAAGACAATGCCACTGAGCTAATTGAGGATATAAGGTTGTTTAATTATGCGCAAAGTACATACATATGATTTAATTTTTGATTAATAATTCTGTTGATTGACGTTAATTGTGAGGTGCATTTTGAAGATATCGGTACGGTTAGCAAATAGATTTGTATTGTGTTATTAGCACCGCACAATATGGAAGTACTTTCTTGGCACATAATAAACTTGATGTTAAGAAAGGGATTTATGCAACCGGAGCGGGTAATAGATGTACATATGCATTTGTAAATTATGCTTGAGCGAGATATATGTTCATGTGCGTATGCATATAAGAAAATGACGATGAGCAAATTGAAGAGTTAAAGTTTTTGAATTATGTGCAAAGTGTATACAAATGATTTAATTGATGCATAACAATTATGTTGATTTAGGTTGTTGGTGAGGTGGATTTTGAAGATATCGGTACAGTTTGAAAATATATTTGCATTGTGTTCTTAACACCGCACAGTATGGAAATGCTTCATTGACATATAAATAAGAATTTTAATGGGCACCGAAAAGAAATTGATAGTGATCGATAAAATAATAAGATTGATGTTAAGATGCGGATTTATGCAACCGGAGAGGGTAATAGATGTAAATATGTATTGAGAAATTATGCTTCAGTGAGATATATGCGTATGTGCGTATGCATATAAGACAATGCCGATGAGCTAATTGATGATTTAGGGTTGTTGAATTAAGTGTATACATATGATTTAATTGATGTATGATAATTATGTTGATTGAGGTTATATGTAAGGTGAATTTTGAATATATTGGTACAGTTTGAAAATATATTTGAATGTGCTATTAACACCGTACATTCTGGAAATACTTTATTGACATAGAAATAAGCATTTGAATGGTCACCGGAGGGAAATGGAGCATGGGCGCATAAATTAATATTGTCAACTAACCGCAACAAAAAGTATTGCGTATGACTGCTCGACAACTATAACAGCTTCACTCATGCAGTATTTAGATACAGATGAACCACAAGACCGAACACAGCAAGATCGCATCCAACTGGATGCATTGGAGTCTGATGGATTAAAACATATAGCTGGCTATATAGCTTTCAAATTAAGAAAACTAGATCCATCCTTAGGAATGCCTTCTGCGAAAATTGATAAAGAGGAAGAAGTACAAACATGGTGCGACTATCTATCCGAAGGAGGACTCTACAAACCAAGCAAAACACTTATGGAAGGAATTGTGCAGCTTAATGCAATTTTTAGTAAAACTCATGGGCGTAACTTAAAAAAAAACCCTAATATTTTAGCTGAATTATTAACTCTATCAGCTCACATAGATTTAAGCAAACATGTAAAAAAACTTTTCTTTAGATGCAAAATTTATTTTTGAATAAGGCAACTAAACTCAAAAACTTTACAAGACACTCATAAAAAAAAACAAAGAAAATTCAATAAAACAGTTAACTAGCGAATATTTCTTTCATTATCTACTAAGAACCTTTTGTTCCATAATCATCCACCAAATCGCAATAAGCAGATACAAGATCAGAGATCAGTTTTCCCCTGTGAAGCAATTTCA
>OX376372.1:117236051-117272241 GCA_947369275.1 Nemotelus nigrinus | reverse complement strand
TTAATTTATATCCCTTACATAGTGCCATCTTGACTTCATCAATTACCCATGTTCCTATCAAAACCCTATCACCCTCCGAATGTAGGCACTGTTGGCTTTGATTTCTTTCTTCCCCGCAGGTACGACATAATGTAAACATAAGTTTGTTATTTTGTTTGACGGGGAGAACGGGATGGTGTAAATCTTGTGGAGGTAATATTTTGCATTTAATTAAGCCTTCGGCTTTTTCAAAATTTATTTCAGAGCAGTCAATTTTTCCAACATACAATTTAGGGTGCTTAATCGGAAATTTACCATTTTTGCAAACCCACGGATACAGCGAGCAAACATCGATATACTTTATCTTCTCTCCTGGTTTGCATTTGTAATACATGAAGGCATTTCCTGTACGCCCCTCCATAGAAGGTTATCTTCTCTCCTGGTTTGCATTTGTAATACATGAAGGCATTTCCTGTACGCCCTCCATAGAAGGCATCACGGGGATTCAATAGTGTGTTTACCAGGAGAGGATGGTTTTTCAAAAAGTTCATTTCACTGTTCATCTTCAAAAGCCTATCGAATTCACATTCCCACATTTCAATTACTTCGTACCCGTGTGCGCGTAGACGTTCAGTTTTTGCTACTGTTCCTTCATATCGCTGATTTAAGGTATCCATGGGGTCATCGTGCAAAGGGCGATCGCGAGCATGAGTTAAGCATACAGGATGTCCATGATAATAACAGCCATGAAATTCAAATACCTGATTGGTTTCAGGGCAAAAACCATCTACTTTAACGCCATTTATAACTGCTTCTCTTTGCTTAGCTGAATGTAAAACTTTTATTTGACGTTGATTCTCTTCCCATATCAACCACTGTAGTGCCTTTTTTGATTGACGATCTACACCTCGATAGCCGTTTCTTGGAATGATAGCAATTGTGTCAGGTTCGAGAAAACTTCGTCTAAAAACTAAATTACACGCTGATGCTATTGTTGTGGCTTCTATAAACGGATCCACACTGCATTCATGTATCATCATTTTCCTGAACTTCAGACATGCTTCTGTTAAAATTTCTACATCGCTAGTGCAATATTCAAGTAAATCCCGCTGCATATCAAACTCATTGCTTTTGTGGTCCTCGTACCATTTGAGAAATACTTGGCGTTCTTCAATTTTCATGGTATCTGGGGCATAATACTCTTTCCCTGGGAGTGGGCCAATGTAGTTTTCATTTTGCACGGTGTTAAATAGGTGAGGGAAATAGCCCTTTTTATAAACAGGCGATAAATCAAAAGCTTTCGGTAATTGAGAGAGAGCCATAGGGAAATAGTTCAACGAGTCTATGAATTTTATATTGTCCACTTGCATCATAATGATTTTTGTACCACGCATTATTAAGTTCGGCTTTAGATCAGTTTTTTCAAATAAATACTTTAATACAAATTGGTGGTCAAATGCTTGTCCGTTATGTGCGATTACAATCACCTCTTTAAATTTTTTCCGAACATCCATTAAATTCTTCATAAAGTTATCAATTACATTTGCTTTGTAATAATATAGTCTGTATCCGCATTTTTGACAAAAATATAGACTTTTTTCTTCAAGGCATACATCACAACGTTTAGCAAAGACACATAGATTTGGCTCATGTTTTTACTAATGTTCGAAGAACATTATTACTAATGTTCGAAGAACATTAGTATTAAAAGCGCTTCGCCGAAAATCGTCATATATATATATATATATATATATATATATATATATATATATATATATATATATATATATATATATATATATATATATATATATATATATATATATATACATATATAAATATATATATATATATATATATATATATATATATATATATATATATATATATATATATAAATATATATATATATATATATATATATATATATATATATATATATATATATATATATATATATATATATATATATATATATATATATATATATATATATATATATATATATATATATATATATATATCAGCAAAACGGTTAAGAGAGATAATCTCTGGATTGGCCGATTCGATTGAGCTGAAACTTTCGGAGAACATAGATGTGTATAACAGGTAGGTCCATGACTTGCTAGAATTTAGATATCTTAAACGTTTTGGCGGCGGCGGGCATTTAAGTGAATTTTCAGGTACACCTATATTTCCAAGCAGTGTAAATTTTTGTTAAAAAAAAGTACTAGGAATGAAAACTTATTATGTTTGTAGTTTGTTTATGATAAAGAATTGAAAATTTTGAGCCAGGTGTAGGCGCGGAGTACCTAAAAGTAGGCAAGGATTTTTTTCAAATTTCGATTTGTCATAACTTCTAAGAAAAACAATGGATCGTCGTGAAATTTGCAGAGCGTATTAATATAAACTAGAATTTAAGAAACGTGGACTTTCAAGACTGTGCGGGCAACTCTTAAGCTACAGCAGGCTCCTGAAATCAAATCCTTCAAATCATCGAGTCTCCTGAAAAATTTTTGATTTTTGAAAATAAATTCAAATTATTGATAAATTTTGACTTTTGTCCACCAAGTCAAATAAAAATTTCAAAAATTGCGCGGTAAACAAGAACGGCAACCCGTGATCAAATTACCTCTATTTTCAGCACCCAAAACTGCTGTTCACGAGAACTGACAATCGGATAATGCGATCAATATGAAATTTACAGAACATGTTGGCATTAACTAGGACCAAGTCTGATAGAAGCGATTTTTAAATACGGGCAATATTGTGGTAGTGGTGCCATTTGGAAAAATCACTGAGAAAAAAAAAACTGGTTTTTGGCCTATAGCTTCCGATTTAGCCACCAGATTTTAACAAAATTCACGCAGTAGGTGAACCTTACTCAAAGATAGATTTCATAGAAATTTGGTTGAAAAATTAGTATATGGAAGCTAGCTACAGCAATTTTTGTCTCTTATATATTGTTAATTTGCTCAGGAAAATAAAGGTTTTTCCCTATAACTTCCGATGCAGTGATGGAATCAAAACTAAATTCATGTGAAAAGCATATCTTGTTGCGTTTCTAATTCTGTAGAAATTTTGTTGAAAAACCGTGAAAGGGTTGCCAGCTATGATGAATTTTGTAATTTATTGACATTTCTTTATCGAGCGATGTTGTCACAAAATTTCCAAGCGGGTATGATCCTGCAATGACAAATAACATCAAATATTTAAGTTTCAAAAATGTAAAAAGTTTGGACGATGGTAACCCTAAACTCCTTTAACTTACAACGCAGACATTCAATCGAAACGAAATTCATAGGGTGGGTTAAAGACAACGTGAAGCAGCTATGGTGCTAGCACATGATTGCCAGCACCGGACAATTTCCCACCAACAGATGCTTCCATTTTAAATTTTAAAAGTAAAATAATATAATTCACTATTTCGAAGTGAATTATATTATTTTACTTTTACAATAGCATGCAAAACATTTATTAAAAAAATTTAAAATGTTTTAAAAAAATTAAATTAAAAATATTTTAAACTGTTTTTAAATTTATTTTCATAAAAAACTCTAAACATAAATAATATATTTCAATACCAAATATTAAATAACACTTTATGTTAAACAGTTATTCATTTGTTTCATTTTAAAATAAAAGATTTTTAAATGTTAAAAGATAGACTTGAAACACTACTTTTGATTAAAGCCATGAGCTGATGTATAAATTTAGACAGAGTTTTATAACGGAACCATATGCACCTGCACATTTGTACTTACATGTCTCTTCTAAGCAATTTTTATTTCTGTCATAATTTATTTTAAAAATTAATTATTCTCTTAATTCTTTTCGAACGATTTGTTATATTCAATTAAAATTTATGAAGAAACAGCGTATGTTTGAGTTGAAGAATCATGCGTAATATATGTAGTTACGATTTGTATTATCGACAAAGTAAATCAGCGATGTGATCTACGTTCATTGAGTATCAGGCTACCATAAAGCTAATTCTTGCATATAAAACTCTTTGTATCAATGAAACGGTGCCCTCTCATCGAACATACAAGTACAAAAAAAAAAAAAAAAATTCGCATATGCATTCGCGGCAATCAGCTAACGTAGCTTAAATGAAATAAAAAAGATTGATACATGTGTTGTTGCCATCTCTCAGCCGTTCTGTTGAATAATCGTGAGCTAGTATGTTTACTAACAAAATGCATTCATTCGCTTCATCATGTGGTCATCTTATAACCACAGCTAGAGACCAGATTTGCAATTGCACTCATGGCTTATTGGGTAAGGCGTCTGCTTTACGTTCATGAAACTATGAGTTCAAATCCTTGTGAGATCGAAAGATTTTCATTTAACACTTATACGTAAGTGGCTAGAGGAAGACTCTTTAATATCCAACTAGATTGGAATTGAAGAAATCAACTAGCTCGCTATTCGGAAGTGTGTTACAATGAGGAAAGTATTACTATGAGCGTAGATGGCATAGTTCCAGGTCTCCGGACCCATATCTCCGCCTTTCAGGTAGACTGAAGAGACTTGTCTCTTTGAAAGGGGTATGTACCTTGAAAGTAATACGAGTACGTTAACTGTAACACAAGTCCACGCAGTGGTGGCCGAATGTGGTGTATAATCAGTGTTAAAATAAATCATAAAAATTTCTTTGGATGTCGATGACGTTTTTACAATTTATTTGCTTATATCTCACTGCGTTAAATATGGTGTACATTCAGTTAAATTGGCATTTAGTGCTCTTACCCTTTAAATTGTTTTCTTTAATGTATCTATCGTACGATTTCTTTCGTTAATGCGACAATGATGTGTCTGGAATGCACTTTTCGTGATTCTAGCACCTGGCTCTTTTTTGGTTTCAATGCAAGATATAATGATGAGTCAGTACATTTGATTATAAATTAAGAAAATATTATTTTGATTAGTTTTGCATTTTATGAACATTATTAGTTCATTTTTATTTTCTTCAGATATAAGTATTATAAAATTCCACACAGGGGTGCAACTTAAAATATCGAAGCGAATTTAATTCAGGAGTTCATCTGGTATTTAGAGAGAAGTAATGAAACAATATTTATCTTTTGATTGGAAACTGAAAATTAGACTGTAAAGAATTGTAATAGTTTTGCGATTCTTAGCTTTTAGTTTGGCAATATTTTATTTTTATTCATGAGTAACATTAGATGCAAGTAATGCAAATAGCATTTGTGACACTCCGGTGCAGTTTGCGTATATATATATGCTTATATTTTAAGTTTTCGTATCTTCGTTTTTAGAAATATTGAAAACAAAATGAAATTTTAGCATTAATTTCTCTTGAATTGATTTTTAATGACTGCTTGGATTTCATTAACTCATGGACATTATATGATAAAATATCGCTCACTCACGAAATTTACTATAAATACAGCAACATGATCAAGACTAGTCATTATTGAATCGAAAGTTGTAGCAATCAGTCGAATCACCTAGCTCCGCGAAAATGTCGAAGTTCTTTATTAACAAAGAGTTCTTAGTGCACGTGAAACGTTTTAATCTAAAAGGTCGACGAATAGAGTTCGACATAGCTGCACCACCGAAAAATACTGATGAAGTATCGTGGATAAAAGATGCCGTTGAAGACATAATCAAATACTCTACTGAGTTAGTTGATCCAGATGACATGATAGGGATAACTTTTTGCGGGGATTGTTTAAAAGAAAGAGGACCCGGATTGATGAAATTTAGACCCGCATCTGCGGTTTTTATGGAAGATGTGTGGGGATTAATTTCAAAAATATTTCAGAGTAATTCTGAGGGCTTGAACACCGATACATTTTGCCTACAAATCACATCAGTTCATTTACCCAAAGGTAAAGGAAGTAATCGAGCTCGAAAATATAACACGTTTTCGGAAGAGTTTGCTTTAAGAAGAGGTATAGTGACGATAGACAATAAGGATAATCTATGTTTGCCACGAGCACTAGTGGTGGCGCTATCTTATGCTGATAAAAATCCTGATTATAGAAAAGTTCGAAGAGATATTGGAAAAATGCAGACGAAGCAGGCTGCTGAGCTTTTGGACAGATCAAAAATTATTATACCTATTGAAGGTTCTGGTATTTTAGAGTTACAATCGTTTCAAAGCCAACTGAAAAACTACAAAATCATAGTGTAACGATATGGAAATAATAGACGAGATGTCATGTTTGAAGGAGTGTTGTGTAACTTCAAAACAAAACTGACGTTTCGACACTTGCCGAAATGTCATATACATAGATGGCGACTAGAGCGCCCTAATTGCACGCGGTGGTAAATTCTCGGAACTAGATAATTATTTTTGATTCGCGCAGATTTTGAATTTGTTATAACTGTATTATTATTGATATAAAAAATGGAATGATTAACAATAAAGGACAGTCTTTTCCGGTAAGCCAGATCGGTCGGCGACCAAAAAAATACTTTTGTAGAAAAACATCGTCGTTATTTTTTTTACTTGAACAAATTTCAGCCGACACTAGTAGGGGCGGTTAAATTCGCTACGTTGAAGCTGAGATTGTTCTAAGACGAGAAGTTCCGCACAGAAATTTCGTACGAGGAGATTGTTCCAAGACGAGAATTTTACATAAAAATTTCGTACAAGGAATTTCGTACGAGGAGATTGTTCCAAGACGAGAATTTTACATAAAAATTTCGTACAAGGAAATTTTACTTCGCTTCCACGATATTACTTTGAATATTGTCAGGCGTAGTAGTAGCGACTATTAGCAGTTATCGTACGATCGAGTTAATACATTCAAACTGCCCACAGCCTACCATTTCATGGCGACCCTGCCAGCCTCGAAAAATTTACCAAAGGAAGGTGGACCGCAGCCTTGAATTCATCCGGCGATCCTAGCAGCACAAAAATTAGAAGCAGAGAAAACTACGATTCCAAAAGTAGACACAAAGAAAAAAAAACGCGGCGGACGACAGGCTTTCATCAGAAAACGCATAGCTGCATTATTACGAATAGCAAAAGATGACGAACATCCTCCACCATGGGAGCAGCAGCAACGGCTCTATGAAGAAATTGAAGAGTTACGAGCACAAATGAAGCAAAAATAAGATCAAACGTACACTAAAATTAAAACAAGAATGAATTTCAATGAATAAATGTATTAAAATGAAATTATAAAATATAAATGAAAAGCAAAGCTAACCAAAACAACGTTTCTTTTCTTGACAACTAGTGACATAAAGGTAAGAGGCCTAAGTTCACTCTATTTATGACATTTTCACTTTGCTGCATTTGGCATCACTAGCGCCACCTATGATTCAGTAGTAGGATTTAATCGCAAAATTGAAAAATTCAAATGTGTACAATTATTATAATTATCACAAATTGCAATTTTAATATGTACAATTTCTAGATTGAAAATAAGAAACAGTAAGATTTCATATGGTCCAGGATAAATTCCCTATAAATGGAAGAAAATATATGTTTAATAACAAAAATAATAACAAATCTAAAAAAAACCCCAAACAGAATATATAAAAGAGAATACATTATTGAAAAATTAAATACTGTAGAGGAAATACAAAAAGAAGCAATAAGCATAGATAGTAGTCAAGAGTTACTAGAAACATTGATAGGAAAATATAAAGAGGCAAAAGAACTACTATTAGAAAAATTAGAAAGTTCAGTAGATAGCAAGATGAGTAATTTCAATATTGAATTAGCGTTAAAATCCATTCCAACTTTTACGGGAAACCCCAAAGAACTAGAAGCATTTCTAACAATAGTTAGTCTAATCAACGACAGTCTTAATGAAGATGGTAAAAACAATTTGCTGAATTTTACAAGAAATGTGAAGTTAGGAACAGCAGTTAAAACTCAGCTCTTAACATTAGATATAAAAACATATGAAGAATTAGAAAAAATTCTCAGAAATAGATTTAAAAACAAAAAAAGTCCACAGCAACTTCATACTCAGTTAGCGCAATCAAGTCAACGCGGAACGGTTGAAAAGTTCGGCGAAAAACTATTTGAGCTCATAAATGAACTAAGCGAAATTCAGATTAGTAGTTTGGGTCAGAACCCATCTCCCGCAGAAAAAAGCGCAATACAGAAGTCAAATGACTCCTACGCACTAACTATTTTCAAAAATGGGTTAAGTGAACCCCTTAAACCGACTATTTTCGCGGCTCAACCCAAAACATTTATCGAAGCAATTCAGATAGCAACCGAGTTTGAATCAAGTTACAATATAACAGAAAACGTTATGTACGTAAATAGACGAAATAATACAAGTCAGCAATTGAATAATAATAGAAATAAATCAAATAATTATAATAACACTTACAGGAATAATAACTATAGCCAAAACTATGTTTATAATAACAGAGGTAATAACAGGACCAACAGAAGCAATTATAATACCAGAAATAATACAACAAACCAAAACAACAATCACAGAAATAATTATAGAAATAATTACAACCCCAGATATGAGGAAGTAACCAATCAAAGGCACAGTAACACATATCACTCCTCTAACATAAATAATAGGAACAACAGGGGAACAAATAGGAATTACGAAAATAACAGGCAACACAGAGTAAACATAATACAGGGAAACGCCATCGGCCCGGAGGCCAGCAACAACGAGGAATAAAAGTTGACCCCGGGATCCAGATAGAAAAGATACACTTATTAAATACACAATTGAAAAATTACATTACTCTATATTGTAGAAAATCCAGAAAATATTTGAAACTATTAATAGATACAGGAGCAGATATATCAATCTGCAAGATAAATGCAATTTCAGAAGATGAAAACATAGACAAAGACAAACGATGCTAATTCTCTGGCATAACAGACCAGGAAATATACTCAATAGGTATTGCCAATCTAGACTTAAACATTGGTGAAAAACCCATAGTCTACCCTTTCCAAATAGTGGAACCTGATTTCCCTATCCATACAGATGGAATACTAGAAAGAGATTTCCTGGTACAGAAACTGGTAAAAATTGATTACGAAACATATACGTTAACAATTAATATCGACGGTGAAGATTATACAATACCAATCAGTACAGATTCCAAAATATACAAATTAACGATACCCGCACGATGTGAATTTATCTGTCCAGTTGACTTTAACATTGAAGAAGACAGTGTGATAGTAAATAAAGAAATCACACCGGGAGTCTACATAGGTAGTAAAATAATACCAGCAGAAGGCATTAAACATATAAAACTACTTAACACTAACGAAGAGGACATTGTAATTAAAAACTTTAAAATAGAAAAAGAACCATTAGCTAGATACAAATCACACAAAAACACTTCTTCAGTGAATAAAGACATCAGAGATTTACTAAAACATATCAACATAAACCACTTGAACTCAGAAGACAAATAATCGATACTAGAAATAATTCAACATTATCAGCATATCTTTCAACTACAACACGACCCTCTTACAGCAAATAATTTTTATAAACAAGAAATACACGTCACAGATAACACTCCAACATATATCAAAAACTATAGATTGCCCCATACACACATTGATGAAATAAATAAACAAGTAAATCAATTACTAAATGATAACATTATCAAAAATTCCACGAGCCCATACAACTCACCATTACTTTTGACACCAAAGAAAAGTGAGTCAGGCCTAACAAAATGGAGACTTGTAGTGGATCTCAGAGCACTGAACAAAAAAATTGTTAATGATAAGTTTCCATTAACAATATTAGAAGATGTCTTAGACAGGCTAGGGAGAGCGAAATACTTCTCCACTCTTGACATGACAAGTTCCTTTCACCAAATCGAACTGACAAAAGAATCAAGACCATTAACAGCCTTTTCGACAAACAAAGGACATTATCAATTCAGACGATTACCTTTCGGTCTAACTATTTCATCCAATAGCTTCCAACGCATGCTAACAATAGCTCTGAGCGGTCTAGACTCAGCAGCCTTTTTATATGTTGATGACATAATTGTCTTTGGTTGCAGCCTCGCACACCATAATAGCAATCTAATAAAAATATTTGATAGGCTAGAAAAATACAACCTCAAACTCAACCCTGAAAAATGCAATTTTTTAAGAAGTGAAGTAGTCTATTTGGGACACTTAATCACAAAGGACGGAGTTCGTACAGACCCTGCAAAATTTAATACAATTAGAAACTATCCAGTACCTTTAAACGCAGACGAAGTCCGAAGATTCGTTGCATTCGCGAATTATTACCGCCGATTTATCACAGACTTCGCCAAAACCACAAAATGCCTGAACGATTTATTAAAAAAGAATACGAAATTCTTATGGACAGAAAAATGTCAATCAACATTTGAAAAACTGAAGAATAAACTGATGAATGCACCGATATTACAGTACCCAGATTTCAATAAACCATTTATTGTCACAACCGATGCATCAGACTATGCATTAGGTGCAGTACTCTCACAAGGCGAAATAGGACATGACTTACCAATTTCCTACGCAATTAGAACCCTTGTGAAACATGAAATAAACAAACCGATCGTCGAAAAATAATTATGTTCAATAAATTCACTTTCTCTATATCGCGATCTTTAATTTAAAAGAAACACCAATCGTTTAATTTACAATTTTATTTCACTACTTTCCACATTTACAATATCAAATTCTAAAGTTCAACTTTTACTTCTACTTCACAACCTTGTCTCTCAACTGTTCACTACTTTCTCATCTTCTTAACTATTCCAAAAATTTTAAAATTCAAAACTACTTTCACACTACCGAATTCAAAAACAAGGTACCGCTGCGCCACCGGTAACTTTCCGCACTTGCTCGGGTCATTGTATTATGCCGCTTTCCTAGATGTCCGGAATGACCTGCGGGCTGGTAATGCCTTGAGCGACCCCTTGCGCCTAATTCCATAGTTTTCTCCTAGACAGTGACAACCGGTCGTCTGTCACTTTAATTGTAAACATTCGCAAGTTTTAATTGTAAACATTCTCCCCCGGCTGGGACGAAGTGCCAGAATTCTGTATTTTCCCATCTGTAAATATGTTATTAGTATGAGGAAATATATTACCAAATTTACTCCTTTTCTTTTTCTTTATTGCTATCCAAATTCTGCGTCTCGGGATGGTCGTTGGATTAGTCAAAGAAACTATCGACGGTATTTCCACCGTGCCGACTGTCTCTTGACCCTGGAACGGGTGACGTTTTTCAGCGCGTCACACTCGCTGTTTGGGAAGGTGATTTGGCATGTTAGGTTGATGGTTCTTAGTTTGTTCGGTTTTTCAAGTAGTTGAGACATGTATCAATAGGATTCTATTCGTTGTGGTAATAATAGCTACTATTGTTGCAAAATGTGCTTGTGGTACATTTCAGTCAATATTTCAATTCGGTGATTCAGTTAATATGTTTGATCTGATAGGTTTGATGTAGTATGTATTGGTAATAGTGCTATTTTAGTGACGGGTCGTTTATATTCTCTATTATTACTCTTAATGGACACGACTCGAACAATTTCATCTTTGCCTGGGTACACAGCGGTAATTCTGGCTAGTGCCCATTTGTACGAAGGGTATCTCTCGTCCTTAACGAGGCAAAGATCTCCGATGCTCGGATTTGGTTGCTGTTGTAACCATTTCGGTCTGGATTGCAATCTAGATAGGTACTCTGTGTGCCATCTTCTCCAAAAAGTTTGAGTCAATCGCTCAGTCAATTGCCAGCGATCTAAACGATTTAGTTTAACATCCATAAGATTCATTTCGGGAGGAGCTAACAATGTGTCTCCGATTAAAAAATGTGCAGGCGTTAATGCAGTTGTATCATTGGGATTGTCGCTTAAGGGACATAACGGTCTAGAGTTCAAACACGCTTCTATTTTTATGAGTACTGTTGTAAATTCTTCATAAGTTAATGCCGCATCTGATAATATTCTACGTAGATGTCGTTTCAATGATTTTACCCCCGCTTCCCAAAGACCTCCAAAGTGTGGTGATGCAGGGGGATTGAAATGCCAAGTTATATCATACATAGCGCTCTTTTCAGCAACGTTCGTCAAGATCGATTTTATTTTTCGAAATTCAGTGGCAGCTCCGACAAAGTTAGTTCCGCAATCACTGTAGATATGGCTGCAAAGTCCTCGTCTTCCAGTAAAACGACGGAGGGCAGCCATAAAGGCTTGCGTTGTCATGTCTGACACAACTTCTAGATGGATTGCTTTGGTACATAGACATATGAAAACTGCGACATAACCTTTGTAGATTTTTCCACCACGTCCTTGCTTATCCTTCATGTTGAAAGGCCCACAGTAATCTACGCCCGTGTGCGAAAATGGGCGCGATATTGAAACTCGAGGTTTGGGTAGGCTGCCCATCAATTGTGTTGCGCACTTGGCAGTGGCTCGAAAACATCTAATGCATTTGTGAATACATTTTTTTATTGCATTTCTCCCTCTGATAATCCAGTATTTTCTTCTTATGGTTGCTAACATTAGTTGTATTTGGCCATGTAATGTTTCTTGGTGAAATTTATGTATGAATAAATCAGTAAATCTTCCATCGGCTGGAATAATTATGGGGTGTTTTTCATCGAATGATAACTCTGCGTTTGACAATCTTCCCCCAACTCTTAAAAATCCATTTCCGTCAATGAATGGATTCAAATTGAGCAGTCTACTGCCCTTTTCAAGTGGTTGTCCTAGATTTAAATACTTTATTTCGCTGTGAAATTCAATGCCTTGTATGTGTTTAATCCAACAAGTCTCGGCACGTTGTAGCTCTTGAACTGTTAAAGGACCCTTGTTGATACTTTTCCGAGATATTATGACTGCAAACCGGAAACAATACGCCGTAACACGGATTAATCTTGTATATGTAGAAACCCTTTGCAGTACGACGGCCATCCAATCGTCATCTTTGGTGTGTACATTGACTAAAATTTGACGGCGCTGTTCTAGTTTAGTATTCTCGATAAGTTTCTGGGACGGCCAGAATTCAGTATCTCTTTCCAGCCATGTTGGCCCATTCCACCATTGCTTGCTGTTTACTAATTCCACTGGTGAAACCCCGCGTGAGGCTAAGTCTGCTGGATTCTGACATGATGGGACGTGTCGCCATGATACGTTGCCTATTAAGTCATAGATCTCAGTGGTTCGATTAGCAACAAACGTAGTCCATCGAGTTGGATGTCCCTTGAGCCAGGACAGAACGATTTCGGAATCGGACCAGAGACAAATGTCGTTGGCTGCTATGTTGAGAGCTGACATCACTTCCTTCAGCAATTTTGCTAGTAAAACCGCACCACAAAGCTCTAAACGAGGGATCGTGACTGGTCTAACAGGGGCTACTTTCGATTTGGCTATGAGTAGATTGGCTTGTGTTTGATCTTCATTGCGAACAACTAAGTATATGGCGGCTGCATAAGCTTGCTTTGATGCGTCGCAAAAGCCATGAATTTCGATCCTGGAGTTAGGTTTATTACTCACCCATCTATTAATTTTCAGTAGTTCTATAGTTTTCAAATTATTTTGTAGCTTGGACCATTGCTGAACGATCTCTGGTGGAACTGGTTCGTCCCACGTTTGACCGTGTAACCATAATGATTGTAAGATCATTTTTCCAACTATTATGATCGGAGCCAGCCACCCCATCGGGTCGTACTGTCGAGCGATTTCGGATAAAATGTTTCGTTTTGTGATTGGGGATGCTAGTTCATGGTGTCGAGCTCGATACGTAAAGTAGTCTGATAAAGGGTACCAGATCAATCCTAGTGATTTATATCCCTGTTCCAATTGTAAGTCTGCTGCTTCGTTCAACTCAATATCTTCCCCAGGAAGTCCTTCTAGTAGTTGTGTGTCATTGGCTAACCACTTTCGCAGTTTAAATCCTCCTAATTGCATCATTGTGTCAATTTCATTTCGCTTCACAAGGGCTTCATCAATAGTACCTCCTCCGGAAAGTAGGTCATCCACGTATATCTCGTTGTATACGGAATGTCTTGCATGTGGAAATCGATGTCCTTCATCTTTCGCCAATTGATGGAGTGTGCGAATTGCTAGAAATGGTGCACACGTGAGTCCGAAAGTCACTGTATCCAAAGAATATTCTTCAATTGAGTTCGTCGATTCCTGCCTCCACAGTATTCGTTGGTAATTTGCATCAGAGGGATGTATCCTGATTTGACGATACATTTTTTCGATGTCCGCAAGGAATGCGAATCTGAACAATCTCCAATTCATTAGTATCGACATCATATTAGTTTGAATTGTTGGGCCGGTTAGTAATATGTCGTTAAGTGATACTCCGGAGCTTGTTTTCCTTGATGCGTCAAAAACTACACGCAGTTTGGTCGAAGTACTCTCCTTTAATACAGCGTGATGTGGGATATAATGTGTTGTGCAAATTGATTTTCCATTTTCTATCTTGTATTCACTTCGGGTGTCCACTCGATGCATATGTCCAAGGGCTATGTATTCTTGCATACACCTTTTGTATTGTATTGCAAGTTCAGTATCTTTGCTAAATTTGCGTTCTAGATTTAAAAAACTTGTGACGGCAGTGTGTTTTGATTCTCCCAATAGACCTTTGCTAAATTCGTCCTTAAATGGTAATCTAACGGTGTATCGTCCGTTTGTATTTCTGATTGTAGTAGCTGCGTAGAAACTTTCACATTTTTCATCTTCCTTTTTCAATACCTTCCGCGGATGAATTTCTTCTATCTCCCAAAATTTTTGTAATTGTTGTTGAAGTTCTTTGTTATGATCAATTTCGATACTAAAGTTGTGCACGCTATGAACATGTTCTAGCTCAATTCCTCCGGAAATTATCCAACCAAGCTTCGTCTTCTGAACAATTGGGCTTAAAGAGAGTTGGAGCACATCGCCGAGTATGACCTTTGCGTATACTTCAGCGCCTAATAGTATGTCGATTCTTCCAGGATTGTCAAATTGTGGGTCTGCTAGAGGTAGATTACCCAATTGTTCTCGAATGGACGATTTGATGCTGCGTGATGGAATGAGTTTAGTGATTCTATTTACCACTAAAGCTGTTAAAGGGACTAGTTCTTTGCTATCGGTTAACAAGTTGGCGGAAATCTTCCCGGTAATTTTAGTTGCATCAGAACTTCCGAAACCAAAAACATTAATGTTTGTTGTTTCTTTTTTCAACCCCAAGTGTTGGACTGCTGATTCAGAAATGAACGAGGCTTGTGACCCTTGGACCAGTAACGCACGATACAATCCTATGGTTCCATTTGCTGTTTGGAGCTGAACTAACGCAGTTGCTAGGAGTACATCACCTGATGCCATTGTAGTGAATGACTGTGCTGCTGCTGAATTGTGAGATGTCGGTTGAAACGATGTCGCGTTGGTATTATTTGGAAAGGAGTTAACAGCATTGCCAATAGTCGGTGGATTTTCACGATGTAATAGTGTGTGATGACGACGTTGACATTTCACACACGAGGATTTACTTGGACAATTCATAATCAAATGACCCTTTCGTAGGCAATTCAAACATAGCCCCTTTCGCTTGACACATTCAAGTTTCTGTGGTTGAGTCGTCTGTAAAAACTTGGAACATTTCATGATATTATGTGGTCCATTGCACATGCTACATTGTGACGCCGTCGGAACAGTTTGAACAGTATGACTTTGTCTGCTCGTGCTCTGCAATTCGAAAGATCTACGTTTTACCCTGTCATCAGCAATCGCTTCTAATGCCCGGAAACGGTTATCTAAGAATTTATTTAATTCATCAAGTGTTGGTATTTCTCGTTTAGTGGCCGTTTCTTGTTCCCAGATACTACGAGTCTCATTTGGTAATTTTTGTACCAAAAAATATGCCACTACTGCTGCCCATAGATCATCCACTTTCAAATTTTCGATTGCTTTGAGACTCTCGAACGATGTATCTATTAATTTACGAATAGAGCAAGAAGATTCTGTCGTGATTGATGGCTGAGAGAAGAGACGTTTGAAATGGGCATACAGAAGTGCTCGTTTATTGGAATAACGTTCCTCCAAAATCGTCCATGCCGTTTCATAATTATCATCCGTAATGCTGTACGGTCTTAGTAGAAGCTCAGCTTCACCTGCTAGGCTAGCTTTCAAATAATGAAGCTTTTGGACAGAAGATAAAGAACTTTTGCTGTGTATTAGCGAGACGAATAAATCTTTAAACGACATCCATTCTTCATAACGACCGCTAAATGTTGGCATTGCTATTCGTGGCAATTTGATGTCATTTATACCCTTAGAGCCCTCCGACTGCACTTGTTCTTTTACTACACTTTCATTAGCTCGCTTATCCACTTCAGATAATAACTCTTCTATATCTGACCTTAACTCAAAATATCGTTCTTCATAATCAGTGTATAGACTAAGTTTGAAATAAGCAATATCATCCTCAGCGGTTTCCCCTTTCAACATGGCCACTATCTGATCATGATTTTGAACAAATTTTGAGTAGTTTTCCTTAAGAGCTTCAAGTCTACTCTTAAGATATGACACAGTTTTCCGAGCCTTTGAATCTTTTCGGAAATTTATGGCTGATTTGGCTAAATTTTCTAATGCAACCTTTTGTGCAGCGCATAACGCATTTATTGTGACCGACATAGCTACACAATACGAACAGCGATTCAGAATTTATATAATGTAATATATTTCAAGTCTATGTATTTTGTTATTTACTCAATTGGGAGAACTCAGATCGATTGATCTAGTTCATGCCTTCAAATATATATTGACGAATCACCACACTATTAGTGTTCGCATTACCACCGTCACTATGTGTATTAACGGCAAATTCTCACAAACATAGGATTAGCGTTCAATAACAATTGCAATGTCAGCACTTTGTCATATGCATGCTCATATGCCCAACGAGAGTACTCTTGCAAATCAACAGTGCCGTCACTAATCCAAACTAACGAGCTTTCGAATTATTTTCCCTATGTAACGACACCGGTATTTGTCTAAATTTTCGATTATGTTCATCGACAATCTCCTTTGATCGTTACCACTTATTTACGCACAATTCCGAACCCATCACAATTTCGCTTATAATTAATGTTTGAAATATTTGAATATAGTGTTTGAAATATTTGTTCCTTTTGCAAGAAATATCGTATATTTATCAATTTCGAATTTTTCTTTAAAGTGCTGAAATTTTCATTAAGTGCTGAAATTAGACCTTGTTTACCAGCTCTATCGCTAATTTTGGTACAAGCGTCTGACTTTCACTTGAATAAATGCAAGTATTGTCGACCATAAAAAAACAAACCATAGATAACAATCATTAATGATTGTTAACAAATCGATACTGTGTGATGTAATCGAATATTACATCTAACTGTTCTTACTTTGTTAAACACCTTTTAATCATTACGTGCGCAATACGTTACGCGGTCTCCATGAACCCACTTTTCATAAGATGTGAGCATCTTTATTAACAACAATCGCAATCAAAATTTTTGATCCTAACTGAAAATCATACTATTTGCGTCGATAAATGACTTTCTTTCAATAATATCGAAATAATGTTTGAATTCAATTGCCAATCTGTATGCTCAACTTAATGTTCAACATCAATTTCACAATGTTCCGGTATTAACGGATTTAAATTCAAGGCCTTTATTTTTAGTAGTAGTAGTATAATTAATGTTTGAAATATTTGAATATAGTGTTTGAAATATTTGTTCCTTTTGCAAGAAATATCGTATATTTATCAATTTCGAATTTTTCTTTAAAGTGCTGAAATTTTCATTAAGTGCTGAAATTAGACCTTGTTTACCAGCTCTATCGCTAATTTTGGTACAAGCGTCTGACTTTCACTTGAATAAATGCAAGTATTGTCGACCATAAAAAAACAAACCATAGATAACAATCATTAATGATTGTTAACAAATCGATACTGTGTGATGTAATCGAATATTACATCTAACTGTTCTTACTTTGTTAAACACCTTTTAATCATTACGTGCGCAATACGTTACGCGGTCTCCATGAACCCACTTTTCATAAGATGTGAGCATCTTTATTAACAACAATCGCAATCAAAATTTTTGATCCTAACTGAAAATCATACTATTTGCGTCGATAAATGACTTTCTTTCAATAATATCGAAATAATGTTTGAATTCAATTGCCAATCTGTATGCTCAACTTAATGTTCAACATCAATTTCACAATGTTCCGGTATTAACGGATTTAAATTCAAGGCCTTTATTTTTCTGTAAAATTTCTTCTTTTTACAAATTTAGATTTCCGTACAAGCACAATCATGTGTCCATTCGACACTTCAATCTTGTTATTCTGCTTTTATTTTATCTTTTATTTTATTCTGCTATTATTTTATCTTTTATTTTATTCTGCTATTATTTTGTATGTGCCAAGATCAACTACTAAGATACAAAACATGCCAAATTCACCTACCTTATGAATCCGGTTCGAAGGACCAAAAAATCACTATGTTCAATAAATTCACTTTCTCTATATCGCGATCTTTAATTTAAAAGAAACACCAATCGTTTAATTTACAATTTTATTTCACTACTTTCCACATTTACAATATCAAATTCTAAAGTTCAACTTTTACTTCTACTTCACAACCTTGTCTCTCAACTGTTCACTACTTTCTCATCTTCTTAACTATTTCAAAAATTTTAAAATTCAAAACTACTTTCACACTACCGAATTCAAAAACAAGGTACCGCTGCGCCACCGGTAACTTTCCGCACTTGCTCGGGTCATTGTATTATGCCGCTTTCCTAGATGTCCGGAATGACCTGCGGGCTGGTAATGCCTTGAGCGACCCCTTGCGCCTAATTCCATAGTTTTCTCCTAGACAGTGACAACCGGTCGTCTGTCACTTTAATTGTAAACATTCGCAAGTTTTAATTGTAAACAAATTATTAGTAATCCATTGGGTGATAAATTTTTTTAGACCTTATCTATTTGGAAACAAATTTACGGTCATTACAGACCACAGACCACTTATATCATTGTTTACACATAAAAACCCATCATCAAAGATGACACGCATAAGACTAGATCTATGCGATTACGACTTCGATATAATATATCGAAAGGGCAAAATGAATGTTAATGGCTATGCATTATCACGCATGAAATTAAATTCAGATACGTTAAAAGACATGATACCAAAGCAGAGAAATATTACCGAAGAAATGAAAGTATAACCCCTCACGAGAAATATGGTAAAAAACTTAGAAAACACTAAAAAAGTGCAAACAAGAAAAGTAAGCAAACTAAAACATAATCTAATGGCTAACGAAATCTACATATGGGACAGCGATTTCCCAGCTGATATAAAAAATCTAGCAAAATTAAAATTTGAAATAGGGAGCATTCCAAAACTACGTTTGAAGACAATCAGATCTTAGTTCGATACAGCGAAAATCCATCGGAATTAGTTCCAACATTGGAGAAACTGACATCACAAGCAACTAGAAGACATGTTACGAAAATATACAAAGAAGAAGGAGATGAGATATATAACATGGTAAATAAAGAAGAATTTAAAAACAAATTCAATCGGCTACAGAATAGTATCCTAACAAATAATAAAGAGCCCCTAAAAATAATATTATACAAACCACCAAAACGAATAACTGATAAAATAATACAATTTAAACTAATAAATAATTACCACACAACACCGATAGGAGGGCACCTGGGTGTAAGAAAGACATTACTTAAACTAAAACAAAAATTTATATGGAAAGATATGAACAAGATGATAAAAATATTTATTAAAAACTATGAAATTTGTACGAAAAATAAACAAACAAAACAAATAAAAGAAAAGCAAACAATAACTGACACACCGAAAAATACATTTGAAACAATTGCTATAGATACAGTAGGACCACTAAGAATATCCAACGGTTATAGATATATCCTTACAATGCAATGCGAATTATCTAAATACGTTATTGCCTACCCAATAGAAACAAAAGACGCTAAAACCATTGCCAAAACATTAGTAGAACAATTAATATTGAAACACGGTATTTTCAAAATATTGAAATCAGACAATGGAACTGAATTCGTTAATGAGCTTATGGAAAACATTTGTAATTTATTAAAAATTCAACAAATTTTCTCAGCACCATATCATCACTAAACATTCGGCACTGTGGAGCGTAACCACAGAGTGCTAAACGAATATTTGCTTAATTTTGCTAATGATTATGAATGGGACAAATGGATACCGTACTATACTTTCGCGTATAATACTACCCCACATATAGACACCCAATATTCTCCATATGAACTTATCTATGGAAGATTACCCCAATTGCCCGACGATATTGTAGAAGAAAACGAACCAATAAACAATTTAGACAATTTTGCTAATGAACTGAAAATTAGACTCAAAAATAGCATTAGTTTGGCTCGAAAATTGGTCGAGAAAGTAAAAATGAAAAGAAAAAATAGATTAGATACTCATAGTATTATAAATCCAGCAAATTTCAAAGTAGGATATCTAGTTTTAGTCAGAAATATTAACAGAAAAAAATTACAGAGTACATATCACGGACCATATGAAATATTAAAAAGAAATGGTGTTAATACCAATATATTAATAAATGGAAAAAGTAAGAAATACCACAACAATCTGCTAAAATTATATACACCATTAATTTAAAATCACTAGATAAACGTATTTGAATATGTACAACAAGATTAATGTAAAACAATACCAAATAAGTAACAAAATAAGTATACATGTAAAAAAAAAATATATGCGAGAAAAAATACATATAGTTATATTAACAAATGAAATGTGTCTACTCAAAATTATATTTAGGTAACAATTATGATGAATTAAATAACAAAAACAAAAAAAACATACAACAAAACAATATATATATATATATATATATATATATATATATATATATATATATATATATATATATATATATATATATATATATATATATATATATATATCTATTGTAAACTATCCTAATTGAGTCATAGAATCAAACAATATGTACACTATAAGATAAAATTAAGTCATAATAAAGAAAAAAAAATCAAGAAAAGAAATATAGAATAACAGCATCAAATTATATGAAATTGTAATGTGCGAACCTAAAAATTAAAATTAAAAAAAAAATTTTTTTCTTTTCATACAAAAGAAAATTTTTTTTTCCCCCAAAGAGAGAGGGTGTTGTGTAACTTCAAAACAAAACTGACGTTTCGACACTTGCCGAAATGTCATATACATAGATGGCGACTAGAGCGCCCTAATTGCACGCGGTGGTAAATTCTCGGAACTAGATAATTATTTTTGATTCGCGCAGATTTTGAATTTGTTATAACTGTATTATTATTGATATAAAAAATGGAATGATTAACAATAAAGGACAGTCTTTTCCGGTAAGCCAGATCGGTCGGCGACCAAAAAAAGACTTTTGTAGAAAAACATCGTCGTTATTTTTTTTACTTGAACAAATTTCAGCCGACACTAGTAGGGGCGGTTAAATTCGCTACGTTGAAGCTGAGATTGTTCTAAGACGAGAAGTTCCACACAGAAATTTCGTACAAGGAATTTCGTACGAGGAGATTGTTCCAAGACGAGAATTTTACATAAAAATTTCGTACAAGGAATTTCGTACGAGGAGATTGTTCCAAGACGAGAATTTTACATAAAAACTTCGTACAAGGAAATTTTACTTCGCTTCCACGATATTACTTTGAATATTGTCAGGCGTAGTAGTAGCCACTATTAGCAGTTATCGTACGATCGAGTTAATACATTCAAACTGCCCACAGCCTACCATTTCAGGAGTCACAGAGGGAAAACATTTAAATTTACTATACCATGACGGACACTATAATGTTATTACCTCTCTGACAGCAGCATTTTGCTGCAGTTACTATTGTGAGAATTGTCATGTTCCTTATAGCAATAAGAATTATCACAGATGTGGGAGAAGCTGCCCATGTTGTCAACAATCTCCAGAGTGCCCTAAAATTGGATCAAAAACTTTTTGCGAAGATTGTAATCGTAGCTTTAGAGGGCAGTATTGCTACCAAAACCACATCAATCCTACGTCATTAGGGAAAAATAGTGTTTGCAGTGAAATCAAACGATGTATGGAATGCTTAAAAACTTATCGAGCTAGCAGATCCCATATCTGTAACGAAGTGTTCTGCAAAGTATGCAATAAGCATGTGCAACAAGAACACTTGTGCTTCATTCAAAAAGATTATCGAAAAATATCGGACAAAGATACTCTTTTCGTTTTCTATGATTTAGAAACACGACAAGAAGAAAAACTAGGAGAAAAATTTTTTGATAAAAAATCAATAGGAGAAATTAAAAAACATGAGCCAAATCATGTGTCTTTGCTAAACGTTGGGATTTATGCCTTGAAGAAAAAAGTCTATATTTTTGTCAAAAATGCGGATACAGACTATATTATTACAAAGAAAATGTAATTGATAACTTTATGAAGAATTTAATGGATGTTCGGAAACAATTTAAAGAGGTGATTGTAATCGCACATAACGGACAAGCATTTGACCACCAATTTGTATTAAAGTATTTATTTGAAAAAACTGATCTAAAGCCGAACTTAATAATGCGTGGTACAAAAATCATTATGATGCAAGTGGACAATATAAAATTCATAGACTCGTTGAACTATTTCCCTATGGCTCTCTCTCAATTACCGAAAGCTTTTGATTTATCGCCTGTTTATAAAAAGGGCTATTTCCCTCACCTATTTAACACCGTGCAAAACGAAAACTACATTGGCCCACTCCCAGGGAAAGAGTATTATGCCCCAGATACCATGAAAATTGAAGAACGCCAAGTATTTCTCAAATGGTACGAGGACCACAAAAGCGATGAGTTTGATATGCAGCGGGATTTACTTGAATATTGCACTAGCGATGTAGAAATTTTAACAGAAGCATGTCTGAAGTTCAGGAAAATGATGATACATGAATGCAGTGTGGATCCGTTTATAGAAGCCACAACAATAGCATCAGCGTGTAATTTAGTTTTTAGACGAAGTTTTCTCGAACCTGACACAATTACTATCATTCCAAGAAACGGCTATCGAGGTGTAGATCGTCAATCAAAAAAGGCACTACAGTGGTTGATATGGGAAGAGAATCAACGTCAAATAAAAGTTTTACATTCAGCTAAGCAAAGAGAAGCAGTTATAAATGGCGTTAAAGTAGATGTTTTTTGCCCTGAAACCAATCAGGTATTTGAATTTCATGGCTGTTATTATCATGGACATCCTGTATGCTTAACTCATGCTCGCGATCGCCCTTTGCACGTTGACCCCATGGATACCTTAAATCAGCGATATGAAGGAACAGTAGCAAAAACTGAACGTCTATGCGCACACGGGTACGAAGTAATTGAAATGTGGGAATGTGAATTCGATAGGCTTTTGAAGATGAACAGTGAAATGAACTTTTTGAAAAACCATCCTCTCCTGGTAAACACACCATTGAATCCCCGTGATGACTTCTATGGAGGGCGTACAGGAAATGCCTTCATGTATTACAAATGCAAACCAGGAGAGAAGATAAAGTATATCGATGTTTGCTCGCTGTATCCGTGGGTTTGCAAAAATGGTAAATTTCCGATTAAGAACCCTAAATTGTATGTTGGAAAAATTGACTGCTCTGAAATAAATTTTGAAAAAGCCGAAGGCTTAATTAAATGCAAAATATTACCTCCACAAGATTTACACCATCCCGTTCTCCCCGTCAAACAAAATAACAAACTTATGTTTACATTATGTCGTACCTGCGGGGAAGAAAGAAATCAAAGCCAACAGTGCCTACATTCGGAGGATTATAGGGTTTTGATAGGAACATGGGTAATTGATGAAGTCAAGATGGCACTATGTAAGGGATATAAATTAATAGAGACGTTTACAGAAATGATGAATAAGTGTATTCAAATGAAACACCAACAGATTGGCCTAGTAAATGCGTTTCGAAAGATGAAAAAGAAAAATATAAGAAAAATAATTAAAAGTAACCCGGGGTTAAGATCACTAGCCAAGCTTATACTAAACTCCTTTTGGGGGAAATTTGGTCAGCGCGAAAATCAACCAAAGACAAACATAATAAATAGTCCAGCGGAACTCTATGCTCTCTTAACCAACCCTGCAATTGAAGTATATCATCTACTCCCAGTCAATGAAGAAACTCTGGTCGTCAATTGGTGTTACAAGGAGGAAGCTGCCGATACTCTTTCAACTGTTAATGTTTGTATAGCAGCATATACTACTGCACAGGCCCGGTTAAAATTATATAGCTATCTGAAGCAACTTGGTGAGCGGGTGTTATACTATGACACTGATTCTGTCATATATATTAGCAGAGATGGCGAATATGATCCGCCAACAGGAGAGTTTGTATGCGATATGACTGATGAGCTGGTTTGTTACGGTTTGGGTAGTTACATAACTGAATTTGTGAGTGGCGGACCAAAAACTTATGCAGATCAGATTTTTTGCACAAAGGACAACTCCATCAAAACCGTATGTAAGGTAAAAGGCATCCGTTTAAATTTTGAAACATTCAAATCTGTTAACTTTGATGCAATAAAACATATGATATTGAGTCCTGGAAACGATATGTCCTGTCACAAAACATTCATCGTACTGAATCCAGAGAAGTTATTACTGTCCCCGAAGTTAAAAAATATGAACCTACAGCCGACAAACGCAAATTTCTGGAAGACAACAGTTCCATACCATATGGATTTAAAAAACAATGTTTGTAACTATAAAATATGTATTTTGTATTTTGCTTATAATCTCGAAATAAACTGTTTTTTCGTTTGTTCTGAAGTGGCTTTTTTAATTTCACAACGTTAAAACTGTTTTTAAAACCTTACATCAGAAAAAAAAATCCCTGCTTTCTATAGAAACATTCAAGTGTAGATACACAGATTCCAACTATCAGAATCTGTTTTTTATTTTGGCTTAAGTTCGGTTTCGTTTATCGAGTTAAAAGTACCAAATCATAGAGAGACAATAACATATCAGTTTCAACAAAAACTCACACAAACATCTTTATAAATTGCACGCGCGTGCGTGCGCACAGTAACATTGAAACCATTTTTAATTAACCATGAACACATACCCGACATACATGTCTCATAGAAGAATGTCAGTAGCCGGCTTATATTAGATACAAGTTACACATAAATTTTTTCACAAAATTCATAAAAATTTTTAAAGGAATTCCATAAAAAGTATTTTCTTTTTAAACAAATATTCAGCCAAAGATACCACATACATTCTAAATTTATCTATTTTTGAAGTACATACTTTCAAGAATAGAAACATCAGTGACAAACGTACGAATATCACATTATCTATGAATATGTACGTTTCGTACATCAGAGCTCTAATTACAGATAAGATTTTCACGAACATCGGGGATCAAAACAGAATGTAAAATAACTTTCAGTCGTGCATGCATATGTATATTAACGTCATTCAGATCGTTTTGCTTTCGTCTTGCATCATTATACATTCATGTCCCATATGTCTTGAATATATAATTGCCAATGGGTATTGATATGTCCATGTGTATATGTATCCTCATATTCCGCATATTACTATTGGATAAGGCAGGTATAGTTAGCAAGCGTTTCATATGCATCTACTGTTTCATGAACTCCTGGTAGATTTAATTTGAAATTTTCTCTAGAGACTTGAGTAAAGTAACCGGTATTTCAAACTCAAACAACTCGCACGTGTAAATATTTAGCATTCAGATCATTTCGCCTCATTATACATGCCTTATATGTTTTGAATGCATGATCACCGATGAGTAGGTGATATGTCTACTTATATCTATATGTATATTCATATTCCACAAATTACTAATGGATAAGGCAGCTATAGTTTGTATGCGTTTTGTTCTACTGCTTCATGAATGCCTGGTAGGTTAAATTCGATTAGTTAACATATTGTGTCCCCCTTACCAAAATAAGAATTTGGAGTCCCCGTGACGTCATCAGTATGCCAGCAGAGGTTCCCAGCGACATTACGAGCTTGAGACGAAAGAATACCCGAAAGTTCCCAAAGTCATCAAAATTTTCCCAGGCTCTAATTATCAAAGGTCATTGACCTCTTTTAACTTAACGATAAATCAACATGGGAATTCCCTATGACGTCACACATCAGAAAAACCTGTTTGAAGGTCAGCTCAAGGTCATCAGAAAAAGTTCCCACGGTCATCAGAAATTTCCTAGGCTCAACCGCCATAATACCTACTGTGGTCTTGTAGTGAAAATACACACCAAATACTAAGATCTAAAAAATTTGAAAGCTCTTGCGAATGGTAACCCTTAATTTCTTTTTATCCCTATAACTTCCAATGCAGTAATCGGATCAATACGAAATTCGCAGATATATATATATATATATATATATATATATATATATATATATATATATATATATATATATATATATATATATATATATATATATATATATATATATATATATATATATATATATATATATATATATATATATATATATATATTTATATATATAAATAAAGAGATATGAATTTTCGGCGAAACGAATTTAATATTAATTTTCTTCGAAAATTAGTAAAAAGTCCAGCGCATCAGAACCGCTAAAAAACTAATTTTCGAAGAAATTATCTTTGAGGGATTTAAAAATATGCGAAGACGTTGTACACTTCTTTGTAGTATCATTTCAACCATTTCTTACTCGAAGGAAAAAATATAATTTTCTGACAACATTTCCTATAACAAAAATGATGAAAATGTTCAGTGCTGGCAACATTAGTCCAACACAGTAGCAATAAACCTACCATAACATGCTCATGCTTAATCAACCTATCCTTTGAATTTCGTCTTCATCCGAGGATATCATCGAAAGTTTCAGCGAATAAACTATGTCTGGGGTTGCCATCCGAAAAATTACGAAAACTCGGAAAATTTAAATATTGGCTGCTTATTTTATTGTAAATGCTTTGCTTATGAATACAAAATGGAAGCATCTGTTGGTGCAATATTTCCGAAACTGTCTGGATTAGCAGAGATGGCGAATATGATCCGCCAACAGGAGAGTTTGTATGCGATATGACTGATGAGCTGGTTTGTTACGGTTTGGGTAGTTACATAACTGAATTTGTGAGTGGCGGACCAAAAACTTATGCAGATCAGATTTTTTGCACAAAGGACAACTCCATCAAAACCGTATGTAAGGTAAAAGGCATCCGTTTAAATTTTGAAACATTCAAATCTGTTAACTTTGATGCAATAAAACATATGATATTGAGTCCTGGAAACGATATGTCCTGTCACAAAACATTCATCGTACTGAATCCAGAGAAGTTATTACTGTCCCCGAAGTTAAAAAATATGAACCTACAGCCGACAAACGCAAATTTCTGGAAGACAACAGTTCCATACCATATGGATTTAAAAAACAATGTTTGTAACTATAAAATATGTATTTTGTATTTTGCTTATAATCTCGAAATAAACTGTTTTTTCGTTTGTTCTGAAGTGGCTTTTTTAATTTCACAACGTTAAAACTGTTTTTAAAACCTTACATCAGAAAAAAAAATCCCTGCTTTCTATAGAAACATTCAAGTGTAGATACACAGATTCCAACTATCAGAATCTGTTTTTTATTTTGGCTTAAGTTCGGTTTCGTTTATCGAGTTAAAAGTACCAAATCATAGAGAGACAATAACATATCAGTTTCAACAAAAACTCACACAAACATCTTTATAAATTGCACGCGCGTGCGTGCGCACAGTAACATTGAAACCATTTTTAATTAACCATGAACACATACCCGACATACATGTCTCATAGAAGAATGTCAGTAGCCGGCTTATATTAGATACAAGTTACACATAAATTTTTTCACAAAATTCATAAAAATTTTTAAAGGAATTCCATAAAAAGTATTTTCTTTTTAAACAAATATTCAGCCAAAGATACCACATACATTCTAAATTTATCTATTTTTGAAGTACATACTTTCAAGAATAGAAACATCAGTGACAAACGTACGAATATCACATTATCTATGAATATGTACGTTTCGTACATCAGAGCTCTAATTACAGATAAGATTTTCACGAACATCGGGGATCAAAACAGAATGTAAAATAACTTTCAGTCGTGCATGCATATGTATATTAACGTCATTCAGATCGTTTTGCTTTCGTCTTGCATCATTATACATTCATGTCCCATATGTCTTGAATATATAATTGCCAATGGGTATTGATATGTCCATGTGTATATGTATCCTCATATTCCGCATATTACTATTGGATAAGGCAGGTATAGTTAGCAAGCGTTTCATATGCATCTACTGTTTCATGAACTCCTGGTAGATTTAATTTGAAATTTTCTCTAGAGACTTGAGTAAAGTAACCGGTATTTCAAACTCAAACAACTCGCACGTGTAAATATTTAGCATTCAGATCATTTCGCCTCATTATACATGCCTTATATGTTTTGAATGCATGATCACCGATGAGTAGGTGATATGTCTACTTATATCTATATGTATATTCATATTCCACAAATTACTAATGGATAAGGCAGCTATAGTTTGTATGCGTTTTGTTCTACTGCTTCATGAATGCCTGGTAGGTTAAATTCGATTAGTTAACATATTGTGTCCCCCTTACCAAAATAAGAATTTGGAGTCCCCGTGACGTCATCAGTATGCCAGCAGAGGTTCCCAGCGACATTACGAGCTTGAGACGAAAGAATACCCGAAAGTTCCCAAAGTCATCAAAATTTTCCCAGGCTCTAATTATCAAAGGTCATTGACCTCTTTTAACTTAACGATAAATCAACATGGGAATTCCCTATGACGTCACACATCAGAAAAACCTGTTTGAAGGTCAGCTCAAGGTCATCAGAAAAAGTTCCCACGGTCATCAGAAATTTCCTAGGCTCAACCGCCATAATACCTACTGTGGTCTTGTAGTGAAAATACACACCAAATACTAAGATCTAAAAAATTTGAAAGCTCTTGCGAATGGTAACCCTTAATTTCTTTTTATCCCTATAACTTCCAATGCAGTAATCGGATCAATACGAAATTCGCAGATATATATATATATATATATATATATATATATATATATATATATATATATATATATATATATATATATATATATATATATATATATATATATATATATATATATATATATATATATATATATATATATATATATATATTTATATATATAAATAAAGAGATATGAATTTTCGGCGAAACGAATTTAATATTAATTTTCTTCGAAAATTAGTAAAAAGTCCAGCGCATCAGAACCGCTAAAAAACTAATTTTCGAAGAAATTATCTTTGAGGGATTTAAAAATATGCGAAGACGTTGTACACTTCTTTGTAGTATCATTTCAACCATTTCTTACTCGAAGGAAAAAATATAATTTTCTGACAACATTTCCTATAACAAAAATGATGAAAATGTTCAGTGCTGGCAACATTAGTCCAACACAGTAGCAATAAACCTACCATAACATGCTCATGCTTAATCAACCTATCCTTTGAATTTCGTCTTCATCCGAGGATATCATCGAAAGTTTCAGCGAATAAACTATGTCTGGGGTTGCCATCCGAAAAATTACGAAAACTCGGAAAATTTAAATATTGGCTGCTTATTTTATTGTAAATGCTTTGCTTATGAATACAAAATGGAAGCATCTGTTGGTGCAATATTTCCGAAACTGTCTGGTGGTGGTAATCATGTGCTAGCACCATAGCTGCTTCACGTTTTGTTAAACTCACCCTCTGAATTTCGTTTCGATTGAATGGCTGCGCTGTAAGTTATAGGAGTGAATATAACTTTGGGGCTACCCCGTCCAAACTTTTTAAATCTTTGAAACGTAAATATTTGTTGTTAATTGTCATTGCAGGATCATTCCCATTTTGAAATTTTATGACAACATCGCTCGATAAAGAAATGTCAATGAACTACGAAATTCATCATAGCTGGCAACCCTCTCACGATTTTTCAACGAACTTCCTACAGAATTAGAAATGCAACAAGTTTCACTTATCACATGAATTTCGTTTTGATTTCGTTTCTGCATCGGAAGTTATAGGGTAAAAACCTTTATTTTCCTGAGCAAATTTACAATATTTAGGAGACGAAAATTGCCATAGCAGTCGACTCTATACAATTTCAAATTTTTACGAAATCTTTCTTAGAGTAAGGTTCACCTACTCCGTGAATTTTGCTAAAATCTGGTGGCTTAATCGGAAGCTTTAGGCCAAAAACTAGTTTTTTTCTAAGCAATTTTTCCAAATGGCACCACTGCCACAGTGTTGTCCGTATTTCAAAATCACTTCTATTGTTTATTTGTTACTTGAAGTTATTTGAAAAATTTGAAAAAAAATCCTTGCCTACTTTTAAGCACTCAGCGCCCAAAATTTTCAATTCTTTATCATAGACTCAGGCTCAAAATTTTTAATTCTTTATCATAGACAAACTATAAATATAATATGTTTTTATTTCTTTTACCTTTTTTAACAAAAATTTACACTGCTTGGAAATAAAGGAGTACCTGAAAATGCACTTCTATGCCCGCCGAATGTAATTTAAGTTTGATTAGGTTAGTTGTCGAAACAATCACAATCCCCGAATGCAGGGTAATTAATATTAGGTCAGTTGATCATCACAAGTCATTTCGAAGGAGTATACGATGAATGACTCATTAGTACAAACGAACATTTAACGGACGCACAACTCAGTCGAACATCTACACATCAAACAGGAGACCGACACGATTAAATTGCAGATATAAACAACACCGAAGCCATCAACGGCAATACCTAAATCGCGAGGCTATCCAAAACGCAAGAATATCGACGAGATATCGCGATCCGCATCATTATGCCACAAATCCATACACCCGGCAGAGCAATGTATGGGCTGAGTCGTACATACTGACGACACCAGACCTAGGCCAACAATTGACCTACATACGACTGGTACCAAGTGTATCCCCGAGTTGCTGATTCCCGAACGCAAAGTCACTGATCAAAAGGCGAATGAAGTTAATGCGAAAATATTAACATAATCGACCCGAGACGCGAAGGATAGTCGCCATACGCGTAGGGAAACTGAGATCAGGAGGACATCAACATATGGGTCGGGGCACTTGCACATCCGACACTTGCGGCACGCACGAATTTTCACATGGAAGGTCGGCACGAATTATCACTGTAACACGACTGGATTCTCATCTGATAGCGATCAGATGGAAGAAAGCTGGGAGGATTGCGGATCTTTTCTTTGTCGAAGGCGAGAAAGTAAATGCAGAACTCTTACTTACCTGGAAAATATATCGAAAGGCTGCGAGCACCACCAGTTTGATTTGCCGACAACACAATTGATGTAAACAAACATTGACATGTCGAAATGTCACGAAGGGGAAAACGTGAGATAAGTTGTCCCAAAATTTGACTGTCTCAAATTGGATCGCGAGGTGAATTCGCAACCCAACAGTCAGACGAGTGAAGCGATAGAGGGCAAGCGCCCGGAACGTTATTTTGAAAATTCCGCTACCGCCAGGAAAATTTTCCTGTGAGCGGGATCGCCGAAAATCTTTCTTTTTGGAAGGAACTCGGTGAGTTGATGGAGGTGTGGAATTGCTGCCAGAGGTTAATCGACATTATTTCTCATTTCTTTCTTTTCAACTTGGAGTATCTGATGAATATTGTTGGAACTTGTGCCTGACGACGGCGGTTTTCGAGACGAGTAAACGACAGCAGGAAGAAATAAAGCGAATCAGTGAATTTTGGCCGAAACTGGGAATTACGCGAGAATAGCTTATGTCTGGACGTTCAGCGAAGCCGTCAATTGGAAGTCGGTCGAGAACTATCAATTACGGAGGACGGATTAAGATTCGATTCAAGCTGGTGCGAGTATCAATCGGCGGAGAAGAGCCCCATCGGGGGAGAAAAATTTCAATTCGGTGATTCGGAATCAGCAGTTGCCGTAGAATCAGGTTAGATAGTGTGTAGGATTATATGTATTATGAATTAAATGATGTCTAGATACGAGAGATATTAAGGTGGTTACCATTACATGGTAAAGCGGTAAAAATAGAGTAATAATTGTGCGTAGAATTAGAATAAAAAGTGAAATCGAAATTGTGCCGGGTATAATTGCCGTGATCGATATTGGTGTTGAACCTTTTACACCGTCTACCTCTTCTTGCTTCAGGGGAACGGTAGCGAGGCAGTTCTTTGTCATACAAGCGAGTGGCGCCCACCCGCGACCTTTTTCTTCGCGAGCAACAGACGCCCAAAGACTGCCGCCCTTGCGTCCCAGTTAGGGAAAAAGGGTTTTTCGTGCTCGACTGATAAAACGATAACAAATTGGCGCCCAACGTGGGGCCACAAAACATTATTAACGGGAAAAACGGTACTTGGGAAAATTTGAGGTGCCAAGTCCCAAATTGTGGGAAGGCTGATAGGCGCGTAGAATTGCAGACAAAGTGAGCCTAAAGGCGTATTTGAAAGTAATTTTTACCGCGAAAATCGTTTATTGTTGCTAAAAATAAGCTTTCAAATTAATCGTTTTACGAATTACGTGGAGAATATTTACATAATATATTTTTGAATTGATCATATATTATTGAATTGATCGTTTTGCGAAAACATTTTTTCATATTTATATATATATATATATATATATATATATATATATATATATATATATATATATATATATATATATATATATATATATATATATATATATTATATGTCGATTCTACATCTATTGAAATTCTGAATTTGGTGTGTGTGTTTAAGAATAAAAAAAACCCTAGGGCATCAGAACCGCTAGAAATACTAATTTTCGAAGAACAGTAGAGGATTTGTGCAGATTTTGAGTGTATTGTTATATATTGTTGTTATATTGTTGTTATAGTCTTATATATAATATATTGTATATATTGTCATATATATTGTTATATATTGTATACTCGCGATGTGAATACTTAATGCAAGCATATATTGGTACGAAAATAACAAAAACACCTCGTGCTAGCAGTCTTTTGCTAGCACTGAAGCCAAAAATAAGTCATATCTGCTTAATGCTGAAGTCAACCTGCTCTGCGAATTTCGTATTGATCCGATTACTGCATTGGAAGTTATAGGGATAAAAAGAAATTTAGGGTTACCATTCGCAAGAGCTTTCAAATTTTTTAGATCTTAGTAATTGGTGTGTATTTTCACTACAAGACCACTACGATTTGAAAACTTTATGATAAAATCGCTTACTAAAGCTATGTCAAAAAATATAAAAACAATCATAGCTAGGGTTGCCTCTTGTTCTTCAAGCCATTGTTCTTCAAACTAGATTTCTACTGAGTATTGTCTACAATAATTTAAATTTGCCATATGAATTTCGTTATGATACCATGACTGTACTGGAGGCTATAGGGCAAAGAGCTTTATTTAAATAAAATAACATTATATAAACAATTTGGTGCAGTTGCACCAATTTTTGACGATTCTAAAAGCATATAGATATATAACTAAGATGCTTTGCTTTTATTTAATCTTTTAGTGCTTTTATATAATCGAAGTCGTTTGTCATAAATTATGACAAACGATTACCATAGAAGGGGGATGATGCAGATGAATAAGCTAATAAACTTGGTTATAGATTCAAGTAACAAACAATAAAATTTCCAAAACTCGGAACATTTAAATATCGGTTGATTATTTTAATGTAAATGGTTTGCTTATGAATAGAAAATGGAAGCATCTGTTGGTGCGATATTTACGAAATTGTCCGGTGCTGGCAAACATGTGCTTGCACCATAACTGCTTCACGTTGTGTTAAACCCAGCCTATGAAATTCGTAAGTTGCGCTGTAAGTTATAGAAGTGAATTAAATTTTAAGGTTACCATCGTCCAAACTTTTTAGTTTTGAAACGTAAATATTTGTTGTTAATTGTCATTGCAGGATCATTCCCATTTGGAAATTTTATGACAACATCGCTCGATAAAGCAATGTAAATAAATTACGAAATTCATCATAGCTGGAAACCCGTTCACGGTTTTTCAACAAAATTCCTACAGAATTACAATCGCAACAAGATATGCTTTTCACTTGAATTTCGTTCTTATTTCATCACTGGATCGGAAGTTATAGGGAAAAAATCTTTATTTTCCTGAGCAAATTTACAATATTTAGGAGACAAAAATTGCCGTAGCTGGCGCCCCTATACTAATTTTTCAACCAAATTTCTATGAAATCTATTTTAGAGTAAGGTTCACCTATTGCGTGAATTTCGTTAAAATCTGGTGGCTAAATCGGAAGCTATAGGCCAAAAACCAGTATTTTTTTTCAGCGATTTTTCCAAATGGCACCACTGCCACAGTGTTGCTTGTTTTTCAAAATCACTTCTATCAGACCTGGTCCTAACAAATTCCAACATGCTTTGTAAATTTCATATTGATCGCATTATCCGATCGTCAGTTCTCGTGAACAGAAGTTTTGAGTGCTGAAAATAGAGGTAATTTCGTCACGGGTTGCCGTTCTTGTTTACCGCGGAATTTTGAAATATTTTATTTGATTGGTGTACAAAAGTCAAAATTTATCAATAAATTGAATTTACTTTCAAAAATTAAAAATTTTTCAGGAAGGTCGATGATTTGAAGGATTTTTGCTCAGGAGCCTGCTGTAGCTACAGAGTTGCCCGCACATTCTTGAAAATCCATGTGTGTAAAATCTTAGTCTACATCAATACGCTTTGAACATTTCATGATGATCCATTGTTTTTCTTAGAAGTTATGACAAATCGAATTTTGAAAAAAAAATCCTTGCCTACTTCTAGGCACTCAGCGCCTACACAAGGCTCAAAATTTCCACTTCTTTGTCATAAACAAACTTAGAACATAATAAGTTTTTATTTTTAGTACTTTTTTTGAACAAAAATGTTCACTGCTTGGAAATATAGGAGCACCTGAAAATTCACTTAAATGCCCGCCGCCGCCAAAAGGTTTAAGATATCTGAATTCTAGCAAATTGTGGACCTACCTGTTATATACATCTATGTTCTCCAAAAATTTCAGCTCAATCGGATTAGCCACTCCAAAGATTATCTCTCTTAACCATTTTACTGATATATATATATATATATATATATATATATATATATATATATATATATATATATATATATATATATATATATCTATATATATATATATATATATATATATATATATATATATATATATATATATATATATGTATATATATATATATATATATATATATATATATATATATATATATATATATATATATATATATATATATATATATATATATATATATATATATATATATATATATATATATATATATATATATATATATATATATATATATATATATATATGACGAATTTTCGGCGAACCGATTTTAATACTAATGTTCTTCGAACATTAGTAAAAAGTGTGTGAGTGCAGATAGTGAAAATTATACTTATTTGAATTGCGGTTGAATTGTGAGTGCGTGAATATGATAGGTTAGTAAGTAAGAGGCCATTCTATTTCAGGGACTATTTGTGAACTCCATATTTTTCTTTGTCATTAGCGTGTTGCAGGTGTACATTTTCGTAAGAAAGTAACTTGAGTTCCGCAGAAGTTCGGGAGTGTTATTGTTGGGGGGTGGTTAGGGTAAATTTTCAGGATATTTGCGCAAACAATTTCTGTGTCTGAGCCATGAAGATCTTAGTGGATCGACTAACCAGGGACGAGCTCACGTACGAGTTGGCCATCCGTGGGTTTGACGCCGACACCGTCGACAATATGCGAAAGGCCCTGAGAGCGACTCTGAAGGCCGAGGCTGCAATGGACACTTCATATTCGAGACGGATTTCCGGGAATTGCAAGCTAAAGTGACAGAGGCCGAGGAACTGGTGGAGAGAGTGACGAGCGGCAAACCGTCTCTGGAGTACCTGAAAGCAAAGTGTAGGATAGAGTTTAGCTTCCGCAGGCTGGGGAACATACGAGCAGAAACACTGGAGTAAAAGGAAGGTGCGAAAAACTCCGGAATAGGTTTATTCTGACGATGGGGGCATTGGCAGAAAAAGTGGAAGATCCCAGCGATGAGGAGGTAGAACCAAGC
>OX376372.1:117205113-117235851 GCA_947369275.1 Nemotelus nigrinus | reverse complement strand
GGTTCCGTGCTAATCGCAGTTTGGTGAAGTGCTGGGATGAATTGGTGGTGGAGTTGAGGGCTGAGTTCCTTCCGGCCGATTATGAGGACCGCTTGTGGGATGAGATCAGGAGGTGAACGCAGGGGGAGAACGAATCCATGGGGGTGTACGTGGCGACCATGAAGCGCTTGTTCAGTCGCCTAAAGACTAGCTGCACGGAGCAGGAAAAGTTACGTATTCTGCGTCGCAATATTGCACCGTTTTACCAGCAGCAGCTCTGTTTGTCTCCGGTGGATTCGATCGTGCAGTTGGTGAAGATGGGTCGAACTTTAGATGCGACAAGGGCATCAGTCGGCTTTTGTACCACCAAACACGCGATCTAGGCGTTGCTTAGAGCCCGATCTAGCGTATGTAGGCCCAGCGGCTTTTGTACCACCAAACACGCGATCTAGGCGTTGCTTAGAGCCCGATCTAGCGTATGTGGGCCCAGGAATCACGGATCAAGTGGCAGCGTTGGCGGAACCGCGACAGGTACAGTGTTGGAATTGCAAGCGTGAGGGGCACATGTCCAGAGAGTGCAGGGAGCCTCGGCGTTGTTTCGGGTGTGGTCGCCAATGGGTGATGCGATCTGCATGTTCGAATTGTCAGGCGAGAGGTAGCTGCCAGGAGTGCCGAAATCGGGGTAGGATTCAGGGGTCGGGAAACAATCAGCGTGCTCACTAGGCGGCCAGAGGAGCACTAAGAATAGGCCGCAGCGGTTGGGACATTCCCCAAAGGAAGACTATGCGCTAGCAGAAAATGACCATGATAGTCGCCCGCACTTACAGGTGGAAATAGAGGGCGTAATCATGGAGGGGTTGTTAGATTCGGGGGCGAGTCACACGATATTAGTGGAACAGGGATGGTCACTACTGGCAGGGAAACATTTAACGCTGATCCGTGACGGAATTTGTGAGGTTCGACTCGCCAACGGCGAAATGTGTTCGGTAGCAGGAGCGGTGAAGTTGAATTTCGCCCTGAACGGACGTCGTTATTTGCTGGAGGTGTTAGTAATCCCAAACATTCCTCAGCAAGTCATTTTGTGAGTTGACTTTTGGGAGCGGTTTGGTGTCGTTTTGGACATGAAGGGACGACAGTGGACGTCGGTAGCTGCGGCAGAGGTTGGAACGAGAAAGTCGCTACGAAGTCAATCTCATCTATCGGAGGTGGAGGCAGAGACTCTGGCGGGGCTGTTGGAGGAACAGTTCCGATTGATGGGCGATGGTTTGGGCTGTGCTAAGTCAGTGGAGCATGTGATAAAGACGACGGCGGTCCCAATTAAACAGCGATATTATCCGGTCTCTCCTGCAGTACAGCGTCAAATAAACTCAGAACTGGATGAGATGCTGGAGATGGGGGTAGTGGAGCCATCTGCGAGTCACTGGCCGTCACCAATTTTACTAGTCCGGAAGAAGGATGGACGATATAGGTTTTGTGTGGATTTCAGAAAACTGAATTCAGTATCGGGGAAGCACGCGTACACCTTGCCATATATCGCATCAACTCTAGACAAGCTACGGAATGCGAGGTATTTGTCTACGCTGGATCTGAAGTCAGCGTACTGGCAAGTACCAATGGCGAAAGATTCTCAGCCATATACTGCCTTTACGGTCCCAGGGAGGGACCTCTTTCACTTCTTGCGGATGCCTTTTGGGCTCCACAATTCGGGTGCAACTTGGCAGCACCTAATCGATACCGTTCTAGGTCCCGCACTCGAGCCATACGTTTTTACGTACCTTGACAACATCATTGTTGTAACGGATACTTTCGAGCGGCATGTGGAAGTACTGCGATAGGTTTTCTCACGATTGAGGGAAGAGGGACTACGCGTCTCCCGAGAAAAATGCCAATTCTGCAGAGCGCAACTCAAATATTTGGGATACGTGGTGAATAGAGAGGGCTTGCAGGTAGACCCGGAAAAGGTGGAGGCCATCAGCGAGTTCCCACGTCCCCGGACGGTTAAACAAATTATGCAATTACTGGGCATGGTGTCTTGATATCGGCGGTTTATCCCGAACCATGCCACCATGGTTGCGCCGCTAAGCGACCTACTTAAAAAAGGACGCAAGTTTTGTTGGTCCACTGACTGTGAGCAGGCATTCGTCGAGTGTAAACGAAAACTATACACGGCTCCGATACTAGCGTGCCCAGATTTTGAACTTCCCTTCAAGGTCCAAACTGATGCTTCAGACGTGGGGATAGGGGCTGTGTTGAGTCAGGCGCATGCCACGGGGGAAAAGGTGGTATGCTACCTTAGTCGCGCATTATCCAGAAAGGAAGTATTCAGTGACCGAGAGAGAGTGTTAAGCGGTACTGTGGGCCGTGGAGAAGTTCCGGCCATACATCGAAGGGACCCAATTCATCGTGATTACGGACCATCATTCGTTGGTGTGGCTGAGCCAGTTGAAAGACCCGACTGGTAGATTGGCAAGGTGGGCGGTACGCCTCCAACAATTCGATTTCGAGGTGATCCATCGTAAGAGAAAGGAGCATTTGGTCCCGGATGCGCTCTCTCGGGCAGTGGTGGAGGTGGACGACATTGCGGCGCCCCAAGCAACGGGTCCGTGGTTGGAAGGAATGATGGAAAATGTTCGGAACGACCCTCGGAAGTATCTCAAGTGGAGGGTCACAAACGAAACGTTGTGGAAACAGTCTTCCGACCGCGGGACGGGTACAGCCTGGAAGAGGGTGATACCGAAAGCTAAAAGAAGATCCATCCTTTATCGGTGTCATGATGACCCGAAAGCTGGCCATATGGGTGCCGACCGGACATTAGCGCGCGTCGCTCAGAACTTCTATTGGCCTGGAATGAAGAAGGAAAGTGCAAGGTATGTCAGGCCTGCAAAGTTATAAGGAAGACCTCAGTGGATTTGATGTCATCATGAACAGGTGAAGCAAGGGACCCGTAGGAGAAGATCTGCATTGATCTAGTAGGGCCGTTACCAAGTTCTACGCGAGGTCACTCCTATATACTGACTATTCTAGATTATGTCACGAAATACTCAGTAATATTACCAGTACGAACCGCAACAGCAGCAGCAGTGTTTCGCTTGCTAGAAGAACAGGTGTTTTTAGTGTACGGGGTGCCCAGGGTATTGGTGTGCGATAATGAAGTACAGTTCCGGGGAGGCCAATTTAAGAAAGCGGTGGAAGGTTATGGCGTACGCGTGAGCTATACGGCTCTATATCATCCTCAAGCTAACCCGGCTGAACGACGCAACCAAGACATTAAATGTATGTTGCGATGTTACGCGTCCGATAACCATCGGATGTGGGATTCGCATCTAGCTAAGATCGCCTGCGCCTTGGGAACCTACAAACACGAGGTCACGGGGTTTACTGCGTATTTTTTGAATTTTGGAAGAGAGATGGTCACCTACCGAGACGGAATAGAACCTCCGGTGGACCCGGGGGCGGCTTTTTGCCCTTGAGGAATGCGAAAGCTCTAGAAGAAGTTCGCAAGAGGTGATTCGTAGAATGCAGCAGGCTGCCTCATCCAGTAAAAAACGCTACGATCTTCGACGGCGCACAGAAAACTTCCAGGTAGGAGACAAGGTGTGGAGGAAAAACTACGTCTTGTCCGACGCTAGTAAAAATTTCGTGGCGAAACTAGCTCCAACTTTCGTCGGTCCTTTCACAATTAGAGCAAAAACATCGGCATGGACATTTGAACTTGTCGACGAAAGAGGAAGAGCGGCCGGAAATTGGCACGCGAAGAACTTAAAGCAATATGTTGATGTCGAAAACAGTTTGGGTGGTATAGATTAAGAGATCACGAATTGAGCACAGGTAAAGGAAGATAGTAGGGATAGGTTAGGGCAGTTTGGTGATGGGAAATTTTAGCAACTATATAAGGGAAACATAGAGTAATCGGTGAAGGGTAGCATAGCTAATAGTGGGTTCGGTTGCGAAGCGAATTGTTTTGGTGGTGGGATAGTGTATCTATTAAGAAGCTAGACGAGTAGTGAGGGTACGTATAGGCTTAAGAATTCGATGCGGCTGGGGATACCGACAATAGGAGTAGTTGAAGAGCGTACAAATAGTGCGTACAAATTTCAAACTTCTTTTATAATTAGTAGTTAATTCGGAATAAATTTATATAGGAGTTGTATGAATGGATGTTAGTGTGTAGTGATGAAAATGAAATATTATGTGAATTCTGTGCATGCGATAAAGTTAGCTTCCTTCCTATTTTCTTTTCTTGTGTATTTGTCCTTCTGATGTATTCGCGCTCGGCTAAAATCCAGATCATCTCGCATTAGAATCTTATAAAATATAGAGTAAACAAATACCGACACCATACAAATCTAATCAGTGTTACATAAAAGCATGCATGGGAAAAGGTGTGTAGGGGAATCGTAGATTGAATGTTCCTATTCAGAATTTTTATAGATACAAGAACGTTATCAAGCTTGGAAATACAATCGGCTAAAGAATCTTAATTATAACGTAACTACGGTTTATAGTGGGAGAAATTGTGCCGGAAATTCCCACTGAATTCTCTGAAGCGAGGGGGGTGTCACGGTAGTTTACTATTTTATCAAAATAATAAAAAAAAAATCTCCATCGATGAGAACGATGGAGATTGGATAATGTTCGAAATTTATGATTTTAATGCTAAATAGTATAAGGTTAGATGAGTTAGCTATTAGAGACACGAATGTAATTTAAGTTTGATTAGGTTAGTTGTCGAAACAATCACAATCCCCGAATGCAGGGTAATTAATATTAGGTCAGTTGATCATCACAAGTCATTTCGAAGGAGTATACGATGAATGACAAATTAGTACAAACGAACATTTAACGGACGCACAACTCAGTCGAACATCTACACATCAAGCAGGAGACCGACACGATTAAATTGCAGATATAAACAACACCGAAGTCATCAACGGCAATACCTAAATCGCGAGGCTATCCAAAACGCAAGAATATCGACGAGATATCGCGATCCGCATCATTATGCCACAAATCCATACACCCGGCAGAGCAATGTATGGGCTGAGTCGTACATACTGACGACACCAGACCTAGGCCAACAATTGACCTACATACGACTGGTACCAAGTGTATCCCCGAGTTGCTGATTCCCGAACGCAAAGTCACTGATCAAAAGGCGAATGAAGTTAATGCGAAAATATTAACATAATCGACCCGAGACGCGAAGGATAGTCGCCATACGCGTAGGGAAACTGAGATCAGGAGGACATCAACATACGGGTCGGGGCACTTGCACATCCAAAACTTGCGGCACGTACGAATTTTCACATGGAAGGTCGGCACGAATTATCACCGTAACACGACTGGATTCTCATCTGATAGCGATCAGATGGAAGAAAGCTGGGATGATTGCGGATCTGTTCTTTGTCGAAGGCGAGAAAGTAAATGCAGAACTCTTACTTACCTGGAAAATGTATCGAAAGGCTGCGAGCATCAACAGTTTGATTTGCCGACAACACAATTGATGTAAACAAATGTTGACATGTCGAAATGTCACGAAGGGGAAAACGTGAGATAAGTTGTCCCAAAATTTGACTGTCTCAAATTGGATCGCGAGGTGAATTCGCAACCCAACACTCAGACGAGTGAAGCGATAGAGGGCAAGCGCCCGGAACGTTATTTTGAAAATCCCGCTACCGCCAGGAAAATTTTCCTGTGAGCGGGATCGCCGAAAATCTTTCTTTTTGGAAGGAACTCGGTGAGTTGATGGAGGTGTGGAATTGCTGCCGGAGGTTAATCGACATTATTTCTCATTTCTTTGTTTTCAACTTGGAGTATCTGATGAATATTGTTGGAACTTGTGCCTGACGACGGCGGTTTTCGAGACGAGTAAACGACAGCAGGAAGAAATAAAGCGAATCAGTGAATTTTGGCCGAAACTGGGAATTACGCGAGAATAGCTTTTGTCTGGAAGTTCAGCGAAGCCGTCAATTGGAAGTCGGTCGAGAACTATCAATTACGGAGGACGGATTAAGATTCGATTCAAGTTGGTGCGAGTATCAATCGGCGGAAAAGGGCCCCATCGGGGGAGAAAAATCTCAATTTGGTGATTCGGAATCAGCAGTTGCCGTAGAATCAGGTTAGATAGTGTGTAGGATTATATGTATTATGAATTAAATGATGTCTAGATACGAGAGATATTAAGGTGGTTACCATTACATGGTAAAGCGGTAAAAATAGAGTAATCATTGTGCGAAGAATTAGAATAAAGAGTGAAATCGAAATTGTGCCGGGTATAATTGCCGTGATCGATATTAGTGTTGAACATATTACACCGTCTACCTCTTCTCGCTTCAGGGGGACGGTAGCGAGGCAGTTCTTTGTCATAGAAGCGAGTGGGAAAAAGGGTTTTTCGTGCTCGACTGATAAAACGGTAACAATATATATATATATATATATATATATATATATATATATATATATATATATATATATATATATATATATATATATATATATATATATATATATATATATATATATATATATATATATATATATATATATATATATATATATATATATATATATATATATATATATATATATATATATATATATATATATATATATATATATATATATATATATGGATATATAAATATATATATATGATGAATTTTCGCGAAGCGAGTTTAATATTAATAATTTTCGAAGAACCTAGTGAACGATGTATGAAAAAATGTAATGTGGAAGCTTGAAAACATTGACCAATGCAATGCGTATCAAAAAATAGTAAACAATGATATATATTGAACCGATGCATGCATGCAGATACGTAAATTTAGAATGAAGAATGTGTAAACATGAAATATTGTCCGCAAAACCAGGTGCCATGAAAACAATAAATAATGAGCGTAATGGAACAAATGTATGCATGTAGTACATAAAACCTAGTTTAAGAAAAATATACAAACATAAATATATCAAATTATTACAAAATGTACTCTAGCATTCTGGCGTGTCACCTTGTTCGGGAACTGAACAACACTAGAGAGGCTTGTTGATCTGCACATCAGAAGCTCGATTGATGTCGCGAGACTCTGTGTTGATCAACGCGCATATCTAGCGGGCAGATCAGTAGGTACGGCATTACACAAAATTGTCGGTACAATAGAAAAATCCTTACGGCAAAAGGAATTCACTTTGGCAGCCTTCAACCATGTCACTGTCACGAGTATCATCGATGCCTTGGTTTGATATGGAGTGGATAAAACTCTGGCGACCTTGGCATTGGATTCCCTCAAAAGTAGGCCGATTGAAGCTTCCTTTTTGGAGGCCAAAGCGGAAAGAATAGTCGGAGCCGGAACACTACAAGGAGGGATTATATCTCCCCTCTTCTGCATCCTTGTCAGTCAACGAAATACTGAAGAATTGAAGGGCCAGTGGCTTTGAGGTGGTGGCGTATGCTGATGATCTTGTGGTACTTATAAGGGGTGCATTCCCACAAACTTTGTCGGAACTTATTCAATCGGCGCTGGACCATATCCAAACCTGGGTCAGAAAATTCGGTCTTAGGGCAAACCCGACAAAAACCGAACTTGTACTCTTCACAAGGAGACACAGGGTACCCGCTAGTGGCACACCTAACCTCAACGGTATAACATTGAAACTTGCTGATAGTGTTAAATATTTGGGCCTTATACTAGACAGGAAACTGAACTGGGGGGATAACGTGAAGCACAGAATTGGTATAGCCTGCACAGCACTTTTCACGTGCCGGCCCGCCTACTCCAATACCTGGGGTCTTAAACCTAGGGCGGCCTATAACATAATCACATGTAAAGTGAGGCCGATTTTGGTGTATGGAGCGATCGTGTGGTGGAAGGCAGCGGAGAGTAAAACTAATATCAAGGAGCTAACAAAACTGCAAAGGTTAGTTTGCATATGTATAACGGGCGTTTTAAGAACCGCCGCAACGGCTGGGTTGGAAATGATTTTGCGACTCATGCCCCTAGATCGATTCATCTTTAGAAGTGCAAGCCTAGCGGCAATACGCGCTAAAAGTTCCAGCATGTGGAACGATTCAGATCAGTGGGGCCAGAGCGGTATCCTTACCAACTGCCGCAAAAGATTTGGGCTCGTTGCAGAAGACACGGACCACATGAGCAATATAATACATCTTGGCAGGAATTTTTAGGTCAAGATACCCACATAAACAGACTGGAAGAAAAAGGAAGCTACCACCGATGGGGTCGTCTAAATTTACACAGACGGGTCAAAAATGGACACAGGAGTTGGCTCGGGCGTGTTTCCTATGGATTTGACCCTTAACCTGTGATGTAGACTGTCAGACCATGCTACCGTCTTTCAATCTGAATTACATGCTAGACGCATGGCAATTGAGTCCATTAGCGGAATATCGACCAGATCAATGACGATTTGCGTCGACAGTAGAGCAGTCATTCTCGCTCTCGCGTCTTACATATGTTTTTCAAAAACTTATAATGCTTGCAGAGTTGCTCTCAATGAAAAGGCAAGGAATATTTCGACCCGGATTATGTGGGTGCCAGGGCATAGTGGGGTCATAGGCAACGAAAAAGCCGATGAATTGGCTAAGAAAGGCTCAGCAGCTAGCAATAGCCCCTGCATCACTGTACGACAGACAATCGCTGACGCCACAAGCAAACTTGATGCCGCCATATAGGCCAAACTAAAGTCCGAATGGGAAAACAGAATGGACTGCAGGGTGGCCAGGACATGATGGCCATCAACTAATCTAAGCAAAAGCAGGAAACTGCTCAAGCTCAGCAGAAACCACTTGAGAACCACAGTCGGCTTGCCTACAGGGCACTGCCTTACTGCATCTCATGCGAACAGAATGGGATTGACATCCAGCAATTTATGCAAGAGGTGCGAGATGGAAGGGGACACCATGGAGCATACTGTCTGTGATTGTCCGGCCGTAAATAATAAATACCTCAAGATTTTTGGTCCTTATCACTTTCAAGGGTTATCAGAGGTGGCCAGCACCGTCACGCTGAGTCAGCTGATCCAGTTTGGCGAAGCGGTCACTTGACAGCTCTAAAAAGCAAGCGGAGGGTGGCAAATGGGCCCAAATTGGTGGCCTTATGCAAGACGCGTTCCCGGCAGCACTATTAACTAACCCAACCTTACCTAGTATCTCAACCTTACCTAGTATCTTGAACCGCAGGCAAAACAGGGTAATGTTGCTGTTTTATTGGTGATGCCGAAGTCCGAATGACATGTTCCACTCGATCGGTACATCCAATGCCCTTCGGCATATGTTCAAATTCTTCCTATACAAGCTGGCTGAGAGTGCATTCTTCGTCTCCTGTCAAATGGCTCCTCGGTTTCAATTGTTCTGACCCTCCTCCTTCTTACACTCTGACGAAATCTCAGATCTCCTCACTCAGAGCCAGGACCAGCCCAAATTGACGCACGAGGGGCACTCCGAGTATGAGGGGGTGCGAAGGTTCTCAAACCACGGCACTCGTAGCTAGTCCACCTTCCCATCCAGCTTCACCGGTATGGCCACCGTTCCCGCCATTGAGCACCCCAGGTTATCCGCGATTCTGATGGTCCATTTTTAGAATTTCAACAGCTCCACTCCCAGCTGTTCCAAAACCAGCTATCCTTCTCCACCCATCACTGTGTAAGAAGTGCCAGAGTCCACAAGCCCAAGGAGCTTGTGTCCCAAAGTTTCCACCTCCATGTATAACCTATTGTCTGATTGCCTCCTACTTAGCAAATTTTTCATCTGTGTCCTTGACGCGGCTATATTTCATACCAGTTTATTACTCAGGCTATCGCCCACTGAGCACAACGCTCGTTTCCCGACAGTTGACGCAGAGGGAGTGTTCGTCCTTCACTTACAGCACTACCCTGGGAATCAGCTCCACCCGGGTCTACGTGTGAGTGACCCCTGAAGTTTCATCCTTGGTTCTGTGCTCCTAGACAATAAGGTCAGGCAGCTTTCCTCATCACCAACCAGTTACAACCAAAGCATTTCTGCAGCGCTGGGCAAGTTCTGGACGTATGCCCGATAACTCTGCAGTTCCAACACCGTATATAGTCTCTCTGCAAGGACGCAAGACTTTACTCACGTATCCGGTTTGCACGGTACCAAATCTGTGCCTTCGCCTCAAACACCTAAACTGCTGATTGGAATAACTGCCTGCTCGTCGCTCCGCTTGCCTTTTGCAGCTTTTTAGCTCGTTCCAGAAAGGCACTCTGTGATGCGGAGGCATCACTGCAGCGGAGTCCCCATTTGGCCACATATTGCCCCTTTAAAACCGCAACAGACGCCCTGGGAGTTAAAAATAGAAGATTTCCTAGATCGTCTCCCTCCTGAATTGACTCAGGACATAAGCTAACTCATCCTTATTTAGCCTATCTACCAGAATCTTGGCGTTGATTGAAATTTGGGGTCTGCCACTCCTAAGAATCCTCGGATTCGTGAGCTCAGTCCCATGTTTAAGTGCTGGATATAAGTATCCTTTCACTAGCACTAACGACTTTTGACACTTCACACGATTTTCGAGATAATGTAACGGCAAATTTAATTTTCGCGCTTAAAAAGTGGCCCCACGTCGGGCGCCAGTTTGTTACCTCACACCGGGTCTGGAAGAAACGGAACCTGGTTAAATTTATTAAGGTTGCCGGCTAGTCTGGAGACAAGCCGTGGGACGCCACTCGCTCACCTAATACCAGATCTAGAGCCACCGAGCGAACTTCGGCTCACCAGGTACGACTCCCAGCCACTTTGCATCATGTAAAAGAGTTGATTTCCCGAAATCTTTGACTCCCGGGTGATGATTTACCGATATTGCACTAGCGGCGAGTTTTTCCCTTGACGATGGAAGCTGTCAATTCTCTCAAAACTCAATTCTCTAGCCACCTTACACTACTGCCATCAACTGAACGGATCACGACTGAAAAGAATTAAACTGATAACGCCCTAAGCACACGGGTTCGAGTCTTCAGCTATTACAAAGCTAATATATTTTGCCTCCGTGTTTGACAAACAATATCTGTCTGTTGCCACTTTCCAATATTCCCTACACTACAGCCATCGGTTTCAAGATCAAAATTCTAGCGCATCAAAACCGCTAGAAAACTAATTTTCGAGGAAATATTCTTTGAATGACAAAAAAATGTGGAAAGACGTAATACACTTTTTTGCAACAAAACAAAAAACACCAAAACTCAACTTTAACACAAATGATGAAACTGTTCAGTGCTGGCAACACTTTTCCAACGAAATAGCAATAAGTTAACCTTAACAAGCTCATACCATATGTTGATACCGCGACCAATGCTTTTATTGACCGGCGGAGAAGTATGATGCTTCACCACACTTCCTTCGTTCCGAGTGGTGCACCCGCAACGATCGCCCAGCTATCGACTTCGAGTGTTGCACCCGAGTCTCAGCGCTAACCTTCCTTCGAATGTTACACCCGAAAGATGATTTTTGAATCAAATAGTGCTAGCGATTCGCCAGACTATTTACGCCTCGAGTCGTACACCCGAAACTACCTTCAACCTGTTGAAGTCGAGTGATGCAGCCGAGTCTAATTACCTGATTCTATTACTAATAACAAACACTTTAATGCCGGTTAATTAAACGAAACTCTGACCAAGACTAGACTGGTTATTTTATTTGTGATTGATTTCTTATATAATAAACTAACTGTTATTTACAAATATAAAAATTGATAAAGAAATATTAATTTAAGTTCCCGGTCACGCCGTCGTCGTTTCGAGCGCGGTGTTAATGAATGCGCGCGAAAAATTTGAAGTTCATCTGAACATCCTCCCCGCCTTGAACGACGTTCAACTAAGGTGCTAAATTGGTTTTGGAACGAAATTTTTTTTAAAAGATAACTTTAGCTGCTGTAGCGACGAGTCGTTTTGATACAGCAAGCTGCGGATGATGGTGAGGTGGTGTATTTTATTTACTGGTTGTAAGCCTTCAAATGTGTGAAGCAGCGCGGTGTCGTTTTGCGGACTCCAATGGCCCTTCATTGTCTTCTACTAACCTTACTCGGCGACTGGATTCTCGTGCTTCAGCCGAGTCTCCAATGGGTGAAGCGTTGGTAGTGGGAGAGTCTTCACTATGATTCGCGATTGGAAGTGGAGCCAGATTATGAATTGGTCTTCTGAACACTCCTGAAACTGTTCGAACGTCTGCCACACAGACGAGGCCGTCTTTTCCTTCGATGGTTTTGACAACTCTTCCTAAGGGCCATTTTAGCACAGGCACGTTGTCTTCCTTTACTATGACCATTGTTTCTGGTTTAATGCTGACATGTTCTTGCTTTCACTTGTACCAATGTTGGAGCTCGCTTAAGTATTCCTTCGTCCATCGGTTCCATAACTCGGTTTTTAGGTGGTTGACAAGTTTCCATCTTTGCAGCAAACCTCTTTTCTGTGAAGTCGTGGTCGGATCAGTTTTACTTGTTAATGGCTCTCCAATGAGGAAGTGACTTGGTGTCAGGGCGGATAGATCATTGGGATCGGACGACAGTGGAATTAATGGCCTCGAATTCAAAATGGCTTCAATCACAGTCATAACAGTTTCCAACTCTTCGTATGTCAGCTCTGCAGGTCCTACCTTAATTTGAAGCATTTATTTAGCTGAATTTACGGCTGCAAAGTGAGGAGCTCTGGAAGGAATAAAGCGGAAGTCGGTGTTTTTACCGGCGCAGATACGAGATATCTTTTTTTCAGCTTTACTATGGTATATTGCGTCCTTTAATTCATGTAATTGGTTTTTCGCACCCACAAAACTAGTGGCGTTGTCACAATGTAAGGTTCGAAAGTTGCCTCTTCGGCTGACAAAACGCTTTAATGCGCTTATGAAGGCATCTGTTGTCAAATCACTAACTACTTCAATATGAACGGCCTTTTTTGAGAAACAGCAAAATATTGCGACGTAAGCTTTTTGAGGTCGCTTTCCTCTTATCTTGTAGTGTATCCAGAATGGACCGAAAAAGTCCACACCAGCATTCAAAAATGGTCTAGCCGGTTGAACTCTTTCTAACGGCAATGGTGCCATAAGTTGGTTCAATAATTTCGGCTTCGATTTGTGACAGCGTACACAGTGATTCACTACTAACCGAGCAGCATCCTTTCCCTTAATCGGTCAGAATCGCTGTCGCATGTGGGCGAGTAAGTTTTGAGCTCCAACGTGGCAGTGAGTGATGTGAGTGTGAACCATGAGCAGCCTGGTGACATCATGAGCGTAGGGTAAAAGCATGGGGTGCTTAGCATCATATGAGATGGATGCTTGTTCCAGTCGCCCTCCTACTCTTATAATCCCATTGCTGTCGAGAAATGGAGTAAGGGTGCTGAGTTTACTATTTGCACTGACGTTGCCCGTGCGCTTAAGCTGTTTTAGTTCGTCTCCGAATCCTTGATGTTGAGCTTCTTTGATAATGATTGTTAGAGAGTTTTCTAGTTCTTTGACCGTAAGTCCTGAATGTAATTTCTTCTGCTGACGACAATTGTGCACAAACCTTAAAACGTAGGCTATTACTCGTTGCAAACAACCAAACGAGTTGCGATGGTTAATTGAACTGTGTCACGATTCGTAGAAATTTTGTTAGTACAATCGAACATAGAACACAATATAAACATAAAAAAAAACAAATCTCCATCGTCCTCTAAAATAGAGAACGATGGAGATTGGGCAACAACCACAATTCACGAGTAAGTTTAGATTGTTAGTTTAGATTGTTAGTTTAGCTGTTAGTTTTAGCTAAGTAGTTACAACAAGACAACACGAGTTATCACCGAGCGACACGAACTCAAATGGATATCTACCGAAGATACATGCAAACAGTCTGGAACATGAAAACAATCTGTAGCAAAGCATCGAATTCGGGTGAGTGCACCAAACGGATTTTGAAAATCCCGCTGCCGCCAGGAAAATTTCCCTGTGGGCAGGATTGATGAAAGAGGGTCTCTTTTGCCGTGAATTGGGTGAGTGGACGGAGGTCTTGAGCTGCAGGTGCAGAATCAATCTGAGAAGTTGTTTTCTATTGTTCTGGCTTTTGCATATTTGGACGCGGACTTGGAGAAATTATAACCACTGACGGTAATCTGGAGAATTTGGAAGCGGCAGCATTAGTAATAACTAAACGTTTGTGGTACTGAAAAAAATTCTGCGTGGGAAGATTTCAGTTTCCGTGGACGAGATAGGAATACGAGATTCGTATCGAACGAGGAGGACCAGACGAGAAGGACGTTCGAAAAATTGAATTCATACTTTGGCGCGAGCATCGATTGGCGGAAAGGGCCCCATCGCGGGAGTCAGTGCATCGCGGCGATCCTGAATAGTTACACCCGGAATCAGCAGGTTAGATAGCAAGTAAGAAAAAAAGAAATATAGTGAATTAAATTTGATGAAATTCTAAAAGAAAGAAGGAATTTTGAGAAGATTACCATTTTATGGTAACGCGTTGGAAAATAACGTAGCATTATTATCATTTAGTTGCAATAAAGTGTGTGAACGTGAATTGTGCGGGGTTTGTAATGATCGATAACGAATCGGTGTTGTACATAAGAGGCCGTCATCCTCTTCTCGCTTCAGGGCGACGGTAGCGAGGCAGTGTTTCGGGTTAGAAGCGAGTGGCACCCACCCGCGACCCCTTTTTTTTTTCTTTGCGAGCATAAGCCGCCCAAAAACTGCCGCCCTTGTAAAGGGTTTAGTACGCGTTGCTGAGTGTAACGGTGACAAATTGGTGCCCAACGTGGGGCGTATAACGGTAATAGCGGTAAAAACGGTACGCAACTGTACTCGTGAGAATTTGATGAGCCAAGTCCCAAATTGTGGGAAGGCATTTAGGCGCGTAAATTGATGTTTATAGCAATCTTAATCGCGAATTTTAAAGTATCTTACGCGTGAACGGTGATATTATCTTCATTTTGAAATTCATTTTGAATATTTTTGAATTTTTAAAGTTGGATGGTACTACTTCATAATATCTATATATACATATATTTTTATTGATATCATTTTATGATCATATATTTGAATTCTGGATTTTGTGTGTGTGTGACAGGGTGGATGAGCAAGAGTTCTGATTGTGCAATAGAAATAGTGAATTTTGCAATTTGTGCGTACGGGAGGTGTGAAAGTGTGATAGTGTGTTATAGAAGAGTTTCAGGTAAAACCACAAAGAAGCTGAGGTAGATAGTGGCATTAATTACGGTTTTAATGGTACGCATAGAAAGGAAAAAAAGGTATTACCTTTCAATATTCATTTCAAGATTCAGCATATTGAAGATAACGTGTGTAAACTAATAATCTCATAGATTTTCACTTTAAAATATATATATTTTCCGAAGCATTTATTTTTTTTTTCGGATCGATTATAAGGGAATTTTTGGATACATTGTTCTCTTAATGAGGTTCTCCTATATTTAAAATCGTGGGGGATAATGCATTAGAGCGACCAAGAAGTGCAATTTTAGGGTAAAACAGGTTGAAGAATTAGGTTTTAGTACGTGATCGTCGGAAGGTTGCGATTTTTGTAAGGGCATTTTGCTGTTTCGCGGTTTCTCGTTACATATTGTCTGATCAAAAATCGGATCGGGTGTTGAGCCTACTGTAGGTATTCGGTGGAGAAGATTAAAATGAAGATTTTAGTGGATCGTCTAAGTAAGGACGAGCTCACGTATGAGCTCGCCATCCGTGGCTTTCTGTCGGATACGGTGGAAAATATGCGTCAAACACTAAGGGCTACACTAAAGGCGGAGTCAGCTCTGGATACGTCTTACGTAGAAGCGGCGTACCCATTCAATTTTGAAACCGATTTTTTTGAATTGACAGCGAAAGCATCGGAAGTTGAAGAGTTAATCTCAAAGGTGTCAGGAGATAAAACTTCGACGGACTATCTTAAGGTTAGGGTCAAGATCGAATTCGCGTTCCGCCGCCAAAGTAATATGCAGGCAGCCACACCCGATCAGCTGGAATGTGCACGTAAGATTCGTAATCGACTCATCATAGCCATGGGTAACTAAGTGGACAAAACCGAGGGGGATAGTGAAGTCGAGGCTGAGTTTGAGGATGATTCCCGGACGAAGGCTGCACCGCAAGAGGCGAAGGCATCGTCCCTGGCGAAAGTGACAAAATGGGGGCTTAAGTTCAGCGGAAATGCGTCGGGGTCTGTAAACGCTTTCCTTGAGGAGTTACGGCAGGCGAGAGGTCTCACGAAGTCATAGCTCTTCAGGGCAGCCGTATACCTATTTGACTCGCGAGCGCTGATTTGGTTTAGAGCCAACCGCGGGTTAGTGGCGTGCTAGGATGAGCTTGTGGAGGAGCTTAGGGCGAAGTTCTTGCCAACGGACTACGAGGACCGCCTTCGTGATGAAATTCGAAAGCGTACTCAAGGCGAGAACGAATCGATGGGGGTGTATGTGGCAGTGATGGAGCGCCTTTTCTCGCGTTTGAAACAAAGCTGCTCGGAGGAAGAGAAATTGAGGACTTTGCGCAGAAACATTTCGCCTTTCTATCAAAAACACTTGAGCTTGTCGCCGATATCATCGATTGCGGATCTGGTGAAGATGGGGCGAACGCTGGATGCCACAAGGGCATCGGTAGCGGCTTTCGTACCGCCCAATACTCGTCCAAGACGATGCTTGGAACCGGACTTGGCTTACATGAGCGCCGAACCTACAGAGCAGGTAGCCGCGCTGTCCGGACGCAGCCGCGTACAGTGCTGGAACTGTAGGAGGGAAGGCCACGTGTCTAGAGAATGTACAGAGCCTCGGCGTTGCTTCGGTTGCGGTCGTCAAGGGGTTTTGCGAGCGGCGTGTCCAACGTGTCGAGCTAGGGCAGCGGAGCCAGAGACCCATGCGCGATCTGAACGGCAAGCTCCGGGAAACGGTCGCCATGCTCACTAGGCGACCGAGTGAGCACTAGAGGGAGGTCGCAACGAGTGGGAAAGTCTCCGATCGTGGACTACGCGTTAGCTAGCAGTGGTCAGGACAGTCGCCCTCACTTGCAGGTGGAGATAGCGGGCATTGTCATAGAGGGTCTGTTAGATTCGGGCGCAAGTCGTACGATTCTTAGAGAAAGAGAATGGTCTCGTTTAATCAACAGAGGAGTGATGCTGAACCCGGGCGAAATTGAAGAGGCGCGGCTTGCAAACGGTGAGATGTGCAAGGTGAACGGTGAAGCGCGTCTAGACTTCGCGCTGAATGGTCATAAGAGGGAACTGGAGGTACTGGTCATCTTGGCAATCCCTCAGGAAGTTATATTGGGAGTAGATTTTTGGCAAAGCTGCGGAGTAGTACTGGACATGAAGGGTCGACAGTGGACATCCGTTGCGGTCGCAGAGATGGTGTCGGGGAAGGTGTTGCGTGGTCACTCTCACCTATCTTAAGAGGAGGCAGCAAGCCTAACAGGAATGTTGAGTGAGGAATTTTGTCTGATGGGAGATGGGCTAGGTTGCGCGAAGTCTGTGAAGCATGGTATCAAAACGACGGCGGCTCCAATTAAGCAACGATATTATCCAGTCTCGCCCGCGGTACAACGCCAAATAAATCTAGAGCTGGATGAGATGCTAAAGTTAGGGGTAGTTGAGCCGTCGTCGAGTCCTTGGTCTTCGCCATTTCTTTTAGTCCGAAAGAAGGACGGGTCCTATCGTTTCTGTGTGGACTTTAGAAAAGTGAATGCAGTATCCGAGAAAGATGCCTATCCCCTGCCGTATATCTCCACGACGCTGGAGGCCTGTTCATTGGAGGAGGCCTGTTTCATTTCCTGGAGGCCTGTTTCATTTCCATGGAGGCCTGTTTCATTTCCTACGATTGCCTTTCGAACTCCACAATTCTGGGGCTACGTGGCAACGCTTAATATATACAGTGTTGGGACCCGCTCTCGAGCCGTTCATATTTACATACTTAGATGATATTATTGTGGTTACAGACACTTTTGATCGACATTTGGAGATATTGCGAGAGGTTTTTACGCGTCTGAGAGAAGAAGGCTTACGCGTGTCAAAAGAAAAGTGCCATTTCTGCAGGGCACAATTGAAGTATTTGGGGTACGTGGTAGACGAGGAAGGGCTGCATGTCGATCCTGAGAAAGTGAAGGCCATAAGTGAGTATCCCCGGCCGGGATCAGCGAATCAAGTAAGACAGCTATTGGGGATGGTATCATGGTACCGTTGGTTTATCCCGGATCATGCTACTATGGTGGCTCTACTAAACGATCTTTTAAAAAAAGGGCGTAAGTTCAACTGGTCCAGTGATTGTGAACGGGCTTTCAATGGCTGTAAACATAAGTTGTCCACCGCACCGGTGTAAGCGTGTCCCGACTTCGATCTGCCCTTTAAGATGCAAACTGACGCTTCAAATGTGGGTATAGGAGCAGTGTTGAGCCAGGCGCCCTCTACGGGAGAAAAAGTGGTATGTTATTTAAGTAGGTCACTATCGGCACAGGAGAGAAAGTACTCTACAACAGAACGGGAGTGTTAAGCAGTGCTTTGGGCCGTTGAAAAATTCCGTCCATACATCGAGGGGACACGGTTCGTAGTAATAACAGATCATCACTCGCTGGTTTGGCTGAACAAGCTTAAGAACCCAACCGGCAGATTAGCGAGATGGGCGGTGCGCCTCCAACAATTTGAATTTGAAGTAGTGCATAGGAAGGGGAAAGAGCATTTAGTCCCTGACGCACTTTCACGGGCAATCGTAGAGTTAGACAGCATATCGGCTCCTCAAATGGCAGATAAGTGGTTTACGAAAATGATAGAAAACGTCCGGGATGACCCGCGGAAGTATTCAAATTGGAAAATCGTAAGTGACACGCTTTGGAAACAAACCTCCGGTAAAGAGAGAAGAGGGCAGACGAGTGCCGCCTGGAAGCGCGTAGTGCCGAAAACAGAAAGGGGTGAAATTCTTAGTAGATGTCACGACGACCCATGAGCGGGGCATAGGGGAGCCGTTCAGACGTTGACGCGTGTTTCGCAAAACCACTACTGGCCTGGAATGCGTTCTGACATTAAAGAATACGTCAGAAGGTGTAAAGTGTGCCAGGCATGTAAAGTAGAGCGGAAGGCGCCGGTGGGTCTGATGTCGTCTAGAGCGGGGGTGGCGAAAGCACCATGGGAAATGGCATGTATAGACCTGGTGGGACCATTACCCAGGTCGACTCGTGGCCATAGCTATATCTTGACAGTGGTGGACTATGTCACCAAATTCTCAGTGATACTTCCAGTACGAACCGCGACGGCGTCAACGGTTTTTCGCTTATTGGAAGAAAACGTTTTGTTGGTCTTCGGCGTTCCGAGAGTTCTAGTTTGCGACAATGGAGTGCAGTTTAGGGGTAGACATTTCAGCAAAGCAGTGTAGGAATACGGTGTTCAAGTAACTTACTTGCATCATCCTCAAGCTAACCCGGCGGAACGGCGAAACCAAGACAACAAATGCATGCTGAGATGTTACGCTGCAGACAATCAACGCTCTTGGGACCAAAATTTGGCCAAAATCGCGTGCGCGTTACGTACGTATAAGCACGGGGTCACTGGTTTTTCTCCCTACTTCCTGAATTTCGGTAGGGAGATGGTTACATATCGAGAAAGAGTTGAACTCCCATCTGACGCGCGGAGGGATTTATCGCCGATGACGAGAGCCCGGTCACTAGAAGGAATACTAGCAGACGTAGCGAAGAGGATGTAGAAGGCGGCTACGGCTAATAAAAGTCGCTATGACCTCCGTCGGCGAGCAGAAGGCTTTTAGGTAGGAGATTGCGTATGGAGGAGGAATTATGCTCAATCCGACGCGAGCAAGTACTTTTCTGCTAAACTAGCCCCCGCGTTCGTAGGTCCCTTCACGGTTTTGAAACAAACGTCGACTTGGACGTACGAATTACTAGACGAAGAGGAAAGAGCGTAGGTACATGGCATGCTAAAGACCTCAAGCGGTACGTGGTAGCGTATTAGCTGGAGCTCGAATTTCCTAGGGGAAGTTAAGGTATTAATGAATGGTGGAGGGACTATACTTCAATAACGTTAGGCTACAGCGAGCAGAACTCACTATTAATAAGTATTTTTGGTGATGATTAATAGAAGGGTTGTGAAGATAACAGGGCCACGCGAAAAGAGTGGAAACTTGAGTCGGACTTTGGGAATTGTGGGTCACATGAGAATTTTAAATCGCGTTAATTTGGACGGAAATGGTCGAGTATTTCTATGAAATACTCTGAAGCGAGAGGGGTGTCACGATTCGTAGAAATTTTGTTAGTACAATCGAATATAGAACACAATATAAACATAAAAAACTCTAGCGCACCTGAACCGCTAGAAATACTAATGTTCGAAGAACAGTGGAAGAATCGTGCAGGTTTTGAGTGCATATTCCACCACATGTGCTGCTTATTACGGCCAAACTGTTTCAAATGCCACATTTTACTTTGGTCTCTAGAATGCATTATAACTCATATGGTAGAAGGCTTCAGATATTACCACTGGCATGGGTTTCAAAGTTTATGAAAGAAAAACACTTGTTAATTATATTCGTTATCAGTTGCTTATTTCACCAAACTTTGAAAGCAGCATCTCATATAACATCAATGAAGAAAATGCTCAGTGTCTGCAGCACTGTAACTGAAGTTGGTGTTCGGGGCTGCGATCCGAAAAATTTGCAGAACTTAGGGAATTGAAACATCGGTTATTTATTTTCATTGTAAATGTTTCCGGTATGAATACTAACTGTAAGCATTTATTGATATAAAAGTAGCACAACCGACTCGTGCTGGCAACCTTTCACCAGTATCAAAGCCAAGAATATATCACATCTGCTTCACGTTGTTTAATTACATTCGAAGTTATAGGAGTATAAAGAAATTTACGGTTACCTGCAGCGAGTTTTTTCAAATGATCGAAAGCTTAATATTTGCTGTTTATTGTCACTACAATATCATTACCATTTGAAAATTCTACGATAAAACCGCTTAATAAAGATATTACAATAAAACACAAAACCAACAATAGCTGGCAACCCTATAGTGGCTTTTCAACCAAATTTGGTCTGAATAATGTTTATGACAGGTTTCATTAATTGTATGAAATTCGTATTGATTTCATGACTGCACTGGAAGTTATAGTGCAAAAAGTTTTATTTTCCTGAGCGAATTTTCAAAATCAAAGACACAAAAATTACCATAGCTGGCAGCACCAATAAAATTTTTCAACCAAATTTCCATCAAACAGAGATTAGAGTTAGGTTTAGCTACTGTGTCAATTTCATGAAAATCTGGTAACTTATTCACATTTCATAGGGCAAAAAGCAGTTTTTTTTCTTTGTAATTTTTCAAGATGGCACCACTGGCACAGAGTTGCCCACAATTCAAAATCGCTTCTATCAAATCTGGTCTTACTTAAGTCCAATGCATTCTGTAAATTTTAGCTGTATCTGATTATTGATTCGTGAGTTTCCGTGAACAGAAGTTTTTGATGCTAAAAATATAGGTTAACTGGGAGAGGGTTACCGTTCTTGTCCGACATGAAATTTATTTAGTTTTATTTTGAACGTGTAGATAAAACATAAGATTTATATACAGATTGGTTTTATTGTAAGAAACGGACATTTTTTTGAATATTCGATGGTTTGAATGTTTTCACTTCCAAATTTTTTTTTTCAAAATGAAGACACCAAAATTATCAAAGCTGGCAGCTCCAACCGAATTTTTCAACCAAATTTCTACCAAACGTGGTTTAAAGTAAGGTCCAGCAATTTTGTGAGTTTCGTCAAAATCAAACGATTCAATCAGAATTTATAGGGCTAAAAACAGTTATCTTTTTTAGTGGTTTTTCAAGATGGCAACACTGGCACAAAATCGCCCGCATTTCAAAATCACTTCTATCAGACCTGGTCCTATTTAAGGTCAATACATTCTGTGAATTTCAAATAATTCTGCCCATCGGATCGTGAGTTTCCGTGAACAGAAGTTTTTGATGCTAAAAATATAGGTAAATTGGGCAGGGGTTACCAGGCGTGCCCGTTATACCATAACTTTTTTTTTTTTTTGGTTATGTAAACAAAGCACAAGATTTACATATGAATGGCTTTTTTTTTGAAGAAACGGCATTTTTTCAAGAGAGACGATGATTTTGAGGTTTTCACTTTCAGTGCCTGCCCTAGCTACAGGGTTGCCAGCACGCTCATTAAAAGCTACACAAATCTACAACTAAATAATATCAATATGTCCTAAAAATTTCGTATTGATTGAATAGCTCTGTCAAAAGTTATCGAAATTTAAAAATTTTCAAATTTTCCCGTCCTCTTTTTAGGCACCCAGCGCACACATAGGGTTAAAAAATTCCAAAGCATTATCCGATTCATATGTAAAACACGTTAGAAATTTATTTAGTTAACTTTATTTTTGCGAAAATCATTTGTGCACGAAATAATAGGTATATTAAAAATATCACTTAAATGGCCGCCGGCGCCAAAAGGTTAACAATAACTGACATTTAAAGAGACCTGGACCTATTCTGCATATACACCAATGTATCCTGAAAGTTTCAGCTCAATCGGATGGCGCGTTCCCGAGATTATCTCACTGAAATTTTTTGTACATATATACATATATACATATAGAAATATGAATTTTTGGCCGAATCGATTTTAATACTAATGTTCTTCGAACATTAGTAATAATGTTCTTCGAACATTAGTAAAAAATCTCCATCGTCCTCTAAAAGAGAGAACGATGGAGATTGGGCAACAACCACAATTCACTAGTTAGTTTAGATTGTTAGTTAAGATTGTTAGTTTAGATTGTTAGTTTAGATTGTTAGTTTAGCTGTTAGTTTTAGCTAAGTAGTTACAACAAGACAACACGAGTTATCACCGAGCGACACGAACTCAAATGGATATCTACCGAAGATACATGCAAACAGTCTGGAACATGAAAGCAATCTGTAGCAAAGCACATGAAAACAATCAACACCAAGTCACGACAAACAATGATACGCACAACATCACCATAATTATCAACAATTAAATCCCGATCGCGACATGGCCAAAACACAGCGATATCTATGAGATATCGCGAATTGAATTGTTCCGAGACAAATAAGCCGACAATCTTCTTCTCGCTTCAGGGTGACGTTAGTGAGGCAGTGTTTCGGGTTCAAAGCGAGTGGCGCCCACCCGCGACCCCTTTTTTTTTTCTTCACGAGCATAAGCCGCCCGAAAACTGCCGCCCTTGTAAAGGGTTTAGTACGCGTTGCTGAGTGTAACGGTGACAACTGGTCAAGTACGAAGCTGCCAGAATTATTTTTGCTTGTTTAACTTCTAAGTTCGTCTCAGAGATTGTGGGTTTGAAACTCCATGATGATTCTGGAGCATGAAGGAATATAGGTCAATAGAACCACGTAGTGCATTCTTTCAACACCCTTGCTGACACTCCTCGTGAAGTTAAATCAGCCGGATTTTGTTTTGATGGGACGTACCTCCAATGGCTAGGTAACGTGACTTCTTGAATGGCTGCAATGCGATTGGCTACAAATGTATGATATCTTGATGGTGATGAATTGATCCATGCTAGGACTATTTCAGAGTCTGTCCAAAAGTAACAAGGTTTATCCCATTTCAAATCTTGTTTCACCCGAAACACAAGCTGAGCTGACAACTTAGCTGCACATAGCTCTAATCGTGGCAAGATGATGGTCTTTATTGGCGCGACCTTTGACTTCGCGCACAATAGCCTGACAATAATGGTTCCATCTTGGAGTTTGGAACGTATGTATAACGCAGCGCCGTATGCCTTTTCTGAAGCATCTGAAAATGCATGGAGTTCACTTGTTTGAGGTACCTCTCCCGAGTATATGTGTCGTGGGATTCGTATATCGTTGAGCACCTTGAGGTCATCACGGTATTGAAGCCAAGCTGTATGCATCTCTGTTGGTACAGCGGCATCCCAGTCCAACTTGAGAGTCCACATATGTTGCAACAATATCTTAGATCCACTGGGCACAACAGGCCCAGAGGATCAAATAAATGTGCGATGTCAGATATCACCTTTCTTTTGGTTACCTTGCTTGAAGGTTCCCAATGAGTCCTAATTTGGAAGCCATCTGATTTCGAAAGCCACGTTAACCCCAACGCCACAGAATGATCGTCAAGATCATCTAAATCAAGTTGAATTGCTCTGTCTTCAGCTGGTATGTGTGAGAGCAATTCAGGGCAGTTTGAGCACCACTTGCGTAGTTTGAATCCTCGATCTTTAAGTACATTGTTCATTGTACATTGTTGTTTGAATCCTCCATCTTTAAGTATTAATGCCTTGGCTACCGTATTGGCTCCAGTCATCACATCATCGACATAAAAATTTTCTGTGAAAGCTCTAACAGCTGACGGATATTGTGCGGCATGTTGCGTTGCTAGTTCTTGAAGACACCTTGTTGCTTAGTATGGTGCTGTTGTTGTTCCGTACGTAACGGTACACAGTTTGTAGTATCTGAGCAGTTTGGTTGGGTCTTCTCGCCAAACAATCAACTGATACTTCTTGTATTCGTCATCAATCAATATTTGACGGTACATTTTTTCTACGTCAGCTGTGAAGACGTAGCATGGAAGTCGGAATCGAAGCAGAATCGAAAAGAGTTCATCTTGTAAGGTAGGACCAGTGAAAAGTACATCATTCAGTGAGATGTTAGTGGATGTTTTCGACGATGCGTCAAAAACTACCCGTAACTTCGTGGATGCGCTTTCAGGTTTCATAGCACAATGATGTGGAAGGAAATAATATGGGTGTTGGATTTTCTCCAAATCACACCCTTCCATGTGTCCCAACGTAATGTATTCACGCATAAACTCAATGTACTGATGTTTCACATCTGGGTTTTTTGTGAGTCTCCGTTCTAAGGAGTGAAATCGTCTCTCTGCGATATCTCTAGACTCGCCTAGTTGGTTGGGGCTATCAGCAAACGGAATTTTGACGATGAATCGTCCATCAATTTTTCTTTTCAGCGTTTGTTGAAAGTGTTCTTCACACCTTTGTTCAGCGAAAGACAGTCTTTTCGGATTCTTCTCCGGCTCTTCCAATCTCCAGAAACGTTCCACTTGTATGCTGAGTTGAGTGTCTTCGGGGGTGGCGATTCCGCATGTTATATTGCGCCCTCCTTCAGTAACTATACGCCCGGCACTAATGCATCCAAGTAAGGTGTTTTCCAAGGTTCGTAGGTCAGGCCCTAGATGAATCTGACCTACTGATAGCAGTTCGAAATAGTGCTCGGCTCCTAATAGTATATCTATGTGCCTAAGCTAGAAAAACTGAGGATCAGCTAATTTAACGTTATTGGAAATTGGCCACTTCGTAGTAGCTATGAAATGTCCCGGTTGCTGACCGACGATTTGAGGTAGAACGAATGCTTTGACTGTTGTAGAGAATGCCGTTGCCTTTGAATAAAGCAGCACATTGACTCTATGCTGCGCACGAATCATACCATATCCCACGCCTTGAATATTTAGCGGATCGATTGTTTGCTGTAAATTCAGTTTTTTCGCTAACCGCTCGCTCATAAAATTCAGCTGCGAACCCGAGTCAAGCACTGCTCGACACTCTATCACAGAACCGTCTTGGTTTATCAACTTGACGATAGCTGTGCTAAATAAGACGGTTCCCTTCATTTTCGGAGTCGGTGTCACTAAAACTGTTTTAGTACTCGAAGTTGGTATGCCATTATAAAGAGTAAGTTCACCATTCTTTGAGATTGAATTGTCGAGATGAATCAATGTATTGTGTTTTTTTGAACATTTTCGGCATCCACGTGATGTACAGTTGGCACTTGAATGTCCTTTCCGCATACAATTGAAACACACTTGGTGCTGTTTAAGCAGACTGATTCTCTTGCTTGGACCTTCACTCAAAAACATTTCACACATGTGTAATGGGTGGATTTGCTCACAAAGTACACACTTGGTTTCAGTTGCGGCTAGAAACGACGACAATTTAGGCTGTCTTATAACCGAATGTGTTTTTCCTGATATTGCCCTTATTGCCCTTTCTCCAAGTGACTCAATTGCCTGGAAACGTAATTCAAGGAAGTCTAATATTTGTTTGGTGTTGATCAATTCCCGCGGAGAGCATAGTGATTGCTCAAATGCCGCATGAGTGGTCCTGTCAAGTTTTTGGATCAAGAGAAATACTATTATCGGATCCCATGATTCAGTTGACACTCCTGGGTTATTGATCCCCAGAAGGCATTCTTTGGTGTTGTCATGAAGCTTCTTAATTGCAGACGCATCTTCATCTGGAATTCGCTTCTGGTTAAATAGTTTGTTTAACAATGCTGTTACAAGCAACCTTTTATTGCTGTATCAATTGTTAAGTATAGTCCAAGCACCTTCGTAGTTCTCACTGGAGATAGGCAAGTGGTTGACTAAAGCTTTGGTCTCTCCACAGAGGTTGCTAGTCAAATAGAACATTTTTTGAATGTTGCTAATGGGTTGGTTGTGAACCAGCTCTGTGTATAAATCATGGAACTGTGTCCACTCTAAATAATCTTCACTGAAGACTGGCAGCGTTATTTTTGGTAGCCTTATTTGACTCTGGTTAGTACGAACATCTATTTTCTGAGCTGGATCATCTGATGCTCGATCCTGAAGAGACACAATCGTATCTTGTGTCCAGAAGTGCAGCTCACGACAAATTTCTGGCGTGTAGCCATCTGTGGCTACTTGGTTTGTGCACTCCAATATGGATTGGTCATTCTGCTGCAATTCATCCAAGTATTGTAGCAGCAGCCTGATTTTAAGTTCGAAGTACGCCTTTGAGTGCACCTCGTCTACTCTTGATTCTATGTTCTGAATCATGTGAGTTAGCATGTTCATGTGGGCCCTTTGTTTTCGAATTAACTTCGTTGTGTTCACTTCAACGCATTCTTCATTTGTGTTGTAGTTCAAGTCACTTTTTGTTTTCAATGGTTGCTGTGAATCATTGCTGGATGCCGTAACAGGGAGCTTGGATGTCATATCATGAGACATTGTCCCTTGTAATTTTGCTTGCCCTTCACAAAGTGTTTCTGATAACTTCCTGTAGAGATTTGTGATCTCCTCGCAGTACTGGCTGGAGAAATATGGGTGCTCGGGGTTTTCTTTTCTGGAAATGCCAAAATCGCCTCATGATTCTGCTCAAAAATAGCCCAGTATTTTTGGACTGACTCCAGCCTTTTACTAAAGAATTCGGTCATTTTCCTGGAGGATGAATCCTTTTTGAAGTTGGCAAGGATTTGCTCCAACTTCTCTCCCACGTCTGCTTGTGCGGAGACTAACTCTTCCATTGTGCCGAATGGTGCTGTGAGATCTTATTCGAAATCATGTCGGGGTCACCAGATGTTTATACCGCGACCAATGCTTTTATTGACCGCCGGAGAAGTATGATGCTTCACCACACTTCCTTCGTTCCGAGTGGTGCACCCGCAAAGATCGCCAAGCTATCGACTTCGAGTGTTGCAACCGAGCCTTAGCACTAACCTTCCTTCGAATCTTACACCCGAAAGATGATTTTTGAATCAAATAGTGCTAGCGATTCGCCAGACTATTTACGCCTCGAGTCGTACACCCGAAACTACCTTCAACCTGGGGTGTGTTCAATGTGCATGCTATAGCTGCTCCAAAAGCATAGCATAGCATCACTTTAGCAAGTGTCAAAATTCGCAGTAGCTAGGTGAAGCAGCTATGGATATTGGACAGCCAAGAGCTGCTACGTAGCAGCTCTTGTCTGTTACGTAGGTCGGTTTTTAAATAGTACAACTCAATAACAAATCTCTTCAGTTTTTGTTTAACTTGAATCTTTTTGTTTACTTCGATCAGCTTAACACTTGCCTTGCATTTTGGAAATTGTATTAAAATTGCGCGTTTTCAGCATACAGCTGCCCAAAAAACATTAAAATTTTCCAAACATATTCAAAACGTTTTACTTTTTCCTGGCTTTTGACACCATATCTGTGAAAAAGAGCGAAAAAGAAACACTCAAAATTTGGTGGCGCACAAATCAGCGTACCCGGCCTTTTGCGCTTCATACTCAGTTTCTAAAAACTCAAGATGAGTTGCGCTGTATAAAAACGAACTTAAAACTCCAGTTGAGCTGAAATGTTTAAAAGCCCGCATTTAGATTATTATAGCAGTATTTTCAAATTTATTGCTCATCCTCTTTGTTTCCAAAGCCCAAACACTCCTTTTTATTTCAACTTCTTATCGAAAATGAAGTTTGAACAATTGTCAGCTGTTTGCGCACGGCCATTTTGCCTTAGCTACTTTCTAGCTATCCTCCAGACTACGAGCAGCAAATAGCTGCTACCTTAGCAGCTATTCCGGAATCTTGGACAGCCCGACTGTCAAATAGCAAGCATCAGAAAGTAGCTATTTCGTGACATTGGACAGCCAGAGCTGCTAAATTAGCAGCTAATAGCTGCTATAGCATGCACATTGAACACACCCCTGTTGACGTTGAGTGATGCACCCGAGTCTAATTACCTGATTCTATTACTGATAACAAACACTTCAATGCCGGTTAATGAAACGAAACACTGACCAAGACTAGACTGGTTATTTTATTTCTGATTGATTTCTTATATACTAAACTAACTGTTATTTACAAATATAAAAATTGATAAAAAATTGTATATAATATATAATATTATTTAATAATAAAAAATTGAAAGAAATATTAAGTTAAGTTCCCGGTCACGCCGTCGTCGTTTCGAGCGCGGTTTTAGAACATTAGTATTAAAATCACTTTGGCCAAAAATTCATATTTCTATATATATATATATATATATATATATATATATATATATATATATATATATATATATATATATATATATATATATATATATATATATATATATATATATATATATATATATATATATATATATATATATATATATATATATTTATATATATATATATATATATATATATATATATATATATATATATATATATATTTATATATATATATATATATATATATATATATATATATATATATCTATATATATATATATATATATATATATATATATATATATATATATATATATATATATATATATATATATATATGTAGGGGAGAGGCACGTAGGTTGATCATAGATTCATTTTGGGGTTGCCATTTTCCACCCTGGTAAGTTAGAGCGTAAAGTTATATACCGTTGGAAAGCTAATATCATGGTCTATTTTTCAATGAAATATAAAAATTGTATAGGCAATTTTCGAAAAGTACAATATTTGGCACCAAAAAAAATGGCCAAACTCTTGTTTTAAAACCCAACCAAAGTTAATTAATCCACACAATTTTTATTGTTTCTTGCCTAAACATTTGTTGTAAAGGTATTTCTGAAAATAAATTATGAACATAAGTGAAAAAATTGGAAAAAAAAAAATAAATAAATAACGAAATTGAGGTAAAGTTCGAAATATTTTAATTTATTCATTTTCGTCATCCGAGTTACAGTTCTTGCATGTATAATAACTGCGGGTCATATTAGCACACTAAGTGAAATGGCCGTTCGCACTTGTTGCATTGGATGGAGTTGTTCTTTGTCAACTTGGCTGGCAAATCCTTCATACAAATCATGCAGAAGTCCATATCTTCCTTGATTTTTCTTCTTTTTTTTTCTTTACTGCATCACTTTTCTGCTTCTTCTTCTTGAGATTAGCAACGAAATCTGGTGACGTTAGCACAGCACTTTTCAGCGGCTTACGGCCGCGGTTTGATTTCTTCTTCGGCGTAGCCTGTTGAAGTGGCCCAATATCACTGAGCAACGTAGACAAACTTTCAGCTCGGGAAATGATTGATGCTGCAGCCGATGTCGATGGCTCTGAAGAAGGTGCTTTTTCAAACACTTCTAATGCTAGTCTGATGCAATTCCGAACATGAGAAGTCATTAAATGTGACGTATTCAATTTTACACATCCAAAATATGCAGCGTCTAATAATTTCACAGTGGCTCAACCTACGTGCCTAAAAGTGGCGCAACCTACGTGCATCGATGCGATTTCGGCATGACGCTATTTTTTTTCACAATGAATCCGCATGTTCATAATTCAACCAGAATATTAAAGTAAAAGTAAAACTACAGTAAAAAAGTTATATTTACCTTCTTTCAACGCATAACACTTCTCGATATTCACGTCTGAACTTGACTGTGGCTTTACTTTTCTCGAGACATTCTTGGCTACGCGCTGAACAAAGCACAGGAAGGGAGAATAATCGCCCCTCTCTTTTATGAAAAGTTTTGACTAATGACATGACTATCTGCAAGCATGAGCATTTGAGTCCTGAATGTAATGGACTGAAAATATTCAGCTGGCTCAACCTACGTGCCGACTCAACTTACGTGCCTCTCCCCTATATATATATCATCAAAAAATTTCAGTGAAAAAATCTCAGGAACGCGCCATCCGATTAAACTGAAAATTTCAGGGCACATTACTGTATATGCAGAATAGTGCCAAATCTCACAAAAAGTAAAAAATCTTTAACCCTTTGGCGCCGGCGGCCATTTTAGTGATATTTTTAATATACCTATTATTCCGTACACAAATAATTTTTGCAAAAATAAAGTTGACGAAATAAATTTTGAACGTGTTTCACATGTGAATTAGATAATGTTTTGGAATTTTTTAACCCCATGTGTGCGCTGGGTGCCTAAAAAGAGAAGGGGAAAACTTGAAAATTTTTAAATTGCGATAACTTTTGACAGTGCTAATCAATCATTATGAAATTCT
>OX376372.1:117119297-117204913 GCA_947369275.1 Nemotelus nigrinus | reverse complement strand
ACTTTGACAGCTTCTAAATCTACTTGATTTAGAGTCGAGTGTGAACGGCTTATAAGGCGGATAGTGAATTAATAGTGATGCCTGAATTACACTCGACGCAGCGAGGCGCAGCAATCAGTGACCAAGCGCAGCCAACGAAATCGCCTGGTTACACTGCAACGTGACTAAGTGTCAGTGATGTAGAAGAATTTTCAGTTGATGTTAGCGACATCTCTGTATCCGCCTGTAGCCTTCTCATGAATAATCGGACGCTCCTTCACTTGGGCTCTCAGCATCTTTATTGTCACCTCGTTATCCAACACTGCATCTTTAATTGACTGCATTTTGAAATAATTCTTTACAATTTTTTCAATCAATGTGAATACGAGTGTGGAATTCGACGACTCACTTTACCCCTGATATTAACCACGTACCTAATTAGAGCTAGGTGAACTCAAAGCTTGGTTCGCGGGCCTTCGTCCGAACTTGGATTCGAATCAGGGATCCCACAAGCAAGAAGTCAGTAATCTACCAACTAGACTAATAAAGTATTTTAAATTACTATATTCAATTTGCTATTAATTATCTTTCTAATTTGCTACTAACTATCTTTTTATTTTACTTTTAACTATCTAAGCTATTACCAATAAACACTGTTTTCGAATTCCTCAAAAATTTAGTAATATAAAATCAACTTTATATACATTTTCGCATACATTTCAAATCCCGTGCGTTTCTCAAGTAATTACAGCTGATTGCAACTCTTCGCTGCGACAAAAGTTGAATCCATTTCGACCTGAGCTGCGCCTGGCTGCGCATAGCTGCGACTTGGTGTGCTCGCTGCTATGGAAAACCCATATAGTCAACTCAACTGACAGCTTGGCTGCGCCTGGCTGCGTCGCAGTGTGCTTCAGCGGTTAAGCTAAATTTTGACATGTCTCCATTATCTGGTCATTCTTTCGAGCGAAAATTTTAACAACGGAGAAAAGCAGAGACACTGCTCATTCTTGACGGATAAAATCTCAAGAATTTTAATTTTTCATCGATTTTCTTATTGGAAAGTCATTTGCACCTTTCAATTTTCAAATTCAAACACCAAATGTCACTTTTTAGCTCGAAAGAATGAACTGCACAAACTAAATAGGCGTGAAAAGATTGGAGACATGTGTCAATTTCATCTTTATTTTCGAAGCGAAAGCAACTTTTTATGCTAAAGGCTGGTACTGAGCTAATCGTGAAGCTAAATTTTGACATGTCTCCATTATCTGGTCATTCTTTCGAGCGAAAATTTTGGCAATGGAGAAAAGCAGAGACACTGCTCATATCTGACGGATAAAATGTCAAGATTTTCACTTTTCGATCGATTTTCTTATTGGAAAGACATTTGCACTGCTCCATTTTCAAATTGAAACACCAAATGTCAATTTTTAGCTCGAAAGAATGAACTGCACAAACTAAATAGGCTTGAAATGATTGGAGACATGTGGCAGTACCGAAAAAGTGGTAGTTCTACCCTTTGCCGCTGCAGCATAATCGTCGCTGTCAGTAAAAGCAGAGATCGAAAAGGATTAGTCCTGTTACTTATGAGCCGTTGATATGAGTAGTTCGTGTTATCTTGTTTATGTAAATTTATTTGGTTTTTGTAATAAGTTTTTGTAATAAAACGTAAAGAAAGTTCTTGTTATTTTGTTGGTCGTAAACCAACAAGTGGTGACCCCGACGATTACGCGCTATTCGGTCAGAACAATGTCCGAAGAAGAACAATTCGTTGACGCTGACGATGGCGTCGGTAAAAACACAGAAATCAACAGTGGGAGTGCGTTTAAGGTGCCGCCATTTTGGAAAACTCGCCCCGCGCTATGGTTTGCTCGCGTTGAAGCTCAGTTTCTAACATTTCGAGTGACAAGTGATGCCCTGAGATTTGATAAACTTCTAAGTGAGCTCGACGCGGATATTCTAACACACATTGCCGACATCGTAGAAAATCCACCCGAAGGGGAAAAGTATGATGCTTTAAAGTCGCGTGTGATCAGTGTTTTCACGGTTTCGGAAGAAACGGAGATTCGCGAATTGCTTAACAATTTAGAACTTGGTGATCTAAAACCGTCTCATTTATTACGCGAAATGAGACTCAAAGCCGGTAATAAAGTTTCAGACAAGTTTCTGAAAACTTTGTGGCTTCAAAGACTCCCTGGACAAGTTCAGTCGATTCTGGCTATTTCCGAAACGCCAGACTTGTCACGGTTAGCTGATATGGCGGACAAAATTTTGGAAGTGAACCAACCTCAACAAATTAGTGGCGTGTCGACTGCAAAGGAACCTAGTTCAGCGTCGCTTGTGTCGATTAGCAGTGAAATCGCTAAAATCCGATCGCGGCTTGATCGCTTTCAACTCCGAAGAAGCCGTAACCGCCAGCAGCGCAGCCACTCAAACAAGCGTCGAACATCACGATCGAGTTCGTCAACGAAGGTATGTTTCTACCATTTTAAGTATGGCACATCTGCGCGAAAGTGCCGACAGCCTTGCTCATATAGTATGAAGCCGTCGGAAAACTAAATGCGACGCTGTTATACCATGCGCCCGCCAGCGTGCTACAAACAAGCCGCCTTTTCATATTTGATAAATCCGCACGAATCAAATATTGAATTGGCACAGGAGCCGATATCTCTGTTGTGCCACGAGCTCAAAGTTCGAAGATCTGCAAACCTTCTCAGTTCAAACTTTTCGCTGCAACGGCACTTCGATTAAAACGTTCGGCAGTCAAATTTTGACATAAAATCTTGGGTTTAGGCGGTCGTTCAAATGGCATTTTTGTGTAGCCGATGTTTCTTGTGCGATAATTGGAGCAGATTTTCTTAAGAAATTTGGAATAATCGTGGATATTAAGAATCGTCGATTAATCGATCCACTTACTAAGCTCTCATCCAAATGCCTTCTGACTACCATCAGTCACGGTACGATTTCTACTATGGTAAATGATTCTCAATTTACGAGTCTCTTGAAAGAATTTCCTTCAATTACCAACACGTCTGCAAGTGAAACGAAAGCATCGCACGGCGTTCGCCATCATATAATTACAGATAGCCCGCCGATTGCGGAACGTGCTCGCAGATTAACGCCCGAAAAATTAAAAATTGCTAAAACTAAATTCGCCTATATGATGGAAAAAGGGTTCTGTCAGCCATCCGATAGCCCTTGGGCGAGCCCATTGCATCTTTTCAACGTTTGATGGATGAAGTACTTCGAGGATTCGATTTTTGTTCATGCTACGTCGATGAAGTCTTGGTAGCATCTGAAACTCCATAACAGCATCTGGACCACTTGAAAATCATTTTTCAAAGACTAGAATCCTATGGAATTTTAATCAATGTTTCTAAATGTATTTTCGGTGTCGAACAAATTGATTACCTTGGACATACCATTACCAAAACAGGCATTTCACCTCCTGCGTCACGCGTTGAAGCTATTTTAAATTACAAATGGCCGGTAACTGTCAAGGAACTCCGTCGCTTTCTTTGAACCTTGAACTATTATCGACGCTTTATCCGAAACGCTGCCAATTTTCAAGCTCCGCTAAACGAATTTTTTCATGACACCAAAAAGGGGGATAAAACCCCAATTGATTGGACACCGGAAGCTGAAAAAGCAATCAATGCATGTAAAAAAAAGTCTTCACAGATGTTCACATCCAGGAGCCCGCGCAACACTTCGAGCTGTGAGTAAGAAATTCGTATGGCCCAATATGCGAAAGGACATTCAACAATGGAGCCGCTCTTGTGTCCCCTGCCAAAGGTCAAAAATTGGTAGGCACACAAAAAACGAAATTCAACAATTTTCGATGCCTGATCATAGGTTCCAGCATATTCATATCGACATCGTTGGACTTCTTGTGCCCTGCCGTGGCTACAGGTATTCTTTGACCATGGTAGATCGATTTTCCCGATGCCCAGAAGCCATTCCGCTGTTCGAACAAACTGCTGAGGCCGCAGCGGAAGCATTTTACACCAACTGGGTGTCCCGTTACGGAGCACCAAGTATCATAACCAGCGACCAAGGAAAACAGTTCGAGTCGATGTTCTTCAATGCGCTCATCAAACTAATAGGATGCCAGCATACTCGCACTTCACCATACCATCGTGCTTCAAACGGACTGGTCGAACGATGGCACCGTTCGCTTAAAGCAGCCATTATGTGTCACGAGGACAACGCTAACTGGGTAAATATATTACCAACAGTTTTACTCGGACTACGTAACGCATATAAAGAAGATCTAGGAGCTTCTTGTGCTGAGATGATTTACGGTACAACGCTAAGATTGCCAGGTGAGTTTTTCGTCAATGATAATAAACCTTGCGATCCGTATCAATTTGCCGAAGAATTTCGACAACATATGCGGAAACTTCGTCCGTCACCAACAATACTTCGAAGCAAACGAAGCACATTCGTTTTCAAAGATTTGTCATCTTGTGAACATGTGTTTCTTCGAGTTGATGCAGTAAAGAAATCCCTGACGCAACCGTATACAGGCCCGCATCGAGTAGTGAACCGGTTGTCGAGTACTGTGTTTACTATTGAAGTCAACGGCAAGCAGATAAACGTCTCTACAGAACGATTGAAGCCTGCGTACGTTGTATCTGAAACTCTCGATAACACAGCCCTTTCGAGCTCAAACTTTAAAGCAATACCTTCGCCAGATGCCAACGCCAACGACATCGATCAACAAAAGCATGTTGCCCCACACACAAGCAAACGATACGAAAGAAGCAGCAACATATGTGGCGATGAATCCTCGACCAGCGCAAATTAAATTCACATATCCACCGAAACGTCAGCGTGATGCAGAACACATAGAGATAAAATAGTAGAGTCGCCCATGTGATACAACTGCTTTGCATCTACCCCTGCAACTTTCGCCAAGCGTCCCATCTATCAACTTGACAAGATATTTTCCACGTGGTGATCATATGACGTATGATTCCAAATGAGATAGATGTGCAAGAGGCAGACAAAATATCGCATAACCCTTAGCTCTTGGTTACGTCCCCTCCAATACATTTCAAATGTGAAGGGCCACTCCATTGTCTACTACCTCCATTGCAGAACATCACTGAAGGGGGAGTGCTGTGGCAGCACTGAAAAAGCGGTAGTTCTACCTTTTGCCGCTGCAGCATAATCGTCGCAGTTAGTAAAAGCAGAGATAAAAAAGGATTAGTCCTGTTACTTATGAGCCGTTGATATGAGTAGTTCGTGTTATCTTGTTTATGTAAATTCATTTGGTGTTTGTAATAAATTATTGTAATAAAACGTAAAGAAAGTTCTTCTTATTTTGTTGGTCGTAGACCAACAGACATGTTTCAGTGCCATCTACGTTTTCAACGCGAAAGCAACTTCAAAGCAACTTTCATGCTAAGAACAGAGTACAACTCTTGCTTATTTTCAAGCTAAATTTTCGCCGCTTTCCACTTTCCAGAAAAAACACTTTGACCTTGAAATTGCGCCTCAGTAGATAGAGAATACCAGTTCGAAATCCTCATCCTCGTCCTCTGAGGAGGGTGACGTCACTGAGGAGGATGACGTTAATGTGGAGGATGACGTTGATGTGGGAGGATGACGTCACTGAGGAGGATGACGTTGATGTGGGGGGATGACGTTGATGTGGACGATGACGTTTGCAAAACGCGTGGGAATTACGATGTTGTCATATGTTTGTGGCCTTGACCGTCTTATTAAAATTGGGATGAATATTGAATTTCCAAGCGCCAGCGATTATCGCAAAGCGTGTGAATTTGATTGATAACAACATTTCACAGATGGTAACGTTTTTTTATAATCATGTGACCTTAACCGTCTTATTAAAATTAGGGTGGCTTTGAATATTAAATTTCGCGATTATCGCATAGCGTTTGAAACAATTAGAATTTGATTGATAACAGCATATGAATTTCACATGAGAAATGTTATTTTGTTGACGTTTTTTATAGTCATGTGCTTGTGTCTTTATTAAAATTTAATTATAGCCTATGGGGGGTGAATGGCTTTGATTTCGTCAAATGAGTTTCGCAACAAGAGAAATGCTAGCGTTTTTTTTAGCGAAGATGGGGTCATGTGACCTTGATCGTCATAGCGCCGGTGATTATCGCATAGCGTTTGAAATAATTAGAATTTTATTGAGCGTTTGAAATAATTAGAATGACAACAAAGAAATTTCACTTGAGAAATGTTATTATTTTTATGGACATATGTTTGTGTCTTTGACCGTTTTATGAAAAATTAGGATGAGTGGCTTTGATGAATTTTGCAACATGAGAAATGCTAGCGTTTTTTAGCATGCGCGTGATAAGAGAATAGGATATCCGGTGAATGAGAATATTTCAACAATGGAACAGCGTGTAAAAAAAAGTTTCGCAGCGACAGTGACTATGGAAAAAAATGAGTTTCATTGATAGCAGCAAACGAATTTCGCAATATGAGAAATGCGTTTTTTTAGCATACGCGAGAATAGGATTTCCGGTGTATAAGAATTGTACAGCGATATGGTACAGCTTGCAAAAAAAGTGTAGTTGCGTGATAAGAGATTGCTTTAAAAGGAGGCTGTTTGCAAGCATCTACATCAGAAACGTTTAAGTAGTACAGTATGGTATGTTAATAAAACTAGAGGATTGCGAAATGAAATTATTTGCTACATATTACACGATCGACGATGTAGAATTTCTCTACAGCGTCGACATAATGGACAAAATATCCGGGAGAGAGGATCGAATCATCATCTACCACCAAAACACAGTGGTGGTGATATATAGGAGCCACTATTTAGTGGATGGAGTCAAACACATGTGGGATTGAAGAAAGCAGCAAAATTAAAAAACAGTTCTTTTCAGGGCTATCAAAATTCTATTCAAAGAGTAAAATGTGTTTCAACGCAAAGAAAATAAAAAAACAGCCCTTCTCAGGGCTATTAAAGCTCTAAACAGTGAAATTTTGATTGAATGAAAGATTGCTTGTGAGGTAACAAACGAATATTTTAATGTTATTACGTTTACATCATAGGTTATTCATCAACATATACAAATATATATTAATACAATTTTGAGCAGAACAACGGATATAAGGTTTTTTAAATTGATGTATTTCACAATATATAGTAAAATTTTCAAGATCGCTTAGCCTAGGTATTTCAAGCTGCACTATTTTAGTGGTTGGGAGGTATTGCTTGATGAATCGTTCTTTGGTATCTCCTTTAACGTATATAGTGCAGTCGGAGTAGTGGCTCAGTATCATTGGTAACTGGTTATAGTCCATGTTGCCATCAGTCCAGCACAAACCATTTATGTTTTCGACTTCAAATTGGTTTTGTTGGCATGCTTTTGCGGTTAGCTCTTGATGCGGATAAGGTGGAGCGAAATGGTAAAATATTAGGCATACTGATCCAAAAGGAAGAACAGCAAGTTCCTTGACAAAATATTGCCTGGAATTCCCCGAAACGAATTGAATGTCGAATATATACTTATTCATGTTGATGCTGTTGCTGTTGATGGTATCGATAGTACGCTTGAAATGAGCAAATAAACTCTCCGGTTTATGTATATATCGCAGCCGGAATGCTACTTAGGATTGGTTCTTTGCTGTTGTTGTTGTTGTCGTGCAACGCTTTGATAGAAGTATGTATTGCCTCATTAGCTTAAAAACAAATTTTGTGTCTGTATGGTAATAGTGGCAAATACATGTATCAGCCCCTGATTTTATATTCGAATCAGACCATTCACATGTTTGGAAATGCATCCCGTATTCACTGCATACTTTTTCGCCCATGTTTCGATATTTAGAGATATATTCTTCAATAATTGATTGATGTTCGGGGAAAATGTTGGGATATTCTTCCAGGAAGTGTTGCAGGATCATTGCTTCGAAAATCTGATATTGAACTGATCGCGTCAAGTTTTGTTTGAATTATGACGAATATTATGAGATGTTCATGCTATAAGTTTGCTTCATTGATTTAATGTCGACTACAACCTCTGTACGGTAGGTTGGATCATGTTGTTTGACATATTCTACCTCTCCATTGCTTAAAATTCTCTCAGCATCGAACTGATGATATTCATAACAACTAATATTGAGAGTTCAGTTAGCATAATTGCTGTCGTAAGTCCATCGAACATTAATAGATTTATCACCATCAAATTGTAGGAGAAAATGTCTGTAAAATTTGTTGGAACTTTCAATAATTCCAGCTATGTCCCGTTCTTTTCTTATCAAATCTGGCCTAAAACCTGCAATAGCTTCCGCAGCTGTGACGTATTTTGTATCGGCGTAAGATGGTGCAATAGTTGTTGCTGCTGCTATAGTTGTTTCTGTTGTAGCTGCTGTCTCGCTTTCGCTATCATTAAGAGGTGTATCAATAACGGTCGTTGTTTTGCTGGCTGTTAGTAGTCGAAACGATAAACCAATTTCAACTGTATTGTTACCAGGCAGACTGATGTTGAAATTCAGGCTATGAGTGCTATCGCTGGCGAGGTCTATTTCAGGAATTGGGATCACCGTGGCACGGCTTTGTAGATACAAACTATCATACATGCCAGCACTAATAATATGCATAAAAATTTCATTGTCGTCCAGTCAGTTTGAAAACAGAATAATGACTACTACAAATGATCATTGACCACGCTATTTAAATTTAAATGCGAAACAGGAAAAAGAAAATGATCCGCTAGTATTTTTTCTCTTGCAGCTTAAGCTGAAGAATCTCTGAATGTTTCCCCATGCCGTCATCCATAGATTCGGGGTTTCGTTTGCTGGTATCTCTACGCATTCTCTCTTTGATTTTCTCTTCCTCACTTTCTGTCTCCAGACGAAATCTTTGGAATGTTTCGCCTCGATACCATTCATCGCAATAGTTGAAGGGGCATCCGTTTGGAAATTCATCAAGTGTTTTGGAGCTTTTAAAGCCGCTGATTGTTCTTCCCATTAGAACGATATCACCTCCTTAAATAGAAACGCTGCCGTTACACAACTTGCAACGAGAAAGAATATAATCATACTCACCATATACTTCAATCTGAACGTGCTGAAATGGATCGAAAGTGAAAGCATCATTGAAATTCTCGGGAATAGGTTCACCATTTTGTAGTCTTAGCGCTAATGATTTTGTACCATCGTTAGGAGTCATCTGCAACTCAAAATATCCACCAGTCACGGTTACATTAATAATTCGAAAAGATAGCCATACATGCTCACAGATACAATATTCAGTATTACTTCGAATTACTTCGATCCAAAACATTTTTTTCTTTTTTTACCGAGCTCTCTTGCAAGAATGAACACTTTTGATCTTGTTTATTATTTGTATATACAGGGTGATCAACGAATAACTGGCGCATTTTTTTCTTAAATAAAATGAAAAAAAAAACACATTTTTTATTGTTTTATTTATTTTGGTTTATGCTAATTTGTTATGATCAGTTGTGGAACGCAATATCTTTCAAATGGCCGCCTTTTTCCTTGATGGCCAAATATGCTCTTTTTTCGGCGTTTTGCATCACTTTTTCGAGTGTATCAGACGAAATCTTGCGTATTTCACGACGAATATTGGCTTTGAGCCCAGCCAGGGTCCGTGGCTTGCTTTTATAGACGACCGACTTCAAATATCCCCACAAATAAAAGTCCGGCGGTGTTAAATCCGGTGAGCGTGGTGGCCAGTCAAAATCACCGTTTTTTGAGATGAGTCGGCCGGGGAACAATGGCTTGAGATAATCCATGGTAAATTTGCAGGTATGTGGTGGAGCGCCATCCTGCTGGAACCAGTAATGTTCCATGCCGAATCTACGCATTTGTGGCATCACATATCCACGCATCATGTCGACGTACCGCTCTTTATTCGTCGTTACTGGAGCTCCATTTGCGTCCTCGTAAAAATACGGCCCAATGATACGATTGGCTGCAACGCCACACCAAAAATTTTATTTTTGTTGATAATTTGGCACCTCTTGTATCACTTGTGGGTTGGACGTACCACAAATATGGCAATTTTGATTATTAACACGACCGCAAAGTTCGAAATTTGCCTCATCAGTCATGATGATCTTGCGCCAAAATTCGTCATCAGTACGGACCATTTCCTTCACAAATTTTCCATATGCCAATTGTCTTGGCTTGTCCGTTGGCTTCAATGGTTATGTCAGTTGTATTTTATATGGAAATAAATGCAAATATTTCCGTATAATGGTATGCAATGTCAGTTGACTGAGATTTAATGACTGAGCTCGTCGACGTTGCGACATTTCAGGATCTCTCTCAACACTGGCGCTTACGCGATCGATATTGCGTTTATTTCGCACTGGACAATGCTTATAGCCCGTTCACACTTGGCTCTAAATCAGGCGATTTCGATCAGCTGATCGCTTTAGAGCTAAATCAACTTAAATCTACCTGATTACCCATACATTTTTTTCCCCTTCTGACAGAGTTAATCAAGTAGATTTAGAGTTAATCAAGTACAAATCAGGTACTATTGTGAATTTTCCCGGGCTGAATTGTTCTCAGAGCGTGCTTAATTCCATCCGTGAGAGGGAGAGTAGATTTCAACGAAATGTCATTCGAATTTCGTTCAAATATAGCAAAAATTGGACAAAAAAGGAAAATGTGAGTTGTACAAAATGAAAAGAAAATGCTCTTGCATATTTCTACACCACTTTGAACAACTTTCATGCAAAAAAAATTGTACACACAAATTCGAATGACAGTTCGCTCTCTAAATCTCCTCATTCTAAATCACTTCGGGTAGTGTGAACGCTTACCTGATTAGCTTTGACAGCTTCTAAATCTACTTGATTTAGAGTCGAGTGTGAACGGCTTATTACCTGGCTTTGGTGCATTGCCAAGAGTTTGACCACTTTGAAACTTTTCATAACAACGATGAATGGTGCCTTTATTGACCTTCTTTCGGATGCCACAAATTCTTTTATGATTATAATGATTATTTTTAATAAACAACTCAACAACATGAGCGCATTGAATTGACGTGTTCTGCTCCATGGTAATTAATAGCATAGACTGAAGTTTCATATAAACGTCAGATGTAAGAGATTTGACAACTAATATCATAGTTATGGGGTTGTCCGATGCGCCAGTTATTCGTTCATCACACTGTACACATCCAGGCAATGAAAAAACGAATTTTGTATCAAAAGCTGCATTTATTATTCTATGAATTTAGTACATTGCATATTAACTAGTAAATGTTGAAGAGTATTGGTGCCTGATGATGAGTCAGCTGTCTAACCTATGATGGGAAATAATTAATGATGTAAAAAACATTCTCTTAATTCACTTACTATTTTTTAATGCGCCAATATTTGCGTTGTTAGAGGATTGTATGTAATTAGCTTATCATGTAGCAGTAGGCAGTATGCAGACGTGTTTTCAGGAATGTTTTGCGATGTCTGGAATTCCACTCGAACATCCACGGGGCCTGCTTTAATTGCTTCATTTTGCCGAGAGCAATCAATAACGATGAGAGGCACGATTGATTTGAATTGCTCTCGACTTATCAACAGTTGCGGCGATTTATTGTAGTAAGATGATTGAAATTTGCAATACATATCGTACAGTAATGCAAACTGATCCTTATCAAATTTAATGTTCAGATCCTGGTATGGGTAAACTTCCGAGTTCAAATGAACTTTGAAATTCGTCAAGTGACATGCATCAAATTTAGAGGCGTCTTTTGCCTTGTTATTTTTTCGGGCAGTTTGAAAAGCGAATATTACATAGCGCGTCTTCTCCATTTGATTTGATGTTTTGATTGGCCATGTATGATGCGTTGTTTGCGGAACCGATGTAAGTTCATACAAGTCCCATGATCGAAAAGCAATGTCCAGAAAACGATTGGCTTGGGTTATTTTCAGCAAGCCGAGCTTATCTTGATCAGACACGGTAACGTGAGGCATATGCCATTGTAGCTTGGAAATTTTCATTGAACAAGGCGGTTCGGTTTTGCAAAATTGTGAATTCAGGTCAGTTCTGGAACGAATCAGCACCAACTCGTGTCGTGCATTCATTATAATTTTTTTGAAATCTTCGGCAAAACCTAATAGCATTTTTAGTGGAATGCAAAAATTAAAAGTCGCATCTGAATTTATGCTTAAATTAGTGATCGACCAGCATGCGTTAAGTAGCATTTTGCTCTCATTCTCTGATAAAGATATTTTGATATCTTGATTGTCGACGTCAAGCCTGGGTTTTTTGCACGATCGATTTCGATGCCATTCAGTTCGTAGCGGAATTCTTCAAACAAAAAAGCAATCGCGTTAAGGCTGGTACTGAGTTCGAGTTCACGTGAAATTTTGACATGTTTCCATTATCTGGTCATTCTTTCGAGCGAAAATTTTGACAATTGAGAAAAGCAGAGACAATGCTCATTTCTGACGGATAAAATGTCATGAATTTCACTTTTCGATTGATTTTCTTATTGGAAAGACATTTTCACTGCTCCATTTTCAAATTGAAACACCAAATGTCACTTTTCCGCTCGAAAGAATGAACTGCACAAACTAAATTGGCGTGAAATGATTCGCGACATGTTTCAGTGCCATCTATGTTTTCAACGCGAAAGCAACTTCAAAGCAACTTTTCATGCTAAGAACACAGTACCAAACTTGCTTATTTCCAAGCGAAATTTTCGCCGAAACAGATTTCGCGCGAAATTTTGTATGAAAATTTCGCGTGAAATCGAACTCAGTACTACGCTTTATTCGTTAAATGAACATCGTCAGGTTTCACAATTGCCTCTCCTTTGAATATTTGGCCCTCGATGTAGACAAGACTCTCGCACGGCAGCAAAAATAGATCTTGGTTTTTAATTGCAATACGAATTTCATCAATGTTGTTAAAAGCATTAACGAATGGCGAGTAGCTATGGTATTCGATTTTCGATATGCTGTTATCATAGCTAACACTTTCCGCCACTTGTAGTATGTCGGCCATTTTGTGTAGAATTCAATTTTTCTTCAGTGTAAATCCTTGTGATATGAGAAACTTTTTATTATAAGCCTTTAAAGGGGTTCTTCTTCTTCTTCTTCGTTGAATTTTCGTTGTTTGATGTTCAAGAGATGCTGGGTGAATGCCATCAATCGTGTATGCTCTGGTGTTTTTATTCACAATTCTATTATAAACCTGCATAGTCTATCGGTTTCAAATGAAGTCTTATTGTTATGTTTTCTCCTCTAACATTCACTAGATCGCCGTCCTGATCCACAAGCTTCAGCGTGATTGTACTTATCCGTCTGGAGTGCACCGGTAAATATATCACATTTTTCGGAACCTCAACTATTTTATACCCTGGTGCAACTTTCGGAGAAAACTCATGGACTGTATGCATTTTGGAACTATTGGAATATGAACCGGAAATGATATTGCATTCCACACGAATCGCATTTACTTTGATTATATTGACCGGCAAGTCGGATTTATGGATGACGTTCGGTGTAAGCATTTGCTTGCTGAAGCCTAATAGTGATCCAATGGAATTCAACCTATTGAAATATATTGCCGCATTGCTTTTGATTTCCACTTGCAGTGTATTGTTATTTGCATGTAATGAAACTTGTAAATTCTTCTTCGACCTGCCCAAAACTGTTTTTATATACTTTGTGATATCATCAATCTCGTATGATCCTATTGGTATTTCAATCACCGTGTTGTCAATATGAAATAAGTTGTTGTTTGTATCAACGTTCGGTATCGAGTTATAGGTTTGAAAATCGACCAGTCCACATACATAATCTGTTTGCAGTTCTAGAATGGGAAAATAGTCCACGCTCAACACTGATTTGTCTCCGGTGAAACTTAATGCATAAGACATGACTGTATGAAATAAAATAACTGATTTTCATGTAAACAAGCTTTATTTATACGATTCATCTTCACATTGTTTTCGTAATAAGAACATTAAGCATAAATGACCACAAATTACTGTGTTATAGTCCTGATAACGGTCATGATTATATTTGATGTTTCGTCCAAGATACATAATAATTTCATTCGATGGTTGAAGATTGCCAAAGCTGTCAAAGTACTCAATGTTTTGGTTATGCTTGCTTTATGCTACCCAATGTTTTCCCGGTCCAGATGAGTTGTCCAAATTCACTATTCCTCGTTCACATAGCCATGGTTTCTTAGGTAAAGTATCGCGCATGAATACTCCTCTAAAATGTGTAATATGCCGTTTGCAAAATTCATTCAACTCATTTTCATTGAGCGGTCTATTGGGTAGCTTCTCTATTAGTTTTTTGAAGGCTTCATGTATAGTCCAAGCCCCTTTTTTTGCGGCTTCAAATAAATGCCACGACCTACCGCAACTTCCTCCATTCTTTTATTGTGTCGAATAGCTTCTTCTAGTTTTTTCTTAGCACTTTGAGCAGAATGAATGGCGTTAGCTACCGCTGAACCGCCTCCGATCAAAGATCCTATATATAGCAGCTAGTATAGGGATAATAGGCAACACTCCTCCAGTTTTCGGAATAGGTATAATCCTAGGAATTTGCATGGGCTTCTTTCGATTTTTAAGAACGGTTTTGACTGCGTCGGATGCAATTTGAATTGCTTCCGATGTACTTTGTGGATTGCGTAGTTTTAGTATATGTCTGACCACTTGCTTATAAGATGGTATTTGATATTTTCTCGCATTGCTTTTTACTAATGTTCGAAGAACAATAGTATTAAACTCGTTTCGCCGAAAATTCATATTTCTTTATTTATATATATATATATATATCAGCAAATCGGTTAATAGAAGTAATCTCTGGAGTGGATGATCCGATTCAGCTGAAATTTTCGGAGAACGTAGATGTATATAATAGGTAGGTCCACAACTTTCTCAAATTCTAAACCTTTTGGCGGCGGCGAGCGTTTTAGTGAATTTTGAGGTACTCCTATATATCCAAGCAGTGTAAATTTTTGTTAAAGAAATGTATTGGGAATGAAACCTAATTATGTTCAAAGCTCGTCTATGATAAAGAACTGGAAATTTTGAGCCGTGTGTGGGTGCAGGGTGCCTAAAAGTAGGCAAGGATTTTTTTTCAAATTTTGATTTGTCATTACTTCTAAGAAAAGCAATGGATCGTCGTGAAATTTGCAGAGCGTATTTATGTTGACTAAAATTTAGCGCACGTTGATTTTAAAGATAATGCGGGTAACCCTGCAGCTACGGCAGGCTCTTGAAAAAAAAACCTTCAAATCATTGACCTTCCTGAAATTTTTTTGATTTTTGACAAAAAAATCAAATCACTGATAAATTTTAACCTTTGTCCATCATGTCAAATTGAAATTTTGAAAATTCCGATTTGCACAAGAACAGCAACCGATCACCAAATTACCTCTATTTTCAGCACTCGAAAGTTCTGTTCACGAGAACTGACGCCCGGATTATCCGATCATAGTGAAATTTACAGAACATGTTGGTATTAGCTAGGACCAGGTCTGATAGAAGTGATTTTGAAATGCGGGCAACCCTGTGCCAGTGGTACCATCTTGAAAAATCACTGAGAAAAAAAAACCGGTTTTTGGCCTATAACTTCCGATTCAGCCATCAAATTTTCACAAGATTCATCCAGTACTTGGATCTTACTCTATATAACATTTGATGAAAATTTGGCTGAAAAATTAGAATAGAGTTGCCAGCTATAGTGATTTTTGTCCACTAAATCTTGCAAATTTGCTCAGCAGAATAAAGCTTTTTTCCCTATAACTTCCGGTCCAGTGTAGAAATCAGAACGAAGTTCACGCAGTAAATGAACTTTAATGTGAACCAAATTTCGTAGAAATTTCGTACCAACACTATGAAAGAGCTGCCAGCTATGACAATTTTTGTAATTTTGTTTAATTTCTTTACTGAGCGATTATGTCATTAGATTTCCAAATGGAAATGATCCTGCAATGAAAATTAACAAGAAATATTAACGCTTTAAAAGTTTGATAAGTTTTGAGGGTGGTAACCCTAAAATTCTTTTCACCCGTATAACTTCCAGCGCAGTGATTCAATCGAATCGAAATTTGCTGGTTGGGCTTAACTTAACGTGAAGCAGATTTGGTATGTATTATGCTTTGCTGTTGACACAGGCTAACCAGCATTAGCCATTTCCGTAAATATTGCACCAACAGATGCTTCAAACAACGTTCTCATATGCAAAGCATTTGCAATAAAAATAAAAAATGCTTTTTTAAATTTTTCGAGTTTTGAACATTTTTTGGATGGCAGCCTCAAACAACGTTTAACCGCTGAAACTTTCGATGAAATCTTGCGAAGAGAACGAAATTCAAAGGATACGTTTATTTGAGTATGAGCTTGTTATGGTAAACTTATTGCTACTTCGTTCGGAAAGTGTTGCCAGCACTGAATTATATGTGTTATAGTTGAGTTTTGTTGCTTTGGATAAGGAATGGTTGATATGATTCTAAAAAACAGTGTATTACGTCTTTCCACACTTTTTTGTCACTCAAAGACAATTTCTTCGAAAATTAGTTTTCTAGCGGTTCAGGTGCGCTAGAGTTTTTTTTTTTTTACCCGAGAGCCTTTCTTCTTCGTCTTCATTTGCGATGAGTACCCCATTCCAGCTTTTGCTTTCGCATTCATCAAATTTGTCACAAGCCAAGCACTGGTGCGTTCACCCAAACTTGCTTCTCTTGATTTGACCCGTTCCCACGCCTTTCCCGCTAAAATTTGATCGGCAATATTTCGGTTTTGAGTATCTTTATGCGTAGAATATGCTATATCATGTTCTTTACAGGCCTGATCAAAAGGATTTACACCTGGATCACCCTTTTAACTTTGTACCAGGGCCGCAATATTGATAGCCGGGTATGTGCAGTTCAACTGGGGGACTGCTTACAATAGAATTTAGTAAGCCGCTGCCTTTTGCCGACTTCTTTCGATTGAACGACTTTCTACCAATGATGTTGTTATGAGTAATCATATCACTTATATACTTTTTCAGCACATACACTAATGTTTCAGTCAGAAGCGTAAATCGAATGGAGAAAAATGCGATTTATCAAACACCGTGAATCTCTATCAGTCAAAAATATCTCAATTACTGAGGGGCAGAATGAACATAAGCATGGGTCCTTACTATCAAATAGCATTCGGTCACTGATTGTTGGACCATCAAACTGCGGGAAAACTAATTTAATGCTTACTTTAATAACCCACCAAGGGCATGAAATTCGCAAATCTCTACATTTATTCAAAGTCTTTGCAACAACCAAAGTATCAATATTTAAGTCAAGTTCTTGATCGAGTAAAGAGCATAGGCTACTACACGTTTTCAAACAATTCGGAAATAGTTCCTCCAGAACAAGCAAAATCAAACTCTGTATTCATATTCGATGATGTAGCATGAGAGCGCCAGCATAATATACGAGCGTACTTTAGCATGGGAAGACATCAAGGTGTTGATAGCTTTTACCTATGTCAAACATACGCTAGAATTCCTGATCATTTGATACGAGATAACGCCTTTCTCATTATAATTTTCAAGCAGGATGATATGAACCTGAGACATATATACAACGATCATGTTAATAGTGATATGACATTCAATCAGTTCCGTAACGCATGCGGTGAGTGTTGGCAAAACGATTATGGCTTTCTAGTGATCGACAAGAACTGCAGCGTTGAAAGAGGAAGATATCGGAAAGGGTTCGATACTTTTATTCAATTATAAAAGCTAGCGATATTGCAAATTTGGAATTAGTTTAACACTTACTTTGAACTTGAACGGAACCGCTCAACAGAGTCTATCAGCTTCAGATCAGATCATCATCAGATCGCTAATCAGCACCAGATCAATAGTTTAACAGATAAACAGCTCTGTTGAACTGGTAAACAGCCCAGTTGAATAAAAAAAAACAGCTCTATTGAGCAGATGGATATGACGATTAAACTTTACAAAAAAAATGGAGGTCATAAGAAGACTAGGACAAAAAAAATCTTGAATGAACAATTAATCCAAGATATTGTTAAAACTTCCAATGTCATACGAAAAAAGTTTAATTCGCTAAAATCTGGCAAGAAAATCAGCTATATGAAACTGGAAGAAGATTTGAAACCAATTACGGAGCATCTGAAAGAGCTTGTTAAGAAATCAGCGGATCCCTTGAGCACACCCATAGTTAAAAAAGAAGAACCAAATGATGAAGATACATTTATCAAGAGCCGCGAACCAGATAGTCTAATGCAAACGAGCGATGAACTTTATAATACAGTTTCGACATCAACACCGATTAAACAAGAGCTTCAATCCTCTACAAAAACAGATGTTTCGAAGTATATACAATCGATTGGTGAAAAAACTTCCGATATTAAACATGGAGTATTCATCGATTCCAATACTCAGAAGCTGAAAATTGGCAAATCATTCATAGATTTTATGTCTGATAATACGGTACATGTAGCAGATAGAACGTATGATGGTACTGTTGGTTTATTTGAACTGTTATTCAAGAAATATCCTGAAAATTATACTAAACTCGATTTGGATGTTTATAAAGATATATTACATAGAACTAATGCATTCTTTCGAAACTATGATAAAAATGAACAAGTATCTGGGAGCAAGTCATTTAAATATAAGAAAATTATCAAAAATCTCATTAAAAATGTTAGCTTGCATAAAGGCGAAGGATTGATACACCTTCCTAAAGAACGTGTTGATTATATTTACTGGGACGATCCCAATGAACTAGTTGAACGATTACGCTTATTACTAGGATCAACCCAGGCCGGGAACAATAATCATCATAACGAGATTGCCTCCATTATTGAAGAGTTGCGCGAGAGTCAAATCATTATTTAAGTATTATCGAGGTAAGTTCTTCAATCATTCTTGCTATGAGTGTTGATAAGTTCGGACGTATTTCCGTAGGTCACGTTATTGAAGGACCCCAAGGTTTACGAGGCCCAGCCGGTGAGGGATTTAATCTAACAGCAGATGGTGACTATGATATCAAATCCAAACGTTTGAAAAGACTTGCTGAACCGATTGGTAAAAACGATGCTGCAACAAAGCAGTATATTGATACAAATTTAACAACGTCCCGCAACGAAGCACACGACTTCTATACAAAGATTGATCAAGCAAATTCCAAACAATTCACTGAAATACGAAAACTTATTACGGATCAGAGTAAACTATCACAATCTATGATTGTTGATAATAGTGATAAAGTTAAGTAGGCAAATTTATACCATCAGGCTGAAACACAACAGTTGATCAACGATCAGTATGAGCTTATCAAACAGCAGAACGAGCTATTAGAAAAGCGGATAGCTGATATGCATTCTAGTAGTAAGGAGAGAATTGAGCAAGTTTATAAAAACATAATGGAAGAAGTGACAAAACTTTACACTCAAATAAGCGATAAAAAACGAGCGTGATGAGTAAAACTCACATTGTTGACGAGCTACACAAGCCCGCAAGAAAAAATGTCAAAAGACGGCATGTAATAATAAAAGGATTGGATGATCTACGGCAAGCTGATCTAGTTGAAATGGGCGCTTACCGATCTGAAAACAATGGATATTCATTTCTACTTACCGTAATTGATACTTTCTCAAAATATGCATGGGCCATACCAATCAAAAACAAAACTGGAATAGGAGTCAAAAACGCCATGCAGTCTATTTTCAATAGTAGTGGTGGTAGAGTGCCGAAGAATCTTCAAACAGATGATGGAAAAGAATTTTTCAACCAATTCTTTCAGCATCTGATGGAAAAATATAATATTAATCACTACTCAACATTTAGCATAAAAAAGCATCGATTGTGGAACGCTTCAATAGAACTCTCAAAAATCTGGTTTGGTGGCAATTCAGTGCAAATGGTACATATCAATGGGTTAAAAACATAAAGGCTTTAACAAATCAGTACAATAAAACTATGCATCGTACGATAAAGATGCGGCCTATTGACGTTAACAAATCAAATGAATCCAGCTTACTATCCTCAGCTTTCAATCATACTAAAACTTATGGATGGCCGAAATATAAGGTTGGCGAGCAAGTTCGCATCAGTAAATACAAGCATCTGTTCGAGAAGCGCTACACACCAAACTGGACAACTGAAATATTTAAAATTCGTCGAGTGCAGCTCACGAATCCAGTTACATACCAAGGAAACCCGGTTCGAGGCTGTTTCTATGAACTGGAGCTGAGCAAAACAAAATACCCAAATGATTTCCTAGTGGAAAAAGTTTTGAAGACGAAAGGATCCAAAGCCTACGTTAAATGGCTAGGATTTACAAAAGAACACAATTCATGGATAAATAAGAATGATTTATTGTAACAATTTTGTTGAACTTATCTATAATAAACATTATTACTAATGTTCGAAGAACAATAGTATTAAACTCGTTTCGCCGAAAATTCATATTTCTTTATATATATATATATATATATATATATATATATATATATATATATATATATATATATATATATATATATATATATATATATACATATATATATACATATATATATATATGTATATATATATATATATATATATATATATATATATATATATATATATATATATATATATATATATATATATATATATATATATATATATATATATATATATCAGCAAAATGATTAAGGGAGATAATCTCTGGAGTGGCCAATCCGATTGAGCTGAAATTTTCGAAGAACGTAGATGTATATAAAAGGTAGGTCCATGATTTTCTTAAATTCAGATACCTTAAACATTTTGGCGGCGGCGAGCGTTTTAGTGAATTTTGAGGAACTCCTATATTTCGAAGCAGTGTAAATTTTTGTTAAAGAAAAGTATTGGAAATGAAAACTAATTATGTTCTAAGCTTGTCTATGATAAAGAATTGGAAATTTTGAGCCGTGTGTGGGTGCAGGGTGCCTAAAAGTAGGCAAGGATTTTTTTTTCAAATTTTGATTTGTCATTACTTGTAAGAAAAACAATGGATCATCGTGAAAATTACAGAGCGTATTGATGTTGACTAAAATATGGCACATATAGATTTTCAGCATAAAGCGGGTAACCCTGTAGCTGTGGCAGGCTGCTGAAAAAAAATCCTTCAAATAATTGAACATCCTGAAAAATTTTCGATTTTTGACAAACATTTCAAATCTTTGATAAATTTCATCTTTTGTCCTTCATCTCAAGATAAAATTTTCAAAATTCCGATTTGCACAAGAACGGCAACCCATCACCAAATTACCTCTATTTCCAGCACTCGAAAGTTCTGTTCACGAGAACTGACGACCGGATAATTCGATCATAATGAAATTTCCAGGACATGTTGGTATTAGCTAGGACCAGGTCTGATAGAAGTGATTTTGAAATGCAGGCAACCCCGTGGCAGTGGTACCATCTTGAAAAATAACTGAGAAAAAAAAACATCTTTTGGGCCTATAACTTCCGATTCAGTCATCAAATTTTAACGAAATTTACACAGTACTTGGATGTTACTTTATGTAACAATTTGGTTGAAAAATTAGTAAAGGGCTGGCAGCTGTGGTGATTTTCGTCTCCTAAATCTTGCAAATTTGCTCAGCAAAATAAAACTTTTTTCCCTATAACTTCCGGTCCAGTGTAGAAATTGAAACGAAGTTCATGCAGTAAATGGACCTTAATGTGAAGTAAATGTCGTAGGAATTTCGTACAAAAATCATGAAAGAGCTGCCAGCTATGACAATTTTTGTAATTTTGTGGAATTTCTTTACTGAGAGTTTATGTCATTAGATTTGCAATTTAGAATGATCCTGCAATGAAAATTAACAACAAATATTAACGTTTTAAAAATTTGAGAAGTTTTGAGGGTGGCAACCCTAGAATTCTTTTCACCCGTATAACTTCTAGCGCACTGATTCAATCGAAACGAAATTTACTGGTTGGGTTTAACTTAACGTGAAGCAGATTTGGTATATTTTTTATCTTGCTGCTGACACAAGCTAACCAGTATTAGCCATTTTCGTAAATATTGCACCAACAGATGCTTCAAATTACGTACTCATATGCAAAGCATTTGCGATAAAAATAAGAAACCAATTTTTAAATTTTCCGAGTTTTGAACATTTTTCGCCTCAAATAACGTTTAACTGCTGAAACTTTCGATGAAATCCTGCGATGAGAACGAAATTCAAAGGATAATGAGCTTGTTAAGGTAAACTTATTGCTGCTTCATTGGGAAAGTGTTGCCAGCACTGAACATTTTCATCATTTGTGTTATAGTTGAGTTTTGTTGCTTGGGATAAGGAATGGTTGTACAAAAAAGTGTATTACGTCTTTCCACATTTTTTTGTCACTCAAAGACAATTTCTTCGAAAATTAGTTTTTTTTTTTATTTTTTCTTATAATGCTACGTATAAAGTAGTTTAGTAAATTAGTTTTTTTTTTTATTTTTTCTTATAATGCTACGTATATTTATTTATTAAACTATTGCCCCATGCTAATGTACTACAAGAATTAGGTATAATGAATCTTTTATCATCATTACCCGATAAGCTTACTTTATTAACTAATCTAGTATAAATAAGATGCTTATCACATCTGAACACATACATTTTGCTAAACATTTTATTTACTAATGTTCGAAGAAGAACATTAGTATTAAAATCACTTTGGCCAAAAATTCATATTTCTATATATATATATATATCATCAAAAAATTTCAGTGAAAAAATCTCAGGAACGCGCCATCCGATTGAGCTGAAATTTTCAGGAAACATTGGTGTATATGCAGAATAGTGCCAGGTCTCACAAAAAGTTAATAATCTTTAACCCTTTGGCGCCGGCGGCCATTTTAGTGATTTTTTTAATATACCTATTATTCCGTACACAAATAATTTTTGCAAAAATTAAGTTAAAATAAAAAATTTCGAACAAGTTTTACATGTGAATCGGATAACGTTTTGGAATTTTTGAACCCCATGTGTGCGCTGAGTGCCTAAAAAGAGAACGGGAAAATTTGAAAATTTTTAAATTGCGATAACTTTTGACAGAGCTATTCAATCATTACGAAATTTTCAGAACATGTTTGTTTTATTTAGTTGTAGATAAATGTACGTTTTAATGAGCGTGCTGGCATCCCTGTAGCTAGGGCAGGCACTGAAAGTGAAAACCTCCAAATCATCGTCTCTCTTGAAAAAATGTCGTTTCTTAAAAAAAAGCCACTCATATGTAAATTTTGTACTTTGTTTACATAAACAAAAAATAAAATTTGATATGGTATAACGGGCACGCCTGGTAACCCTTGCCCAAGTTACCTATATTTTTAGCATCAAAAACTTCTGTTCACGGAAACTCACGATCCGATGAACCGAATTTATTGAAATTTGCAGAATGTATTGGTCTTAAATAAGACCAGGTCTGATAGAAGTGATTTTGAAATGCAGGTGATTCTGTGGCAGTGGTGCCATCTTGAAAAATCACTAAAAAAGATAACTGCTTTTAGCCCTATAAATTCTGATTGAATCGTTAGATTTTGACGAAATTCGCAGCGTAGCTGGACCTTACTTCAAACCACGTTTGATAGAAATTTGGTTGAAAAATTCGGTTGGAGCTGCCAGCTATGATAATTTTGGTGTCTTAAATTTTAAAAAATAAAAATTTGGAAGTGAAAACATTCAAACCATCGAATATCCTAAAAAATGTCCGCTTCTACAATAAAACCAATCTATATACAAATTTTATGCTCAATCTACACAGTCAAAGTAAAACTTTGGAAATTTCATGTCGGACAAGAACGGTAACCCTTTCTCAGATAACATAGATTTTTAGCTTCAAAAACTTCTGTTCACGGGAACTCACGAATCAATAATCAGATAGAATTTAAACTTACAGAATGCATTGGACTTAAGTAGGGCCAGGTCTGATAGAAGCGATTTTGAATTGTTGGCAACTCTGTTCCAGTGGGGCCATCTTGAAAAATTACAAAAAAAAAAAAAATGCTTTTTGCCCTGTGAAAGGTGAATAAGTTACCAGATTTTCATGAAATTGACACAGTAGCTGCACCTTACTCTAAACTCTGTTTGATAGAAATTTGGTTGGAAAGTTCGATTGGTGCTGCCAGCTATGGTAATTTTTGTGTCTTTGGTTTTGAAAATTCGCTCAGGAAAATAAAACTTTTTGCCCTATAACTTCCAGTGCAGTCATGAAATCAATGCGAATTTCATAAAATTACTGGAACTTATTAAAGACATTATTCAAGCCATATTTGGTTGAAAAGCCATGATAGCGTTGCCAGCTATTGTTGGTTTTGTGTTTGTTTGCAATATCTTTATTAAGCGGTTTTATCGTAGAATTTTCAATTGGTTATGATATGGTAGTGACAATAAACAGCAAATATTAAGTTTTCGATTATTTGAAAAAACTCGCAGCAGGTAACCCTAAATTTCTTTATACTCCTATAACTTCGAATGTAATATAACAACGTGAAGCAGATGTGATATATTCTTGGCTTTGATACTGGCGAAAGGTTGCCAGCACGAGTCGGTTGTGCTACTTTTGTATCAATAAATGCTTACAGTTAGTATTCATACCGGAAACATTTACAATGCAAATAAATAACCGATGTTTCAATTCCCAAAGTTCTGCAAATTTTTCGGATCGCAGCCCCAAACACCAACTTCAGTTACAGTGCTGCAGGCACTGAGCATTTTCTTCAGTGATATTATATGAGATGCTGCTTTCAAAATTTTGTGATATAAGCAACTGATAACGAATATAATTAACCCGTGTTTTGCTCTCATAAACGTTGAAATTCATGCCAGTGGTAATATCTGAAACCTTCTACCATATGAGTTATAATGCATTCTTGAGACAAAAGTAAAACGTGGCATTTGAAACAATTTGGCCGTAATAAGCAGCGCATGTGGTGGAATATGCACTCAAAACCTGCACGATTCTTCTACTGTTCTTCGAACATTAGTGTTTCTAGCGGTTCAGGTGCGCTAGAGTTTTTTAACTAATGTTCGAAGAACATTAGTATTAAAATCGATTCGGCCGAAAATTCATATTTCTATATATATATATATATATATATATATATATATATATATATATATATATATATGTACAAAAAATTTCAGTGAGATAATCTCGGGAACGCGCCATTCGATTGAGCTGAAACTTTCAGGATACATTGGTGTATATGCAGAATAGGTCCAGGTCTCTTTAAATGTCAGTTATTGTAAACCTTTTCGCGCCGGCGGGCATTTAAGTGATATTTTTAATATACCTATTATTTCGTGCACAAATGATTTTCGCAAAAATAAAGTTAATAAAATAAATTTCTAACGTGTTTTACATATGAATCGGATAATGCTTTGGAATTTTTTAACCCTATGTGTGCGCTGGGTGCCTAAAAAGAGGACGGGAAAATTTGAAAATTTTTAAATTTCGATAACTTTTGACAGAGCTATTCAATCATTACCAAATTTTCAGGACATATTGATATTATTTAGTTGTAGATTTGTGTGGCTTTTACTGAGCGTGCTGGCAACCCTGTAGCTAGGGCAGGTACTGAAAGTGAAAACCTCCAAATCATCGTCTCTCTTGAAAAAATGCCGTTTCTTCAAAAATAAGCCTTTCATTTGTAAATCTTGTGCTTTGTTTACATAACCAAAAAAAAAAAAAGATATGGTATAACGGGCACGCCTGGCAACCCTTGCCCAATTTACCTATATTTTTAGCATCAAAAACTTCTATTCACGGAAACTCACGATCCGATGGGCAGAATTATTTGAAATTCACAGCATGTATTGGCCTTAAATAGGACCAGGTCTGATAGAAGTGATTTTGAAATGCGGGCGATTCTGTGCCAGTGGTGCCATCTTGAAAAACCACTAAAAAAGATAACTGTTTTTAGCCCTATAAATTCTGATTGAATCGTTCGATTTTGACGAAACTTACACAATTGCTGGACCTTACTTTAAGCCACGTTTGGTAGAAATTTGGTTGACAAATTCGGTTGGAGCTGCCAGCTATGATAATTTTGGTGTCTTCATTTTGAAAAAAAAAATTTGGAAGTGAAAACATTCAAACCATCGAATATTAAAAAAAATGTCCGTTTCTTACAATAAAACCAATCTGTATATAAATCTTATGTTTTATCTACACGTTCAAAATAAAACTTTGGAAATTTCATGTCGGACAAGAACGGTAACCCTCTCCCAGTTAACCTATATTTTTAGCATCAAAAACTTCTGTTCACGGAAACTCACGAACCAATAATCAGATACAGCTAAAATTTACAGAATGCATTGGACTTAAGTAAGACCAGATTTGATAGAAGCGATTTTGAATTGTGGGCAACTCTGTGCCAGTGGTGCCATCTTGAAAAATTACAAAGAAAAAAAAAACTCTAGCGCACCTGAACCGCTAGAAACACTAATGTTCGAAGAACAGTAGAAGAATCGTGCAGGTTTTGAGTGCATATTCCACCACATGTGCTGCTTATTACGGCCAAACTGTTTCAAATGCCACGTTTTACTTTCGTCTTAAGAATGCATTATAACTCATATGGTGCAAGGTTTCAGATATTACCACTGGCATGAATTTCAACGTTTATGAGAGCAAAACACGGGTTAATTATATTCGTTATCAGTTGCTTATTTCACATAATTTTGAAAGCAGCATCTCATATAACATCAATGAAGAAAATGCTCAGTGCCTGCAGCACTGTAACTGAAGTTGGTGTTTGGGGCTGCGATCCGAAAAATTTGCAGAACTTTGCGAATTGTAACATCGGTTATTTATTTTCATTGTAAATGTTTCCGGTATGTATACTAACTGTAAGCATTTATTGATACAAAAGTAGCACAACCGACTGGTGCTGGCAACCTTTCGCCAGTATCAAAGCCAAGAATATATCAAATCTGCTTCACGTTGTTTAATTACATTCGAAGTTATAGGAGTATAAAGAAATTTAGGGTTACCTGCAGCGAGTTTTTTCAAATGATCGAAAGCTTAATATTTGCTGTTTATTGTCACTACAATATCATTACCATTTGAAAATTCTACGATAAAACCGCTTAATAAAGATATTGCAATTAAACACAAAACCAACAATAGCTGGCAACCCTATCGTGTCTTTTCAACCAAATTTGGCCTGAATAATGCTTATGACAGGTTTCATTAATTGTATGAAATTCGTATTGATTTCATGACTGCACTGGAAGTTATAGTGCAAAAAGTTTTATTTTCCTGAGCGAATTTTCAAAACCAAAGACACAAAAATTACCATAGCTGGTAGCACCAATCAAATTTTTCAACCAAATTTCCACCAAACAGAGATTAGAGTTAGGTTTAGCTTCTGTGTCAATTTCATGAAAATCTGGTAACTTATTCACATTTCATAGGGCAAAAAGCAGTTTTTTTTCTTTGTAATTTTTCAAGATGGCACCACTGGCACAGAGTTGCCCACAATTCAAAATCGCTTCTATCAAATCTGGTCTTACTTAAGTCCAATGCATTCTGTAAATTTTAGCTGTATCTGATTATTGGTTCGTGAGTTTCCGTGAACAGAAGTTTTTGATGCTAAAAATATAGGTTAACTGGGAGAGGGTTACCGTTCTTGTCCGACATGAAATTTCCAAAGTTTTATTTTGAACGTGTAGATAAAACATAAGATTTATATACAGATTGGTTTTATTGTAAGAAACGGACTTTTTTTTTTTTAATATTCGATGGTTTGAATGTTTTCACTTCCAAATTTTTTTTTTCAAAATGAAGACACCAAAATTATCATAGCTGGCAGCTCCAACCGAATTTGTCGACCAAATTTCTACCAAACGTGGCTTAAAGTAAGGTCCAGCAATTGTGTAAGTTTCGTCAAAATCGAACGATTCAATCAGAATTTATAGGGCTAAAAACAGTTATCTTTTTTAGTGGTTTTTCAAGATGGCACCACTGGCACAGAATCGCCCGCATTTCAAAATCACTTCTATCAGACCTGGTCCTATTTAAGGCCAATACATGCTGTGAATTTCAAATAATTCTGCCCATCGGATCGTGAGTTTCCGTGAACAGAAGTTTTTGATGCTAAAAATATAGGTAAATTGGGCAAGGGTTGCCAGGCGTGCCCGTTATACCATATCTTTTTTTTTTTTTGGTTATGTAAACAAAGCACAAGATTTACATATGAAAGGCTTATTTTTGAAGAAACGGCATTTTTTCAAGAGAGACGATGATTTGGAGGTTTTCACTTTCAGTACCTGCCCTAGCTACAGGGTTGCCAGCACGCTCATTAAAAGCCACACAAATCTACAACTAAATAATATCAATATGTCCTGAAAATTTGGTAATGATTGAATAGCTCTGTCAAAAGTTATCGAAATTTAAAAATTTTCAAATTTTCCCGTCCTCTTTTTAGGCACCCAGCGCACACATAGGGTTAAAAAATTCCAAAGCATTATCCGATTCATATGTTAAACACGTTAGAAATTTATTTTATTAACTTTATTTTTGCGAAAATCATTTCTGCACGAAATAATAGGTATATTAAAAATATCACTTAAATGCCCGCCGGCGCGAAAAGGTTTACAATAACTGACATTTAAAGAGACCTGGACCTATTCTGCATATACACCAATGTATCCTGAAAGTTTCAGCTCAATCGAATGGCGCGTTCCCGAGATTATCTCACTGAAATTTTTTGTACATATATATATATATATAGAAATATGAATTTTCGGCCGAATCGATTTTAATACTAATGTTCTTCGAACATTAGTAAAAACTGCTTTTTGCCCTATGAAATGTGAATTAGTAACCAGATTTTCATGAAATTGACACAGAAGCTAAACCTAACTCTAATCTCTGTTTGGTGGAAATTTGGTTGAAAAATTTGATTGGTGCTACCAGCTATGGTAATTTTTGTGTCTTTGGTTTTGAAAATTCGCTCAGGAAAATAAAACTTTTTGCACTATAACTTCCAGTGCAGTCATGAAATCAATACGAATTTCATACAATTAATGAAACCTGTCATAAGCATTATTCAGGCCAAATTTGGTTGAAAAGACACGATAGGGTTGCCAGCTATTGTTGGTTTTGTGTTTAATTGCAATATCTTTATTAAGCGGTTTTATCGTAGAATTTTCAAATGGTAATGATATTGTAGTGACAATAAACAGCAAATATTAAGCTTTCGATCATTTGAAAAAACTCGCTGCAGGTAACCCTAAATTTCTTTATACTCCTATAACTTCGAATGTAATTAAACAACGTGAAGCAGATTTGATATATTCTTGGCTTTGATACTGGCGAAAGGTTGCCAGCACCAGTCGATTGTGCTACTTTTGTATCAATAAATGCTTACAGTTAGTATACATACCGGAAACATTTACAATGAAAATAAATAACCGATGTTACAATTCGCAAAGTTCTGCAAATTTTTCGGATCGCAGCCCCAAACACCAACTTCAGTTACAGTGCTGCAGGCACTGAGCATTTTCTTCATTGATGTTATATGAGATGCTGCTTTCAAAATTATGTGAAATAAGCAACTGATAACGAATATAATTAACCCGTGTTTTGCTCTCATAAACGTTGAAATTCATGCCAGTGGTAATATCTGAAACCTTGCACCATATGAGTTATAATGCATTCTTAAGACGAAAGTAAAACGTGGCATTTGAAACAGTTTGGCCGTAATAAGCAGCACATGTGGTGGAATATGCACTCAAAACCTGCACGATTCTTCTACTGTTCTTCGAACATTAGTGTTTCTAGCGGTTCAGGTGCGCTAGAGTTTTTTTATTATTTTGAGCACATTTAAGAAAAGTCTGATGGTTCTATGTCTCTATTTACTACAGGATTTTTTATTCCTTTTATTTTTTAATGCATGATTCATCGGTAACTATACAATAAGATTTGGCTTTAGTGCCAATGAATTCTGTAATGGGAGCTAGAGGGCTTTCATCCTTAAATTTTCCCAGCACTTTTTTGTTTGCATGTGGAATATGATATGGATTATCTATATCATAATTGCTTGTATCAAATAAGTTAACGTTATTTTTAATGTCTTCATAAATATCGGATGTTTCAATGTCATAGATGAATGAGTCTGTGTCCATATAGAGAAGTTGCGCCCGATCTTTATATTTATTTTGAATAAAATTATAATGAAAATCGTACATGAGTGTTTTCGATAAATCAAGAATTGCGAGCCCGGTATATATAGGCTTTTTATATTCGACATTCACCCGATTCATTTGAATCAGAACCAAATCCTCATTGATTTCTTTACTACTGTGAAAGTAGGGTCTACTTATATAATAATTTGCTCCTTTTTTCTTGCCAATGTTTTCCCAATGGGTCGAAACTTTTACATCAACATGCTTCTCCACGTTTTCCATCGTTTTACCAAAAACCCTGTTGTTCATTAATTTATAAAAGTCTTTTTCGAAATCAGATGTGGCTTTTGTACGCATTTCGGTATTTAAGTCTACATAAGTTTTTAGCCAGGGTGACTGAGTAAATTCTAATGCCTGGTTTATCTTTACTAATTTGAGCCCGAACCGTAAACACTGTTTTAAATTCCTATAATGAATAATATAATTTTGTTTATCAGATTCAGTTGCCAACAATTTTTTGTATTTTGAAGTTTCAAGAGGGGGAACCTGATTTTCTGGGCGAAATGGGAGATCATTATGAGCCGAATGGAGTTCTACCGGATAATGTTAGTCAACAGACAATATGACACCCTTAGAAGCATCTTCTTCAATATTCATTACATCCAAGCGCTCAATTTCATGGCTATTTAGCCAGCGGAAGTCGTTAATGGGCAAGTATTGACTCATTGCCCACCCGTAAAGATTATTCGCATCCACATACAAAATGTAGTTACTAGCAAGATTTGAGTCATATTGGGAGATGTATTTGTTAGTTGCCCTTGCATGTCTCTTACTGCATTGACATCATCGTGGCACAACAGCCCGACGTCGGGCCTTGGCCGCCTGGATAGTATTCCTCCAATGGTCTCGGTCACGTGACCCCTCCAGTCTTGGAGCCCCAGTAGTTGCCCGGCGTCCGCATACACTGAGCTCTCCCAACGAGCTCTTGGTCTTCCTCTAGGCCTCGCTCCGTCGACACGTCTTGCGTTCATGACACGTTTTGGCATGCGATCGTCATTCATGCGTTGCACGTGCCCAGCCCACTGTAGTCGTTGCAATTTGACGATCTTGGAGACTTCCAGCTCATCGTACAGTTCGTACAACTCATTGTTGTATCGGATGCGCCATCCATCTCGGTCGCGAACAGCCCCGAAAATCCGCCGTAGAACTTTCCGTTCGAAGGTGTCGATCCTATTTTCGGAGGCTTGTGTCAAGGTCCATGTTTCGCAACCATAGCACAGCACAGGTCGTATGATAGTTTTGTAAACGCGGAGCTTAGTTTTCCTGTGCACATATTTCGATTTCATAATGGGGGAGGACCGAGAAGAATGTCTTATTTGCTAGTTGTATCCGTCGCTTGATTTCGTCAGTTTCGTTGGCGTCACTCGATAGATTGCTACCAAGGTAAAAGAAAAAAAAAAACTCTAGCGCACCTGAACCGCTAGAAACACTAATGTTCGAAGAACAGTAGAAGAATCGTGCAGGTTTTGAGTGCATATTCCACCACATGTGCTGCTTATTACGGCCAAACTGTTTCAAATGCCACGTTTTACTTTCGTCTTAAGAATGCATTATAACTCATATGGTGCAAGGTTTCAGATATTACCACTGGCATGAATTTCAACGTTTATGAGAGCAAAACACGGGTTAATTATATTCGTTATCAGTTGCTTATTTCACATAATTTTGAAAGCAGCATCTCATATAACATCAATGAAGAAAATGCTCAGTGCCTGCAGCACTGTAACTGAAGTTGGTGTTTGGGGCTGCGATCCGAAAAATTTGCAGAACTTTGCGAATTGTAACATCGGTTATTTATTTTCATTGTAAATGTTTCCGGTATGTATACTAACTGTAAGCATTTATTGATACAAAAGTAGCACAACCGACTGGTGCTGGCAACCTTTCGCCAGTATCAAAGCCAAGAATATATCAAATCTGCTTCACGTTGTTTAATTACATTCGAAGTTATAGGAGTATAAAGAAATTTAGGGTTACCTGCAGCGAGTTTTTTCAAATGATCGAAAGCTTAATATTTGCTGTTTATTGTCACTACAATATCATTACCATTTGAAAATTCTACGATAAAACCGCTTAATAAAGATATTGCAATTAAACACAAAACCAACAATAGCTGGCAACCCTATCGTGTCTTTTCAACCAAATTTGGCCTGAATAATGCTTATGACAGGTTTCATTAATTGTATGAAATTCGTATTGATTTCATGACTGCACTGGAAGTTATAGTGCAAAAAGTTTTATTTTCCTGAGCGAATTTTCAAAACCAAAGACACAAAAATTACCATAGCTGGTAGCACCAATCAAATTTTTCAACCAAATTTCCACCAAACAGAGATTAGAGTTAGGTTTAGCTTCTGTGTCAATTTCATGAAAATCTGGTAACTAATTCACATTTCATAGGGCAAAAAGCAGTTTTTTTTCTTTGTAATTTTTCAAGATGGCACCACTGGCACAGAGTTGCCCACAATTCAAAATCGCTTCTATCAAATCTGGTCTTACTTAAGTCCAATGCATTCTGTAAATTTTAGCTGTATCTGATTATTGGTTCGTGAGTTTCCGTGAACAGAAGTTTTTGATGCTAAAAATATAGGTTAACTGGGAGAGGGTTACCGTTCTTGTCCGACATGAAATTTCCAAAGTTTTATTTTGAACGTGTAGATAAAACATAAGATTTATATACAGATTGGTTTTATTGTAAGAAACGGACTTTTTTTTTTAATATTCGATGGTTTGAATGTTTTCACTTCCAAATTTTTTTTTTCAAAATGAAGACACCAAAATTATCATAGCTGGCAGCTCCAACCGAATTTGTCGACCAAATTTCTACCAAACGTGGCTTAAAGTAAGGTCCAGCAATTGTGTAAGTTTCGGCAAAATCGAACGATTCAATCAGAATTTATAGGGCTAAAAACAGTTATCTTTTTTAGTGGTTTTTCAAGATGGCACCACTGGCACAGAATCGCCCGCATTTCAAAATCACTTCTATCAAACCTGGTCCTATTTAAGGCCAATACATGCTGTGAATTTCAAATAATTCTGCCCATCGGATCGTGAGTTTCCGTGAACAGAAGTTTTTGATGCTAAAAATATAGGTAAATTGGGCAAGGGTTGCCAGGCGTGCCCGTTATACCATATCTTTTTTTTTTTTTGGTTATGTAAACAAAGCACAAGATTTACATATGAAAGGCTTATTTTTGAAGAAACGGCATTTTTTCAAGAGAGACGATGATTTGGAGGTTTTCACTTTCAGTACCTGCCCTAGCTACAGGGTTGCCAGCACGCTCATTAAAAGCCACACAAATCTACAACTAAATAATATCAATATGTCCTGAAAATTTGGTAATGATTGAATAGCTCTGTCAAAAGTTATCGAAATTTAAAAATTTTCAAATTTTCCCGTCCTCTTTTTAGGCACCCAGCGCACACATAGGGTTAAAAAATTCCAAAGCATTATCCGATTCATATGTTAAACACGTTAGAAATTTATTTTATTAACTTTATTTTTGCGAAAATCATTTGTGCACGAAATAATAGGTATATTAAAAATATCACTTAAATGCCCGCCGGCGCGAAAAGGTTTACAATAACTGACATTTAAAGAGACCTGGACCTATTCTGCATATACACCAATGTATCCTGAAAGTTTCAGCTCAATCGAATGGCGCGTTCCCGAGATTATCTCACTGAAATTTTTTGTACATATATATATATATATAGAAATATGAATTTTCGGCCGAATCGATTTTAATACTAATGTTCTTCGAACATTAGTAAAAACTGCTTTTTGCCCTATGAAATGTGAATTAGTTACCAGATTTTCATGAAATTGACACAGAAGCTAAACCTAACTCTAATCTCTGTTTGGTGGAAATTTGGTTGAAAAATTTGATTGGTGCTACCAGCTATGGTAATTTTTGTGTCTTTGGTTTTGAAAATTCGCTCAGGAAAATAAAACTTTTTGCACTATAACTTCCAGTGCAGTCATGAAATCAATACGAATTTCATACAATTAATGAAACCTGTCATAAGCATTATTCAGGCCAAATTTGGTTGAAAAGACACGATAGGGTTGCCAGCTATTGTTGGTTTTGTGTTTAATTGCAATATCTTTATTAAGCGGTTTTATCGTAGAATTTTCAAATGGTAATGATATTGTAGTGACAATAAACAGCAAATATTAAGCTTTCGATCATTTGAAAAAACTCGCTGCAGGTAACCCTAAATTTCTTTATACTCCTATAACTTCGAATGTAATTAAACAACGTGAAGCAGATTTGATATATTCTTGGCTTTGATACTGGCGAAAGGTTGCCAGCACCAGTCGGTTGTGCTACTTTTGTATCAATAAATGCTTACAGTTAGTATACATACCGGAAACATTTACAATGAAAATAAATAACCGATGTTACAATTCGCAAAGTTCTGCAAATTTTTCGGATCGCAGCCCCAAACACCAACTTCAGTTACAGTGCTGCAGGCACTGAGCATTTTCTTCATTGATGTTATATGAGATGCTGCTTTCAAAATTATGTGAAATAAGCAACTGATAACGAATATAATTAACCCGTGTTTTGCTCTCATAAACGTTGAAATTCATGCCAGTGGTAATATCTGAAACCTTGCACCATATGAGTTATAATGCATTCTTAAGACGAAAGTAAAACGTGGCATTTGAAACAGTTTGGCCGTAATAAGCAGCACATGTGGTGGAATATGCACTCAAAACCTGCACGATTCTTCTACTGTTCTTCGAACATTAGTGTTTCTAGCGGTTCAGGTGCGCTAGAGTTTTTTTATTATTTTGAGCACATTTAAGATAAGTCTGATGGTTCTATGTCTCTATTTACTACAGGATTTTTTATTCCTTTTATTTTTTAATGCATGATTCATCGGTAACTATACAATAAGATTTGGCTTTAGTGCCAATGAATTCTGTAATGGGAGCTAGAGGGCTTTCATCCTTAAATTTTCCCAGCACTTTTTTGTTTGCATGTGGAATATGATATGGATTATCTATATCATAATTGCTTGTATCAAATAAGTTAACGTTATTTTTAATGTCTTCATAAATATCGGATGTTTCAATGTCATAGATGAATGAGTCTGTGTCCATATAGAGAAGTTGCGCCCGATCTTTATATTTATTTTGAATAAAATTATAATGAAAATCGTACATGAGTGTTTTCGATAAATCAAGAATTGCGAGCCCGGTATATATAGGCTTTTTATATTCGACATTCACCCGATTCATTTGAATCAGAACCAAATCCTCATTGATTTCTTTACTACTGTGAAAGTAGGGTCTACTTATATAATAATTTGCTCCTTTTTTCTTGCCAATGTTTTCCCAATGGGTCGAAACTTTTACATCAACATGCTTCTCCACGTTTTCCATCGTTTTACCAAAAACCCTGTTGTTCATTAATTTATAAAAGTCTTTTTCGAAATCAGATGTGGCTTTTGTACGCATTTCGGTATTTAAGTCTACATAAGTTTTTAGCCAGGGTGACTGAGTAAATTCTAATGCCTGGTTTATCTTTACTAATTTGAGCCCGAACCGTAAACACTGTTTTAAATTCCTATAATGAATAATATAATTTTGTTTATCAGATTCAGTTGCCAACAATTTTTTGTATTTTGAAGTTTCAAGAGGGGGAACCTGATTTTCTGGGCGAAATGGGAGATCATTATGAGCCGAATGGAGTTCTACCGGATAATGTTAGTCAACAGACAATATGACACCCTTAGAAGCATCTTCTTCAATATTCATTACATCCAAGCGCTCAATTTCATGGCTATTTAGCCAGCGGAAGTCGTTAATGGGCAAGTATTGACTCATTGCCCACCCGTAAAGATTATTCGCATCCACATACAAAATGTAGTTACTAGCAAGATTTGAGTCATATTGGGAGATGTATTTGTTAGTTGCCCTTGCATGTCTCTTACTGCATTGACATCATCGTGGCACAACAGCCCGACGTCGGGCCTTGGCTGCCTGGATAGTATTCCTCCAATGGTCTCGGTCACGTGACCGCGTCCTCCAGTCTTGGAGCCCCAGTAGTTGCCCGGCGTCCGCATACACTGAGCTCTCCCAACGAGCTCTTGGTCTTCCTCTAGGCCTCGCTCCGTCGACACGTCTTGCGTTCATGACACGTTTTGGCATGCGATCGTCATTCATGCGTTGCACGTGCCCAGCCCACTGTAGTCGTTGCAATTTGACGATCTTGGAGACTTCCAGCTCATCGTACAGTTCGTACAACTCATTGTTGTATCGGATGCGCCATCCATCTCGGTCGCGAACAGCCCCGAAAATCCGCCGTAGAACTTTCCGTTCGAAGGTGTCGATCCTATTTTCGGAGGCTTGTGTCAAGGTCCATGTTTCGCAACCATAGCACAGCACAGGTCGTATGATAGTTTTGTAAACGCGGAGCTTAGTTTTCCTGTGCACATATTTCGATTTCATAATGGGGGAGGACCGAGAAGAATGTCTTATTTGCTAGTTGTATCCGTCGCTTGATTTCGTCAGTTTCGTTGGCGTCACTCGATAGATTGCTACCAAGGTAAATGAAGTTGTCCGCGAATTTGATGCAAAGGTCCCCTACGTTGATGGTCGTGTGCGCTGGCGTCCTTGTCCTAGATTGCATCATCACTTTCGTTTTGTCCTCGTTGATTCGTAGTCCAACTTCCTTTGCTGCGGTGTCAAGTCTAAGCAGAAGTTCTTCTGCATCGGTCAGTTTTCGAGTCATGATGTTAATGTCATCCGCGTACGCTGCCAATTGTGTCGACTTAAAAAGTAGCGTGCCGCTGGTGTTCAGATTCATTGCCCGAATAGCGAACTCAAGTGCCAGGTTGAAGAGCGTGGGCGCTATTCCATCACCCTGTTTCAGGCCACCCAGAGTTTCGAAAGGATCCGTCAATCTGTTCTGGATCCGGACTTGCGAGACGGAGTTGGTCATGGTCATCTTTACAAGTCTCACTAATTTGGCCGGTATACCAAATTGCAGCATGATACTATATAGAGCGCCTCGATTGATGCTGTCATATGCTTGTTTAAAGTCGACAAAGATTTGGTATACATCGACGTCGTATTCCCAGCACTTTTGCAAAATTAGCTTGACCGTGAAAAGCTGGTCGATTGTGGAGCGACCAGATCTGAAACCGCCTTGATACTCGCCAATGATTTCTTCCGCGAACGGTTTAATCCTATACTCCAGGATTTTTGACAGGATTTTGTAGGCCGTACAGACTAAGGAGATGCCTCTGTAATTCTCACACCGCAGTTTGTCTCCCTTTTTATGTATGGGACAGATGATGCTTCTGCGCCAATCGTCTGGGATCACCTCAGTCTCCCATATTCGCAGCAGTAGTTGATGTAGCGCACTTAATAAACCCGCCCCACCAGACTTGAGTAGCTCAGCTGGTATCTCGTCAGCGCCCGGCGCTTTGTTCCTTTTCAGTGAGCGCAAGGCGAGATCAACTTCTTCTACTGTAGGGGATTGTGTGGATGGGGTTTGACCAACGGTATCATCATGGAGCTCAGCTTCTGCTGCCAGGATGTTTGATGGCGGATTCAGAAGCTCTTCGAAGTAGGACGCCCATCGTTTGTTAATACTTTCGGTGTCGCTGATAATATTGCCATCTTTGTCCTTACAGAGGCTAGTCTTGGGTTGGTAGCCATTTTTGATCGTATTTACTAATCTGTACGCTTGTCTGTTGTTCTTACTAACTAGGTTTACATTAATGTTCAGCAACTGCTCGTCAAAGTATTTTCTTTTCTTACGCCTAATTATTCTATTGGATATTCGCCGTAGCTCGTCATATTTTTCCTTTTTGGCTCTGGTTGCACGTTGGACCCATTGTCTGTAGGCCTCGTTCTTTGCGTCAAGTGAGTTTCTGCATTCTTCGTCAAACCATTCGTTTCGGGCACGTCGGGCTTTGTATCCCACAACGTTTTCTGCCACATTCTTGATTGCATTTTTGAGCTCTTCCTAGAACTCGTGGACACCTACGTTGCTGGAGTCGCGCAGCATTGGTGAAATTCTTTCCTCAAGCGCGGTCGTATATACCTGAGCCGTATAATCGTTCAGCAAATTCTCAACCGCGAAGATTTTGGGAGGGCTGAATCTCGATTGGTGCGCTGAGGAAATTCTGCACCGGTATGTTGTTTTCACCAGGAAATGATCGGAGTCACAGTTAGCTCCGCGGTACGACCGAACATCCATAACACTTGACGCCCATCTCTTGCTAATAAGGACGTGGTCGATTTGGTTGACGGTATGTGCGTCTGGAGAATTCCAGGTCTGCTTGTGAATGCGACGATGTGGAAAGCAAGTTGAGCTTACAACAAGGTTCCTGCTGCAAGCGAAGTCAATTAGACGATGGCCGTTATCATTGCATTCTTCGTGGAGGCTGTGTCCTGCAGTGGTCCCCCGATGCCAACTTTCATTCCCGACTTTTGCATTGAAATCTCCCAGTAGCATTTTGACATCATTCGATGGAAGTGAGTCGAAGAGAGTTTCAAGGCAGGCATAGAACTCGTCTTTTACAGAGTCTTCTTGTACTTCGGTGGGAGCGTGCACATTGATGAGCCAGAGGTTGAAAAATCGCGCCTTGATGCAAATCGCACACAGCCTTTCGTTTACGGGTTTGAAGTCGGTAACGCGCGACTTAAGCTGCTTGTTCACTATGAATGCTACTCCAAACTCCTTGCGGCCCGATGGTTTACCGCTTGTAAAAATGGTATGCGATTTCTTGTCATTGATCTCGCAGCCTAACCAATTTGTTTCCTGGACTGCAGTAATGCTCAGTTTGTACTGTTCGACCTGATGAAGAAGGGCCTTTTCGGCCCCCGGTTTGTTCAGGGAGCGTACATTCCAGGTTCCGAGAGAATAATCCGTTGTGCGTTTGCGTGGTCGTCGTCGTTGATCCGTCCAATCCGAGGCTTTTGTTCCAGGTTTCTTGACAGAGGAAGTTTTTACAAGGATGAGTTGTCGGCACATCGCTCAACCATTTCCATGGGGGGCCTCGGCGATAGTTGCTTCTTGCCTCGTGCCAGAGTTCACACAACTATGTTGCAGGTCTGACAACGTGGCTAAACCTCCCTAATGACCTGAGACGCTTAGATGTAATTCAGCCATCAGGCTGCAACTATGCAAGTTTTACTGAGGATAGAGTTACCTCGTTGCCTCAAACCCTCCTCCTTTTTCCGGGCTTGGGACCGGCATATCACAAGTTAGACTTGCGATCGGCGAAGTTAGGACCGGCATATCACAAGTTAGACTTGCGATCGGCGGAGTTTGACATAGCCCGCCCTTTATCCCACGTTTTACAAACTGGTACATGTCAATATCGGTCAGCAGCTCGACTTTAGTGCTTTGCAGCATACTATCCCAACTAAGTGAGGGCGCTGTGAAATAATGAGCCGGATCAAGTTTATAGGTCTGCAACCATACATTTCTGAACTCCTCAAATATATCTGTCACTAGCAGCACATCTGTGATCAGGTATATATCCGAGTATTGGCCTAGAGTTTGGCAGTTGAATTTTCTCCAAATATTTTGAGCGTGGTCATACTCTGCGTCGGTGATGTTGCTACTTTGCAATGTGCTATAAAACGATGATTTAGCTGGTAAGGATGACTCATTGAGTTTATCGAAACAATCAATGTACTCATAAGGAAAAACACCTTTCTTAACGACAAGTTCAAGCAGCTCATTGTCGTGATGATATCGACGGGTTTCGAAAAATTTGTCTTTGCTGAGGTTTTGGGCAAGTTGGTCTAAACTACAGCTCATGAATCGGTATGAGTCGATAAACCTTAACGCAATGTTTTGTTCATCGATCCTCATTTTATTTCGCAAGGGAAATGTATTTCTCCTTATTTTTGGGAATGACACTGACATTATCAGAATCTCCTCCAAAGTTTGGAAATATGAAGTGGGCGTCATAGCCACTCAAGTTATGGAAAACAATTGGAATGAACTTGGGTACTCTATAAAGAAGATTGCAATTATTACATGCTGCACCTCAAAATGCTCCAGTTATATGGCCATGGTCTCACACTTTCTGAATTTCCGGACCAAATTTTTGTCCACATATATGACAAGATAAAGAGGTTAGAAACTGTGTTTCCTCTGCAGCTGTTATTTGCATTGGCTTATTGTTTTTTAAGATGTTGATTATCTTCACAACAAAGCGCTGCAGCCAAGTCAAGAAAACATCAACACAGCCTTCACCCCGAAATATTTCTAGTTTGTTAAGAGATGAATCATAACTACATTTGATATAATATGCAAAGCTGAATGGTAAATCCCGATGAGTGCTCTCTGTAAATGAACTTTCAGGGCAAGGTGAACATGAATGAATAGGTTGCAATATAGCTTCGAAATCTGCATAGACTATGAAGGGGACTTTAAGTTGCTTCCCGAAATTTTCGAATTTCAAAATTTTATCATCGTCTGTTGGTAGAATTGTGCGGATTTTATTGCAGTCATGCTCAATATGTTTATTGTATTGCTCAATTGTTGTGAATTTTATGAGACAACCATCACATAAATATGTCTGATGACCATCATGGGACAAGCCACTATTCACCAATCGACTCAGATTTTTTAGCCAGCAGTAATGACCATTAGTACTACTATCGTTCTCAATATAGAGTAAATTTATGTGTTGCTCTTGTCTATTTTTAGAATAATAAAATGGGCTAATAATGGAACCATCCCTCCACCCATAAACGTTGCCACTTATCCCATTCGTTTGTTCAACAATCGGGATATCGTTCAAACAAATCGGCATACTAACACCCTCCCAGTTTAAAACACTTGAATAAGATGGGTATGAGCTGATGCGGTCACAGTTTAGTTCAGCAGGATATAAAGCCGAAACAATAGCCCAGGCAAAACATGCATCATCAGGATTTTTAATATTAACACATGCTCTTTTCAAAGCAACTTCTTTTGTCAGTGGTAAATAGGATCCCCCGTGAAATGGCTCATATTTGGGGCATTTCACGTGAAGCGGACAACGAAAAAAAATCGAGGTTCTGGATTTCGTTCATATTGTGCATAATGATACTTCTAGAAGATATGAATGCGGATGCACAAGTTTTTGTTTCTATGAGGTTTAGTTGCCGAGTTATGGGCTTCTGAATAATTGACGAAATTGATAAAAGGTTTTTTTGAAAGCGGATTCTGAGATTCAAAACAAAATCTAAAAAACATTAAACATAATGATTGGTATAGAAAATTAGCTGTTCTTTTTAATTTTGAAATTAGATTTGAAAACCGGAAGTAAAAATTTGTGTGAAACCGGAAGTAACAATTTCAACTCGTTTTTTGAATAATTTGGACCAGGTTAATTTTGTTTATTTTGATAACAAAATAAAGCTTAAAGTATGTTTATTTTACCATAAAAGTTTTAGAATGGGATGGCCAGTAGTTTAGGAGGTAGGTCAATTTCAATACATAAAAGTCGCATGGAGCGTGGTACCGGGAGCTTGATTATGATAGCTAGTGAGTGTGAAAGCAAAATATTTGTAGTAAAACTGTTATATATCACTTGTATCACTTACATATAGAAGATAAAATATTAAAAACTGCTAAGGCTGATTTATTAGTGAAAAAATAAGCTACTTGTGCATGGACAAATGAATTTATTTCACAATTTTTACAATTTTACTCTCGTTTCTTAAACTAGTTCCTTTTTTTAATAACTAGAGGTGTTTCTACGATCAATTTTTTCCTGCAGATTCCACATAATTTCTTTTCTGCTAATATTCTTGGATTTTTTCTTAGGTCTTTAGCCTTCCGATGAAAAGTTAAATCGAATGGATTGAAACAGCGATAGCCGAACGGAGACATAATCCACATAATTAAGACTCTTTAACTTATCAACGAGAGTAATAGAAATTGCAAGCGTTAAACAGTAACTAAAAAAATAACGGAAAATTTGAATTGGCTTGGCGTCAAATATATAATATCTGCGTCATATATTTTAATTAGGTTTTTATGGGAAAATAAAACCTTTTTCAAATAAGAGATGGCGCTACTAATCACATTTCGAATCAATTTTTGTTTTCAAGCCAACTAGCTGTCCTAAGCAAGCTCTCGATGCCACGCCCCATGCGATTTGTATGTATTGAAATTCACCTACCTCTTAAACTACTGGCTATCCCATTCTAAAACTTTTATGATAAAATAAGTATACTTTAAGCTTTGTTTTGTTATCAAAATAAACAAAATTAACCTGGTCCAAATTATTCAAATAACGAGTTAAAGTGCTTACTTCCGGTTTCAAATAGGAAAAATAAATTATTTCTTAAATCTAATTTCAAAATTACAAAAAACAGCTAATTTTCTATGCCAATCATTATGTTTAATGTTTTTTAGATTTTATTTTGAATCTCAGAATCCGCTTTCAAAAAAACCTTTTATCAATTTCGTCATTTATTCAGAAGCCCATAGCTCGGCAACTAAACCTCATAGAAACAAAAACTTGTGCATCCACATTCATATCTTCTAGAAGTATCATTATGCACAATATGAATGAAATCCAGAACCTCGATTTTTTTTCGTTGTCCGCTTCACGTGAAATGCCCCATTCATTAATGTTGACTTGTAAGTAGAGAACCTGTTGGAATGCCCATCCACAATCCCACTCTTGAAACTCTTCACTTTTCTTTAAAATAATAGCCGACAAATTCTGATACACTTCATCAAGGTCGCATCCGATAGTAACAACAACATTTTTAGTATTAAACGATTTCAAATCACTCGAGCTATTTTCTTTGTTCACATCGAATTTAATGTAAATTGCAAACAGTTCCACATTGACTTTCACCGTAGTAAGCTCATGAAATTGATTTTGCAATAATTCTTTGAAACAATTATTCTCCCCTCTCAAAAACTTCTCAATGCTTGATTTCTCATTTTCATTATTAATCTGGTATGAGGCTATTCGACTTGCTAATGCTTGTGAAATTTTCTTCACCTTCTCGTCTTGAACACTGCTGATTTTACCGACATTTATTTTATGCAAATTACTTCTCAGATGGTTTTTAAAATATGATTTTATAATGTCTTTTTCACAAATATGACAATGCATAGTATCAACATTATCAAGCTTTATTTTGATAGCTGTACGCTGAACTTGCACCCCTTGATTACTTTCGGACACAGACTTATTCAACTCCACATTTGATGAACTCTCGCGATCTACCTCTTTAGCTGGGAACACTTTTACATTTGATGAGCTCTCTCTATTATGTTTTAACTTAATATGCCTTTTAAAATTCCACGAATTAGTAAAACCTACTTTACATACACAACATATGGACTTTTTTAGTTCATGTACACTCTCAATGTGACGTTTCAAATTATCCGGTCTATTAAAACTTTTGCTACAACTGGGACAGTCAAACATTATTGATTATATACAGTAAAATTTTATTATATACTTGATCAAATATAAAGAGTATTTATAATAGTAATAATTAATATATGTGTCGCGATGATGTTGAATATCTCGGCGCTACCAATGTTTTCCACTGCGAGTAAATTGTGTCGTCAATAGTGTCTTCTTCATTCGCATAAAATACCGGCTTCTCTATTTCATCGACTGGGTTCTTCTCAACAGATTTTCCAATATCAACCAGATGTAAATCGTATATGCCTGCATCGTCCTTGACTAGAACTTTCGATGTAATCGACAACGAACTTTTGCTTATAATGTCCAACGTTTTCCCAATCAGCTTGTTGTATCGGTCAGGCAAGAACAGTACGTTCTCTTCCAATTCTAGACAAATTTTTTCGCCAAATCTTGTTTTCTTCACGCTACCATTCAGCACTTTGTACGGTTGGTTAATAACCAAGTCTTTTACGTTAATACAAGACTTAAAATATCTTGCGATATCGTTGAATGCTTGTATTGCTTCTATTTTGGCTTTCTTTACAGCAGCGTCCCGATTATTGCCTACCGAGCTAAATGGGCTGAGTGTTCGTCGTTTTAAACCTGGAAGCGGAAAAAAACTAATCTTTTATTTCCCATCTGCTTTACTTTTAACTCGCTTAGATTTTCTGTCTCAAATTATTTTCCCACAGAAACACACACACACACACACACACACACTTGGTCATATAGAGACACATAGAGGCCCATGAAAAATTTGAACTGATTTCATCATCATCATTTTTTTACGGTTTTATTTTCATTAACTCTATATATTGAAAATTCGGTACTTAGAAGCTGAATCCATCATAAATAAGGCACTTTAACACTTTTGAATAATATTATTTAATACAACAACTAAACAGTCACTTACACTTCACTTCTTAAACGTTTCTGATATAGATGCTTGCAAACAGCCTCCTTTTAAAGCAATTCCTTATCACGCAACTAAACTTTTTTTTACACGCTGTATCATATTGTCGTATAGTTCTCATTGACCGGAAATCCTATTCTCTTATCATGCACATGCTAAAAAACGCATTTCTCATATTGCGAAATTCGTTTGCTGCTGCTATCAATGAAACTCAAGTTTTTTCATAGTCACTGTCGCTACGAAACTTTTTTTTACACGCTGTACCATTGTTGAAATATTTTCATTCACCGGATATCCTATTCTCTTATCACGCGCATGTTAAAAAAGTCTAGCGCACCTGAACCGCTAGAAAACTAATTTTCGAAGAAAGTGTCTTTGAGTGACAAAAAAGTGTGGAAAGACGTAATACACTGTTTTTTAGGATCATATCAACCATTCCTTATCCAAAGCAACAAAACTCAACTATAACACATATAATTCAGTGCTGGCAACACTTTCCGAACGAAGTAGCAATAAGTTTACCATAACAAGCTCATACTCAAATAAACGTATCCTTTGAATTTCGTTCTCTTCGCAGGATTTCATCGAAAGTTTCAGCGGTTAAACGTTTTTTGAGGCTGCCATCCAAAAAAATGTTCAAAACTCGAAAAATTTAAAAAAGCATTTTTTATTTTTATTGCAAATGCTTTGCATATGAGAACGTTGTTTGAAGCATCTGTTGGTGCAATATTTACGGAAATGGCTAATGCTGGTTAGCCTGTGTCAACAGCAAAGCATAATACATACCAAATCTGCTTCACGTTAAGTTAAACCCAACCAGCAAATTTCGATTCGATTGAATCACTGCGCTGGAAGTTATACGGGTGAAAAGAATTTTAGGGTTACCACCCTCAAAACTTATCAAACTTTTAAAGCGTTGATATTTCTTGTTAATTTTCATTGCAGGATCATTTCCATTTGGAAATCTAATGACATAATCGCTCAGTAAAGAAATTAAACAAAATTACAAAAATTGTCATAGCTGAAAGCTCTTTCATAGTTTTGGTACGAAATTTCTACGAAATTTGGTTCACATTAAAGTTCATTTACTGCGTGAACTTCGTTCTGATTTCTACACTGGACCGGAAGTTATAGGGAAAAAAGCTTTATTTTGCTGAGCAAATTTGCAAGATTTAGTGGACAAAAATCACCATAGCTGGCAACTCTATTCTAATTTTTGAGCCAAATTTTCATCAAATGTTATATAGAGTAAGATCCAAGTACTGGATGAATCTTGTGAAAATCTGATGGCTGAATCGGAAGTTATAGGCCAAAAACCGGTTTTTTTTCTCAGTGATTTTTCAAGATGGTACCACTGGCACAGGGTTGCCCGCATTTCAAAATCACTTCTATCAGACCTGGTCCTAGCTAATACCAACATGTTCTGTAAATTTCACTATGATCGGATAATCCGGGCGTCAGTTCTCGTGAACAGAACTTTCGAGTGCTGAAAATAGAGGTAATTTGGTGATGGGTTGCCGTTCTTGTGCAAATCGGAATTTTCAAAATTTCAATTTGACATGATGGACAAAGGTTAAAATTTATCAGTGATTTGATTTTTTTGTCAAAAATCAAAAATTTTTCAGGAAGGTCAATGATTTGAAGGTTTTTTTTTCAAGAGCCTGCCGTAGCTGCATGGTTACCCGCATTATCTTTAAAATCAACGTGCGCTAAATTTTAGTCAACATAAATACGCTCTGCAAATTTCACGACGATCCATAGCTTTTCTTAGAAGTAATGACAAATCAAAATTTGAAAAAAAATCCTTGCCTACTTTTAGGCACCCTGCACCCACACACGGCTCAAAATTTCCAGTTCTTTATCATAGACGAGCTTAAAACATAATTAGGTTTCATTCCCAATACATTTTTTTAACAAAAATTTACACTGCTTGGATATATAGGAGTACCTCAAAATTCACTAAAACGCTCGCCGCCGCCAAAAGGTTTAGAATTTGAGAAAGTTGTGGACCTACCTATTATATACATCTACGTTCTCCGAAAATTTCAGCTCAATCGGATCATCCACTCCAGAGATTACTTCTATTAACCGATTTGCTGATATATATATATATATATATATATATATATATATATATATATATATATATATATATATATATATATATATATATATATATATATATATATATATATATATATATATATATATAAATAAAGAAATATGAATTTTCGGCGAAACGAGTTTAATACTATTGTTCTTCGAACATTAGTAAAAACGCAAGCATTTCTCATGTTGCGAAATTCATCAAAGCCATTCACCTTAATTTTTCATAAAACGGTCAAAGACACAAACATATGACTAAAAAAAAATAGTAACATTTCTCAAGTGAAATTCCTTTGTTGTCATTCTAATTATTTCAAACGCTCAGTAAAATTCTAATTATTTCCAACGCTATGCAATAATCGCCGGCGCTATGACAATCAAGGTCACATGACCCCATCTTCGCTAAAAAAACGCTAGCATTTCTCTTGTTGCGAAATTCATTTGACGAAATCAAAGCCATTCACCCCCCATAGGCTATAATTAAATTTTCATAAAGACACAAGCACATGACTATCAAAAACGTCAACAAAATAACATTTCTCATGTGAAATTCATATGCTGTTATCAATCAAATTCTAATTGTTTCAAACGCTATGCGATACTCGCGAAATTTAATATTCAAAGCCGTTCATCCCAATTTTAATAATACGGTTAAGGTCACATGATTACAAAAACTCTAGCGCACCTGAACCGCTAGAAACACTAATGTTCGAAGAACAGAAGAAAAATCGTGCAGGTTTTGAGTACATATTCCACCACATGAGCTGCTTATTACGGCCAAAGTGTCTCAAACGCCACGTTTTACTTTGATCTCAAGAATGCATTATAACTCATATGGTGGAAGGTTTCAGATATTACCACTGGCATGAATTTCAACGTTTATGAGAGCAGTTGCTTATTTCACAAAATTTTGAAAGCAGCATATCACATAACATCAATGAAGAAATTGCTCAGTGCCTGCAGCACTGTAACTGAAGTTGGTGTTTGGGGATGCGATCCGAAAAATTTGCAGAACTTTGGGAATTGAAACATCGGTTATTTATTTTCATTCTAAATGTTTCCGGTATGTATACTAACTGCAAGCATTTATTGATACAAAAGTAGCACAACGAACTCGTGCTGGCAACCTTTCGCCAGTATCAAAGCCAAGAATATATCACATCTGCTTCACGTTGTTATATTAAATTCGAAGTAATAGGAGTATAAAGAAATTTAGGGTTACCTGCAGCAAGTTTTTTCAAATAATCGAAAACTTAATATTTGCTGTTTATTGTCAGTACAATATCATTACCAATTGAAAATTCTACGATAAAACAGCTTAATAAAGATATTGCACTTAAACACAAAACAAACAATAGCTGGCAACCCTATGGTGGCTTTTCAACCAAATTTGGCCTGAATAATGCTCAAAATAAGTTCCATTAATTGTATGAAATTCGTATTGAATGCATGACTGCACTGGAAGTTATAGGGCAAAAAGTTTTATTTTCCTGAGCGAATTTTCAATATTAAAGACACCAAAATTACCATAGCTGGCAGCACCAATCGAATTTTTCAACGAAATTTCTATCAAACAGAGTTTAAAGTAAGGTTCAGCTACTGTGTCAATTTCATGAAAACGTGGTAACTAATTCACATTTCATAGGGCAAAAAGCAATTTTTTTTCCTTATAATTTTTCAAGATGGCACCACTGGCACAGAGTTGCCTACAATTCAAATTCGCTTCTATCAGACCTGGTCCTACTTAAGTCCAATGCATTCTGTAAATTTCAATTGTATCTGATTATTGATTCGTGAGTTCCCGTGAACAGAAATTTTTGATGCTAAAAATATAGGTTAACTGGGAAAGGGTTACCGTTTTGTCCGACATGAAATTTCCAAAGTTTTACTTTGAACGTGTAGATAAAGCATAAGATTTGTATACAGATTGGTTTTATTGTAAGAAACGGACATTTTTTAGGATATTCAATGGTTTGAATGTTTTCACTTCCTCATTTTTATTTTTCAAATTTAAGACACCAAAATTATCATAGCTGGCAGCTCCGACCGAATTTTTCAACCAAATTTCTACCAAACGTGGCTTAAAATAATTTCGTCAAAATCGAACGATTCAATCAGAATTTATAGGGCTAAAAGCAGTTATCTTTTTTAGTGATTTTTCAAGATGGCACGACTGGCACAGAACCACCTGCATTTCAAAATCACTTCTATCAGACCTGGTCCTATTTAAAACCAATACATTCTGCAAATTTCAATAAATTTTGCTTATTGAATCGTGAGTTTCCGTGAACAGAAGTTTTTGATGCTAAAAATATAGGTAAATTGGGTAAGAGTTACCAGGCGTGCCCGTAATACCGTATCAAATTTTATTTTTGTCTATGTAAACAAAGCACAAAATTTACATATGAGTGGCTTCTTTTTGAAGAAGCGGCATTTTTTCAAGAGAGACGATGATATGGAGGTTTTCACTTTCAGTGCCTGCCCTAGCTGCAGGGTTACCAGCACGCTCATTTAAAGCTACATAAATCTACAACCAACTAATATCAATATGTTCTGAAAATTTCGTAATGATTGAATAGCTCTGTCAAAAGTTATCGCAATTGAAAAATTTTCAAGTTTTCCCTTTCTCTTTTTAGGCACCCAGCGCACACATGGGGTTAACAAATTCCAAAACATTATCCGATTCACATGTAAAACACGTTTGATATGTATTTTGTCAACTTAATTTTTGCAAAAATTATTTGTGTACGGAATAATAGGTATATTAAAAATATCACTTAAATGGCCGCCGGCGCCAAAGGTTTAAAGATTATTAGCGATTAACAGCGTACACATGGGGTTAAAAAATTCCATAACATTATCCGATTCACATGTAAAACACGTTCGAAATTTATTTTGTCAACTTTATTTTTTCGAAAATTATTTGTGTACGAAAGAATAGGTATATTACAAATATCACTTAAATGGCCGCCGGCGCCAAAAGGTTAACAATAACTGACATTTAGTGAGACCTGGCACTATTCTGCATATACACCAATGTGTCCTGAAAATTTCAGTTCAATCGGATGGCGCGTTCCTGAGATTTTTTCACTGAAATTTTCTGATGACATATATATATATATATATATATATATATATATATATATATATATATATATATATATATATATATTTATATAGAAATATGAATTTTTGGCCAAAGTGATTTTAATACTAATGCTCTTCTTCGAACATTAGTAAAAACGTTAACACCTGTGAAATGTTGTTATCAATCAAATTCACACGCTTTGCGATAATCGTAGGCGCTTGGAAATTCAATATTCATCCCAATTTTAATAAGACGGTCAAGGCCACAAACATATGACAACATCGTAATTCCCAAGCGTTTTGCAAACGTCATCGTCCACATCAACGTCATCCCCCCACATCAACGTCATCCTCCTCAGTGACGTCATCCTCCCACATCAACGTCATCCTCTACATTAACGTCATCCTCCTCAGTGACGTCACCCTCCTCAGAGGAGGAGGATGAGGATTTCGAACTGGTATTCTCTATCTACTCGCCTCCATTTACGCAATGCATTATCTGTCAAAGCAGCCTGAGAAGGGGAAGGCAATTTTTGCGAGAGTGAGCCGTATGTGAGCAACGAAAAATCTAGCCTGAGTATGTAGTTGTCGAATCTTATCTTGCACCTCTTTCTGTTCCGTGCGATTTCTTCCAACTTTCCAGGCTGATCAACAATACAATTTCAAGCCAGTTTACTGGATTTTTGGACAGTATACTGTAGGAGCTTTATTCAAAACCAACCACCTTCCGTGAATACAAAAATAGAACTTCTCTTAACTTAACATGCGTACTTCAAAAAAATGACATTTCAACTTAACCTACTCTTTCTTGCCGGTAGATGGCAACAGTATCGTTTAGGTGTACTTTCGGATATTCAAAAACAGCCACTACAGCTCGGCCATTCCTGACTAAGCGCTCGTCTCGAGTGCTGCTGATTCATTCTCGTACGGTTCGTCTTCCAGGTCTGCATATTTACGCAAAAACTCAGGAGCGTAAACACCTTCAAATGGTTTAGCCGATAATTGGAGTCCCGGAACGTCAGTTACCAAATATCTATCATGCGGAAGCACTCGATGTATGATGTAGGGTCCTTTATACTTTTTTAGCAGTTTTTGATTAATACCCGGCGCGGTCACCCGATTACGTATCAAAATATAATCACCCTCTTCGAATGATTTGTGTCGTTTCCGTTTCCGAACAAATTGACTTTTGTTATATACTTTGGTTTTAAAGTTATCTATTATTGAACGGTGTTCGTTTGAAATATTAAATTCTACATTTGCCTTCAATAACTCGTAAAGAGGCTTCGTTAAACGTGCACAATCCTTGATAAAACGTCTAAAGTAGCTAATAAGCCCAATAAATCTATGCAGCTGTTTTTTGCTCGTTGGAATAGGGTAATCTCGGATTGAACGTATGTGACGATCACTCAACGTTATTTCATTTCCTGACAGAATATATCCTAGATACTCAATTTTCGTTTTTAGGAACTGACATTTCCAAGGTTGTATTTCAATCGCGTTTAGTTTTAGTACACAAAACGTCTTTTCAAGATATTCCAGATGCTCTTCAATGGTAGACGTCGCAACCAAAATATCGTCTATATAAACGATCACATTTCCCGTTGAAATGACGTCTTTTAAAATATGTTGTATATATCGAGAAAATATACCAGGAGCATTCGACAATCCGAATGGCATTCTATTAAACTCGTACTGACCATCATGCGTTACAAAAGATGTTAAAAAACGCGACGATTCTTCTACGTGAATATGATAGAACCCACTTTTCAGGTCGATCAATGAAAAATAAAATTTGTTTCGAAGAAGAACAATATGATCCTCTATAATCGGTAACGGAAAACAATCCTTTTTCGTAATTTCATTGAGACGTCTATAGTCTACACAGAGTCGTGAAGTTCCGTTTCTTTTCTTTACAAGAATCACACGAGAACAGATTGGTGAATTCGAAGGGCGAATAATATTTTTCTCAAGCAAGTCGTTAACAAGAATTTTAGTCGTATCACGATCAGTAAAAGATTGACGAGTTGGAGCGCATTTGAAAAACTCTTCGCGTGTTAGCTCGATATTTATATTATAAGGCGGAACGTTAATCGAATCGTTTAGGCATTCGTAATCGTTTAAAATTTTTAAAATTTGGTTTTTCTTACTCACGGACGTGTCGGATTCTCCAATATCGTATTCGCATTGTTCATGTTCCGTATTGATGTTAAATATGTTTTCAGCTTCAACAGTCGGTTCGCTATTTATTAATTCAACCCTGGTACCTTCTACGACCATACGCAAACTGGAAGCACAAAAAAATGAACGTCCCAACAACACTTCATGAGACATGGCTTCGTCAGCAACCACCAAAAACTGTAGCCTGCAAAGATAAGATTTTACTTCTACATTCACTTCAATACTTCCCAATACATCCAATGGTGTTCCGTTAATTCCAGTAAAGGAGTTTTTTCCTACATAAGGCTCAATATTACAGTAAACATTTGATAATCGTATAAAATTCTCTGGTGAACCAGTATCAATTAACGCATTTAAACTAACGGATCGCCATTTATCAAACTTAACACTAATTGAAATAATGAAACTGTTATAGCTACTAATCGCGTTTGTTGATTTGGATAAATTATCCGGACAGTCATTCGTCTTGTGAGTCGTTCGGTTGCAAATGCGACATCGTTCTCTTCTCGCTGGCTTAGGACATCTAGCCGAAACGTGTCCACTCTCGTTGCAGTTGTAACAGATTATTTGCATTTTCCTCGGTTGTTGCATATGAGGTGCTCGAGATGACAATGTAGACGTCACGGTTGAATCACCGGCTCGTTTCGCTCGACCAACAAATTGTTCACCAATACACTGCATTCGGTTATTCGAATATCGTTGCAATGCACGTAACAGATCGCTACATTTGTCGAATTTCAACGCTGCTATATTATTTTGAAGCGTTTCGTCCTGCAATCCTCGCCGAATAAACTGAACGATGGAACTATCTTCCAGACTTCCTCGTCTTCCAATCGCTACCACTCTATGGTAAAACTCAATTACGTCTTCGTGCGGTGCTCGCTTTGTAGCTGACAGCTTAATATAAACATCTGCTTGCTCGGTGCTATCAGGAAAGGCTTCGCACAATTCGTCCGCAAACTCTTCAAAGTTCGTGAAACCATCCGCTTGGGCATCGAACCACGTTTTCGCAAACCCACGCAGTTTCATTTGCGTCGCAAAAAGAACCACTTCTGTGTTCCACGCATACAACGTTGTCAGTCGTTTGACTCGTTTTACGAATTGGATTGAGGTTAAGCCTGTTTCGTCTTGTGGATCGAACGTAGGCAATAATTCGGCAATATCAGCTATCCGAAAAGAGCCGCCACTGCTCAAAATCACATTCCGCTGGCTATTGCGTCTCATTTGACCCGCTTCGTTTTCCAGCCTCAGGATTTCACTTTCCGTGCACGTGCCTTCGTTCCCATGATGATGCGCCTCATCCAAACGTTGGGTATCTGGCGTTGCTTGCTTTGCCCTCGTTCGTGCAGCAATCGATTCGGTTTCGTCCGTGCTCATCTTGCAAACTAAACCCTCGTTCGACCACAATTAGACTTTTTCCTCAGTATCCCTTTATCCCACTTCTGATATTTTTAAGCTGTAGGAGCTTTATTCAAAACCAACCACCTTCCGTGAATACAAAAATAGAACTTCTCTTAACTTAACATGCGTACTTCAAAAAAATGACATTTCAACTTAACCTACTCTTTCTTGCCGGTAGATGGCAACAGTATCGTTTAGGTGTACTTTCGGATATTCAAAAACAGCCACTACAATACATATACGGAGTCTGCACGCTGGTTAGAAACTAACTTCTTACGCTGTGTCCATACTCAGGCTATATTTTGCGTTGCTCACATACGGCTCACTCTCGGAAAAAATACCAGCGCATTCTCATGTTGCTTTGACAAATAATGCATTGCGTTAGAGGAGGCGCAATTTAAAGGCCAAAGTGTTTTTTTCTGGAAAATGGAAGGAGTTCACCCACTTATCATTCTATACACTTTGCCTGAGATTATAGGCGTGTTTTTTTGCTCCGATACCGAACAGAATAGAACAATGACGCAAAAAAACGATCCATCACAAAACAGCTGATGCTTTCGCTAAGACTGACATAGGTTGCTGTATATGCTGTGGTACCATTCAACAGCTCAAAATAAATGGAGAAAATAACGAATATACACTACCACAATCGATAGAAAATAGCAAAAGGAATAACAGAAAATTATCTCTTTTAACTTTCTGCACATTATGCGAGCTTTTTTACTAATGTTCGAAGAACATTAGTATTTAAATCGATTCGGCCAAAAATTCATATTTCCAACTGCAAGTGGTCACACCAGTCAAGTATGCACTGTGTGCCGGTGTCTGATGAGAATCAGTGCATGCTTTCGAAACCACTTTGTCAAATAAAAATGTTCAAGATAAATAGAAAAGTTTTCAATTTCAATCATCCCGCAAAAACAATTCCAATTTGATTCTGCTTTCGGAGGCTTATTCCGCAAAATGATCGAGTTTCCTGTATCAATTATTCTCTGCTTTGATAAGCTTTAGAGACGATATACGTTGTCTATGCGATTATAGACAAGAAGGGAACCGTGATCACAAATCAATAACCTTTATGAGTAAATTATTTCCATGGATATAAGTCGGAGATGTTAAAAATTTGTCACAACCAGCGTAAATAACAATTAATGATTTCCAACTGTAAGTGGTCACACCAGTCAAGTATGCACTGTGTGCTGGTGTCTGTTGAGAATCAGTGCATGCTTTCGAAATCACTTTGTCAAATAAAAATTTTCCAGATAAATAAAAAATTTTTCAATTTCAGTCATCCCGCAAAAACAATTCCAATTCAAAAAAATGTCCGTTTCTTACAATAAAACCAATCTGTATACAAATCTTATGTTTTATCTACACGTTCAAAGTAAAACTTTGAAAATTTAATGTCGGACAAGAACGGTAACCCTTTCCCAGTTAACCTATACTTTTAGCATCAAAAACTTCTGTTCACGGGAACTCACGAACCCAAAATCAGATACAGCTGAAATTTGCAGAATGCATTGGACTTAAGTAGGACCAGGTCTGACAGAAGCGATTTTGAATTGTGGGCAAGTCTGTGCCAGTGGTGCTATCTTGAAAAATTACAAAGAAAAAAAAATTGCTTTTTGCCCTATGAAATGTGAATAAGTTACCAGATTTTCATGAAATTGACACAGTAGCTGAACCTTACTCTAATCTCTATTTGGTTGAAAATTTGATTGGTGCTGCCAGCTATGGTAATTTTTGTGTCTTTGGTTTTGAAAATTTAATCAGGAAAATAAAACTTTTTGCCCTTTAACTTCCAGTGCAGTCATGAAAGCAATACGAATTTCATACAATTAATGAAACCTATCATAAACATTATTCAGGCCAAATTTGATTGAAAAGCCACTATAGGGTTGCCAGCTATTGTTGGTTTTGTGTTTAAGTGCAATATCTTTATTAAGCGGTTTTTTCGTAGAATGTTCAAATGGTAATGATATTGTAGTGACAATAAACAGCAAATATTAAGTTTCCGATTATTTGAAAAAACTTGCTGCAGGTAACCCTAAATTTCTTTATACTTCTATAACTTCAAATGTAATATAACAACGTGAAGCAGATGTGATATATTTTTGGCTTTGATACTGGCAGAAGGTTGCTAGCACGAGTCGGTTGTGCTACTTTTGTATCAATAAATGCTTAAAGTTAGTATTCATACCGGAAACATTTACAATGAAAATAAATAACCAATGTTTCAATTCTCAAAGTTCTGCAAATTTTTCGGATCGCATCCCCAAACACCAACTTCAGTTACAGTGCTGCAGGCACTGAGCATTTTCTTCATTGATGTTATATGAGATGTGGCCCAGTCATTTTAGCATAAAAAAGGGGTCAACCTCGGAATGAGAGATAATAAGCTGAAATTTCGTATATACCTTCATTTTGAAGTCTTGAAAGTTGCCTCAAAAGTCTCATAAAATCTCGTGTCTGCGTCGAAAGTTATTCAAGGTCAAAGGTGAGAAAAAACAGTTTTTTGCGATTATCTTGGTTTCTATTGCTCCAATGATGTTAACACATAGGATCAAAATTGTAGAACATAAAATTTGCGACACATTTTATTTGAAGCATTTTTTCCTGCGCTCAACCGTTTTTCCGATAGAGGGCGATAAGCGCGCAGCACTCAGCCATATGTACTGTAATGCAAGGTCAACCGTAAATACCTGTAAATACTACCTTCAGTTTTGAATTATTTGTATTATTTATCAGTAAATTCATTGTATTTAATAGCATTTTACCTATTTTTAAACAATGATTATGCCAATTCGCCAAGAAAAATTTTTGTCAAATCGATGTAATAATAAGAAACTTATTGGTATGCTCATTGAAAAGTTTGAGAGTGTAAATATCACAACAAAGCAAGAAAGAGATGATGCTGATGTTCTAATTATAGAAACAGCTATCGAAGAATCCAAACATGAAAGGACAGCCATCATTATAGGAGAAGACATAGATTTACTAGTTATTTTAATTGGACGCACCCAATTACATCAAGAAGACATTTTCTTTAAAAAAGTTGGCAAAGGCAATGTCAAAACACAAATATACTCTTCAACAAGTTTTGACAAATATCCCATTTCTAAAAAAACATGTTTTATTTTTACATGCATTCAGTGGATGTGACACAACTTCTGCGCTGCTTAAAAAAGGAAAAAAAAAACTTTCATAAAAGCACTAGAACAACTTGCCAATTTCGACGAACTAGCTCAAGTTTTTCTAGAAGAAAACTGCCCTGTCCAACAACTATACGATAATGGCATTCGGATCTTACTAGCGATATACAATGCTCCAAAATCTGAGGATAATATCGATCATTTTCGATATACTCAGTTCATTAAATCAACAAAACTTAATAAACCTGTCCAATTATCTAACCTTCCGCCGACAAGTGCAGCGGCCCATCAGCATATAAACCGTATCTATTACCAAGTTCAAAAATGGTTAGGGCATGATTTAGAACCCCAAGAATGGGGTTGGGTGCTCCGAAATGAGTTCCTGGAGCCAATGCCAACAATATTACCACCAGCTTCCGATGAATTACTGAATACTCTATTTTGCAATTGTAAGAATGGATGTGGTGCACGGTGCCGATGTAGAAAATCGGGGCTGCAATGCACTTTAGCTTGTGGCCACTGTAATGGGCAAGCTTGCCTCAATGCTATTTCATTACATAGTGACTGTGAGCACGAGAGTGCTTTGGCCATGAAATTCAGGAAGGTCTGCAAACACCAATTCAAGGCAACGAAGATGATGACAATAAAACAGAAATTCCCGAACGACCAGAAGATGACGATGAAGAAAAAGAAACGTAATATTTTTGTTATTTAAATTTTTAAAGAATGGTAGATTGAAAATATGTAATATATATACATATTAAAATAAATTAAATATATGTCAAATGTTATTAAATACAATGTATTTACTGATAAATAACTCAAAACTGAAGGTTTCACGGTTGACTTTGCATTACAGTACATATGGCTGAGTGCTGCGCGCTTACCGCCCTTTATCAGAAAAACGGTTGAGCGCTGGAAAAAATGCTTCATATAAAATGTGTCGCAAATTTTATGTTCTACAATTATATCTACAAAAAAACACAAAAGTGTTAACATCATTGGAGCAATAGAAACCAAGATAATCGCAAAAAACTGTTTTTTCTCACCTTTGACCTTGAATAACTTTCGACGCAGACACGAGATTTTATGAGACTTTTGAGGCAACGTTGAGGACCCCAAAATGAAGGTATATACAAAAATTCAGCTTATTATCTCTCATTCCGAGGTTTTATGCTAAAATGACTGGGCTAATGCTGCTTTCAAAATTTTGTGAAATAAGCAACCCGTGTTTTGCTCTCATAAACGTTGAAATTCATGCCAGTGGTAATATATGAAACCTTCTACCATATAAGTTATAATGCATTCTTGAGACCAAAGTAAAACGTGGCATTTGCAACAGTTTGGCCGTAATAAGCAGCACATGTGGTGGAATATGCACTCAAAACCTGCACGATTTTTCTACTGTTATTCGAACATTAGTGTTTCTAGCGGTTTAGGTGCGCTAGAGTTTTTAATTTACTAACTACCAACACATTCAACTTAACCATAAAAAAACAAAAGCCATCTCACAGAAAAAAAGACAACTTCGTATGAGCTTTTCTTTTTTTTTCTATCAGCACATTCTATAATTCAGCACGTGAACTACCTATGACGAATACAATTTCTGTACTAGTGAATTCACTGGTCCAGGAGTGTTGTTGTTTCCAATGCGTATATCCTATTCTCTACTGGATAGAGGAGCAAAAAAACACGCCTTATATTGTTGATCAGCCTGGAAAGTTGGAAGAAATCGCATGGGACGAAAAGATATGTAAGATACGGTTCGCCCACTACATACTCAGGCTAGATTTTTCGCTGCTCATATACGGCTTAGTCTCGCAATAAATATCAACACACTCTCAGGTTGCTTTGACAGATAATGCATTGCGTAACTAGGGACACGATATCGAAAGAAAGTATCGATCCTTTTACTTTCAAGTAGTATCACCACCAAGTATTGATATAAGTACCGTACTCATTGCGACAGTACTGATATGAGTACAAATCATATGATACTTAATAAGCCTATTTTCAAGTCAGTTTAGTCTTCCAATGAAACCAGAGATTCCAATTATAATGATAGGGCCGGGAACTGGTCTGGTGCCGTTCCGTGGCTTTGTTCAAGAAAGGCATTTCTGGTGGGCTTTTATTCATTCATTTGTATTTTTATACTACTGGCCACTTTGCTGCGTTTCCTAGGAATTGGAAGAATTTGTTGGTAAGGGTGTTTTGACATTGAACACGGCATTCTCTCGGAATCAAGCACACAAAATTTACGTCCTACATTCAGATCTAATTTGGAAGGTTAATTATTGGTGAGAACAAACGTCACTTGTACATGAGCGGGTACGTTTTCTTCACTTGATTATCCCTTTCCATTACTCATTAATTCCATTCTAATACCGACGCCAAAAATATGGCAACCGATGTTGGAATTATTCTGCTCAAAGTGATATCATCCAGCAAAGGAAATAAGTCAGAGGCCGAAGCACAACAGTTAACCAAGAAAATGGAGGCTCAAATATATATATATATATATATATATATATATATATATATATATATATATATATATATATATATATATATATATATATATATATATATATATATATATATATATATATATATATATATATATATATATATATAAAATATATATATATATATATATATATATATATATATATATATATATATATATATATATATATATATATATATCTTTTGTAACTAATTTAATCACAATGTTATTCGTGCATTGAGAGGACATTGAGATGTGAAAGTCGGTACTAATAATAAAGCAAGAATGTTTATGATTTACTCGGTTCAGAGTGTTTTGCTTAAAACATCAAATATGTGTAATAAAAGCAACTTAGTTGAGATTTTATGCAAAGAAACGAACCAGTGCTATTTTATACTGTAATGTGGGTTATATTGTTGAGTTGGTGAACCTGCTATTTAAAATCTTTTGTTGACCAAATGATCTTTTTATAAATAACTAGTGTAAAGAGTCTTTTAGTTTCGTTTCAATTTTCTAGTTTCGTTGTTTCATCTCTGCTTTGTTTCTGTTTTCATAAAAAATTGAGTTTGGCTCGTGCGCTCTCGTTTCTGAGATTTTTTGTAAATTATAATATAAAGTGAGGGATCTAGTGTAGTAATTTTGTTTTTTTGGAAACAATGTGCAAATATGATTCTAAATACATTCTTTTTTAAGAAATTATTTTCTTGTATATGTATAGTAAGAGAAGAATGTAAGATAAGTAGTTCATAAAGTATGGAGAAAAGGTAAAATTCATATTTATTTTAATATCACTGATAGAGCAAAGCCTATTTTGCACTGGTAATAGAGATGATAACGATGATCATTAGTCTGGCAGGATCTATTTGATTGGGTGGGACTCAGTTTGGAATTTGGTGATAATTTCCAGGATGGCGAGGTTCAAAGTCTTTAAGAGCACCAGCCGGGCATAAATCTAGACGGGTCCCACGCAAGAAAAGGGAGTATTATAGTATGGGGTGCAATATCTTATTAAGGGATCATTGACTTGGTGGCAATGAAAGGCTTGCTGGAGCACAATATATCTGTAACTTTCCAAAAAGATAATGCACCTATTTATAATGCAACTGTAGTCAAAGTGCTACCAGGGCAATCCCCAATATTATGGAATGGCTGCCGCATTCATCAAATTTGTATGCTTCACTTGCTCCACTGAATATCACTACTTCTGTATGAATGACCAACACTTCCCTTCCAATAATCCTAAAATTATTGGAACGAAGTTATTGATTTGCTGATGTTTGAAGAACTTATGTATGTTCAACAGCAATTCCAATAATCCTAAAATTATTGGACCTTACCTTGATGATTATAACCCTAAAGTTATAACCCGGCTGAATATTAAGAATAATAAACAATACGTGTGTACTAATTAAAATTCTTTAATATTCTGACAATTTGGCTACAGTATTCTTTGCTTAAGTACACAATTTTTGCTGACCTTACTAACTATGTTTTACGCAATTCGATGTATTGATCACAACCAAATACTTGCCTACAGTGCTTATGCTATCGAAATTTGAGTACAAATAATCGTCGCAAGTAATTTGTCGAGTGCAATGTACATTAGACTATAATGTATTGGGTTCATTATTGCACGACTGCAATAATTACAAAATTCTGATGTTTACAAAAAATGCTGACGAATTTACTTGCATTATCCAGTGCGATTGTTCGATTGCACGAGCTAATTATTAAAAAAGTGAACATGTATTCATTTGTTTATGCGTGCATTATGCAGTGCAATTATTTGATCACATTTGGCTACTTTGTTAAGATACTAACATACCGCCCGCCAAGAACCTAGTTCTTAACAATGTTTGGCGAAAATAACTGCGGCTTAAATTATGATAGCTAAAAGATAAACAATAACAAAATCAGCCAGCTCGTGCGATCGGGTAATAAATCAGCACAATCTTGTTTCCGCTATTCTAATATTTGAACAAATCCTAGCAATTATTACTCTAATGTTACCGATACTAGTACAATAAATGAATTGGAGTTGACTTGATGATGATGACGGTACTCCATGTTGATTGCTGATTATAATCACAAACATCAGCCGGTTTTAATTCTTTTGTTCTGCTTTCCTTTCTCCTGGCTTCTATCACTTTCAACTGCAAGTGCTTTTACAGCCATTGTTAATTTTGAAGCTTGCTCTTCTTCATGTTTAGATGTTTCACGTTGTGCCTTTAATCTTGATTGCTCCCTTTCAGATGGCATTATTTCCACGTCTGGCAATGGAACAGGCAATGGGCATAGTTTAGTTACTGCACGTTTCGTAGTATGTCCTCGTAACTTTATGGTCACAACTCGAACCATCCCATCGTTCCCTGGATGAATTTCCAAAATACGCGCTAATGGCCACTTCATGGGAGGGTAATTTTCTCCTTTTATTAACACTAGCTGTCCTGGTTGCAAATTCGTTTCTGGCTTTAACCATTTTGGTCTCTGTTGAAGACGGGATAAATATTGACTAGTCCATCTGTGCCAAAAATGTTCAACCATCTTTGTTGTTAATTGCCATCTTTCACTTAACGTGAGTTTTTCGGATAGTGCTCCTTGAGGCACTGCGATTAGTGGTTGCCCAATCAGGAAATGTCCTGGTGTTAAAGCTTCCTCGTCATTAATATCGTTGCTGATTGGAGTCAATGGACGACTATTCAAGACAGCTTCTACTTGCGTTAGAACTGTGTATAACTCTTCCATGTTAAGTAGTGTTGTGCCGATGGTTTTGATGAGATGTACTTTGATGCTTTTCACCCCCGCTTCCCAAAGTCCTCCAAAATGGGGACTACTGGGAGGGTTAAAATGCCAGTTGATTTGCTCGCCGGCTAGATGACTCTGCGTTTGCTGCCGCGCTAGCTCGAATTGATGTTTTAGTTCCTTATTTGCACCGACAAAATTCGTTCCACAGTCGCTATATATATTTTTACACAAACCTCGTCGTGCTACAAAACGCTTTATTGCTGCGATGCAAGCCTTTGACGTCAAATCGCTCACAACTTCCAAGTGCATCGCCTTTGTAGATAAGCAAACGAATACTGCAATATACGATTTAGCAGTTTTGGCTCCCCTGCCTGAAGACCACTTAACACTGATAGGTCCTGCGAAATCTAAACCACAATTACTAAACGCTTTGGCTGGTGTTACTCTCACCTTTGGCAAGTTCCCCATGAACTGCTTTTGTGATTGGGCATTCATTTTAAAGCATTTAATGCATTTATGTATGCATGTCTTGACCAATTTTTGACACTGTGGGATCCAAAACTCCGTACGTATTGCTGCAGTCATAACTATGTTACTTCCGTGCAATGTCTTATAATGAAATGCTCTTACTATCAGTTCTGCTAGTTTGCAGTTAGGACTAATTATAATCTGATTCTTCGATGAATCGTTTATTTCAGCATTGTTAAGTCTGCCATATGTCCTCATTATTCCATATGAATCCAGATATGGGCTCAAGGCTAATATTTTCGAAGATGTTGAAATAACTTTACCTTCTTTTAATTTTTTGAGCTCATCTGCATAATATGCTTGTTGCGACATTCGAACGCAGACTCCCCTGGCTCGTAACAATTCCTCCGATGAAACAAACTCTGGGTTCTTGCTTCGATATTTAAAACGTAGGCAATAGGCGACGACACGTAGTAGTTTATTGTAGTCTGAGTATCTTGATAACAGGGACATTGATGGATCCGCTACGATGTTGACCTGAATCTTCCTATTTTCTGCAAGCTCTCGCTCGTCCATGGTGCTTTCCACTTCTGACTTGTAGCTCAAGGTCGTTGTCTTTAGCCATGGTGGTCCTGTCCACCATAATTCATGTGCGACTAATTTTGATGGTGGAATTCCACGTGAAGCAAGATCGGCCGGATTGTGTTCCGTAGCGACGTGCTTCCATTGATATGACTCACTGCAAGAGTGGATTTCGCTGACTCTGTTTGCGACGTAGGTCTTCCATTTTGACGGATGATCAGATAACCACGATAATACTATTGTGGAATCCGTCCAATACAATGTTTTTATGTCTTGAGGAATATCTAATGATTCCTTGACTTGTTTCATAAGTTTGCACAATAATACTGCTCCGCACAGTTCTAGTCTTGGAATACTTTGTACTTTTAGTGGGCAGACCTTTGCCTTAGATGTCAGCAAATGAACGTGTACATTATTGTGTAAATCGATTATCTTCAAGTAAACAACTGCAGAAAAGGCGTCCATGGAAGCATCACAGAATCCATGAAGCTCTATTTTTGATGATTTTGATGTTCCTAGGAATCGAGGTATGTGTATATTTTCAAACCTTTGACAATCAATCATGAAATCTTTCCAAACACTAATAGTTTCTTGTGGAAGCGGGTCATCCCAATTAATCTTTAACAGCCACAATTTTTGCAGTAAAATTTTGCCTATGATAATTGATGGCTGAAGCCAACCCAATGGGTCAAACAGTTTTGCAATGCTAGATGCCACCAGCCTCTTAGTCACCTTTTGTTCACCAAGTATTGGCAATGATACTTTGAAAGTAAAGACATCTAGCTGGGGATTCCACAGCACTCCTAACGTTTTTACTGTGTTTTCCATATTCAGCTCAATTGGACCTGGCATAGCACGGTCTTCTGGCAAAATTGTTTTCAGAACTTCTGCGTAATTTGAAGACCATTTTCGTATCTTAAAGCCACCAGACTCTAGTAACCTCGTTACGTTACGTTGCAATGCAGTTGCCTGATCGATATTGTCTGATCCCGTAAGTAGATCATCGACATAGAAATCATTCAACACGACGGACGTTGCCTTTGCGTGATTGAATTGTTCATCCAATGCTAGACGTTGTAATGTCTTGATTGCTTGATAAGGTGCGCAAGCTGTCCCATATGTAATGGTTTTTAATCGGTAATGTTTTATTGGTCCTGGCGCTTTCGGTCTCCAAACGATTCTAAGATAATCTCGGTCTTTACAATCAACCAATATCTGTCTGTACATCTTCTCAATGTCGCCGGTTAATGCTACTCTATGCAATCGCCATCTTAATAATATATTCACGATATTGGCTTGAATTGTTGGCCCAACCATGAGGCAATCATTAAGTGAAAACCCAGACGAAGTTCGATGTGACGCATCAAACACAACCCTGACCTTAGTCGTGGTGCTACTCTCCTTGATAACAGCATGATGGGGTATGTAATAAGAAGAGCACCCCTGGATCTCATTAACAGGAATTTCTTCCATATGCCCAAGTTTCAAATATTCTTCCAGAAAGGCGTGATATTGCACCTTCAGCTGGTCATTTTGTTCTAGCCTTTTCTCGATATGTTGCCATCTATACAGTGCATCTGTCAGTGATGGTGCAAGCTCCTTGGCTGCATTGCAATCGGGTTTAAATGGAAGGCGAACGATATATCTGCCATCATCGATGTTTCTTCGTGTTGTCTGCATGTAATGAGTTTCACACTCTTGTTGCTCTGGTGTTAAATGCAGCTGAGTTGAACTCTCTTCAATTTCCCAAAATTTCTTTATCCTATTATCTAGATCTTGGAGACTTACCATGCTGACTTCTGTCTCAGTAGCTGCTTCACTCATGACAGGGCCCGATATAATCCAACCGAACTTTGTGTTCTGCACAATCAAGTTGTCGTGCATTAATTCCATCTCAGGAAGCACTAACTGTCCGTATTTGTCTGAGCCCAGTAGCATGTCAATTTTTCCGGGCTTGTAATACGTTTTATCAGCAAGCTCCTTAGATGAAATTTTTGGAGATTGATTAACATAACGTTGAGGTAGTTCACCTGTGATTTTGTTGAGAATTAACACATTAAACTGAATTACGTCAAGGGACGTCTTTTGTTTGCATTGCACATTGACCATGCCTCGAGTAGCTGATTGCACACCGCTAATGCCACCGAACAAAAAATTTGCGTTTTTGCGCTTGATGCCTAGCTGTTGAACAGCTGATTCCGTAATGAACGATCTCTGGGAGCCTTGATCAATCAACGCTCTTAACGGTACGAACTTGCCGGATGCATTTCGTACAGGAATCATCGCGGTGGCTAATAAGACCAGCACTGCTGACTGTTCTTGATTATTGACAGCATTCAATGACTGAGCTTGATTATGTGCCTTATCTATTGCTTCATGATCAACATTTATGTGTAGTAAACTATTATGTTTACCATTGCAAATTCTGCAGCGTTTGGAAGATGTACAATCGATTGCGGTGTGCCTTGTACTCAAACAATTAAAACACAGCTTATGCTTCCTTACCAAATCTCTCCGATCGGTTACTTTAGCACTTGTAAACTGCGTGCACTGAAACACCTTATGATTATTGTTGCACACCTTACACAAATCCGCTTTGTTCACGTGAGTATTATGTACCACATATTTTACATGCTTGTCAGATGCTTTCGTGGCCTCTAAAATTATTAGGTGTTCAGCTAAAAATTCTAGAAAATTTCCAATGGTCGGTATTGTATTTGAGCCTCCAATGAATTTCTGCCACTCTAACGAGGTTTCGCAATCTAGTTTTTGCTGCAACAAATACACCAATATAACATCCAAAGGATCGTTGGTTAAATTGACCAAGCTATTAAGCACCTCGTTTGAAATATTTAGCATGGTTTTTATACTTCCAGCATTATTGGGTACGCTCGGCTTTATTTCCCACAAAAGCTTCATAAACGCATTGGCAATCACGCGCTTATTGTCGTAGCGATCACACATCAGTTTCCATGCCGAAGCATAATTGTCCGCAGTAATGCTTAAATGTTTTATAAGCTGCTCGGCTTCGCCAACAACTGATGAACGCAAATATTGCATTTTATGCACTGCGCTTAAACGTTGATTATCATGTATCATGTTCTTAAACAAGTCATGAAAGGCAGTCCAATCCGAGTAAGTTCCATTGAACTTGGGAATTTTAATGCGTTCCAAATGGTCACTCTGTGCCTGTGAAGTTTGGATGTCAGCTTGTGGAGGTACGTGAGCTTCTTGTGCATTGTATTCCGCGAGCCGTGTATTGAATAGCACCATATATTCTTCGTATAGAGCTTCTGCCGCTTCAAATTCTTTGATGTAATCACTTTGCAAGCTTGCCTCATGTGAAAGACCCGTCTTTATGGGAAAGTGAAGCTGTTCACAAGCCATCCATTTCTCTCTGAGTGCTCCAATTTTTAATTCGAAGTATGCTTTCGAGTATCGCTTTGAGCTATCCTTCTTGAAGTTGTTGATGAGTCGTCTAATCTCCTCCAAATTGAACCGTTGTAATTCGATTGATGCGCTGGGTGCCATGATTAATATTAAATCTTCCTTACAACTCATGATATGATGAAAATGATTGATGTCGCTGATGACTGAAGATGATGAATTTTCTGATGAAAATGCCTGATGTCACTGATAACTGCAGCTGATGACTTCTCTGATGAAAATACTTGATGTAGCTGATCACCTTTCTGATGAAAAATGCCTGATGTCGCTGATAACTGCAGCTGATGAAAATGTCTGATGTCGCTGATGACTGCAGCTGATGACTTCTCTGATGAAAATGCCTGATGTCGCTGATGACTATGAGGATCGCCGATCCGGTTCGAAGGACCAAAAATGTATGAATGACCAACACTTCCCTTCCAATAATCCTACAATTATTGGAACGAAGTTATTGATTTGCTGATGTTTGAAGAACTTATGTATGTTCAACAGCAATTCCAATAATCCTAAAATTATTGGACCTTACCTTGATGATTATAACCCTAAAGTTATAACCCGGCTGAATATTAAGAATAATAAACAATACGTGTGTACTAATTAAAATTCTTTAATATTCTGACATTTTGGCTACAGTATTCTTTGCTTAAGTACACAATTTTTGCTGACCTTACTATGTTTTACGCAATTCGATGTATTGATCACAACCAAATACTTGCCTACAGTGCTTATGCTATCGAAATTTGAGTACAAATAATCGTCGCAAGTAATTTGTCGAGTGCAATGTACATTAGACTATAATGTATTGGGTTCATTATTGCACGACTGCAATAATTACAAAATTCTGATGTTTACAAAAAATGCTGACGAATTTACTTGCATTATCCAGTGCGATTGTTCGATTGCACGAGCTAATTATTAAAAAAGTGAACATGTATTCATTTGTTTATGCGTGCATTATGCAGTGCAATTATTTGATCACATTTGACTACTTTGTTAAGATATTAACAACTTCATTTAAAATGAGTGATGGAGAGTCTCATGATTAGCAATTTAAATGTGATAATTAATCGAAGAACATTTGCTGAGTTTGATTTATTTCGCTATAAAAGGTTTCTATTAAAAAACACGTTCATAATTTTTTTAGCCTTTTTATATATATGGACAGTATACAAATTAAATAATACAGAGAATAGAATTGCTCCTAGTCTTTGGTTTTTCATACCTAATCATTTAAATATATGTTACTACATTTCTCCTTCATCAATATAATATACATATATACAAAAAACTTAAATATTGCGTTATTAAATATTTAATTTATTTTGCGGGGCATTTCACGTGAAGCGGACTACGAAAAAAAGTCGAGGTTCTGGATTTCGTTCATATTGTGCGTAATGGTACTTCCAGAAGATAAGAACGATACACAATTGATACACAATTTTTGGTGTCCATGAGGTTTAGTTGCCGAGCTATGGGCTTTTGAAAAATGGATGAAATTGATGAAAGGTTTTTTCGGAAGCGGACTTTAAGACTCAAAAAAAAAAATTTTAAAACCATCAAAAATACTGACTAGTGTAGAATATTAACTGTTCTTTTTTATTGTGAAATTAGATTTGAAAACCAGCATTAAAAATTTGCGTGAAACCAGAAGTAACAATTTCAACTGGTTTTTTGAATAATTTGGACCAGGTTAATTTTCTTTATTTTTGTAGCAAAACAAAGCTTGAAGTATTCTTCTTTTATCATAATAAAAGTTTTAGAAAGGGATGGCCAGTAGTTTAAGAGGTAGGTGAATTTCAATACACATAAGTTGTATGAAGCGTGGTACCGGGAGCTTGATTAGGACATCTAGTGACTGTGAAAACAAAACATTTGTGGTAAAATTGATAATGCTAATTTATTAAATGGAAAAAAACTACATGTTTATGGAAAATGAATTTATTTCACAATTTTTACTATTTTATTCTCGTTTCTTAAACTGGTTCTTTTATTTATTACTTGATGTGTTTCTATGACAATTTTTTTCTGCGGCTTCCACATACGTACATATAAGATGAGCATCTCCACTTTTCTGCTAATATTCTTGGAATTTTTCTTAGGTCTTTAGCTTTCCAAAAATCGAAAGGAACGAGACATAATACACACAATTAAGACTCTTTAAATTAATAACGAAAGTAAGCGCTGAACAATAACTCAAAAAATAACGGAAAATTCGAAATGGTTTGGCACCATATATATTATATGGGCATCATATATATTAAATAGAATTTTACAAGAAAATAAAACCTTTTCCAGCTAAAAGATTGCGCTACTAATCCTATTTCAATATCAATTTTTGTTTTCGAGCCAACTAGAAGTTATAAGCAAGCTCTCGGTACCACGCCCCCATGCGACTTGCATGTATTGAAATTCACCTGCTTCTTAAACTACCGCCCATCCCATTCTAAAACTTTTAAGATAAAATAAGAATACTATAAGCTTTATTTTGTTACAAAAATAAACAAAATTAACCTGATCCAAATTATTCAAAAACCGAGTTGAAGTTGTTACTTCCGGTTTCATACAAATTTTTAATTCCGGTTTTCAAATCTAATTTCAAAATTAAAAAGAACAGCTAATTTTCTACAACAATCAGTATTTGTTATGTTTTTTATTATGTAGCTTTTATTATATAGCATTATATAGCTGTCGCGTAGTCGTAGCTCAGTTTGGAAAGATGGGTTGGTTTCCATGTGAAATTTGTTCAATCATATGTTTATTGTTTAAAACCCATTGTTTAAAACCCTAAAGTGTGACGTGCCGTGACGCAAAGTGATAATAGTGCTGACTAAAATCCACATTTCACAGTGTAATCAATATATTATATCCCTAGTATTGTGCTTTATAATTAATATCTATACCGTGGCTTCGATCGACTCTTAGCTCTTTGAATTTCCGACGGCCTATTCTTGAGTTTTTTGCCGTTTTTGTGAGTCCCCTTCAGCCTAAAGGCTGGTACTGAGTTCGAGTTCACGTGAAATTTTGACATGTCTCCATTATCTGGTCATTCTTTCGAGCGAAAATTTTGGCAATGGAGAAAAGCAGAGACAATGCTCATTTCTGACGGATAAAATGTCAAGAATTTCACTTTTCGATAGATTTTTTTATTGGAAAGACATATGCACTGCTCCATTTTCAAATTGAAACACCAAATGTCACTTTTTCGGTCGAAAGAATGAACTGCACAAACTAAATTGGCGTGAAATGATTGGAGACATGTTTCAGCGCCATCTACGTTTTCAACGCGAAAGCAACTTCAAAGCAACTTTTCATGCTAAGAACTTAGTACAACTCTTGCTTATTTTCAAGCTAAATTTTCGCCGAAACAGATTTCACGTGAAATTTTGTATGAAAATTTCGCGTGAAATCGAACTCAGTACTATGCTTAACGTAAAATAATTTAATCTCAAGTTCGCGCAATTTCGATCATTATCGCAACTACAGCGAAACTCCGAGAGGTCAACTCGGTTTCTCTGCGGTTCTTGCTTGAGATTTTTTTCGCATGTACACATAAAAGTGCTATTTGACCCAATTTTCTTTCTTCGAAATTTTTTGCTTAAGTGAAGTGTTGATTTTCTGATTTTCTAAAACAGTTAAAACAGTTATTTTGAAAAACTGTTAAATTTTCCTGTACTGTTCAAATTGACGTTTGTGACATTCTAATTTATTTTTATATTCTTCACATTTTAACTGTCCGTGGTTCGTCTGTAGTGACGCGGTCTTACATACGAGAATCCTTCGGTTCAATCCTGAGCGTTGTGATCAGTTTTTTTCTTCAAAATCTACGTAAGAATTCATTCAATCAAAAAAGTCAATAAATATTGTCCAAAAATAATAACTCCGAAAGCAGCTACAAAGAACGAAATTATTTTTACTTGACCTGACGACGACCATTGATCCAATTTAGTTTGTATTTTGGACAATCGATAACTAAACACTCGTGGCTCTGCAGTTTCATCAACGGACTTCCACGCAAGTATCTCACAGATCGATCCCATGTGTTTCCCGTTTTTTCTCAATCGAATTTTCAACAAGTTAATTGATTAAATTTAAATTCATCATAAATTTACCATAAAAATCAATAAGTTTTTATTTGAACTTAATTTGATTCGAAGGAATTGCATATCTTTGGGCGCTTCTTCGACCAAATCAGCATACGCTACAAAACAATGAATTTCAAGTGCAGCCTAGATAACTGCTATGCTTTTGATAACACGTTAAAATTTGTGACTTGCAAAGTTTTCTGCAACAGAAAATTGCATGGCGCTTGCATGGGGGCTCCAAGGGATTGGTATCATCCCTATTTAGACAACCATTTCATATGTACAGACTGCCAAAATGTTGAGCGACTCATGAAGAGTATGTATGACAGCCTAATCAGCTTTATTGGAACGTTGAATGCTGAAAAGGATCATTTGATTTCAAAACAGCAAGCCAAGACAAAAGCAAATGAGGAAATTCTAATCGAACTAACACAACATTTTGATGGTTTTACGTCAGCAATTTCCGCGTCAAACAACAACAACAATAACATAAACGTCGCGAAGTCTTTCGACACGTTGGATGAAAAAATTGATAGGTTAGCGGACAAAATGGAATCCATTGCTGCACTACTCTCATCCTCCAGTTCCCAAGCAAGCAGCACCGATATACTAGAAAATATAGAGTTAAAAATGATGAGTATGATGAAACCACTTATTGATTCGATAACGGATGCGTTTTCTGCACAACAATTAAAGTTTGATGAATTGAGCGGCCAACTCGAAAGTTTGAGGGGCGCCCAGCAGACCCTGATCGATGATAATATCAAACATATTGCGTTGAACGAACAGTCACTACACCAGGAACTGCTGATGGTAGATCATAACAGTTCGTCAAGCATCTCAACAAGCTGTAAGAGGATATACACGCAGGACAAAGCTTCTTCACCTATAAAAGAGTTGATAAACAGCACTGCACCACCAGCTCCATGCTCTAGTTTACGTTTACCCTCAGACCCTGAAGCCGCATCGATCTACAAATTCGGTACCTTTTGGTCCAAGCACGACTGGGCCACTCGCCTACAAAAACTTAAGACAGCTAACACGCACAATCATGTTGAGAAAGCATGCTCCAAACTGCCTATCAAAGTAAACCGAATGGCATTCTACGTAAATAAAGTTCCTCACAATGCTGATGATGGATGGCTGGGAAGACTTCTTGAAGCTGATTTCTGTATCACCAATTACAATATCGAACAACTACCCCAGCGCAAATGTATATCACCTAAGCGGTACAAGGTTTTTATACCAACTAAATATGCCTGGCTCTTTATCGATCTCAATGGAAATAGCAGCAGGTTCGACTGGAAAGGAATCACGTTCAGCCCTTGGAAGAAAGTCAGCAACAAAATTAGCAGTAAGCCAAAAAAAGAATATTGTAAAGAAAAAATGTTTATATCCAAATGTCCTTACCTGCGATATCCCCTTCAATCACAAACCTTACTCCTTATCTTCTCCTAAATCTCTTCTTCTCAAAGATACTGATCCTTTGCCTCCCACAACTTCACGAGACCGCCTCTTTAGCGGTCCGTTCAATGTTACTACTAACCGTACCAAGATGCTGAAATCACCTGATTCTAGTATTTCCTTTTCCTCTTCTCTAAAAGCTTGTAACAGCGCGGCGAATATATGCCCATTGAGAAACCATAACAAAGGGACTGCAAATCTTGCAACCACTGCGGCAACGGGAACTCCAATATCGAATAATAACTTGGCGACGTCTGCATCTCCTCAAAGACCAGACCACTCTGTTAGGAATTTTTCCTAACAAAACACACACAAACCTCAAACTGTTTTACCACAATTGTGGTGGTATGAGAGGTAAACTATCTAAACTTTTTCTTGACGCCCAATCATGCTATTTTAATTTATTTGCTTTCACTGAAACTTGGCTTAATGACTCACATACAAACGAAGAAATTCTTGACAGTAGCTGGACCATTTACAGAGATGATCGCGACTACTGCTCTACAGGCCAAACGCGAGGAGGTGGTGTCTTAATTGCTGTGAGCAACAAATTTTCAAGCAAACGCATCGATACCACACCAAAAGTAATGTTCCAGCACTTAATTGTTCAAATCTCTTTGAGTAACACATCGATTTACATTGGTGTAGTTTATATTCCACCCAAATCCGACGAATCGGTATACGACAATTTATGCGAATCTGTATCCTCCTTCGTATCATCCCTAAACGAAAAGGACAAAGTTATATTCCTGGGAGATTTCAATCGCCCCAATCTATATTTCATTCCCGATGAAAATGACACTTACCTGCTCCCTGTAAACCTTTCAGATCGCAACGACTTTAACCTTATGAGTACCTTCTATACCTATGATTTGCAGCAAGTTTGTCCGGCTCCCAACCAAAACGGTAATTGGTTAGATCTTGTGTTCACTAACGCTTATGACGAGGTAGTGGTAAGTCCAACTAATGACATAGAGCATCTTTTTTATAATAGTTCGCACCATACAGCACTCTCAGTTGAACTTGCCACTCCTGATTCTACTTACTTAAGAACGTACAATAATTCAATTGCATATGACTTTCGTACTGCTAATTATGAAAGCATTCACCATTTTTTTGACTCTATAGATTGGACAAATATTCTTTCAACTTTAGACCTTGAGGAAGCCATTTCTACTTTTTACAATAAAATATTTGACGCCGTTGAGATATATGTACCAAAGATAAAGAAAAAGAATAAACTCTCTGAACCATGGCTTGATAGAGACCTTAAGCATTTACGGAATCGTCGGAACAAGCTTTATAAGCGGATTCAAAATAATATTGACGTTAGTTTGGCTATTCAGGAAGACTATAATGAAATAGCTAAGCAGTTTTTAACGAAGTCCCACAAGGCTTATTGTTATATATGCATTTCATTCTATAGTATTATGTATAGAATATTCACTTATATCTACACACCAATACTAACATAGTACAAACATTGCTGTAGGCTAGAACTAGTTAAGTTAGTGAGTAGTCAGTCATGAATTGTACAATAAAGTAGACAGTCGACTCGAACGTCTTTTAATAAACACCACATGGTGTCAGGTGTAATTAGGATAAAACAGTTAAAAATGCAACACTAAAAAGTTAAAAAAAAAAGAAACTAAATTGACATGGCGCATGACTCGAAGGATCAAGGATCAAATATTATCATTCATAACCCATCAGTGTTGAATTCGACGATAACACCTCTGGATTTTTCGTCGACGAACATGGCTGCGACATGGAAGGAATGGTTTACGTCTTTTCGTATTTTCAGAAAAGCGACAGGCTTGGAGATGGAAACCGATGGACGAAAAGTGGCGATTCTTCTGCATCACATGGGAACCGAAGCACTAAAAATTTTCCAATCTTTTGAAGCAGACATCGATCAGGTGAAATATGTCGAACTAATTTCAAAATTTGAAAATTATTTTGCACCATAAGTGAATTTAGCTATTGAAAGGCATAAGTTTTTCACAAGAAAACAATCTGAAAACGAATCAATTGACGATTATGTTACAGCTCTCAAGAATTTGAGCCAAACTTGTGAATTTTCTAGCCTGCAAAATGATTTGGTTAAAGATATTTTTATTTGTGGTCTTCTGCCATCGCTCTCGAACATTAAAGAAAAACTGTTATCGGAAGAAAAAATTACATTAGAAGAGGCAATAGACATTGCCAGAACTATGATTCTTTCAAAAAAACAAGCTAAATCATTAGAAAATGTCGAAACTATTCATGCATTAAAATATTCGAAAAATCGTGCATATAATAAGTCAAAAAATTATCAATTTAAAAAAAAAGGTCTGAAAAATCAATATCACGGCAGTGAAGGTTTGCAAGTTAAAAACAACAGTAATAAAACTCAACACAGAACTAACAATAGCACCAATATTAATGCACGAGAGATTTGTGGTCGTTGTGGGCAACTTCATCGTATTCGTTGTCCAGCTATGGGTGCTACTTGCCGATTGTGTAAAAAGCCTAATCATTTTGAAAAAATGTGCCGGTCAAAGGCATTTGAATTGAAAAACATACACATTCAAAGCAATGAGTCTGATACTCTTTTTCTTGGAGTAGTAGAACGTTCACTGAATACTAAATGTACATATGTGGGTGATGCCATTAATAGTAAATGGTAGTGTTGTTGAATTTCAAATTGACACTGGAGCGCAGTGCAACATTATATCGCATGACACATTCGTACAAATAGGTGGAAAACATATAAAACCAGCTCTAACAACTATATTGACATTTTCGGGAGAAAAATTGTCGGTATTAGGTAAAGCGAGATTACCGTGTGCATATAAAAATAAAAAATATTGGTTAGAATTTTACATTTTGAAAGGAATATGCAAAGCTGTGGTAGGGTTGTCTAGTTGTTTATTAATGAATCTCATTAACAAAGTGAGTGACATTAGATTAGCTAGTATACAAAAAGAAAAACAAGTAGAAATAGTGCCAATTAATTGTGATACAATTGTGAAAAAATATAGTGAAGTTTTGAGAGAAATCGGGAAATTAAACGGAAAAGTATCGTTTAAAGTTCGGGATGATGTAATTCTAGTGATAAATAGCCCTAGAAAAGTGCCTTTTGCTTTACTCGAACCACTTAAAGAAGAATTAGATCAGATCGAGACTTTGGATATAATAACCAAAGTAAACGAGCCGACCGAATGGGTAAATTAAATTGTACTTGTAAATAAGCCCAATAATAAATTACGCTTGTGTCTAGATCCTCGAAATCTAAACAAAGCTATTTGTAGACCACATTTTGTTTTCCCAAACGTGGATGATTTCAAGGTGAAATTAAGAGGTGCTAGGTATTTTAGCCAACTCGATGCTACGTCAAGGTTTTGGGCCCTTGTCTTAGATGACGAGTCTTCAATGTTATGTACATTTATAACACCATTTGGGCGATATCGTTTTTTACGAATGCCTTTTGGCATCAATGCGGCCCCAGAAATTTTCTACTTAACCATGGTAATGCACTTTGGTGACATTAAAGGTGTACTTATTTTATTTGACGATTTTTTAGTATATGCAGAGACCATTTAGGAACATAATAACATTTTGGAACAAGTGCTGCGAAGAGCCCAAGAAATAGGTCTCAGATTTAATTTAGAAAAGTGTATGTTTGGTGTACAGGAATTAAAATTTATAGGACATATTTTCAGTGAAAAGGGAATTAGTCCAGACAAAGACAAGGTTAAGGCAATTGTCGAAATGCCTCGACCCACCAATGTCCCTGAATTGCAAAGATTCCTGGGAATGATAAACTATTTAGGAAGCTTTATTAAAGGCCTATCAGTTGAAAATCAGCATTTACGAGAGCTATTAAAGAAAGAAGTTATGTGGCATTGGAATACTAAGCATGAAAAAGAATTCGAGAATTTGAAGACTTTAATATCGAACGCTCCTATTTTAACATATTTTGATCCAAAAAAGCCTCTCACATTGTCAGTGGATGCATCAAAAAACGCATAAGGTGCAGTAATTTTGCATGATAGACAAGTAATCGCTTATGCATCCGGATCCTTAACGGAAAGTCAGAAAAATTATGCTCCGATAGAAAAAGAACTGTTAGCAATTCTATTTGGGTGTAACAAGTTTCATCAGTATGTCTATGGCAGAAAAACTATTGTCGAGACTGATCATAAACCTTTGATCTCAATTTTTACAATTTTTACAAAACTTCTTTACAATGTACCAGCCCGCCTTCAGAGATTAATGCTTCGCATTCAAGCATATGATCTTGTAGTAACCTATAAACCTGGGAAATATCTTTATACTGCCGATACATTAAGCAGAGCCGCACTTCCAGAGAAGAATTGCCAGAAATCGATGATGAAATATAGCTTCATTGCAATCTTATTCTGTCGAATCTTTCAGTTTCGGAAAAAATGTTAGAAACAATTAAAATAGAAACAAATGCTGACCCAATTTTGAAACAAGTAAAGCAATACGTAACAAACGGATAGTCGGAAAACAAAAAATTTGTCATTCAGGAGTGTACTCCATACTTTCAGATTAAAGACAATATAAACATTCTCAATGATATTCTCTTAATGTCTACTAGAATTGTAATACCAAAGTCAATGAGAAGAAAAATATTATATATTGTTCATGAAGGTTACTTAGGAATACAACGGTGTCAAAGCCTTGCAAAAGATGTTGTATTTTGGCCAAATTTAAACAATGACATATATAATTTAGTCAGTAACTGTGAGACTTGTTTGAAACATAGGGTTTCTTTACCAAAACAGCCACTAATGCATCATGAAATGAGTCTACTCCCATGGAACCAAGTCGGAGTAGATCTTTTCGAATTTAACAAACAGGTGTATCTCTTAGTAGTTGATTATTATTCGAAATATATTGAAGTCGAGTGTCTCAATGCAGGTTTTAGTAGTTAATACGTCATTCAAAAATTAAAATCAATATTTTCACGTCATGGAATCCCACAATAAATTATTTCTGATAATGGTCCTCCATTTAATTCTGAGGACTTTTCAAAATTTTGTGACGAATAGGGAATTAATAGTAAAACCTCAAGCCCATATTTGCCACGATCGAATGGTTTAGCAGAGCGATCAATCCAAACAATCAAAAAGTTTTTTAAAAACTGTCTCGAAACTAAATCTGATCCGTACATAGCCTTATTACATTATCGAACAGTATCAAAAGGTAATCTTCCTGCACCACCAGAATTATTAATGTCACGAAAACTTCGTACTAAACTTCCTTCGATTGCGACGAACTATCGCACAAAGGCAGTAAATCCAAAAACTTACCAAACTCTTATTGAAAGTAGACATGAAAAAGAGTCAAAATATTACAATCGAACGACAAAACCTCTCAGACCTCTTAATGTTGGGGAAAAGATTTATTATAAAAAAATGCCTTTTTCAAACTGGATATCAGGCACTGTAATCGAAATCTGTAAGAATCCAAGATCTTATGTAGTTCAAGACACTGAAGGAAACACGTATAGAAGAAATAGGGAACATATACTGCCTACGCCAACTCAAATAAAGACCAGTCCGCCGAGCAATTCTCCAGACAATTCTCGGAACAGTCCTCCTGACAGTCCCTCTTCTGTACGCACTTCAAGTGGAACAGAATCCTTACAAACTCGATATGGAACAAAAGTAGTCCCACCGAAAAGACTCGAATATAAAAAATCATGAATTCAAGAGTCATAACTTTTTACAAAAGTCACTATATTTTTCAGAATTGTAAATAATACAGATACATGAGCATAAGTAACAATTGAAATAAAAGTCGAATTATGCTTGATTTAAAAATTTAGAAATTTGTAACAAACCAGCTTATGTGGTTGATGTTATTTAAAATCTTTGTGATTTTGTAAGCATCTTAAAACATAAAGGGAAGATGTTATATATGCATTTCATTCTATAGTATTATGTATAGAATATTCACTTATATCTACACACCAATACTAACATAATATTATGTATAGAATATTCACTTATATCTACACACCAATACTAACATAGTATAAGCATTGCTGTAGTCTAGAACTAGTTATTAAGTTAGTGAGTAGTCAGTCATGAATTGTACAATAAAGTAGACAGTCGACTCGAACGTCTTTTAATAAACACCACACTTATGACAACTACATTAAGACTACCGGCGAAAATATAATCCGCGACCCGAAAAAATTTTATGATTTTGTAAATGTGAAGCGAAAAACTACTGGTTATCCATTATCGATGTTCTTTAATGATATCACTTCTTCTTCTCCTAATGAGATTTGTGATTTATTCGCAGATAATTTCCAGAATATTTTTATTGCTACTGACTCATCAAACTCACATCTCCCTTCGTCCCATTCTACTCCTACAGCTTTTATCAGTCACTTAGAAATTACACGTGACGAAATACGTAAAGCTTTTTCGGAACTCGACTGCAACAAAGGTCCAGGGCCAGATCAATATAATTAACGTATAAACCTGGGAAATATCTTTATACTGCCGATACATTAAGCAGAGCCGCACTTCCAGAGAAGAATTGCCAGAAATCGATGATGAAATATAGCTTCATTGCAATCTTATTCTGTCGAATCTTTCAGTTTCGGAAAAAAATGTTAGAAACAATTAAAATAAAAACAAATGCTGACCCAATTTTGAAACAAGTAAAGCAATACGTAACAAATGGATAGCCGGAAAAAAAAAAAATTTGTCATTCAGGAGCGTACTCCATACTTTCAGATTAAAGACAATTTAAACATTCTCAATGATATTCTCTTAATGTCTACTAGAATTGTAATACCAAAGTCAATGAGAAGAAAAATATTATATATTGTTCTTGAAGGTCACTTAGGAATACAACGGTGTCAAAGCCTTGCAAAAGATGTTGTATTTTGGCCAAATTTAAACAATGACATATATAATTTAGTCAGTAACTGTGAGACTTGTTTGAAACATAGGGTTTCTTTACCAAAAAAGCCACTAATGCATCATGAAATGAGTCTACTCCCATGGAACCAAGTCGGAGTAGATCTTTTCGAATTTAACAAACAGGTGTATCTCTTAGTAGTTGATTATTATTCGAAATATATTGAAGTCGAGTGTCTCAATGCAGGTTTTAGTAGTTAATACGTCATTCAAAAATTAAAATCAATATTTTCACGTCATGGAATCCCACAAGTAATTATTTCTGATAATGGTCCTCCATTTAATTCTGAGGACTTTTCAAAATTTTGTGACGAATAGGGAATTAATAGTAAAACCTCAAGCCCATATTTGCCACGATCGAATGGTTTAGCAGAGCGATCAATCCAAACAATCAAAAAGTTTTTTAAAAACTGTCTCGAAACTAAATCTGATCCGTACATAGCCTTATTACATTATCGAACAGTATCAAAAGGTAATCTTCCTGCGCCACCAGAATTATTAATGTCACGAAAACTTCGTACTAAACTTCCTTCGATTGCGACGAACTATCGCACAAAGGCAGTAAATCCAAAAACTTACCAAACTCTTATTGAAAGTAGACATGAAAAAGAGTCAAAATATTACAATCGAACGACAAAACCTCTCAGACCTCTTAATGTTGGGGAAAAGATTTATTATAAAAAAATGCCTTTTTCAAACTGGATATCAGGCACTGTAATCGAAATCTGTAAGAATACAAGATCTTATATAGTTCAAGACACTGAAGGAAACACGTATAGAAGAAATAGGGAACATATACTGCCTACGCCAACTCAAATAAAGACCAGTCCGCCGAGCAATTCTCCAGACAATTCTCGGAACAGTCCTCCTGACAGTCCCTCTTCTGTAGGCACTTCAAGTGGAACAGAATCCTTACAAACTCGATATGGAACAAAAGTAGTCCCACCGAAAAGACTCGAATATAAAAAATCATGAATTCAAGTGTCATAACTTTTTGCAAAAGTCACTATATTTTTCAGAATTGTAAATAATACAGGTACATGAGCATAAGTAACAATTGAAATAAAAGTCGAATTATGCTTGATTTAAAAATTTAGAAATTTGTAACAAACCAGCTTATGTGGTTGATGTTATTTAAAATCTTTGTGATTTTGTAAGCATCTTAAAACATAAAGGGAAGATGTTATATATGCATTTCATTCTATAGTATTATGTATAGAATATTCACTTATATCTACACACCAATACTAACATAATATTATGTATAGAATATTCACTTATATCTACACACCAATACTAACATAGTATAAACATTGCTGTAGTCTAGAACTAGTTATTAAGTTAGTGAGTAGTCAGTCATGAATTGTACAATAAAGTAGACAGTCGACTCGAACGTCTTTTAATAAACACCACACTTATGACAACTACATTAAGACTACCGGCGAAAATATAATCCGCGACCCGAAAAAATTTTATGATTTTGTAAATGTGAAGCGAAAAACTACTGGTTATCCATTATCGATGTTCTTTAATGATATCACTTCTTCTTCTCCTAATGAGATTTGTGATTTATTCGCAGATAATTTCCAGAATATTTTTATTGCTACTGACTCATCAAACTCACATCTCCCTTCGTCCCATTCTACTCCTACAGCTTTTATCAGTCACTTAGAAATTACACGTGACGAAATACGTAAAGCTTTTTCGGAACTCGACTGCAACAAAGGTCCAGGGCCAGATCTTCTTCCTCCAACTTTCTTGCGCAAATGTGTAGAGCAGCTTATAACTCCCTTTCATATTTTTTCAACAGATCACTTTCGTCTGGAGTTTTCCCATCCTGTTGGAAACTTTCATATGTCACACCCATCTTCAAAAATGGCGATAGACGCTGTATCGGAAATAATAGAGGTATTCCCATCTTATCTTCTATTCCGAAACTTTTTGAAAAGATTGTCTACGATAAACTTTCTCCACTTATTGACTCCCGACTGAACGAGCAACAACATGGTTTCAGAAAAGGTCGCTCAACTACCACAAATTTGACAGTCCAAATCTCAGACGTCCTGTGTAAAATGGAGAAAGGATACCAAATTGACCCAGTCTATACAGACTTTAGTAAAGCTTTTGACACAGTTGACCACCCTACCTTAATTCTAAAGCTACTGAAACTCGGACTTGGTGGATCTTTGCTTAGCTGGCTAACTTCTTACCTTGGAAATCGAACTCAGCTGGTAAAATTTCAAGGACTTTTATCGAAAAATATTTCTGCTACCTCTGGTGTACCACAAGGTAGCCATCTAGGCCCACTCCTCTTTAGTATATTTATTTCTGACCTATCTGACGTCCTATCAAATATACCTCATCTACTTTCTGCCGACGATCTCAAAGTCTATCATATCATTAAATCTAAATCCGATGCACTCTTTCTCCAGTCCAAACTTGATTCACTTGATCATTGGTGCAATGAAAACAAGCTCTCTCTCAACATTGCTAAGTGCCAAGTTATAAGTTTCTCCCGAAAATGCACCGTCTCACATAACACATACTTCCTCGGGAATAAGTTGTTAGCTCGAGTTGATAACGTTGTCGACCTTGGTGTTGTCTTGGATGAGCGACTCCGCTTCACCTTGCATTATGATAAATTACTTTCCCGAGCAAACAAAAAGCTTGGCTTCATCAAAAGACGTGCCAAGGAATTTCGTAACCTGTGGGTCACACGATCCTTATACATCTCACTAGTACGCCCCATTCTCGAATATGCTTCCATTTGCTGGAATCCGGCTTTTGAAACCCACAGTAGCAGACTCGAGTCCATACAAAAGCAATTCTTACTTTTCACATTGAGAGAACTATACAGCCCTTACGATTTTAATACCCTTCCTCCTTATGAGTTTCGACTGGGTCATCTAAACTAATTAACACTTGCATCTAGAAGAAAGATGCTTTCGGCCTGCTTCACGTTCGACGTCATTAGAGGCGTCATCAAAGTTGAATTCCTGAATAGCAAAATAGTTTTGAATAACCCTGTAAGAAACACCAGGTCCTCTCGTTTACTTAAGGAATATCCACACTCCACTACTTACGCAGCTAATGAGCCGATAAATAGATGCTGCAGGATATTCAATAGCATAAGTAATCTGTATTCTCCTACAGTCTCAAAATTATCCTTCAAATCCTCCCTTTTCCAAGCCATCCGCAACCCTTTATCCTAAGCTATATGTTCAATGTTTTATTTATTTGTTATTTATTAATTTGTTATTGATTTATTTTGTTAATTATGTTATTTAATTTTTCGTTTTATTTCTATGTACTCCTAATTTCCAATTTTGTTTTTTTTTACTGTTTATGTTACTTGTACCTTGCTTGGTTGAGAAATAAAATAAAATAAAATAAAATAAAATAAGATACGATACCACCATCAAAGTATTGATATGAATAAAATATCGAACAGTTTCGATTCAAGTAAAATTTTACTTGGTATCAAACGAAAGTATCGATACCGTACTCATATCAGTACTACAAGGTCAAAGGGTTTTTTTGGGAAAATTGAAGGAGTTAGCACGCTGGTAAGGAACTAACTTCTTACGCTGTGCCAGCGTGCCAACTCCTTCCAATTTCCCAAAAAAAAAAAACACTTTCACCTTGAAATTGCGCCTGCACTTACGCAATGCATTATCTGTCGAATCTTACCTTGCATCTCTCTCTCTGTTCCATTCGATTTCTTGGAACTTTCCAGTCTGATCAGCAATACAATCTCAGGCACAGCGTAGGAAGTTAGTTCCAATGCCTTCTAGAAGTGCGGGCCGTCATGCAGAATGTTGACGTCACAGTAATAGGACAAAATGTCACGAAAAACACACGCAGTCTTAAGGGACGTCCGCGGGAAAATGTTAATTGTGCAGGTTGTGTTAAAGTGAACGATGTGAAAATAAAGTAAGATCTGTGAAACAGTGCTAGTGAACAGCCAAAACAAAAATGAATGTGGTGCGTGCGGTATAATGTGAAAAACTCGTTACGAAATATTTATCAGTTTTTGTTAGGTTATGTGATGTTTCGTGCCGATTAACTGCCGCGATACAATTGATTGATACAAAATGAAAGTTATGACTAAATATTATTATTACAATGCATCCACGAACAAAAAACTAACGTTTTATTCATATTTTAGCTAAAAAAAACTATAGCATCCAGAAAATTTCATTTGAATAATATTTAGACACGTAGTGAACGCGCTTGCTACTTTTGCCGTCTCAAGGGCAAAAGTACGAAATAGCTACATTTCAAACAAACAAGACACCGTAAACTAGCGGTAGTTTGTTTTTGAAAATTTCGAAGTGCGCGATTGCAAGCCACAGCTCTTGCCACTTTTGCCGTTTCAAGGGCAAAAGTACGAAATAGCTATATTTCAAACAAACAAGACACTGTAAGCTAGCGGTAGTTGGTTTTTGAAAATTTTGAAGTATGTGATTGCAAGCCACAGCTCGAGACAGTCAACGTGAGATCGCGGCCGAGGCCGGAGGGTCGTGCTCGTGGCATTTGTCGTTGTCGGGAATGAACAAATGAAGCAATAGAGGTATAAGACTTCAGAGTGGCGGTATTTGTGTAAACGCCTGTAGGTGTGTGTCTCGAGCGTTCTTCTCCTCCTCGCCTTCACCTCTCAAGCTTTAGGGGGTGCCGTCAAGTACCCAGGAGTCAATGTCGAATCGAACACACAAACAAACCAAACAATTTTCAAGTATGCTATTGATTTTGAGATGAAATTAGCCACAACAAGCTGCGTTTTCAAAACAAATTTAGCGAAGCGAGTGCTGAGAAGTGTAGAAAGTCATTAGAAGTATAAAATACGGTTAAAAGTGGCAGTGACACCTTCAGTTTCTATCAAAACACCGGCAACGAAATGTGAAGTGAAGTGTTGTTAAAAAAATACGGGCTCCTGCCTGCCTGGGTGAACTTTCTACAGGTAAGTACTTACCATTTACCTTATGGTAAAGTCTGTAATCCAAATTAAATAGATTTGAGTAATTGGCGTGGCTCAAAACCAGTAATTTTAGTGCAATTGTGTGATGCCGACTCAAGTGCTCGTCTGCTGTCCCACGTATCTGACACCTGGGTACCTGACAGTTTCTCTTGGATTCCAAAATGGCGGAAATGCCAATGAAATAGGCTTAGAAGCTCATGCACAGGGGCAACTGATTTTAGTTTGAAGAATTCAAAAAAACTGTCGGTCAAACTCAATAAAATTCGAACAGTAAAAAATCTACGATTATTAGTAGCGTACATTTACAAATAAAAAATTATAATTTTTGGAAAAATTTGTGCTGTTTACTAATATAACATATGCTAAAATAAGAAACTTATTAAAATGGTATGGTTCGACTATCATAAATTCAGGTTAATTTTAGTAAAATGAATTCATGTGAATAAAAAGAACCTAAAAAAACTCTAGCGCACCTGAACCGCTGGAAACACTAATGTTCGAAGAACAGTAGAAGATTCGTGCAGGTTTTGAGTGCATATTCCACCACATGTGCTGCTTATTACGGCCAAACTGTTTCAAATGCCACGTTTTACTTTGGTCTCAAGAATGCATTATAACTCATATGGTGGAAGGTTTCAGATATTACCACTGGCATGAATTTCAACGTTTATGAGAGCAAAACACGGTATAATTATATTCGTTATCAGTTGCTTATTTCACAAAACTTTGAAAGCAGCATCTCATATAACATCAATGAAGAAAATGCTCAGTGCCTGCAGCACTGTAACTGAAGTTGGTGTTTGGGGCTGCGATCTGAAAAATTTGCAGAACTTTGGAATTGAAACATTGGTTATTTATTTTCATTGTAAATGTTTCGGGTATGAATACTAACTGTAAGCATTTATTGATACAAAAGTAGCACAACTGACTCGTGCTGGCAACCTTCTGCCAGTATCAAAGCCAAGAATATATCACATCTGCTTCACGTTGTTTAATTACATTCGAAGTTATAGGAGTATAAAGAAATTTAGGGTTACCTGCAGCGAGTTTTTCCAAACAATCGAAAACTTAATATTTGCTATTTATTGTCACTACAATATCATTACCATTTGAAAATTCTACGATAAAACCGCTTAATAAAGATATTGCAATTAAACACAAAACCAACAATAGCTGGCAACCCTATCATGGCTTTTCAACCAAATTTGTCCTGAATAATGTTTATGATAGGTTTCATTAATTGTATTTCATCATTAATCGTATTGATTTCATGACTGCACTGGAAGTTATAGGGCAAAACGTTTTATTTTCCTGAGCGAATTTTTAAAACCAAAGACATAAAAATTACCATAGCTGGCAGCACCAATCTAATTTTTCAACCAAATTTCCACCAAACAGAGATTAGAGTAAGGTTCAGCTACTGTGTCAATTTCATGAAAATCTGGTAACTAATTCACATTTCATAGGGCAAAAAGCAAGTTTTTTTTCTTTGTAATTTTTCAAGATGGCACCACTGGCATAGAGTTGCTCACAATTCAAAATCGCTACTATCAGATCTGGTCCTACTTAAGTCCAATGCATTCTGTAAATTTCACTTGTATCTGATTATTGGTTCGTGAGTTCCCGTGAACAGAAGTTTTTGATGCTAAAAATATAGGTTAACTGGGAGAGTGTTACCGTTCTTGTCCGACATTCAATTTTCAAAATTTTACTTTGAACGTGTAGATAAAACATAAGATTTGTATACAGATTGGTTTTATTGTAAGAAACGGACATTTTTTTGAATATTCGATGGTTTGAATGTTTTCACTTCCAATTTTTATTTTTTCAAATTTAAGACAACAAAATTATCATAGCTGGCAGCTCCAACCGAACTTTTCGACCGAATTTCTACCAAATGTGGTTTAAGGTAAGGTCCAGCTACTCTGTGAATTTCGTCAGAATCGAACGATTCAATCAGAATTTATAGGGCTAAAAGCATATATCTTTTTTAGTGATTTTTCAA